>CM057449.1:60647500-61292500 GCA_016271365.2 Neoceratodus forsteri
TTCTCCTTAACCTTCCCTGCCACCTCTTTTGAGAACCATAGCAGTTTTTCCTTCATTGTGTTTTATTGATTTGCTTTACACAAGGCTTTTGCCTCTGTGATGGCTGTTTTGATCACTCCCATTGTTCCTCCACCTCTCCTTCTTGCCTGTTTGCTAGTGCTTTTCTGAGGCACTCTCTCATTTTCCCAAAGTCAGCCTCCCAAAGTCCAGTACCCTTGCTTTTGTATAGCTTGATTGTATGGCTGTATGGCAAATGTCACATTTATAAGGAAACATTAATATGAGTATATTGAAAACTTGGTGTCAAATATAAAAAGTACAATTGTTAACAAAGTTTGCATGTCATGCCAGTCTTGATCCCAGCAGGTATGTTTTGTGATCCTGTGCTGATGAGCTGAGTTCAGGGATGAACTCTGTGATCCTGCTGGATGTATTGATGGTGGGGATTGTGCTATTATGTGACACCCTCACAACCAGTGACTGAAAGGTGCAAGGTTATCCAAACAGTCCCAGGTACCACATACTGAAGACAGAAATCCTCTTGTCCTAGGGCACTGTGCCTCTCCACTTGTGGGTGGCAAAGTGCATTGTGCTGGCTTGACAGATGCACTCTTTGCCCTCTGCATCTGAATCTGTGGTCACATGGAACAGCAGGGACAACAGGGACCTGTGTTTCTACAGCCCACTAGACAGCCCCATGAATTATTCACTCCAGTGCTGCATGGGAATGCAGTGCCTGGAAGGCCAAGCAATTCTGTTGGTGGATGGAGTCTTCACTTGGCACAGGCCATGTTATTCTGTCCACAGGAATCAGGATGAGATTTCATTATTTCAAAGAAAGATTCTTTGCAATAAACTTTGTGAATGCACCATTTAAAAGAAAGGAATGCTGCAAAAGTAGGAAAATGTTGTGCTAAGGTTTCTAGCCCAAATCTCCACCCTTACCCATGAAGCAGCAAAGGAAAACATATTATGGTTTTGATTTTATGGAATCTTGGTGAATCAGTGATGTGGTTTTCCATGGGGATATTAGCCTAATTCTCACCCATGCCCCTCACCCCAGCTTGGAGCCTTCAATCTGAAGCATAATGTAAAGGTGCAACTCACTGTCTCACAGTGTTACACTCTTGAAAGGTAGAGAAGTATGCCTTGCCACAGGTTGCCAACACAATTTGTTGTAGCTTTCTTCATGCACTGCCCTGTGAACTCTATGTGAAGAAAGGAGATTATGTGTAATACTGTTTGCTCACGGAATGGGGTGAGCATTAAGGTTGATAACCCCAGACCCACCACTGATTAACCAAGACTCAGAGACCCAAACCCATTTCTTTTCTTTTGCTGCTATTTATTTTATTTATTTATTAAAAATTGGACTTACAAACCTGTGAGCTAAGGCTCATTTACAGAGGGTCCTCATCAATCAAGAAGGGAACAATTACATAAGTTGGGAATAGCAAATGCAACTCACAGGCATTGTCATAAACATAGTAGTAAAACATTAACAAGCAAATATAATACAGGAAACTGAGTATTAAAGACAGAGGCAAATTGTAAAGTACAGTCTCTGCTAGGAGGGTAGATGTAGGGAGTTAGGGCTGGAAACCATAATGCTACACTTCCTTACTTTTGTGGCATTCATTTACCTAACTGATGCATTAATGAAGCATTTTGCAAATAATTAGATAGATTGATAGATGGAGAGAGAGAGAGAGAGAGATAGAGAGAGAGAGAGAGAAGACAGACTGCCAGACATCAGGGTGTGACTTGGGATCATTTGCTGTAATGCTTATGTCATTCCACCCTCACCCCATCCTACAAGCCAGTGACAGGCATCGAGGTGTGCCTTGGAATGTTAGGCCCTAAAGTTCACCCCATTCTCCTATACTGCACCTGTCTCAATGTATCTCCTTATGTAATGGGCTAAGTATAAGGTCCAAAGACTGGAAGGAGCATGCAGAGATAGAGTTCTGAGGAAAGAGTGAAGCAGTTGCAGCGAACCCTCACTGAGCCAGCACATTTCTTTTTCGGATGACATGTTCTACTTAGCGTTCTGTGGTTTTCGGTTAATATTTGGAATGGTTTTGAACACACTCCCACTGTCTGGTAAACTCTTTCTAATACAAAAATAGTCTGTGTAAACAATCAAACAGAGCTTTTGATAGTAATACCACAAAACAAAGAGGCATCCTTTCAGTGTCAAAAAAAACACTTCTGGTTAAAGACACATGATAATGCTTCTTACAACTGCTGCAATTTGTACAATGAAGGTTCATGTGGAAACAGTGAGCTGAATCAAGACGGCATTGTCAAGTAAGGATTACGCATTCTTTGCTATTATCTCAGGGTTTATTTTTTATTTGCCTAAATGCTACATACGAGATACAAAGAAATAAGGAAATGCAGCTGTAGTGAGACTTTATGAATGGAAATCTGAATGGGAGTATGGTGTCTTGTTAAAAGTTAAAGATGATTATCTGCTCTTGATTATTCAGTAATTTTTCTCTCCGGTGTTGTAAAATCCCACAAAAGTCATTATTTTCACGCAGTATTTGCTGCCTATATTGGTCAGTATCAGAAAAATTTAAATGCTTTGAAGAAGTTTGCAACAGAAAGGGTGCAATGAAAGTAGGAGTGTTGGGAGTTTGTTTGTTCAGGTGAACTACAGACTACTGCAATTTACATTTTAACAATAATTCTTTTTTTCTGAGAACTTATCAACAATGAAATAAATGTGACAATGACTCAGAAAGAAAATACTTTCAAGGAAAATACCCAGAGAAACAGAATGAAAGTGAAAAGAATATGTGCCCTTTTGGGCTAAAGCATTGATAGGGAAACATTAATGGAATAAAAAGGATATGAGTTTTCTTAAAGTCAAAGCAGAAGGTATCGAGAAAAATTAATCTTAGAAATAGAAGATATCAGTTCTACCATACAGCAACTGGAAACATCTGTGAAATCCATTAATAATAAAATACCACAAATTGAAAAATTCTCTCACAGATGGAAGAAAATAATGTTCTAATGGGATGTCAGTTAAATAATCATGAAGGTCAATTAACTGAGATTAATACAAAATGACAGATATGGAATTAAGATCAAGGGAACATCTTCATTTAATAGGAATTCCTGAAAGTTGGGCAATCTAAAACACTAAAGAAACTATTTTGAACATTTTTGCTACCTACTTGGACTTATCTGTTGAGGGTGTAAAATTGAAATTGATAGAGTTCACCGCTCTTTAAAGTCTAGACCAGAGGATGGTTTACCACCTCATTCAGTCATCATGAAATTGCTTAGGTCTGAAGATAAAAATAGAATCATGAATATAGTATATCATATAAAAAGATTATGTTTGAGAGTATTAATGTAGCTATTTATCAAGATCTGCCTTATGATATTAGTTGAAAGAAAGAAAATTTGCTCCTTTAAAAAATTGTTATGGCAAAAGGTTACAAAACAGCACTATTGATACCAGCAAAATTAAGAGTAATTGTTAACTATAAACCCTATTTTTATATCATATGATCATTCCAGTTAAAATTACCTAAGCATACCTAATCTTTTCACTTAAATAAAATAGAAATGTTAAAAAGTGCTCCCCCTGTCAGTGGCAGGTGGCAGCACCTATCTGCCTTCCTCCGCCACCAACCCGACTGACACTGTAGGTAGGGCTGTATGCCCATTGGTCCACAATGGCTGTATAGCCCTACCTATGGTGACAATCGATGAAATGGCAATGGCAGGCTAGTAAGTGCTGCCACCTGCTGCTGACCCGGCATGTGATCAGTTGATGGTGTGTGAAGGTATCCACTGGACCACCAGGGATACAGGTTATTTTATTTTTACTTAAGCCCGCAATCGGGCAGACAGCAGTCCACCAGACCACCAGGGATATAGGATTCATTTATATTTTTACTTAAGCCTGCGATCGGGCAGACAGCGGTCCACTGGACCACTAGGGATATTGCACCTTATTCTTTTTAACTGATGCCCGTGATTGGGCATGAAGGGTGCCACCACAGAGGTGAAGCCGAGCTCAGGTAGCCACCCACAGGTGGCAGCTGCTGTGCTGCACCCTGATCGGCAGCTCACCTGTGGGTGGCGGTCGTTGCTCCCTTTTCTTTGGAGCATCTTTGTGCAGTGCAAGTAGGGTTGCACATGCATGACTCAGCACATGCCGGGCTGAATATCGGGATGTGCAAGGTATGCATCAGGCACGCCCCCACCTGCGCCTGCATACATTGTGTTACACTCTGGGCGCCGGGACTTATGCCAGGCGCAATTCCTTTTGAATATCATGCCAGGGTGCATCAGTGGGTTGCACATGGTGCAACACTGTTGTGCTATCGCGTAACCCTTTAAGTATCTGGGCCCTTGAATAGATATGATTTAAATATATTATCCAGAGAGGAAATAAAGATTTGCACGGTTGCCTCGATGGTACTTAAAGAACAAATTTACAGAAATGGAACTGGACAGAAGGGAATGGAATTATAATCAGTGGAGATATAAATTTAAACAGGTCTTAAGATTAGAAAAATTTCTATGGAAATTAATGGAATGGAAGATAGCTCAGAAGAATATTATATTAATTGTTTGAAATTGTTTGTATCCTTCCTCCTGTTTTAAGTTGGAAGAATGAATTTGAAATGTTATTTAACATTATATTTATTGTAAATGGAGAGAATATTCATGTTATGTAACATGTATTTGTCAAAATATATATTTTATAAAAAAAAAAGCATAAAAAAAGTATAAGGCCCAAAACCCCAAAGCACACCGACACCTGTCAGTGTCTACAGTGTAGGGTGAGTAAAATGGCATGAGCATTATTGCTGATGGCCCAAAGGCACCCCAATGCCTGTCAGTCTCTGTGGGGGTTGGCACCACTCAATACTTCACTGCCATTCCTATTATGTTTCTCTTCCTGCACTACCAATGCCAATGCCAGCAAGACAACATTTGGCTTTGACAAATGCTTGTTTTTTAGAGAGACTGGTCCAGGGTGAGCTGTATCCACTCCACAGTCCCTAACACACACACACACACACACACACACACAGACAGATTTAATTTTTTGTTTAGAGAGACAGAGAGAGAAAGACTGGTCCTGAGGGTGCATCAGAGAAAGCACTAGAAAGAAAGAAGAGAGAGAGAGAGAGAGACAGAGGTGTGATTAGCCATGCTGGCCAAGACAGAGAGCACTGGGTATCTGACTGGTTGAGAGGTATGTGCACGGGAACCAAGCTTGGTTGACTTGGAGAAAAGAAAAATAATTTCCTGTGCTGCAGGACTATCAGGGTAGAGGCACCAGTAAGAGAGTACTTTAAAACAAAGGAACTGCAGAAGATGTGAGTTCAGCGGGGCTATTAAGTGCTTTCGCAGCCACCTGTATAATGTGCAGTTAGAAGAAAGAAAGCAGACAATGAGGAATACAATAGCTGAAAGAAAAAAAATTATGGAGGAGAGATGAATGAGTTCTTTAAAGAAGAAAAGTCTGCAACATATGCTTTACTTTGTACAAAATGTAACTTTGGACTGAGCATGCACAGAAGAGAAAACAATGGCGGCAAATTTAGTTTAAAAATATTTGCCAGCCCATTTTAATTGATGTCACACAGTATGAAAGTGAGGCAGAAAATGTAGCTGAAGCTGCCAATTAGACAGATGTTAGAGAGTGGAAATAACTGAAAATAAATTATGTTTCCCATGTGAAAAGTCATTTATTTTCTGGTAAGCAAAACTCATGTAACCCCTAGGCAGTGCTATCCCAAGGGATACTACCCATGCCTGCATGACTAAATGCAGGTTGAGGGCCTGAGTTCAAGGAATGGGTGCCTCCACCCAGAGGACAGGGTCAATGGTAGCACAGCTGCCATGGGTATAGCCCTCAGGACTCTGTTACCCCCTCTTCCCCCTCTAGTGGCCTCTACTGTTCACTGAATACAAAATTGTAATAAACACCTGAAAACAGATTTAACCCCATACTTGTTGCACTTACCACCAGGGCTGGTTCCACTGCAGGCCTGGAGACCCCCTGTAAATAAAGGTTTAACAGAGCAACTCACAGTATTTCAATGTTGTCTGCACAGAGGTACACCACAACCAGTTTAAGTGCAAAAGATTCAGATCTGATTTATTTAGGGCTGTAACAAGGAAGGGGTGTAATCTGGTGTTGACTCTGGTGCTGATTAAATCAGATTAAGCAGGCATGCCTCTAGAGTCCCTCTATCACAGTCATATACATTATGGGTACCCAGTTGGGTTACAGGCTAGCCTGAAGTTTTGCCTGGGTAGGCCGTCATTGCAGCTGTTATTGGGGCCCTTAGGGAGGAGCAACATGCACATTTACCCAAATTTGTATTCTAGAGATGGAGGGCTCAGTTTGTTAAAACCAATCAAGCAATTTAAATCAGATGACACACTTTGATTAGAAGGTAGTTGCAGGAGCTACCCTGTGATTTACTCATGATATGCAGACCAGGTTGCAGGATGGATGAAATGGAGACCTCAGGATGAAGTGCTGGTTTGCCAAGAGAAGCAGGGCCCACATGATTCACCATGGTGTTTTTCCTGTTCATTGATGCTGAGCAGGGGCCGAATCCCCAGGCAGGTCTCTCATTGGGTGGTTCTCTGCAGTGTGGACAGCAATCAGGGCCTTGGTGGTTGAGGCCCAGACAGGTTGAAGGAAGCAGTTCAGTCCAATCAGAGTTGAGTGGATACTGCTTCCAGCATGTGTGACACATTCAAGCAGTGGGGAACCAAATTGCGACCCACTATTCACATTCAACAACCTTATAGTAAAGACAAAGAAATACCACAGTTTGGATGTCAGTCCCATTGCAATACACAGGATTTTCTTCAGAAACCGCATTTGTCGTGGGGTGGTGGAAGTCCTGACAGGCCGATCGCACAACAGCAAGTTTTCGGTCCTCTTCAGTCAAAAATGGTCACAAATCAGATGAAAGTCATGGGTTCAGATAAAGTCCAATTCAGGTTTTCAATTATCTTCACTTGGGAAGATGGTAGCAGCAAGCCATACTCGACCTTCCACTGATTTCCCTGTGCACTATGCAGGAGCAGCTGCTTTAATCCCTTGAGCTCCTCTCACTCTCAACTCTACTCCAGACTGACTCACTGCTGCAGGCAGCTAAGGACTTTCCCAGTGATCCAAAGGTTCAATTTGTTGATCCATCTGTCTGTCACAGCAAGGGTTCTCCCTCAGGTTCATTTAGATGCCAATGAGAGAAAACTACAATTCCTACAGAAATTCACTCCCACAAGACCCTGGGGCAGTTTCCATTTGGGGTCCCCAAAGGTGCTGATTGGTGCATACTGGCAGTCCAGAGCCCAGATGCTGGTGAGTAACAGAAAAGATCCATGCTGCAAAGGAGGCAGGTTAGACAAACTATGATATCATTATTAAAAAGCAGTTAATCAGTAAACAGTCACAGCTCTAAACAGAGTTCCCTCTGCACAATTAGTGATGGCAGAATGGAGCAATTACAGTATATGACAGCCCAGGCGGACTTGAGCCTAGAAACACTCAGCTCCCACAGATTAACTATACACAACGAGATAGGTAGCTCTAAACGAGACATGCATGGAGGCTAACAGGGCACTAGCATGCTGACTTTTAAATCGCTAAAGACACAGAACACCACCGGGCACTGGGTATTTAGGCGTACACAAGGAAGACTTTTGGAACCCCCATTTATTGAGGGGTTACATCCCTTCCCTGCCTGGAAAGAATTTGGTGTCCACGTCAAGTCTATACTTATAATAACATGATAGAAAAGCATGATACTATATGACATATACATGACACTACTACAATGACAAGATAATGACTTATGCATCAGTAAATGTAACCTTATCACATTGCTATACATTTTCAATAACTTCACACATACAGTATACTATATCTGTAATGACAACAGTTATGCATTCTCATACACGTGATAATGATTAGATTATGGTTAACATATTATTATTATACTGATTCATGTTACAACGTCTTGCATTTTGAGTAAGACAGGTGGGGTCCTGTCCCAATCAGCTAACTTGGGGCTAGATGGGACACAGGAGCCATGTTCTGAAGGATGAACAGATAATTTAGAGGTGGCAGAAATGCTCAGTTTAGGAAATGAGTTCTTGGACATATAGACACCCTTATGGATGACATTAAAGTGAAATCTACTTCCAGGAAGTCATAGCTAAGATTCAAAACTGGTTTAACAACTCTCCCAGACTTTTGTGGGGTAACATGTATAGTCTCTGGAATATCAGCACTAGCATTGGTCTCTTCTTGGGTCAAGAGGGCACCTCTGCACTGGGTGAAGACTCCAGCAGTTGAACACTATCAGTATCGGGATCCACCACATTAAGCACATGGTTATCTTTTGTAATGGGTTCAGATGGGTCACCCAGGGAAACACTAACACATCTCTATCTTGAGGCACTTGACTGACACTCTCTACAGCAAAGGGACACATGCGTCATTTAGAACAGCTAGGTCAAGTTCATTATGATCATCATTTCCTGGTATATCACCAGGGCAGTTTATGGCATCAGGCTTCTCCTTGGACAGTTCAAACAATTCACACTAAGCACAGTGAGTCAGCCATTTCAGATGGTATATTTGCATCTCACTCTCAGGGGCATTGGCTCCAGGAAGAAGCTGGAGGGTTAGACAGTCCTGAGGCCCAGCTTTATCCCCATAGTTACACATTGGGTTGCCTTGGAACAATTGCCTCAGTTCATAAGTAGGATAATAAGGAGTATTGCATTCATTGCTGTCATATTCTGATTGACTGTCATTGTCAGGCTTGGCCTGCTGGGGAGGAGGAGGCCTTGACATTTGCTTGGTTGGAGATAGTTGACTCTCACCTTTTGACAGCAGCACAAGTCACTGGCTCAGGAGGGGCAGGATCTGATTGTTCAGCATCAATTACTACTTGGCCAATAGGTAGTAAATGGTTTCTGTGCATGGTTTTAACAGCTCAAGAATTGTTCTCCAAGCACACTTTATACATAGGCAGTTCATCCAATTTACTGATCACTATGCGTGGATGATGATGTCACCTATCAGCAGTTTGTGCTTTCCATGCAGTCCCAGATTGCACAACCGCACATGATCTCTGGGCAGTAGATCTTGAGCCTTCACTTTCCTATCAAACCTCTCTTTGTTGGCAAGATTTCTCTTGGTGGCCATAGTCTGGACCAACTGAAGAGCATGGTTCAACTGGGCCTTTAGTTTCTGTATATATTGCAGATAGTTCTCAGGACAGATTCCATCCAAGGACACTCAAAGCCAACATTTAGAGGTAACGGGCTTCCCTTTTGAATATGACGTGATATAGAGAAACCAGTGGCATCACTTTTGTACAATTATAAGCATGCACCAGAGTACTAAATTGCTGACTCCATTTGTGTTTATCTATGTTGTGAAGTGTGCCCAACATGTCCAGGAGGGTCCTGGTGAAGGGTTCAGGTTGGGAGTCCCCTGGGGTGATAAGGAGTGGCTCTGGACTTCCGCACCCCAACAGGAAAGCATCTCCTTGATCAATCTGTTTCAAAGTCTCCCCTTGATCAAAGTGGATATGTTGGGGTGACCCATAGTGAACAAAGAACTTCTCCTGCAGCACTTTGGCTACAGTAGAGGCTTTCTGATCTTTAGTTGGAAAACTTGAGCATAGCAGTGAAATGATCAGTTACCACCAGTACATTGCCAATGTTCTTTTGACCAGGCTCTAGAAACAGAAAGTCCAAGCAAACCAGTTCTATGGGGCACTGGTAGAGATGTATGACAAGTGGGGCAGGTTTCTGGGCAAAGCTTTCTGCTGGAGGCACGACTGAAGTTTGAAATGGTTCTCAACATCTGCCCCCATTTTCGGCCAATAGAATCTGGACCGTACTAAGCTGAGAGTCTGGTCAATACGAGGTGTCCCATGTGGTTGTGGAGGGACCAACTGCTGCTTGTCTACTTGACCTTGATGATCTACTTTGTATAATAACTGATCTCATAACTTTAGTCTGGGACCTTCTTTGAATAACAAAGCAGTTCACAGGTCAGCAGAATGTAGTTTGGACACATCTTTTCCTGTATGTAGGGCATCAAGTGCAGGCTGGATCGTGGATCTTGGGATTGAGCCCACTTGATGCTATCACTATCAAACTGAGGCAGGCACTGATCTCCAATGCTGAGAAATGGCAATAAGCTGCAGGTATGCAAGTATCAGGGGGCCCAGAGAGTCCACAAGACAATCCACAGTTTCTATGGATGACCGCTCATTTTTTAGCACAGGGCTTTAACAGATGGCTCGGACAGCCTCAACCAGTCATCAGGGGTTTGGTCACCTTGAAAGGATGTCAGCTTTAGTACGGTTCAATCAGGCTGGTATTCAACCACATAACCATAGGTGGACAGTGCAGAAAGTCACCAGTGGCCAGTGGTGTCCAGTTTGTGACCTCTGTGCCTAGATTAAAGGGTTATCAGTCTTTACTCATATATTGGCCTCATAGAGATAGCCGTGAAACTGGTTGACTATGGCCCATTTGTGGGCGAGGACTCCAGTTTGTGAACAGGGTAGTTTCACTGGAAGGGTGTCAGACATCAGCTGGTGTAAGCCACAGGTCTCAGGCCATCCTCATAATTCTGATACAGCACAGCTCCGAGCCTCTTCAAGCTAGCATCAGTGTGCAGGACATACGGTTTGGTGGGATCAGCATAAGCAAGCATGGGGCAGAGTAAGTTGATAGATGATCTCAAAGCTCCCTCATTTGAGTGGTCCACGGACCCAAACAGTTCACCTGTTTGGAAGTACACCTTCCCCTTCCTTGATGGACCCTTTCTTGTATCTGTGAATAGTAGGAGGATAACCTTAAGTAAGATTGAGGAGTATCTGGATTACTTTGGAGTAGTCCTTGATGAATCACTGATAATAGCCACAGAACCCCAAACATTGCTGCAGTTCCTTTAAATTGTTGGATTGGGGCCAGGTGGTCAAAGCTTCTACTTTACTAGGGTCTGTCCAGATCCCTCTGTGGATGCTATGTGTCCCATGTACTTTACAGATGTTTGGAAGACCTGACACTTGTTTATGGATAGCTTCAAGCGAACTCTTCCAGATGATCAAGGACTTTGAATAACCTGGTTTCATATTCTTCTAATGCAATTCGAACATGATGACATCATCAGGTATACTAGATATTCCAACAAGTTGGTAGCCTGTGAGGATGGCACATGGGAAGGGTGTCGTCTGTGGCGACTCGTTCTCTACAAAATCCTCATGGCAATGGAAGGTAGGCGACCAGATTGGAGGCTGAGCAAAATGGGCAACAGGATGTCGCCATATGTACACATAGGGGGAGCAAGCATGGCGATCGTGGGCCTAGCAGAGGGCAGAGGAGCTGTAGGGGTGGCGCTGTGGTGGGTTGCTGAACTGCATCGTGGCATTGGGGTTGGTCTATGGTTGGGTGGTTCGGGTCTGAGCAGTGGTGCTGATTTTATTGCACCTGGCCAGAACCTTTAATTTTACATGCTTTCACACCCCCCAACATGCACCCCCTGGAGTTGAGAATCCTTTAGTAGGGAGGCGAGGGGATGAAGCCCCAATGTTGAAGGGGGGAACATAGCCCCCCCACAAAGCATTGAAAGTTATGTCCCGGCTCCACTGTCCTGTGTGCCAGGATGTCAGAGTGCTGAAAATGTTTTCGGCACTCTGACTGCGTGATAACAGCGATCGCCTTTAGGCTTTTGCCGTTATCACATAGAATCAAAGCTTTCACTGCACACTCCATCAGCCACTGGAAAGTGATGGGTGTGCCTGAAATCCCTTGAGGCATCCTCAGAAATTCATAGAAACCTAAAGGACAGATGTATGCAGTCTTTTCATAGTCTTCTGGGGCATCAGAATCTGATAATACCTGCTTAGTAGATCAAGCACTGAGAACCACTGACTCCCATTCAAGCAGTCCAGGGCATCCTATATGTGGGGCATAGTGTATTGATTGGGCACAGTCCATCAGTTCAAAGTCAGTAATACACACATTCTCACAGACCCATTATTCTTCCACTACTACAGTGGGGAAGCATAGGGCTTCTTGACTCTTGAATAATGCTAGCAGCTAGCATCTCCTGTAGGTGTCTTTGGACATCACCTGTATCAGCTGGGGCAAGGCGACAAGACTATGCCCAGAAGGCCTGTCATCATGAAGCCTGATAGTATGTTCAGCGCCCGGACACACCCCACATTCCATTCTTCTAGAAAACACTTGGTCCCTTTGAGCAACTTTTGACTGGTTCAAGTCTTCCATTGGGCAGGTAGTGGGATTCCCGATGTTGAATAGGTCTGGGGTTACCTCCTCCTTTTCACCAATCGCTTATTACTAGGCAGTACTGCAGTGTCAGCACAGTGCACTGTAGCTAACGTGCACCTCGGTTCACACAGATTTGTCTATCAGACACATTTCATATTTGGACCATCACTTGTTGAGCATAGGAATGGGCATGAGCAGGTAATATACTGGGTTTGACCATCAGCCCTCGCAGCTTCCCTTCACCTGGTGTGTCCAGCATTAATTTTTGTTCTTTACGTCTCTTCTGAGATGGACTTCTCCATAACCAGTGTACTGAGTATTGGGTGACAGTATCAAGCGATCAGGGTCTTTCTTCCAGACAATTCCAACAGGCTCATACTGGACTTCTGCAACAGACTGCTGCTGGGTATATGCCTTCTGGACTAGGGCATGGATAGCCAAGACTTTTCCATGCTTGTATAGCTGCTTTTCCTGACATAGCTGAGCCAGACAGTTAAATGTGTGCATTTGTACCAATTAACACAGGGGCTTCATGGTGCAACCTAGAAGGAGGGCATATTAGAGCCAGAATCTCCACAGGGTCTCCCACACGGACACAGATGAGGAAATGAGAGTCAGACTTTCAAGTAGCCAAGGTAGGGGTAGGATGTTTCCTTAACCCCATACTTGCAGTTGATCAAGAAGTGAATAGGATGATCAGAAAGGTGCTTGTCATACCAGTCTTTGAAAATTATTGTGACCTGAGAACCACTGTCCAGGATGGCTCGTGGTGGAATTTTGTTCACATTTACTGTAGTTACCTTAGACAGGTCTACCAAATCTGGCCTGTTCAGAGAGGAATCATTAGGCACTTGAACTGCTGACCTTGCAATATATGCATCTTGATGTGACTGGGCATGATTTCCATGGGCACCTCTCAGCCGTGAGTACCTTTCAGAAATGAACTGATCTCTCACCTTAGCTGAATCATCCCTGGAACAACGCTCACCTTCATGCGACCATCTATACCACATTTATAGCAGAATACAGTTTCCCAGGGCCACCTCGGCTGTGGGGGTATTTCACGATTGTCCCAAATCCCTGGTTAGTGGGTGGGGAAGAGTGAACATTTGCTGCTTGAACAGAGGAACTCAAAGCAGTAAATACTTGTTGAGCAGAGGCATTATGGTTCATTAGTTCTGTCACCATGGCAGACAATTGGATCAGCTGAGTCTCTAAGCTACTTGCTATAGAAGGAGTGGGGCACAGGCATCCACCCCAACACTGAAGCTCGGCTCCCAGCATTCTGGGCTTCACCCTGGGAGAACTGGCTACAACCTTAGTTTTCCATTCCCAAATTTCTTTAAGAGCTGCTTGAAGTTTAGTGTCATCAGAAATCCCCCTGCCTGAAATAGGGACAAAATTAGCCACTGTTGCACAGTGGTCCCCAAGTCCTCCTGCTCAGCCTCCCAAACTTCCTTCACCAGCACATCGTAAGGGGAGGGCTGGCTCGTCCATCATGTAACTGCAATTTAAAGAGGACCCAGCTGGAATGTTTGGCAGATCTGAGCAGGTGGCTCAGTCTTATTTGGCCTAGTTCACTAGGGCCACACCTCCCTTACTTAAGATTATCTGCAGCAATTTCTCCATCCAGACTAGATTGGCTGACAAAGGATCTCCCTGGTTCTGTCTAGTAGCCTTGAATTTCCACATTAACTCCTCAGCAGAACTGGTGCTCCCAAACACTGACTCTAGGTCAGTTAAGTGCTCTGGTGTGCTAGCATTTGAGTTAGTGGCCCTCAGCAATCTTAGAACATTCAGGACAGGACCCTCAGGTCTTTCTCCTAAGCATTTTCTTTTCTCTGCTTCAGAGCATTGCCAGTCCTGTGCTGAGATAGCAGCAGAGTCCATCCAGGTCTCAAGTCATCTTCCTCAGGTAGCGTGGGAAGGGTGCCTGAAAATATTCATAGTTTGTGATATGAATCATGGCTGTTGTGTGCACATAGACAGAGGCAAGAGCTGGGGCAGGTCCAGGTGTCACTACCATGGCAGACACAGGAGTAGGTTCAGGCACAGAAGCTGGTATAGGGATGAGTGAAGACTCTGCAGAGGTGCACCCTTGGAGGTGTCAAATAACATTTAGGTCCCCTATGGTTTGACCCCCAGTCTGTAACAGTCATGAAATTCTAACCCTTAATCTGTCCGCTTGGGGAGTTCTCAGCCCTATCCATGACACTGAACCATATGTGCAACTCTCCATACCATTGCTGGTTCTTCTATATCGCAATCTCATGGGGTACCCTGGTGAGATCTATAGGAGACTACATTCTACCATGGCGATTAACATTTGATTAGCCCTGTCCATACAGCAAGCCCTCACCTCATTTTACCAACATTTTATGTTGCCCAAAGCTCCCTCAATGGTGGCCTTACTAGTACCCTAGGAAAGTCTAACAACATTAGGGCCTTGTGAGTTTGCCTCATTTGTCTAACACTAATCAAGCAGGTACTGTACAGACATGTTAATTTCAGCACTTACAACTCTTAGTTCAGACATGTGTTCCAGTTTGATGGCAGTATAGTATTTAAAATTCTGCCTGGCAGTTTACCCTCCGGCCACTAGGAGGCACTAATCTCAGCGGTGCCTCCAGATGTAACCCCTAGGAGGTGCTATCCCAAGGGACACTACCCTTGCCTGCTGACTAATTGCAGGTTGAGGGGCCTGATTTCTAGGAGACAGTTGCTCCACCCAGAACATGGTCAATGGTAGCGTAGCTGGCATGGGTACAGTCCTCAGGACACTGTTACCCCACTTCTCCCTCTAGTGGCCTCAGCTGTTCACTGAATACATAATTGCAGTTAACACCTGAAAACAGATTTAACCCCACTTGTTGCACTTACCACCAGGGCAGGTTCAGCTGGCTCGGCCATGGAGACCTCCTGTAAAGTAAGGTTTAACACAACAAACCCACAGTATTTCAATGCTGTCTGTGCCGAGGTACACCACAAGCAGCTTAAGTGCAAAAAGATTCAGATCTGATTTATTTAGGGGCAGTAACAAGGAAGGGGGTGTAATCTGGTGCTTGATTCTGGTTCTGATTAAATCAGGTTAAGCAGGCATGCCTCTAAGAGTCCCTCTAGCACAGTCACACACACTCTGGGTACCCAGTTGGAGTTACAGACTAGCCTGAAGTGTTGCCCAGGGTAGGCCAGTGTTGCAGCTGTTGTTGGGGCCCTTAGGAAGGAAAACACAACATGCACTTTTAACCCCAATTTGTATTCCGGAGATGGAGGGCTCAGTTTGTGAAAACCAATCAAACAATTTAAATCAGATGACACACTTTGATTAGGAGGTAGTTGCAGGAAGCTATCCTGTGATTTACTCACGATTCCCAAACCAGGTTGCAGGATGGATGAAATGGAGATCTCAGGATGAAGTGCTGGTTTGCCAGGAGAAGCAGGGCCACATGATTCACCGTGGTGTTGTTTCTGTTTGTTGATGTTGAGCAGGGAGCTAAATTCCCAGGCAGGTCTGTCATTGGGTGGTTTTCTGCAGTGTGAGCATCAGTCAGGGCCCTGATGTTGAGGCCCAGACAAGTTGAAGAAAATGGATTCAGTCCGGTCAGATTTACTGGATACTGCTTCCAGCAAGCGTGACATATTTAAACAGTGGAAACGAAACTGCAACCCACTATTCGCATTCAGCACCCTTATAGTAAAGACAAAGGAACAGCACAGTTTGGATGTCAGTCCGGTTGCAATACACTGGATTTTCTTCACAAACCTTATGCTCTGCCATCATGGTGGAAGTCCTGACAGGCCAATCGCTACAACAACAAGTCTTTGGTACTCTTCAGTCGAAAATGGTCATAATTCAGATGAAAGTCACAGGTTTGGATAAAGTCCGATTCAGGTTTTCAATTCTCTTCACTTGGGAAGATGTGCAGGCAAGTCAGACACAGCCTTCCCAATGATCTCCCCTGCGCACTATGCAGGAGCAGCTGCTCAAATCTCTGAGCCCTCCTCACTCTCAACCCTACTCCAGACTGACCACTGCTGCAGGCAGCTTGAGACTTTCCCAGTGATCCAAAAGGTTCGATTAGTTGATCCATCTGTCTGTCACAGCAAGGGCTCCCCTCCAGGTTCATTTAGGTGCCAAAGAGAAAACTACAATTCCTACAGAAATTCACTCCCACAAGACCCCTGGGGCAGGCTCAATTTTAGGGCTCCCAAAGGTATTGTACTGATTGGTGCATACTGGCAGTCCAGAGCCAAGATGCTGGTGATTAACAGAAAAGTCCATGCTGCAAAGGAAGCAGGTTAGACAAACTACGGTATCATTATTAAGAAAGCAGATAATCAGCAAACAGTCACAGCTCTAAACAAAGCCCCTCTGTGCAATTAGTGATGGCAGAATAGAGCAATTATATAGCAGACTAGGTGAGACTCAAGGCTAGAAACACTCAGCCCCATCCAGATTAACTATACACTACAAGATAGGCAGCTATTACAGAGACATGCACGAGGCTAACAGGGCACTCGCATGCTGACACTTTTAAACCTGTAAAGACACATGGAGGCTGGGGATGCTTAGTGTGCTGGCAGATGGGGCAAATGAGGGAAGAAATTTGGTGGCTGAAGAGGGAACTGCAGGCATGGGGAGGCAGATGTAGGGAAGATTGGGGTCATAAGGGAACATGTTGGGACACACAATACAGACACCAGCAGACCAGCACAAGGAAATTCCAGAAGAATCAGAGGTGGGCTGTAAATCCAGTGCAGTCACATGCAAGATATGAAGATACAGGTTGGAGCAGTCAAGGAGACCAGACTACAGCAGGACCAGTGCAAGGCCATAAGCCTCAGGAAAGGGGGCAGGAAAAAACAGGGAAAGAGGATTGCCAAAGCAATCAGGTCAATGGTATGGCTAACTGGGAGAAGCAGGAGGGGAAGGTAGTGTAATCACTGAGAAGGTTAATGGGGAGTTGCTACCAGGAGAAAGGAAACATCACAGAAGTGTCAGGTGGTACCTATAGCCCTAGAGACAAGGGTCAGCAGAAAGGTGCTAAGGAAGAAAAACCAGGGACAATGGAGCAGGGAGGTGCAGAGAAGCTAGAAACAGGAGGCAGCAAGGATAAGGATGGAACAAAGTTGAGGAAGGAACCTTGGGGAGGGCACGCTACTCAAGGAAAACACAGGAAAACTGTAGTGGGAAGGGTGGCAGGATGAGAGGGCAGAGAAATGGCATGGGGAAGGTGGGGGCACAAGGGAATGGTCTAGTAAGTGAAGCTGATACACCAGCCATAGTGGGCAAGGGGAGAAGTCGGGACACAGAATGGAGGAGGCAGAAGGGGAAATAGCTGTGGGATAGGGGAAGACAGCATTTTGGGAGAAGAAAGAGCCTCCAAAAGTAGAGAGCACATAAAGCAGTCAGTAGTAATTCTGGGGACTGTATAGTTAAGGGGGTCAGATGGGAAGGGGGCCAGGAAAAGCAGCATCTGGGTAGGGAGCATGTCTAGCATGACAGCAGGTAGGTGCAGCAGCACATTGGTAGGTGTGTACAGAAGGTGGGAGACCACACATCATTGTTCACCTGGGAACAAATCATCTGGAAGGAAGGCAGATAGAGGAAGTTCAGGACAGCTTCAGAGAAGTGGGAAGCTGTGCTGAGAGGAGGAAGCACAGTTGCATTCTCAGAAGTTCTGCCAGTACCAAGGGCAAGTACAGACAGAAAATCAGAATCATGGACTTCAACAAGTGGCTGAGAGAATGGTGCGAGTCCATGGGGTATGGCTGGGTGGAGAGTGGGACAACACATGGGAGAACCCAGATCTATATGCAGAGGACAGGCTACATCCAAATAAGGAGGGTTTGGGGTGTTAAAGCAGAGACTGAGGGAATTTATCACCACAAAGTATAATTTTAAACTTGCTGTGGGGAGCTGGGAAGGTGGAGTGAATCAGGAGAGGAGATCCAGAGACCTCCCTATAGCAATGATGGGGCCCTACTTTGTCTAGGATGGGGGAGGGAGTGTAAGAGGCAAGCTGGGAGAGAGTCAGGGTGGAGGGTTGTATCACTAAATGCTAGGAGCCTGGGGAATAAGATGGCAGAGCTGCAGGCACTATTGGCAGAAGGAAAGGTGGACATAGCAGCCATCACTGAGATGTGGGCAACCCAAAACCATACCTGTGAATTGGCCATCCCAGGATTTAAATTATTCAGGAGGGACAGAGAAAAGGTCAAAGGAGGAGTAGCCATTTATATAAGGGAAGTGATTGGATGCGTCTGGAAGAGGAAGAAAGTAGGTTGGAAGTCATTTGGATACAACCCATGCCACAAAGGGGCTAGGGTCCTATTGGTGGGTTGTATATAGGCTCCCAACCCAGAAAGAGGACATGGATAGGGAGCTAGGGAGCAGCTAAGGAGACTCTGTGGCAAAGGGAGCACTGTGGTGGTGGGAAACTTCAGTTTACCAGGGTGGATAGACATCCCAGCCACCACATGCACAGGGAGCAAATCCTCCTAGAAGCAATCCAGGATGGCTTCCTGACCCAAAGGGTGACAGTGCAAACAATTGAAGAAAATATTCTAGACCTGGTGCTGGAGGATGGAGAACTAGTCACAGATGTAAGGTGGAGGAACCACTGGCTGGTAACGAATCACCACATTGTGGTTCTCTATCAGTTTGGGTAGGAGAGCCACAATACAAAAACAAAGGTCCTGAACTTCAGAAAGGCAGATGGCAGGATGGGGCAATGAATGAGAACATACATAGATGGCATCCACCTGACATGGATGCAGAGCAGAAATGGGCTATCATAAAACTAGGGCTGATTGAATCCAGGAAGTTTGTGTCAGAACCAGCAAAAGAAATCAAGGACCAAGCATCCAAGCTGGAGGACTAGAAGGAATGGAGAAGGTGAGGGATAATAGAAGGGTCTTCCAAACCTACAAGAGAACCAACAGGGCAGAAGATAGGGAGAATTCATTGAAGAAATCCAGGGAAATGAGCAGATTGGTCAGGACTGCAAAGGCAACCAGAGAAAGAAAATTAGCACAGGGATTAAGGAAGGAGAAAAGGATTTATTCAGGTATATCAGGAAAGAGGAAGTGCAAGGAGCACATACTGTAGTTAGGATCAGGAAAGGCAGTGGGTGGGTAGACAAGAGGTTGAGAAGGCAAAAGTACTTAATAGGTGCTTCTGTTGAGTGTTCTAAGGGAGAGGATGGGCCCATTACTGCAGGGAAAGGGGCACAGGCATGGGGGTGAGACAACCACAGATGTGGTCATCACGGTGGAAAGGGTGCTGGAGAATCTTAGGTCCCTGAGGAGACAAGGTACCTAGGCTAGATGGGGTACATCCCAGGGTGCTGAGGAGCTGGCAGAAATTCTGGTAGTGCCACTGGCAGATCTGTTCAACACCTCACTAAATCAGGGATGTGTGCCCTTTGTCATAATGTGCCTGAGTACGGGGATGTGGAGGTCAGTTTCATGGGGAGGGCATAAGTCTAACTATAGTGGGGCTCCAATAGTCTGTGCATTCCATATCACGCCACTTAACTGTCCATGAATGCAAGGGACAGCTCTAGAATGTCTGTAGCATCTAAATGTTACAGCTTATTTGATTTGACTGAAATGTGATCTGCAAATCAGGAACAATTCAAATGTGTAATAATCATCTGTATATACCCTGGAGCAGTGACTCAGATTTGGGCTTAAACCCACCCAGTTACAAATTTTTTATTGGCTGAAGTTCTTTCCCAAAAAAATAACTTTGTCGATTTTCTCCTGACTCCATTCCATTCAATACCCATCTCTAATGGGTCATGAAGCCACCAAAGGTGAAGAAACATGAAAAACACATTGTTTCAGTCCTTCTTCCTTCCCCAATTCTCCTGTAAAAAAATATTTACTTTACTTTCCTGGCCATATGGCCAGAATCTGTAGCCTGGCATATTGTGGAACCTGCCCAGTTTTAGTCTACTCCTCTCTTCTACATCAGAAGCTGGATGCTAGAACCAACCATCACAGGTCTCCAACCTGGTCCACAACCAAGTCACCTCACCATACGAATACAACCAACCTGTTTTTCCTTCTTGTTTGGTTGCTGATGTGGCTGCTGCCACACTGCACTAGTCAAGCCCATGAAGGCCACCCACACCACTGTCACCACTGCTTCTAAGCCTAACTTGCTGCTGTGGGGGTGTGCTATTTTTTTGTAAGGTGAGCCTAGTACAGTAAGTACAGTAGGGTAGCCTAGTCTTGACTTAGCTTCTAGCTCACCCTCTGGCCTTTCAGCCACTGGGAGGTGGAGACTTACTAAAGTAGAATAACAAAAATATGCTGCCACAAAACTGATATTGAGGTTCAGTACTCACTGACTCCTCCAAGCTTTAGTGTTCAGCCTGTCTACTCAGCGGTTGGAAAGACAGTGTCGCACTTGCAAGAGCCCATTCACTCTTTCTTGGCTGGAGCTCATACATCACATGTGATTGTGCCACCACTAATAGGTGAAGAGAGTAGACACAGTACAGACACCATCAAGTCTGGAGAGTACCTGCAGCATGTGCACACACATGCCAGATGGGAACTATGCAAAGATTAAACCAAATTTAAAACCATTATTGCCACACCATAAGGACAACCTATGCACAAATATGGGGGCAACTGTGCCCCTCTGCCCTACCTAAATGGCACCCTGCCTAATGATAGAAATTCATTCTGAGGAGCTAATAGAATTGTTTCCACTGTGTTCGAGGTACTGTATCTCCATGTTTCATGATGTTATTGAGTAAATTGTTTGTAATCAACACTTTTATGCTGTTGTGTAAATTGTTTGTACTCAGTTATACTATGTAACTCCCATTACCCTCTCCCCAGGTCATACTGGGAGGCGTGCAACTTGTTGTTCAGAGTACCTACCTGTGAAACTTCTCAATAAACAATAAATAAATGATGTGTCCTGATCATCATGTGGATTAGTGTCCCTCATTATCTCTCCTTGTCAGTGTCCATGCCCCTCATTTCAGTGACTAAATGTGAGTTACTGATGCATGCTTCAAGGCCCTGCTCAACACAAAGTGCTGAGCATGGCCATTGATATATATGCTCAGTAAAGAATGACAAAGGAAAGTAAGTGAGATAAAACAGTCATGGAGAATCACATTTTAGCACTAAATTTGCACAAGGGTTTGCATGGCCCAAAACAAAAGGACAGGCTTCACAACACAGAGGCCCCTCTTCATACATCTGGAATGAGGGTAATGACTGGCTAGCTCCTAGGCATTTCATGCAATACACAAACAATACTTTACAGATTAATGGCAATTTAATGACAACAATCAAAAGCCATTAAACAACTTGAAAAGGATCAGAATTAATGGGTTTACCTAACTTTTGTGGAATTCAAATAAAATGTATTTTAATGACTAATGCTAGTAGTAGTATAGAAATAAAACTGATGTGTTTTTAGCTGAGATTTGCACTAAGCAGCTGCTGAACACATGGCAAGCATGCAGCATGTGAACCTGATGTGATGTCTAAATGATACATTGCTTAACTGCTGTACTCATGCCAAGCGTGCAACACACAAACCTGATGTAATTTTTAGAAGATGTTCACATCAGCTTACCTGCTGTGCACATGTCAAGCATGCAACATTAAAATCTGATTTGCCTTTTAGACCTGGTTCACATATGTTCATTTAGTGTATGCGAACAGCATACAAACATTACACAATTATGCATGTAGCATGCATTCTGCATGTACACAGCACATCTATATTTCTGTAAGAGAACCTTTTAGGCCAGCTGGGGCTTGCTTTGCTTCAGTTTGTGGTTTCACAGCAGCTTGTGTCTTCATAGTCATATTCTTACATGGAACATATTTATCATACATGCATGTACAACTATAAGGACTCCATCCTACTTTGCCCACGACTGAAGGAATTATAGGGTTCTTTGCTCAGATGTTCAGTGTACTGCCATGGAGCTTGTCAGAGGCGTGATGGTGGACTAATTTCTTTACTCAGTAAATATGTTATAACATTGAAGTCAAACAGAAAGTAAGGCACAACAAACCTGGCCATATCCTCCTTTCCACATTATTAAATTGTCATCAATGCTGATTCCTTTGCTCTCTGAAGTACGAAGTCAATGGTGCCTACAGATACACACCGTATTGTACCATTGGAAATATCTGTTGGTTTATAACCTCAAAACGTAATTTGGGTCTCCATTGGAATCAAAAACATTTCTTCACCATCTATGCTTTTAAAACGCACATTCTTGACATAATGGAGGAGCTAAATTTCAAAGCATAAAGAAAATCTGTAAGATTATAGGTATAGTGAATTGTGCTTAAGCACTCTTTTCTTCATGTATAAAGATTGTAAAACTACTTATGTTCATGCAAAGAAATTTTCCCACAGAGACAAATGTAACCATAATTGAGTAAACAGGCGAGGCATATTGATGAGTCCTGGTAGGAATGACTGCGTGTCTATGTCATCTGTTAGCACCCTTTGCAAACTGTGTGAGAGGCCTTTCGGCACCATGCAATTCTGCTTTATGTTGAACCAGCATAACATGATGTGGTGATTTGCATATACAGCCCATGATGCTTTGCATTGTGGGGGCATGTGTGATTTTGCATTTTCTTGAAACTTGGCTTCCAGCCAAATGCCCTTTGAGTAACCCTTGCCTCAGTGTTTACACACAGAGGTTCTTTGTCTTTAAATAGTTTTTTATTTTAATGGGTTTACCACAACATAACCAAGACACACTGCCTTAGGGTAGCTGGTTCATTCCACTGGGGTGTCAAACAGATGAGGCATACTGATGAGTCCTGGTAGGGACGAAACACGTGCCTATGTCATCTATTAGCACCCTTTGCAAACTATGAGACAGGCCTTTCGGCACCATGCAATTCTGCTTTAAGTTGAACCAGCATAACATTCTGTGGTGATTTACATATGCAGCCATGATGCTTTGCATTGTGGGGTCATGTGTGATTTTGTATTTACATAATTGTGTAAATTAAATGTAATACTAAGTCATTAGCATTACATTCACTGTAATGGAAAACTGCTAATTAGCACAAATTAATTTTAGCACACATAACTGCTTCAGCGAAAATATTGAAATTATTTGACAGTGAAAATTTCAAGTTCTACAGTATTTAATGTATTTGTGATTGTACTACAGCCAATATAAATGTAATTATTAAATGAGTAGGAAAAAGAATTGAAAATCAGGTTCCTTTATGAGATAAGATATACCACATAATCGAGCATTACCGCACAATGACAGCATGCTTCCTAGTATAACTGAATGCCTGCACTACTTTCCATGCCTCAGAACCTCCTCACTAACTGTGAGATAACCCCACACCTGACACATGCACACACCTGCACACACAAGCTGACACAACCATAACCAATGAAGTGTAAATAGCTGTCCCAGACTGCAAACAAAATCTGTTAATCCTGCTACCAATTTTGATAGGTAAAATATAAAAGAAAAAAAATATTCTAGTTGATTCTGGTTGTCCATGTGTGGCAGAAATTGCAGTTTATTTAGGTGATTATGTTGATGCTGCCATGTCTTTGACAGATAAAATGTGGGAAAAAATGATCAGTTTGATCTTGCCATTGTGTACACTGTTTGGATTGTAATCACTTTTGGCTTTTACTGTAGTGTGACCGAGCAGTGCTCACTCTGGTAATGAAAATGTTCAAAAAGTTTACAGTCAATTAGGTTTCTCCAAAACAAGGTAAACTGTGAGGTGTTTAAATCAGTTCAGACAGTTTTCTGTATGAAAAGCCAATGAGTGTAAATCAATGACAGCAAGTGAGTTGGTGGCTTCAGTAGACTATCACAAGTGTGAGTGAGTGTTGATATACACTTTAGTATACTCTTGTTTTGCCCAATAGTATTGTTTAAATGGTGTCAGGTGCTCTTTAAATCATGCACATGCATATGACATACTAGTATATTCCTATATGTCTTTTCATGAATGTCATTGAGAGAAATAGGCAGGACAAGAAGATGCAAATCCTTCATCCTCACTATGAGGCCAAGTGTAGATAGAAACAGCATAGACCCACAGGAGCAGGTAAGGACTACAAATCTAATGAGACCAGTGAGTAACAAGTTTTACAAGAACTGTAAAATGTAGTTTGGTCAGAACATTGCCTGTTATGATAGACTAAAATAACCATCAGAATATCCCATGAGATCTTGAGAACTGATTACTTCATACTATTATTGTTTTCATATACATGGCAGTTGTATTCAGCAGCATAAAATTTCAAGTGCGGTATTGTATGTGTAATACTATTTGTAAGAACATCACTGGTGGAATTCTAGTGATTTTAATGACCATGTTGGTGGTCTGAGAGATAGCTCCTCTCCACCCCAGTAATCTATACACCAAAACAACAAAATGAATGTTAATTCTCTTTCTGATGTTAACTGTTGGCTCCAGATGGTGGGGAGAATGAAAAACAATTTATTGAGGGGTGAAAATCGGTGACAATTCTCCAGCACTCACTGAAGCTCAGATTCTCTCCTCTGCATAAATCTGCATCATCCACAGTTTCCATTGACAACACTGAATAAGAATCCAAGAGATAACCAACATGCAGCTTCTCCCAGAGATCAGACACCACTCATGCCCTGGACAGGGTAGAAACAATGGTATCTGAAACCACTGAAACCTGTAGTCACTGGAGATGAAAACTGAACAAATGGAGAGTGTGCTGTCTGAAGCAACCCCCAGAGTAAGCTACCATTACAGTGCCATACTTTTTCTTCTGCACAGAGAATGAGAGATGGCTGAACAGATTGGGGATATGGAGGCTAGAGTCTGGCACTCCGTCATCTGTATCTTTGGGGTTCCAGAGGAGTTGAGCATCCTTATGCAAGTCTTCATTAGTGAAACCCGCCCACTTCAAATGACTTGTCCATGAACAATGAAAAAGACCATACTATTGGTCCTCCTCATCATGGCACAGAATGGTCTAGACCCAGGCCCTTCATTATGTGATTCCTCCACTGTCAAGTGCAGCAGCTTGTCCTTCAACTGTTATGGCAGCAAGTGGATCTCAGATATGATGACCATCGCATCTTCTTTGAACAAGTTTTCTCTTGCAGCTCAATATTATTGTATGTATGTATTTATTATTTATTTAGTTTTGTTGACAGAGAAAGGAGGACTAGATAATTTTGCCTATTTTCAGCCTTGTCTCGGGGAGGGGTGGGATATGGATGGATGCCAACTGACACTGAACCAGATTAAGCTGTTGGTGCTATTTTTAGAGAATGAGGAAATTTGGCCAGGATACTGAGAAGATTCCCTGCTCTTTTCAAGATGTGCCAAGGGATCTTTTACATACTAGGAGCTCATACTAGGAAATTTATTAGATGTACAATAGACTGTTGGCCCATGGTTGTACATTTCTAGCAAGGCTGGGTACTATTGCCCAAATCTGGTAGTAAATATTTATCAAGTTTAGATTTAAAAATGCTAAAGGATTCATTTCAACCACATCTCTTGAGAGGGAGTTCCAAATAGGAATTAGCCTTTGTGTGTAAAAGCATCTTCTTGTTACTTTTGGATATGTTAACATTAGTTGATGACTGTATATTCCTTAAGCAAAAGTCCATGTTGTTCTTTACTAGACCTAGTTCACTCATAATTTCTTTATCTCAAGATATGTGGAACATTTGTAACAGGTTCCCCAGTCCTCCTATATTCCAGTGGATACAGATTTAATTTGGTTAACCTTTGCTCATAATTCATGTTATGCATGCCATCTATAAGTCTGGTGACTCTGCTCTGGTCACCCTCTAACCTTATAATGTCCCTTTGAAGATAAGGGCTCCAGGGATATGAGCAGTAATCCAAGTAGGGTCTTACATATGCCCTATACAGTGGCAGAATGCATGCTCTGTTCTAAATGAGAATGCCTTTTATGCACCCTATGATTTTATTAGATTTATTGATCATCTCACTGCAATGTTTACTAAATTTGAAGTCACTAGAAATAATTACCCCCAAGTCCTTTGTCAGTGTCAACTGATTTTAAGAGCCTACCATACAGAACAGGCAGATGTGACCTTGGCTTACTGTCTAATCTGGAAAGGCAGCACCCTCATGCTGCTCTACAGTGTTAGTATTGGGATTTAATTCAAGTGCTAGGTGTGGGATAGAACCCACAGCCATCTGATCTTCTAGCCTCAGAGGCAAGTGTGCAACCAGCTGAGCCACTGACACTGAGATTCTCTATGTGATTACATAACTAAAAGAAAAGAATGTAAAAGGACCAGCTCCACTCTCCAGATAAGATAACAATCTTTTTACTCTTGTCTTGAACATTTGACAGTCTGTATACTTCTGACCACCTGATTCAACAACTGTGCATAGAGCTTCTTCCTAATGACTTAAGGACTTTACAAAGGACTTAAAATGGCTTCCTTGAAAATGTCTGGCAAAAGTTGAGGCCAAATTCACATCCAAGAATGTTCCTATGCCTGAACAACTGTGCCAAGAAATGCAAGCCGCTGTAAAGAAAATAAGAAAAATTAAAGATCTTTCAATATACAAATTAGCCAGCCTTGGAGTGGTCCCAAGGTGGTAGCCTGGATAAAAAACCAGCTAGACAACAGGACTCAAAGGGTAATAGTAAATGGAGTCCACATGAACAAAGGACGGTAACTTGAAGGGTACTGCAAGGTTCAGTACTGGAACCAGTCCTCTTTAATGTCTTTATAAGTGACATTGGAGAGCACCTGGAAGGAAAGGTATGTCTCTTTGCAGATGACACAAAGATCTGCAACATGGTTGATGATAAGGTGGGGTGGAAAGAATGAAAAGGGACTTGGCAAGGCTGGAGGAATGGTCAAATATGTAGCAGCTCAGATTCAATGCAAGAAATGCAAGGTGATGCATCTGGGAAACAAAACAAAGGGAAGAGAAGACAATGGGGATGATTTAATAAAAACAAAATTGAAAGAGACCAGGGAGTAATTATATCAGATGACCTAAAGGTTGGCAAGCAATGTGAGAAGGCAGTAAGGAAGGCTGGGGGATACTGGGATGCATAGGAAGAGGCACCAACATAGAAAACAGGAAGTTGTTATCCCTCTGTACAAACAGTTAGTGAGGCCCATAATTGGAGTTCTGCATGCAGTTCTGGAGACCCATCTCTGCAAAGACAGACAGAGTGGTGGCTGTTTAGAGGAGGGCACAAAATGGTGCAGGGCCTGCACCGAAGACACATGAGGAGAGACTAAAGCAGCCTAATATGTATACTGTTACATGAGGTCCCTACACCCTAATTGATACCCTCAGAGGCACACTGTAGACAGCTGATATTTAGGCATAGGCTATACTAATACATAGGGCTAAGAGCATCTACCGTACAAGAGTAGATGCTAGGATTTGTATACACATATTGTAACTCACTTTGCTTGCTAATGCAAACACATTATGTTATGTATTTTCTGTCTATTTCTTACTGTCAGATGCCAAGACACTTGTCCTTGAAGTAATTGTGATATGTAAGGCTAATATTGCCATCTTTAATTATTGAACACCACTTCACCCTGTTATGTAAGACTTTGTATAAGAAGGTCTTTGTTCTAAAACTGATGAGTTTACAAATTTATATAATGTTATCTTATACCGTGGAGCCACCTCTAATTTAGCCAATAGGGCTCATCTCTGTAACTAGAAATGTTTCTATCTTTCAGTAACCATAGTAATTATCATAGGTATATAATGTTATGCACAGGCTTTACACCTCGGAGACCGAGAGATCCCAAGAGACGACAAAGAAACCTGCGAGGTGTAGGAACGCTTAGCATTGGCTCCGGTTCGTATTGGTAAGAACTGCTTAGGGCAACTGTGATTTATCCTATTTTGTAGTAATAAACTTGTTTATTACTGAAATGCAACTTGTCTGTGATTATTTGCAGCTCCAATATTGCCAAGAACCTGAAAGTGAATTTAGATCTCTTACAATTGGCTACCATGTGCAATGACCAATGGCTGTTGTAAATCTTCACTTGTTGCTACAAGTTTTCCCTTTCCACGGGGACTGTAGGTGTACATCTCCGTATCACCTCTCCATCTTTTCTACCAGTTTGTGGATACTTGCAAAGTCTGGCTGACTTTTTGGGTGTGGTCGATGCCGTCTGTACCCACTCCATAGCGACTTTAAATTGCAAGTCTACAACTTATACAGTGTGACTGTGTTTACAGTACCTGTGTTGTGGATCGATCACATAGCGCATGGTCTTTTCACAGTTTGATTTTCATTCCTCCCGTAAATGGCCACGTATCAGATATCTGCACAGAACTGAGACTCGATGTCTCGAAATTTCTTACCTCCCATGGAGGATGGGCTGACTTCATACGGGATGCAAGTCAATCCGATAACCCTGTACTGGGATCTCAACTCCAGTACACTGAGATGCGACAGTCAACCAATAGGCGTTCTGCTAAAGGGTTGATGATGCTTACTCTCACTACTGCTTTGGAAGCCTCCGAGCGAAGGTTTGAACCCTTGATCTGCAGATTGCATCTCTCAAACAGGAGATGGGTTTGCAGGAAACAGAATGTATTAAGATACAGCAGAACTTGGAGCTGAACTCCAAACTCTGTGTAATGAAAAGGATTCACTATTGCATCATTCTGCACAGGCTGGTGAGCAAGAAATGTGTACATTGAAATCTGAATGTGAAAGTTTGAGACAAGATAAGAGTCAAGTTGTACAAATGAATGATTTGTTGAGTGCTGCTAATGCACAAATGAGTGATGAGATGGGTGAGTTGCAGGGACGAGATCAACCAGATACGTAATGATTTAGAGATAGCCTATGGGACAATCGCGAATTGAGCACCGCGTGCCGTGTTTTGCAGAAACAGAAGCAGGATCAGTTGATATGGATGTTACAAGTGTGAGTCATGATGAATGTAGAGTTAAGATGGATAAACTGCGCCATCAGCGAGAGGTTTTGACTGGCCATGTGAAGGCAATGGGTGGCGTAGCCCTGCCTTTCACTCGTCAATCAGAGGGAGCTATCCGACGATGACATTTCACAATACAATGCCCAGTCACGCCCCTACTATGGCCCAGATACCACCCAGCCATCCACAGATGGCGGGTCCCCATCACTACTCCCCAGGTCACACGTCGGTGACGTTGTGGACGTACATCATGGAAACGCCATCATGGCGGTGCCCATGATAGGAGCAGGCCCAAGTCTGGTCGATGGTGCCTCCGGTAGCCATTATTAGTGTGGAAGACAGACAAGAGTTGAAACCATGATTGATAGGGCACTGGGAATGTTCCTCTTCCTGAAAGAAGTATGAAAGCCATTAAAAGCCAAATTCAACAAATTTTTCAAGAAGCTGGCACTCAGGAAGGTGTTGTCGGACAGCAGCTGAAGCTGCAGCCCGCGCAGCATTGGATGGTGTGCGGGCGCGCTACCCTTGCCTGATCGACCACCAACTAATCCCCTGCAAATGGCCTACTCTGTTCAGCAAATTGCTGACAGCATTGGTCGGATGACCCGTCCGATAATCTTAGCTGCCATTTGGAAAAGGTACGCTCCAAGTGCGAGATGCTCAGTCTCGCTGCAGAATACAAGTCCAAATACTACGCCAGACCATCGATCCTGGTTTATGGGCAAAACTCCCGAAGTTGTTACCCAGGGCCAGAACGCTACCTTTGCGAAGTAGCAGCTGAGCTCATTTCCGCTCACAGCCCTGGTGTGGTTGGAGTAATGCTAGCATACCCGTGAAGCAAAATGCTAAGGAAAGCCCAGCGACTTACCACCAGAGACTCTGGATGGCCTATCGAGCAGGAAACACCTGGCACAAGAGGCGGCGGATGTGGACCTTATCAAATATAAGACCCTGTTCCTTAGAAACATGATCCCAGCCATAAGAGATAAAGTAAAGCCACTACTTACCCAAATACGGATAGGTTTGCCGATATTCTTCGGAAAACCGAGAGGGTATACCAGTTGTACATCCGAGATTTGGGTTCCGGTTCCAAAAAGGTTGCTGCCGTGGAACCCGCTTCTGGAGCCACGATGCACTACATGGTGGAAGGACAGGCCCAGCAACAACAGGCCAAACCTCCATCGGCCCCTCCAGCTGGTACCCAACAGAACCCTCAACAGCAGCAGCAGTGGAGTGGGAACGGAATTGGCACAAAAAATAAAAGTATAAAGGCAAAGGAAGCCATGGCAAAGACGGTCCTTCATATAAACAGATAGCTGAAGAAAATCAGAAATTTGAGGGAGCTCCTGGGGCAAGTGCGTTCCGTGGCGGATGCCGTTCCCGCACAAACACTTGCAACAGTGCAACGGCGATCCATGACACTACTGGCCATGGCGACTCCAGTGGGGTCGCGAACCCGCAGCCTGAACCCAGAAGCCGCCTTACATCGCATTAGTGCAACACGGTGAGGTCATCCATGCAAGCCAAGCCCAACCACTCATGCCTCAACGTCGGATTGACAATTACAGGCCCCAGTCCGCATTGTAAACAAGCTAGTCTTGGATACAAGCAGGCCCTGCACCGAGGCGAAGTTGGGGCCGCCAATTAGTGTCCTTTTAGATACAAGTGCAGCTGTATCTGTGTTACACGACGATCACCCTGAACGTCTCCATGGTCTACCGGACAGAAGACCAACATGTCGAAGTCGACGGTACTAAGCTGCCTGCATACCTCTCTCTGCCTTTACCGGTGAACTAGGTCATCTGAGGCCTCCCATGCCTTCCAGTTGATGGTGTGCGATCTTCCTATCTATCATTGGGATTGACTTTCTGGCACCACACGCTGTGTGGTGGATCTGCAAACATGCTGTTGATACAAATCCAGGGTCAATACCATACCGTCTTGATTCCTGACTCACATGCTGTGGCAACAATCCTATCAACAATAAAGAATATGACATCATAGATTTATTCAAGAATCATGAATTTTCCCAAAACTTCTGCCTATTCTGCAATGACATTTGGAAGCGTTTGCAGTTAACAAACACGATTGTGGCAGAATGCATACTGTAATTGAAGTGTCAAGCCGGCACATGAGAGACAAAGACAATACCGTTTCCCTCTGAAGCCTTACCCTCTTTGAAACAATTAAGTCACTCCTTAAACAAGGAGTAATCAGAACTTGTGTCTCCACTGCCAATTCTCCTGTTTGGCCAGTAAGAAACCTACAGGTACCTGGAGACTTACCATTGACTACAGGAAACTGAATCAAGTCACTCCCAGTTGTTCCCCACTGTAGCGTCAGCACCAGATGTGCTTCGATTACTAACACCAGACCAAAATGGTTTAGCACTCTGGATATCTCCAATGGTTTTGGTCATTACCGTTGGCCCTCAAGAGTCAATACAAATTTGCCTTCACGTTTGAAGGAAGACAATATACGTGGACTTGCTTGCCACAGGGGTTCCATAACAGCCCTTCCCTCTTCCATCTCCATATGATGGATGCCCTACAAGGTTTCTCAACCCCAATGTCTCTTGCAGTATGTAGATGACCTGTTGTTGGTGACTGCCACACAGGATCAACATCTAGATCTCTTGGATGAACTATTGACTCTTATTCAGAGAGCAGGCTTGAAGTGTAATCCTGCCAAAGCACAACTGTGTCAGAAAGAAGTACTCTTTCTAGGTTTGAAGATAACAGATCAGGGTCGAGTCCTACTTGGAAGAAAATTCAAGGGTTGCAAGATTTGCCATTTCCTACCAGTGTGGCAACTCTCAGAAGGTTTCTAGGTATGGTAAACTACTCCAGAGATTTCATTTGTGACTTTGCACAAAAGCCGCTCCACTGTACAATTTACTCAAAAGGACATTCCATGGAATTGGGGCCCTGTCCATACCAGGCTGTGACGCTACTGAAGCAGGCCTTGGCCTCAGCCCCAGCACTGGTGAACCCCAATCCAACATTACCATTCCACCTAGAGTGTGCCACCTCAGACATTGCTATGTCAGCAGTACTGGCCCAGAAGGTACATGGCTCCTTGAGACCAATTGCATATGCATCACAGCTCTTGACTCCAGTAGAACAGAAGTATGGCCTTTGTGAAAGGAACCTTCTGGCTACCTATTGGGCAGTCAAGCACTTCCTGTATATCATTGGGTACTCTCCACTGTTCTTAACACCAATCATACTCCTACTACCTTCTTGCTCTCAGACCGAGTGAAGGATGAGGTCAGTCTCTAACACCAGACTGACACATTGGTCACTTCTCCTCCAGGATAGGGACATACAGGTCCACCAAACCAAAGTCCCATCTCTACTGGCACATGGCCTCTTTTTCAGGAGAGCCCCATGACTGCGCTTTGCAGTCACCTGACCTTCCAGATCCAGGTCCATTTTCCTGCCACCCCTGAGGTCTAGAAAACACCTCCTTGTTGGGTTTCACCGATGGTTCAGCCTCATACTATCAAGGTGAACAAATTGCAGGGATGGGTATCATGGTAGCATATCCTTTTGGGAACACTGTCAAGATATCTAAACGTTGTACTGTAGCTTCATCAGTATGCAGAGTTAGCAGCAGTGGCCTGTGCATTAGAGTTCATCCAACATGGAACTCAGGATACCATCATCTTTACTGATTCTAATTGGGTTTGTTGCTCCCCTACAGAATTTCTCCTTTCTGGCGGAAGAACTCCTTCCTCTCTTCTGATGGCAGCCCAGTGAAATACAAGGAGCTGGTAATTTACATACATGCGTTAGGTGAGAAATACCCATACAAACTTTATGTGCACAAGGTTAAAGCCCATTCTTTTCATGATCCCTATCATGCATTCAATGATACAGCAGACACCCTTGCCAAGGAAGGGCCCGAGGATGTTTGGGAAATGGAACATCCAGAGGCCAATGCAGCTGTACAGATTGCAGCTCTTAAAAGAAATCTGAACCTTTTTCCCTTGGACCTCTCAGCAGCCCAGCACCTGGATACTGAACTCAAAGAAGTGTTCAGATTCTTGGACAAAGGTACTGAAGAAAGACTCCACACATAACCCTTACGTAGGCATGAGAACAAGCTACATTTATCCCCTGATGATAAACTCATTTGGTTCCAGCCAGAGGATACTAATACCAAATTATGGGTAATCCCCAGACATTTGAGATCTGAATTTTTGCATCAGGTACATGATACCCCCACTGGTGGACACCAGGGACTGAAAATACACTCCAACGACTCAAAACCACTGCTTGGTGGCCTGGGATCACCAAAGATGTTAAACAATACATTGATAATTGCCTTGTTTGTGCACAAAACAACCCAATACCTACAAAATGAAATGCCAAACTTTACCACAGAGACATACTGGCCCTTGGCATGCCATCAAATTGATTTTATTGGCCCTCTGACCAATACCAGCAGAAACAACAAGTATGCACTTGTAGTAACAGATTTATTCTCTAAGTGGGTAGAAGCTTTCCCCACTAAGACTGACTTCTATACAAAGACAACTGCCAAAATCCTGGTGGAACAGATTTTCTCCAGGTGGGGCCTGCCTCTCAAGGTAGACTCCGACAAAGGAACCAGTTTTACAGGTGAGTTGATGAAAGAGTCCCTTGAACTCCTAGAGGTTCAGCAAAAGTTCCACATACCTTATCACCCCAATCCTCAGGTCAAGTAGAAAGAGCTAACAGACGGATTAAGCAAATGCTTTCCAAATTCATTGAGGACAATCCCAAGACCTGGGATTCCCTACTGCCTTACTCCTTATGGCAATTAGGGGTACACCCTCAGCCACCACCCAGCTCACACCCTTCGAGGGTAATGACTGCAGACAAATGAGACTACCTGAACACTTGCTCTTTGACCTGCACCCCCCACTGCGACCGAGTGTCTGTAGATCAGTATGTGGAAAACTCAGGAAAGACCTCATACACACACACTTGTATGCTGCAAATTGCATGGGCAAGGCCCAGCAACAATCTAAGATACAATCTGACAAACACGCACAAGAAGTGGATTGGCAGGTTGGAGATCAAGTCATGGTACTCTGATTTGCACATCCCACCCACTCTTCTCCAACAAGTGGAAGGCCCTACCCATTGTCAACAAACTCAGTCCAGCAGTCTATCAAGTTAGACTCTCCACAATAATAAGCCGACTGACAAATGGTTGCATGCAAACCAATTGAAACTGTACAAAGGAGCTTAAACTTACTTTTCCTAACCCCATTGGGCGGAACTGTACTAATATACTAATCTTTCATCTTCCTTTTCAGATGCATTGACAAGATGGCTATCTTGTTCCTCTCAGTACTCCTTGCAGGAGTACTCCCAACACCAAGGCATGGTACCGGAACTCCTTCACCACCTTGATCATCCATCACATCCTCCAGAGGGAGTTTCCATCAAAATTCCAGACACAATGGTCACTGTTCAGGAAGGTTCCGATGCATACCTCACTGCCTCAGTTGTTGCTCCTGATAAATCTACCCTCCAGATTGAATGGCAAACCACATCCCAAGGACAAATTCTTCCTGTGGCCAAACTTTCTAAGGAACTTTCCAAGGTTGGCCCAACGCTAAATTGTCCCCAAATGGTAATCTGTCCTTGTTACAAACTGCATTAAGACACTCTGGTTTATATAACATTACTGCTTTAATTGACCCTTCCTATTGTAATTCTCTTTCTCAGGATGCTGCCTGAAAATTTTGTGCTATTCACCACATGGCCTCTGCTGCCATGTATTTATCTATCTTACCTCCCACTGAGAAACAGCTTTGAATGCCCAAAACATAATCCTGGCCTCGTAGTGGTCTCACTGCCACTGCCCTCCCAGGTTCTTTAATTAATAATTTACAATTTATGCATGTACTGGTTTTATTTAACCTTACTTATTGGAACATGAAGGAATTTGGTATGTGTCACAAACTAACACATCTGCATTTTCAGTACCTTATTGCTTGACAGTTTAGCTGCATTTCAAATACGTACTAAAGACTCTTTTACTGGGGTATACTCGACTGAACATAGGGGTAACTTTAGGAGGACCACCTCCTAGCACACATACTAATAAACGCACAAAACGTGAAGTAAATAGTTCTGATGTTACAGGTGCCACTGGCACAGTTACAGGTCTTTTAGTACTGCTATGTCCATTTGGAACAAAGCAGACATTGGTGCTGTAAAGAGTCACTCTGAAATTCTCCGCTGGCTTGGTTAATGACATTTTACCACTGTTATTGCATGATGTGGATGGTCTTAGTCAGGAAGAAAGATACACTGTATACAACATGCACGACATTGCAAAGGCATTCACTGATTCTAAAGATAAGATCAATGCACTCATACAACAGAATAATAGAGAAGCTGAGAAACAATACATTGGCAGGAAATATTTTGCTCTGCATACTGGATCATACATAATCACCACTATCAACAACCTTTTTAGAGATTTAGGAATTGGTAGGATTCCCGACATGATACATGACAGGCAGCCTCTCAAATGGTATTGTCCCAGATGTAAGTCTCAATCTTGTATTGACTTGTATGCAACAAACTTTGTCTATTCCTCTTTCCACAGCTCGTAACTTGGGGTTTGTGACCAGACATCCAAACACTGGTCCTTGTTTTTCTACTAAGAAATGTTCTATAACAGATACCATGTTTGTCTCCTTTACTGTCTCCTTGCACACTTTGACCCTACTACAGCTTTGTTCGACAAGCTTGCACGGCACATTCCATCGGGCATTTGGACGAAGACATCTACCGAGAATGCCTGGATCTACCTCCTCTGCTGGTCTACCATTCCTTCTTGGATGCCTGGGTGGCACCGCACACAGAGCTGTTGTGCGAAGAAGCAATACATCTACTTGTGCCGATGTGATGTGTTTGATGTTATCGCCCTGTATGTGGCTATTCACCAGACAGCATTGATTGGACTTTCACTATGGATGCTGACATCACTGAAAATGGCACCGACGCCTTTGAACCAACGCAGTCACCAGATCAACTTTATCAGTCATATCGTGAGGAAGCTCATGCCTGTCAACACGGATCTCGAGGATGACCTACACATGCCCTGTCCAGTTGCAAAATGGAGACTACCTACTGTCGCTCTCAATATAACTCTGACGGGGAGTACTGCATTGTCACGAACATTAAAACGTACTCCTATGGTTCTGTTACTTGTCAAATTGATTACCCCAACTTCTGTTTTGTTCCCCATCAGAAGACTGTTATTGGACATACTGTCATAACCCCGTTCCCCTTGTAGAAGCAGACATTATTGATGGAAATCCAGATTATTTACTTACCTTAGAAGAATACCTACCTTACTTTAACGTACACATAGATCCACTGACACTCACACTGAAATCCTTTTAGATAGAAAGGACACACACCTCATCCACATCAGCAATAATATAACCAAAGCCAATGAAGCTATTCTTGACTTGATGAATGATGGAGATATGAATAATGCTTTAACTAACACTTGGTTGGAAATTACTTTTAAAGGTTTTATTATAATACAAGCATTTTGATATTCATTTTGATTATTATGCTTTGCTGCCTATGATGTACCCTAGCCAACACAGTGAGCAGCTTGAGTTTCTTTACAAGGCTCGTGCCTCTGGATTGTAAAGAACCACTGCTCCTAACCACTCCTTACATTTGCCTGTGTTGCCCTTTGAAGGCAACAAGGGGGGAATTGTTACACAAGGTCCCTACACCTAATTGATACCCTCAGGGGCACACCATAGACAGCTGATATTTAGGCATAGGCTATACAAATACATAGGAGCTAAGAGCATCTACCGTACAAGAGTAGATGCTAGGATTTGTATACACATATTGTAACTCACTTTGCTTGCTAATGCAAACACATTATGTTATGTATTTTCTGTCTATTTCTTACTTGTCAGATGCCAAGACACCTGTCCTTGAAGTGATTATGATATGTAAGGCAATATTGCCATCTTTAGGTGTTGAACACCACTTCACCCTGTTATGTAAGACTTTGTATAAGAAGGTCTTTGTTCTAAAACTGATGACTTTACAAATTTATATAATGTTATCTTATACCATGGAGCCACCTCTAATTTAGCCAATGGGGCTCATCTCTGTAACTAGAAATGTTTCTTCTTTCAGTAACCATAGTAATTATCATAGGTATATAATGTTATGCACAGGCTTTACACCTCGGAGACCAGAGATCCCAAGAGACGACAAAGAAACCTCGAGGTATAGGGCAGTTAGCATTGGCTCCGGTTATTAGTAAGAACTGCTTAGGGCAACTGTAATTTATCCCTATTTTGTAGTAATAAAATTGTTTATTACTCGAATGCAACTTGTCTGTGATTATTTGCAGCTCCAATATTGCCAAGAACCTGAAAGTGAGATTTAGATCTCTTACAATACCCTTGAGGAAAGAAGGAGAGGGTGGACATGATAGAAACTTTCAAGTATCTCAAGGGAATTAACAAAATACAAGAGGGTAGTATCTTTCAGAAGAAGAGATGTGCAAGAACAAGGGCACAATTTGAAGATGGGGACAGCTCAGAGGTAATGTTAGAAAGTATTTTTTCACAGAGAGGGTTGTGGAATCATGGAACAACCTTCCTGAGAGAGCTGTGGAGTCAGGAACAGTGGGAGAATTTAAGAATGCATGGAAGCAGGTATAAGGCAAGTCTAGCGGGGGTAGGAGGAAGTAAGCTATTGATTAACTAGAATCTGCAGCTTATCCATCAGATAGGGAAATGGGAAGACTAGGTGGGCCAAGTGGTCCTTATCTGCCATCAAATTCTATGTTTCTATGTTTCACATTTTACTGTGTCTGTTTCTTCTTATTTAAAAGTGTATGTGGATACCTGGCCTGCACTTTCATGTTGTTTTAGTGCCTGGCACCCTGGCTTATGAGGGCTACTTATTAGAGCTGTGTGGAAGGAGAAAATTTTGAATTTACAGAATGTCGATGAAATTTCAGGAAATTCTACAAAATGTTTAACATTTATTCATTTGGCCATAACTCGGCTATCTATTGAGCTAGAGCTCTGGAATGTGGCACTCAATGAATGGGAGGAGTTCTAATGATGTGCCAAATACAGGTTACATATGTTAATACAGAGCTTTCTGGAGACCAAAGTCCACTATAGCTTGCAATACTCTAGGGGTAGCCTAATGTTTTTACTAATAAGATGTTTGTCTAGCTTGTTTTAAATTCAGCCATGGTTTTACTGGCTACCACTTCAATTGGTAGTTTGTTCCAGATCTTGAACACACTCACAGAGAACCAGTGCTGTTCTTTACATGTATTAAATCTCTTGCTCTTCAACTGTAGTGGGTGGGCTCAGGTACTACATATCTGTTCTCTCAATACCAAACCCAGCTGTTCCCACAAGTGTTCATCTGTAAGGGCCCTATAGATAAGGCACACGCTCTCCCCGCAATCTGCCAAATTCCAATGAGTACAGCTCCAGGTTTTTCAGCCGCAACCATAATCTTGACCCTGGACATCCTTAATTCTTTGAGTCACCCTCCTTTGGACCTTCTCCAGGGCCTTGATATCTCCCTTGCCTCCAGGTGCCCCAAAACTGGGCACAATACTCAGTTTAGGGGTGAACCAATGAGGTAAAAGGGAAGCAGGACCTTCTTTTTCTACTCTTGATATGCTTGTGGATGCAGTACTGAATACTGCTGGCCTTTTAATTACCTGATTAGTGTCATTTGAAGTTAAGATCATTACTGACCCTAATGCCCTAATCTCTCTCTCTAGAACTGCCTTTAGTACCTTCCCACCTAGCCTGTACTTCAGCTGGAGGTTGTTTTTCCCCAAGTGCATCACTGTACACTTCTTGATGTTGAATACAGACTTCTTTTCCTGGGGCCCATGTTTCTAATTCCTCCAATACTGCTTGCAGTGTCCCTGTGTCCATATGATTATTTACTGGATAGCCAATACACATGTCTTTAGCAAATTCAGAGAGTCAAACATCTGACTGGGAACTCTTCACTGAAATCTATAAACTAAAGAGGCAGGGACCCAATATGGAGCCCTGTGGTACCCCACTGGTCATGTCTGTCCACCCAGAGAATTCACCCTAATGCAAACCCTTTGCCTTCTACCAGTCAACCAAGCCTTGATCCAATGGAATATTTTATGCCTGTTCTCCTAGTTCAATTAGGGCATCAACAAGCTCCCATGTGGGACTTTGTTGAAAGCTTTGGCAAAGTCCACAAAATTACATCAACTGAGCTACCATTATCCAGGGCTTTGCTGGCCTTGTCATAAAATTCTAAAAGATTTGTTTGACATGACCTGCCCCTTGTAAATCTGTGTTGTGCCTTATCCACAGCCCCAGTCAAGTGTATGTATGTACGTATATGTGTGTATATATATATATATATATATATATATATATATATATATATATATTCCATGATGTTCCTTAACACTGCCTTGAAGTCATTTGCCTAGAACTGTAGTCAGACTGATTGGTCTGGGTTACCAGCCTCCTTCCTGAATCACTTTTTATAGATTGGGACAACCACAGCTTGCCTCCATACCTCCAAGACCTCTCCTACATCTAATGATTTTGAAATAGAAATGTAACTGGTCCTGCCAGAATCTCAGCCATTTCCTTTAGGACTCTTGGGTGCAGACCATCAGGGCCCTGTGCCTTGTTCTGCTCTAGCTTTTTAATCTTTTTTCCACATCTGAAGTATCAGGTATAGGGCCAGACACAGCTGATTGATTATTGTGAACATTAGCTGATAGTAACCAATGATTAAAAACTGAGGAGAAGTAGCTGTTGCAGTGTTCAGCCATTTCTTGGTTATCAATATTAGGTTCCCATTGAGAGCTTTTAGAGGGCCAATAGTTTCAACTCCATTTTGTTATTAATATAAGCGTAGAAGGACTTGTAATTATCCTGAGCTTTGGTTGCTAGACAGTACTCATGTTTTTTTTGGTCATCTCATTACTCCTTTTGTAACCTTCAGGCATATTTTATAAGTGTCCCAACACCTTTTGTCACTACTCATTTTGGCCTTTTATATGCTTTATTTTTTTCTTTATTGCCTTTCTGACTGCGGAGTCAACCATGAGGAAGGATTTCTTGGACCTCTTGTATTTATTTGTGGTGGGTACATTTGTGGACCAGAACATTAATTTTACTTCTGAACTTTTCCCAGATACATTGTAATGGTTGTCTGTCAGACTTCATTACCAAGTTCCATTTGTCCAAATCCCTTCTCATTCTAATGAAATCTGCCTTGTTGTAGTTATAAATTATAGTACTGCCAGTGTCATTACCCAAGGATCACATCTAACTAAAACTCACCATAGAATAGCCACCAGAGCTCAAGGGGCCACAACTGTGCAATTTTGAATATTATCAGCACCACGTCCAGGATAAAAGTACCCTGGTGTTATTTAGCACAAACAGTTCTAAGCCTGCCAAAATGAATGTTTCAAGGTAACTGGCCTTAATTTGGTTGTCAGCCTTCAGTGTGTCTCAATTTATTTTGGGAGATTTAGTTCTTCTAATAAAATAACATTATCCTCCAGTGTAAGCTTATTAATAAAGTCTAATAATAGGAGTTCTCCAATGCAGAAAAAGAGGGTGGTCTGTACACTACTATATTGATCCTAGCTGAATGAGGTGGGGAAATGTTTATCCAGAGAATTTCAGGGTTTCTCCTATTTAGTAGTGTCAATACGTTTGGAGATAATATTGTCTGAAATATACAGTGCCTACTTGAATTTTCTCTGTATGTCTATGAGGCTTCTTTTACCCACTTGTTAACCCCTATGTGTAGAAACATAACTAGTTTGTATGACTTTTCTAGTAAACTGGGTAGGAGCTGCCTAATATCACTTATTCCAGCTCCTGGCAGTACACTAACAGTAGTGTAGTCCTTTCTGTTCTTACATAATAAATGGTCTGTGTTCTGGAGCATAGAGTCCCCTATGAACAGTACATCAGGTGGGGAATTTTCTTCTTGTGCTGATGTGCTGGGTGTGTTATGGCTGTCTGTGTTTACTGTTTTGTGGGTACCTAAATAACTACTACTGGGTAGATTCAGGACAGCTTGGGTGGCGGGTGCTTGCTTATCATTAGGGTTTTAGTCAGGCACTAAGGCACTGAATCTATTTGGTGTTAATATATTTGATAACCCCCAGTGTTTCTTCTGCCCTTTTTTTGATTTTTGTACAACACACCTATCATCATCATTGCTTTCCACATCCACAGCCTTAGCTTGGGGTTCAGGTGAGTTGGTAATGGAGGTTGCAATGGTTCCGAGATACCCTCCAGCATTGCGTCAATATATTTTTCTAGTGTGGTGGTATCAGCTTGTAATGGCACTAGAGATGCAGCCAATTTAAATTCAGCTGGTGAAGTGATCGTGAAGTCGGCGCTTCCCTGCTATGGAGTGGGCAATGCAAAGTGCTCACTCCACCTTGTCATTACCACTTCATGTTAAAGCAGAATGGCAATGCAAAGTAAGGCAAAGTCATTGTTTTTAATGGACTTCTGTGTTCCTCATTATGATTCTTAGTGATCCACTTGGTGTTTCAGATCTGGCAGTGCCCCACACATCACATTGCTTACAGTACTGTAAGTCACATGCTCTTTAGCTAGGCAGGAAGAAAGTGAGTCATACAAGCAGACAGTTACTTTCTCCTGTGCAGACGGAGAGAGAGTAGTATGTTGTGACTGCAGATACTTTTAGATCAGAGCAAGGAGGAGATTTAAACTTTGATTTAGACCCAACAGCTTCTTTTAAAAGCTACATTTTTTGTCTTTTCTGTACTCTTTTAATTAATTTGTTCTTTCTGTCAATTTTATTTTTCTTACCTTTATAAGTAGTTAGTTGTTTGTGTCTGTGTGAGAGTGTGTGTGTGTGTGTGTGTGTGTGTGTGTGTGTGACAGTGTGAGTAGTGACTGCTCAGACTGAGGGAGCTCAGTGGAGAGATGGACCAGGTGAGGGAATGTCTGCGGTCAGGGCAGATCTGGGAGAGCGTGGTAGTGGTAAGCGCCATACCTGCAGCATGTGTAGAGGGCATGGGAGATCATTCCTGTTGGACCACTCAAAACTTGTGAGTGCCTCCCAGAAGCAGGACCAAAACAACAAGAGGGTGAGTTCTGTGGAGCAGCGGATGGATCACATAGAGGGACATTAGTTTTTTCCTCACACCATGTGCCCCCCACACCTTGCTTGCTGTGTTATAAAACATATTCCTCCACCATCCTTGACCCATGTATGTAATTATGCCCTTTTTGTTGTCTTCCATATGCATGACACTTTGTATTCTGAGCAGTGCAAGTATACTGTACTAAACTGCATGTGTGCAGTCAGTCTTCTTTCCAGTCTGTGTATGTACTGCAGACACTGTCCAACTCCCTGACTTAAAAACAAACATGGTGGGGTGGTGAAGCATGGATAGATACTGTACTACAAATTGGGCTTATAATACATCCAAGTAACTATTAAAAAAATGAATGTTGTGATTCATGACATGATCATAAATCATGATTTGTGACTGCATTTGTGACCGTGATGATGGAGAAATGTGAATGCCTACGGCTGTACTTCCCGGCCCTGATGAGCTGTAGCTTAAAACTCCCAGACTTAAAACAAGTATCAATAAGTACAATTGTGGGGTGGTGAAGCCTGGAGAGATACTACAAAACAGGCTTACCATACATCCAAGTAACTAGAAAAAAATTAATGTGATTCAGTAACATGAATAATCGTGAATCGTGATTTATGACTGCTTTTGTGACCATGATGATGAAGAACGTGATTTGTATCATGAGTGACTCTTGATGATGGTCTTGACTTAAAAAACACATATTAATGAGTGCAATGCTCATGCAAAATTAAGCACCACACCTGTCCAGTACTCTGAAGGGAAGCCAAAGAACGACTATGACTTAAGTTACAGATGGAGACTGGGCCCTAAAGAGATGCAAATGCACAACAGATTAAGATTACGCTGTGCACTGAAGAGATGCAGACACAAAGGCACAACACCTAACCAGTGCTCACCGTCAGAAATTCAAATCTGGAAAAGAATACTTTGCTGCTTGGGGGGGCTGTGGCTGGGGCAGTGTACTGTACTGTTGCAGTAACAGTCACTAGTACTAGTACCAGTAAAGATATCACAAAGAAGTACAAAAATCACACAGCTGCAGTGGATAGCAGCTTCACATTGCTGAAATTATTATGTGGCACAATAAAGGTGTCTGATTTGATGACACGCACACACACACACACACACACACACACACACACACACACACACACACACACACACACTAAGTATTGCATTGCAAATCAAAAACTTCAGTAATATAACCATATATTTTAAACAAACTAAAATTATGCACTGCTGCACCACAACAATCAGCAAAAAATGGCAAAGAAATATTGAAAATACTGTGTGTACATTAACACAGTTATACAAGAAAATATCACCAAAACAGAAAGCACTGTCTTTTTCTCCAAGTTAATCTACCTACACCACAGATACGCCCTCCCCAAAGCACACTTCCACTGTCTCTCAGTACACAGACTGAATGTTGTACATTAACATTCAAAACCATACACAAACAATAAATGCTCGATGATAGGAGCACAGGAGGTTTTTCTATAATAGGTGAACTAAAGTTTCAGAAAAAAAATGACTGAAAAGGCTTTTTAACAGCTTTTGAAGGTTTGAATACAGAGAGCTCTCAGAGCAGATTGTCTCCTACAGCTTCCTACACACACTACTCCAAACTGAGGCTGTGCAGAACAATCTAGAGCCCATTTGACCTGAAATCCCACAAATCACTGTAAAATTTGCCTTTGGAGCTTAAAAACACGATGAAAGGTGAAGTACATTGTTTTCAATGTACTTTGCCTTAAGAATTGGTGGAGTAGTGGTTAGGGAAAGCGAGTAATGCAAAGTCATTGTTTTCAATGGACCTGCTACCCATTATAACACGAAGTACTCCGCCGCTTTGTGGAGCACTCTGCGAATCTGGCTCCCACTCTGCAGATCACTTACTGGGTTTAATTGGGGCCACTTCACCCATCTCTCACCTACAATATTTAATAGATTAACAGCATGGGAAAGTAAAAAAAAATAACTAGAAACAATAAGTTAAAATACAATTAGTGAAAATCCAATGTGTTTTAAACTCTTATACAGTATTTTCTCTTTAACTATGTCTTTTCCACTAGAACTCTGCTTTTACTCCTATGTTGTAATACCATTTGTACCACTGGAGGCTGTCATGGTACAGTCAGACCTGGACATTGCGCCATCACTGAAACCTGTGTAATGATAACCATGACTGGGAGGTGGCCATACCTGGCTACAACATATTCAGAAGAGACAGAGCAGGCAGGAGGGGAGGAGGAGTGGCACTGTATGTGAAAAATGACATAAGGGCCACAGAGATCCAGGAGGAACAAAATGGGGAGAGATACTGTGGGTTAAGCTAGAAAGGAAAATGGGACAGCCATCCACACAGGTGTGGTCTATAGACCACCAGCCCAGGAGGAAGAAACAGATAGAGTTGATGCTAGCCATCCAAAGGATGGCAGACAAGGGTGAGGTAGTACTGGTTGGAGACTTCAATATTCCAGACATGGACTGGAGCATCCCAGCAGCAGCATCAACTAGGAGCAGATTTATCCTGACCCTTCATAGGGTGCCTTCCCAGCAACTGGTCATGGAACCAACCTCGGCAGAAGGCATACTTGGACCTTCTGCTCACAAACAGGGACAGTGTGATGGGGGTAACAGTGGGGGAGCACCTGGCAACAGTGACCACCAGTCATTGTGGTTTGAAATCACAGAAACAGCAGAACCAAAACCACAAAAACACGATCCTGGATTTTAGGGGAGACTTTGGAAAATGGGAAATACTTGAAAGAGGCATTAAGGGAATGGGACAGGAATCAGGGTTGAGGAACAGTGGGCAGTATTTAAAATAGGGATTATAAGAACAACAGAATTATGCATTAAGCAGGTTAGCAAGAGGAAAAGAAAGAGGAGACCATTATGGTTTTCCAAAGAGGTAGCAAAGAAAGTGAAAGCCAAAAAGATAGCATCTCAGGCAATACAAAAAGACACAGGCAGAAGGGATAGGGAGAAGTACCAGGAGAAACAAAGGAGGCAGGAAGTGAGTAAGGGAAGCCAAAGCTCAGACAGAAGAACACATTGCAAAATCAGTGGTTAAAGGGACAAAACCTTTTACAGGTACATAAGTGAAAAAAGAAAGACAAAGGAGGGATAGTGAGACTGAAGGGGGGATGGAGTCGTGGAGGATGACAACAGTAAGCTGACATATTGAACAGGTATTTCTGTTCAGTCTTACTGAGGAAGAGGGGGTAATGGGTCTGAAGGAGTACAAGGGGTGAGAATGGTGCAGAAATGGACACAAGTCCCTTTACACGAGAAAGGGTCCTGAAGGAACTGGAAGTAATAGAGTTGACAAAGCAATGGGGCCAGATGGGTGCACCCTAGGGTCCTTAAAGAACTAAGAGAGGTGGTGGCTGAACCTCTGGCTATCCTGTTTAGCCAATCACTGAAACAGGGAGGTACCCAAAGACTGAGGACAGCAGATGTAGTCCCCTTCTACAAAAGCAGGAACAAAGAGGAAGCAGGGAACTACAGACCAATCAGCCTCACCTCAGTAGTGGGAAGGATCATGGAAGCACTTCTGAAGTAGAGATTGGTGGAACATCTGGTTGTCAATGGACTACAGGACCCAAGGCAGCATGGTTTCACTCAGGGGAGGCCGCGTCAGACCAATCTCATTGGAATTTTTGACTGGGTGACTAGGAGGTGGATCAGGGAGGGCAGTGGACATGGCCTATCTGGACTTCAGCAAGGCCTTGACACTGTGCCACACAGAAGACTATTACACAAACTGGGGAATATGGGTGTGGGCAGGACAGTAGTGTGGTGGTAGGTAACTGGCTGGGTGGCAGGACACAGAGGGTGGTGGTAAATGGCTGTCACTCCACAGAGGAAGAGTGACCAGGGTACTCACATGGATCAGTGCTGGACCGGTCCTATTCAACATCTTCATCAGTGACATTGCACAGGATCTAGAAGGCAGAATTTCACTGTTCGCTGATGACACAAAGCTCTGTAACAGAGTAGACACACCAGAGGGTGTAGACAGAATGAGAAGGACCTGAGAAACTTAAGAATGGTCAAGGGTTTGACAGTTGAAATTCAATGCAAGAAGTGCAAGATAATGCATATAGGGGCATAAAACCCTGGCACAATATATCAGTTGGGGGGTGAGGATATAGCATGCACCAAGCAGGAAAGGGATCTTGGGGTTGTCATCCTGATGACCTCAAGGTAGGGAAACAGTGTGACAAGGCATCAGGTAAAGCAAATAGGGATGCTGGGATGTATAGGCAGGGGCATCACCAGCAGGAAAGGGGGGTCATAATTCCGCATACAAGACACTAGTGAGGCCCCACCTGGAGTACAGTGTACAGTTCTGGAGACCATACCATGTAAGGACATAGACAGGGTAGAGAAGGTTCAGAGGAGGGCAACAAAGATGGTCATGGATTGCATCACAAGTCCTATGAAGACAGGTTGAAGGAACTGAACATGTACTCCTGGAGGAGAGGAGGAGAGAGGGATATGATAGAGACATACAAGTATCTTACAGGGAGAAACAGAGTGCAGGAAAACATATTTTTTGTGAAAAGATGTTCCAGGACTAGAGGGCATGGGATGAAGTTGGAGGGAGGATTAGTCGGAGAGGCTTTGAGAAAGAATTTCCTTCACAGAACGGGTGGTGGACAAGTGGAACACCCAGCCAGAGGAAGTGGTGGTGGGGCTGTCAACTGGGATTTAAGAATGCATGACATAAAGGAATTCTAGAGGTCAGGGGTAAGGGGAAACAGACTTCTAGGAAACAAACTGAACTTACAAGCTCAAATGGTCAGACTGGGTGGGCTATAGGCCCTTATCTCGGGCACTGTCTATGTATCTATGTATCTAATCTGCTGCCTTCTACTCAGGCAATTGTGTGTTCCTCATTTTTACCTTTATTTTAACAAATCTGGCCAGATGTTGACTGTACCTTTCAGATAAGTATCTTATCTTGTTTAATTCTAAGCCCTAATCTCTCCTCTAGAACCTCTGACACTTGTCTCCACATCCTTCTCTGTGTTTTCCTTTCAGATACTACCAGAATACCCCAAACCCAAGCCAATTCAGCCCTGACACCATGATTCAAACAAAGCAGGTAAGTCATATTTAATTTAGGGGTCAAATTGTTTTGCAGCCACTAATGCAGCAGGGCTAGTGACTGGGAAAATTGATTTTTGTTTGGTAACCAGGTAAAAACTCACAGACTTCTCCACTGGCCCTGTTGGTTTACTTAATGAAGTGTTATCTTCCAGTACAAGTCCACAGGGCTAGCTAAGGGAAAATCTTACTAACTAGATACAAAATCTTCTACATTTTGCTAGTGGGACAGTGACAATTTTGATGCCAATGAAGTGGGTAGGACTAGTGTCTGTGCCAAGGAAGGTAGTGGGGCTATAGTTGGAGGCTGGGGGTGTCTGGTGTCTGGAGAAGTTGGATGCTAGTGTCTTGGCCTCTTGGAAGATGGGTCAGCTAGGTTCGGGAGTTATGGAAGGAGGAAGGGGGTAGTTTCAGAGCCTGTGGAGGAGAGTGTAGAGGAGGGTGCATGTGCCTCAGGTGTCTGAGGAGGTGGTGTCCAGAGGGATGTCTTGCGGGCAGATGGGTAACAAGTGTATATATGATTCTCAAATGGCTGAAGAATAAGGGATGTGGTTTCTGGGAGTCAGTGGGGCCTAGAAGGGAGGGAGGGAGGGAGGTGATATCCATGGGTTTAGAAAAGTGGGATGCCTAGAGAGGGAATGGTGTGCAAGAAACTGGTGAAAGAGAAGGAGGGGGTAGTGTGCGAGGTTGAGTGGGGAAGTAGATTCAGGGGTTAATATCTGGGGCAATGGAGGGAGCAAGGGTAGTGTTGGGGCTGTGAAGGTATACAGTCAATGGGGGTACTGTCATGGGGACTGAAAGGAAAACATGCTAGTGTCAGGTGCTGTGGAGGGAGGGGGCTAGTATCGTGGAGGCCATGAAGGAGGTGGCAGGTGTTGGGTGCTGTTGACAGTGGTGGCTGGTGTTGGATGCTGTGGACAAAGGTGGCTGGTGTTGGGTGTTGATGAAGGTGAGCTGGTGTAGGGTACTGAGGAGGTAGGTGCTGGGGTCAGGTGCTGTAGAGGTAGGGGCTAATGTCTGGAGCCGTGGAGGAGGAGGCTAGTATTGATACTGTGGAGGCAGGTGGCATAGTTTCAGGTGCTTTGGAGAGAGGGGCTATTGTTGGGTACATAACACTGTGGCGATGATTAAACACCAAAAGCATGAGTGAATAAAGTTTTCAGACCCTGCTTAACAGCTTCTACCCTGGGATGCAACGTACCACCTCTTAGTCATGTGGTGTTGGACCCACTTCCCTCCCTGTGTCCCTCACTAGGAATCCTTGAAAGGAATACACAAGGTGAACTACGATGAACTGTCTAGCTGGAGCAACAGTTAAAGGACATTGGGGGTATTTATTTTGGCCTGGTAATGAGAGCTATTGTCAGACTCAACTTACCTGGTGTTTGTTGGAAGTCTCTGACCATATCCGACTTTGCTTGTGAGACTTGATAGAATGCTGCAGGCATATACAGAATAATGAACCCCTACCATGCAGAACAAGTTATTGCATTGACTGAGGTTAGTGACATCATGGGCATAAGAGCAAAGCTCGAGTGACCTCAAGATGTCACCTAACCTCACAACTTGCGAGGTTACCAGAGCATTCTGCAATGAGGTGGGTTCATTATATATAATGATATGAGTGGAAGTTTCCAAAACATACAAGTGACAGGCAACCCCCTCATAAGTGTTGAGTTTAAACAGCACCGGTACTGTTTTTTTACTTTGTGCTATTTTGAAATTGGTTCTTGTGAAGGGGTGTTCCTGTCCTAATCAGATTGTGCTGCAAGCCTCTGCATCTAATTTGCTGGAGTCTGAGTGTGATCAGAAGTTGTTCAGAGAAATAATTTATGTTCTAAATGGTGAATTATTTCTCTGAGTATTCTGAAAGGTGGATTACTGGGTTTAGAAACCACTGCAGAAGCTGGCTTTGTACTGATATTCAGGATGGCCTCATCTGCCAACCCCTCACAACCCAGAGCATGGCCACCTGTTTTATCGGGTCAGCTGCACAATACAGCAGGAAAGTACAGAGTGAGAGGGAGTGCCTAGAGGATGAGTCTCATTGATAATGTTAGAAAGATTACTTACATTTCATGAATGAGATTTAGAAAATGGGTCTCATAAAACCTGCATGCTGATTGGCTAAGGCCCCTGCCACATGTGTTATTTTTTTAACAATGCTCAATAAAAACAAGTTGCAATTCAGGGTCCCCATTACTTACAATATTATTGGTCACCCTGATTTGTCACAATCGAGCAGCCGCCATTGTTTTGCCTCGCATACTGACTCACCAGCCACCACCACCACACCAACCACACAAAAAGTCATTAACTCCCAGCGCAATGCTGCTTCTCTTCTCCATGACTTCTCAGAGAAAAAAACACATCCTGATTTGCACACTTACTTTTTTTTCCCTGATGTCGCTCACTCGACCTCCCTGAAAGTGAGAAAGCACCTGACCTTCCTTCCAGTCCTGCTCCATTACATTATTATTACCAGCGCAGCGCTACAATACATTAACCTTATACGCCCTCAATGAAAAAACATGTTGTTTTCTTACAGTTTACTTTCCTGTAATGCTGCAAGGCCCCTCGATCTTCATCCAAGTAATGTTCCTGACCGTCCTTCTAAGTTGCACACACTCATGTGCCTGTCCAGTTCCACATGAAAAGAAGCCATGCAGGATCGCAACAGAAGTAAATGTACTTGTTTTTCTTCTTTGGGACTTAGAACAAACAGATTAATACACAGCTCACAAAACAACACTCATGCTCTTGTTTTACTGCTGGAGGTGGACACTAGCCAGAATGACCAGTTACCTGGGGTTGGCAACAGTAAATGGAACAGCACACAAAACACAGGGACTACTGTATAAAAAAATTATTCACATTTTGAGTTTTCAGAGGCAGTTCCTCTAATATTTGATTACTCAAAATTTATGCACATGTCTATTTTTTTCAGTGGAGACACACCTCCAGGTGGTGTTATGGATATAACGGACCTTCCAGGGGATATAATGTCTTCGCCATTTCTAGGTTCATTATGCCCTGGGCTGTCCATTTTATCCAATAATGCCACCCTGTCGGGTATTATTACTTAAGTTCCACTCTGCCCTCATTACAGTGCTAGGATTCTTGCGCTACAAACTTTTTTTTCTGTTGGAGGGTCATTGAGGTTGAGGAGGCTCAAACATTCAAAGGACTGCTCTCCTCCCAGGGGAGGGATTGCAGAGCCTTGATTGGGATGGAAGGGGCGCTTAGTGGAACAGAGGCAAGGCCATGGGAGCTAGTGAGCTACATTACTCCAAGGCAAGGAGGTCTGGAGTAGTTAGGAGGTATGGCAATGGGAACAGAGCTGGGGAAGCCCAGAGCAGCCCAGACTTGGGGTTGCCCTGGGCAGGGCTATGGGAGCTAGGGGAGCAAAGTAGACCAGGAAGTCAGAGGCAAGAGAGCAGGGTGGACTATGGATAGACCCAGGGCAGGTAATGGCTAGTGCAAGGTGGAACATAGTGATCTAGGGGCAGAGCCATGGGAAATGGGGCCAACAAGGACATGCTAGGGATGGTGCAAGGTGGAGCTGGGATAGGTGGGGCCAATGGGTGGGCTATAGGGCTGAGGAGGAAGGGTGGTGGCTCGGGCATAGCAGAGAAGCTGGGTGGCTACAGGCAGAACAAGGGAACTGGGGTGACCTAAGAGGACAGCATAGGTCAGAGAGACTGGTGCTGAATGGGCAGGACCATGCAAGCCTGAGGGTCAGGTAAGCCTGGGACAAGGGGAGCTGGTGTGGTCCAGAGGAAGGTCCATTTGAACAAGAATGCCAATGTTGGCAAGGGTAGCCTTGGTTCTAAGGCAGGTGGAAGCTTGTGCTGTCCTGGGGAAGGGCTATGGGAGCTGGAGGTGAGGCATGTTGGCCTGGATTGCCTGTAGCAGGGGAAGCTGATACCTTTGGCAGGATTTGGAGGTTGGTGGGGGCTACTATCCACCCATGTAATGGTTGTATATATTTACAGATTCTTTTAATTGTAATAGGGGGCGAGGGAGGAAGAGAAGGATGGGGCAGCTGCAATATAATTGTGCTAGCTACAAATTTGCAGACTAACTTGATAGACTGTAAGGCCTATTTCTGCTGGCAGATTTGTGTACAGTACCACCTAGTCTTCCATACTTCTAGTTTCAGAGAAATGAAGGCACACATTGGCCATGTTTCTTTGTTAAAGTCTACTTTGAGTAAAACAAATTTCAAATATATCTCTATCTCCATCTCCTGGATTTCAGCAGTACAGACCATTAAGATGAAGGACTAATTCAGGAAGGCTATGTAGGGATACAATGACATAAGGGAGTAGTGAAACTGAGGGATAAGATAGGGAAGCCCTGCACCTGGTAGCAAACCATTGTGCCAAGCCCTGCAGCAAGAGCAAAAGAAAGAGAAACCACAGTCGTTCTTGAGGGAGTAGAGAGCTAGTAAGAGGAAAAAGATGAAATTTCTGAGGTACAAGGCAACACAAAGCAAGGAGAACAGGCAAGAATACTTGGAAAATGAAAGGATGCCAAATACAGTAGGGACAGCAAAAGCTGAAACTGAGTGAAAAGTCACTAAATCAGTGAAGGAAGGAGGGAAGCATTCTTTAGGTATATTAGCGGGAGAAGGAAGACAGGGAAGGATTAGAGACTTGGGGCAGAGGGAAGCAGTGTAGTGGAGAAAGACATTGACAGTGTGGTACGGGGGCTTGTGGCTTAGCTGAAAATGTACCTGTTTAGGGATTTTGCTGGTGCAGCTGGAGGTGTCTCAGTGAGGGCTCTGGGCAGCTGATTGTCTGTCTCTAGTACTCAGGAGGGACCTAACCTCCCACCCACCCCTAGCGCATTACATCCTTTATACTGGTAGCTTGTGACATCATATAGTACCTGATGTCTACATACACACACTGTTAGCTGGACTGTGTGTGTTTGTAAGACTAGGAACTATTGGTGGGTTTTGTGATTGGGTTTATAAACAACTGTAGTCAGTATAGAGAGACTATATTCCACTGTCCTGTATATTTAGTGTGAACCATGTAGGATTGTGAGGTGCAGTGGTTGTAGGAAGTAGTGTGGATGAACATACTGCAGAGGATGGGATGGTGCCCAATATGCCACAGGCTAAGGAGGCTCAAGGAGGAGGTTCAGTGGCTTGACAGGGAGCTGGGGAGGTTGAGGGGTGAGTGGAGGATTGCATTGGTAGAAGGGCTGACATCTAAGAGTATTAGGAGGCACCACAGAGAAGGAACGGTGGGTAGAGGAGGGGTGGACTCTATTAGGCCTAGCAAAAGAGAGCAGCAGTAGGCAGGAGGAGAGAAAACACATAGTAAGGCAAAGAGAGTAGGGAACATGGTTGCTGTACTACCGAACACAGGCAAGAAGACACAGGAGGAGATTGCACAAGGATAGTACTCATAAAGAGGAGGGGGAGGGGCATTACTAGTGGAGAGATTGAGCATGGTTTGGCAGGGGAGGGATAATACTCAGAGAGGAGAGGAGGAGAGGGAGGTTGGCAGTCAAACAGGAGGGGAGGAGGAGGGATCTCAATTGAGAGGGGCAGGGGGAATACACTGGGGCAAATGGTAAAATCACCATCTGGAGTAGCCCGGGAATGAGAACAGGGTGGGGGATGGCAACAATCACAAGGAAAGAGGATGGGGTGTACTGGTGTTGGGGACCCATACTCAGGGGCCAGATGGGGCAGCAAGGGGGAGAGACACAGCTGGATATGGGCTGAGTCCATACAGGGATTAAAGGCAAACAAGGCAGGACTGGCAATCCTAAGGTATGCAACGAGTTGTAGGAAGAAAAATCATATTGTGGTACTGAGGGACAAATGACCTGTGGGGGAAATGGTTGAGGTAACAAGGGAGAGATCTGAGAAAGTGGGAAGGTTGTGCAAGGAGACTGGGAGTCTGTGTCCTTCTCAGATGTGCTCCCAGTACCTGCACAAGCACAGTAAGAAAGGAAAGAGTTAGGGAGCTGAATGCATGGTTGGAGGAATGGTGTCAAACTAAGGGGTATGGGGTTGTTGGTGGCTGGGCAGTACCTTAGGATGATAATCTGTTTGCAAGGGTTAGGCTGCACCTCAGTGGGTGGGAAGGAGGTATTAAGCAAAGACTGGAGAGGTATATTGTGACAAAGGTGGATTTAAACTGGGGCTGGCAAGTGGACAGCAGGTGTAGGCAGGGATCCGATAGAGTGGAGTTACAGCCTATTCCCTAGGCTAGCAGGGAAGGATTTGGGACAGCTGAGAAGGGAGGGCATAGAAAGGAAGAGTTAGAGGCAATAAAGGGAAAGGGCATGATGGAGGGTGGTCTCGCTGAATTCGAGAAGCTAGGCAATGAATCAGCTGAACTACAGGCACTCTTGGCATTATGGAGGGTGGATATTGCAGCTGTCATGGAAACATGGGTAACTGAGCACCTAGACTGGGATCTGGCGATCCCAGTGTACAAATTATACAGGAAGGACCATAAGGAGGGGTGGATCTATGTGAGGGATGGGATCAAATGCACAAGGGATGAGGGGAAGAAAGGAGAACAGAGACAATCTGGCTACATCTCCTATACTCAAGGGTAGGAAACTGAGGCTCGGAGTGGTAATAAGCTGCCATCCTAGTCTGGAGGAGCTTGACCAGGAATTAGCCGGACAAATCAGAAAGGTATGTAGAAAAGGGAAGGTGCTCATCGTGGGGATTTCAACTTGCCAGGAGTTGACTGGAGCATTCCAGTCACCTCCAGTGCTAGGGAGTAAGTGCTCCTGGACACGATCCAGACGGTCTCCTGACACAGTTGATTACTGTACCTACTAGGCTAAAGAACACTTTAGATCTGGTATTGTCGAATGGGGATGCAGTGAGGGAATAAAGGTAGAGGACCCACTAGCTGACAGCAATCACCAAACGGTGTGGTTTCATGTCATGATGTGCTGAGCCAGAGAAATCAGTAACCCAGGTGGTAAACTTCAGGGGCTGACTTTGTGAGGATGCGGGTAGTACTGAAAGGGAAACTGGAGGGCATAAGGAGTGAGAGGGAATGGGCAGAATGGATATTATTAAATGGGGAATTACATAGGCAATGGAAGTCTTCACCAAGACACAGAGTAAGAGGAGCAGAGCAAGGAAACCATGCTGGTTGAACAGTGAGGTAATGGAGGTGGTGGGGGAAAATGAGAGCACCAGAGGTATAGGAAGACGGGAAGGAAGAGGACAGGGAGGAGATGCAAGATGGTCCAGGGAGGTGACCTGAAAAGTGAGAGAAGCCAAGGCCCAGAGGGAGCTGATATTAGCACAGTGAATTAATGGAGGGGGGGACTTTTTCAGATACATAAGGGAAAAGGAAGTGCAAGGCAACAAACATGAGGATAATAAAAGGTTGGGGCTGGACTGAAAGAGGTGAGGAATAGCAGAAGCACTGAATGAATACATTTGCTCAGTGTTCACTGAAGAAAGGGGAGAGGGCTACCACCATGATCTGAGAGGGTGGAATGGCGGGTGGGAGAGGAGGTGACGATGGAAGAATTGAGGAGGTAGAGTCCTAGAGGGATTGAGGGCACTGAGGGTAGGCAAGTCACCAGGGCCAGATGGTATTCACCCCAGTGTGCTGAGAGATGGTGGAGGTGTTGGTGGAGCCACTGTTGGTTCTGTACAGCACCTCATTGGAGTTGGTATGTGTGCCACTAGACTGGAGGATGGCATGTAGTGCCATTACACAAGACCAGACCAAGGGATGAACCGGAATTATTACCAGTAAGCTCACCTCCATAGTGTGCAAACTCATGAAAATGATAAAGTGAAGACTGGTGTCCTTTCTGGAGGACAACAGTCTTTAGGATGAGGTCGCATGAATTTGTTTAGGGAAGTCTTGTCAAATCAACCTGATACAATATTATGACTAGGTGACAGGTGAGCTGGATAAGGGTCATGTGATAGATGTTCTTTACTTGTACTTGAGCAAGACCTTCAATTTGGTGCCTTTATGAGAGGCTTGGGGAAAGCTAACTGCTGTAGGGGTAGGTGGAAAATGATGAACTGCATTACCAGCTGGCTGAGTGGGAGGCTTTAACGGGAGTTGGTGGGAGGGAGCTCTCAACTCAAAGCCGGTGATAAGTGGAGCTCTGTGCTGGGACCAGTATTATTTGAGCTCTTCTATCAGACATTGTGCATGGGGTGGTGAGCAAGGTAAGTCTGTTCACAGATGACACCAAATGGGAGCAGTGGTGGATGGAGAGGAGCTTAAAAGCAGCTGCAGGCAGGGGACCTAAGCAAGCTAGAGGAGTGGTTAGAGAGGTGGCAGCTGCGGTTCAATGCAAAGAAGTGTAAGGTTATGCACTTCAGGGTGAGGAACCTAAAGAGAGAATACTGGCTTTGAGGGGTTAAGCTGGGAATCACTGAGAAGGAGAAGGAGAAGGACCGTGGGGTAATCTTAACAGGGACCATGAACAGCACTTTTAGTGCAGGAGAGTGGCTGCAAAAGCAAACAAAATGCTGGGGTGTATTGTGAGTGTGTTTTTGTAGAGGGAAGAGAGGTGATCTTGCCCCTCTACAGGTCACTAGTAAGGCCGCACTTGGAGTATTGTGTAGTTTAGGAGGCCATACCAGAAGCGTGATATTAGGCTACTGGAAGGGATGCAGAGGAGGACAACAAAGGTATGTGGAATGAGAGCAGGCTGGGAGACCTGAATATGTACACCCTGGAGAATAGAAGGGACAGAGAGGACATGATCGACAAATTCTAATATCTGAGGTGAAGCAATAAGAATGGGGCAGATGGGGTCTTTAAGCTAAGGAGGGAGAGGAACACCAAGGGCACAGGCTAAGAACAGAGGGGGAGATTTAGGAGGGAAATGAGGAGACACTATTTCATGGAGAGGGTGTTAGCAAAATGGAACACACTACCAGAATAGGTGGTATCATGTAAATCTGTGAACAGCTTTAAAGGGCATTGGACAGGGGAACGAGGAACAGTGAGGTGGGGAGGTGGGTGGTGGCTGTGGGATGACAAGGGGAGGTCAGGCAGCTGGCAATGCGAGTGCTGCACTCAAGCAGACAAGAGACCAGTGGTCTGTTTCTGCTGGCATATTCATGTTCCTATAATGCCACCATCCTCAACAAATACTTCTGCTACATATTCACAGAAGAAGACAATGTGATGGTCCCCATTAATTGAGAAGGGCAATTGGGGAGGAGTGGTAGACATTAGACCTTTTCAGAGGACAGAGTAAAAGAGCACTAGAACACCTCAGCATAGATAAAGCTATGGGGCCTGATGGGATACTCCAGAGGATACTAAAGGAGCTCTGTGAGGAACTGGCTAAACCTCTGGCTAAGCTGTTCAGTGGATTACTAGAGACAGTCGTAGTTCTGGACAGGCATGGTTCTGGAGGAGGGCACAAGTGGTAACCTTGCAAAAGTGGTAGCAAGGAGGAGGCAGGTAACTACTGCCTGGTCAGTTTGACCTTGATAGGTAAAATTATAGAAACCCTACTTAAGAAAAGATTGGTGGACTACCTAGAGACAAGGAGGCTGCTAGACCCAAGGCAACATGGATTCACGGTATGGAAGTGTGATAGAAGGAGCTCCCCCCAAATGTGTCACCACTTTAGGGCTTAGCGTGACATTGCCTCTTTCCTATTTTGCTAATTATAAGGATGTTGCACAACAACATGTAATATTTCTAACTTATGTATTTCTGCTAATTTCTGTCTAATTCCTTGTCTACAGTATGTGTTTTTGCTCTTGAGGAATGTTTCCTTCCATAGCTTCCTTATTGTTACACTCTTGTTGTTTATCCTCCCTTGTAATCTCTTTTCTGACCTTAAAACTTCTGACTTTGTCCCCTGCTATTATTCCTAGTGGCATTTTAGTCAGCAGCACACTGGTATCTGCAATAGCGCTTGTTCTATGCAGAGGTCAGCAAACTTAGCTGCTTCCTCTCGCATGTTCATGGTGAAGTGCTAAAAATCTGTCACTCACAAGTGGCTCTCTTTATCCTTCTATGCACAGTATAAAAGGACTGGGAGCGGTCCCTGAAATAGTCTTCAAACTAGCAGGTCTGAGCACCAGGCGTCTGAAATACCTGTGCACAGACACATGGGCTCACACTTTGGCAAAGTACAAAGTGTAAATGAAATGTTCTCTGCAGAAGTAATTATAAGGCTAAACTAATGTTTCAGCTATGAATACTGGGCAGACAGTAGCAGCAGCCAAATAAAATATAAAGTAACACGATACTTACAGCTGTATTGTGGTGTCCAGGTGAGCTCCTTGCAGGTTGCTGTGCAGATCTCTTTTCTCCAATCAGAACTGCTTCTCATTGTTGGGTGCAGTCTCCATGGAGAGTCAGTGGCACCCTGGCTGCTCCTTTTATCTAGGTGATGGATGTCCATCAGTGTCAAAAGGGGTGGAGTTTGATCTTAATGTAGCCCATTTTATATAATTATAGATGTATGAGCTTAGAATGTCCTTGCTTGTTTATGCTCCACTATAACCGGTATATTCAATGTGTTTTATGCAGTCCTTATATCCTCCTTGGTAGAAAATGTTTTAAAGAGGGGATATATGTATTTTTGTTTAATAAAGAAGTGGATTTTTAAGTCAAGGGAGGAGCTACATCCTTTAAAAAGAAACTGTTTTACAATGTTCTGGCAGATGTAGTTAGGAGAGGTCCTCTGTGGATCTCCCAAGCTGATCTCTGGTCTGAAGGAGAGCACAGAGCATTTTTCCTGCTAGCCTTTTGGCAGTAAAGTTATGCCTTTCTCTTCTGTTAATTCATTTCTAGTTGATTTTCTTTTGTTTGTTTTTCAAAGTACACTGATGTAGGCCTGAAGTATTTGTTGTGTTTCTTTTTGTTTTAAAAACTTTACTTGATTTGTACCTTCATGACTTACTCCTGTGATCTGATTTACCCACCCATGACAGGAAGTCATGCCAGACCAACCTGATTTCTATGAGGGTGACAAAGGAAATTGATCAGGGCAGGGCGGCAGCTGTGGCCTATCTGGACTTCAGGAAGGCCCTGACATTTCACACAGGAGACTAATCCACAAACTGGAAAATCTGGGGTTGAGGACAGAGTGGTCATGTGGTTAGAAACTGGTTGAGTAACGGAACACAAAAAGTGGTGGTAATTTTTTTTTATTTATTTATTTTAATCTAGGATTACAAGTACTTTTGAGCCAAGGCTCTTTTACAAAGGTTTCACGTCTGTTGAGGTACAATTCAAACAAGACATTGAATAACAGTATAACAGTGGGTAACAGGCAGCTTACATATGTTTTATACATTCAATACAGTGGCAAAAATGCCAGAAAGAGGTCTGATAACTAGGGTTGACATGGTTTGGAGGAGAGACACTATTGGGGTGTTGCCATAGACACTTGTCAAATATCAATTAAAGTGGTATGGGGGTTATAGAAGGTGGGTGGGAGGAGGGAGGATGAGTGGGTGTATGGGAGAAGGAGTTGAGAGGGAGACGAAGTTATGCTAGGTGGAAAGAGCAAAGAGGAGAGGGGAGAACAATTAGGAAGGACAGTCACAGGAGCTAGATGCAGACAGGATGTGACAGAGACTGAATTTGAATGGACCATGCTTGACACTGAGACCATTGAATCAGCTGGGAACTCTGTGTGCAAAGATATTTGCCCTTGTGTGGTGTGGAAATGCAGGATATTCAGTAGTAGGGATCAGGAGCCCTGGTGATGTGGAGTAGTCCTCACTGGGCAGAGGAGAGCTTGGACACCTGAGGGAGCAAGGCCTAGTGTTATTTTCTTGCCATAAGGCAGGTTTGGTACTTGATCCAGTTTGAAAGTTGCAGCCACCCAGTCTGCAGCGTAGAGGTCACACAAGTGGGTGAAGCAATTGGCATTGGTTATGAGATGGAAAGTTTTGTTTAGTGCAATGGATATGCACCTGAGGGCAGAGCAGAGCCATAGATGATCAGGCCGTAGTCGATTATTGAGATTATTGAGCTCTGTACTGCAATCTTTAAGGCATCTGAGGTAAGGCATTGCCTCTGCCAGAAGAGTAGGCCAATGCAAGTGTTGGCAGCCTTGGCAATGTTGTCAATGTGTGTAGTATGATAGTTTACAATCAATGGCAATTCCTAGATATTTAAAGGATTGAACCTGTTTGAGGGTTGCACCAAGGCAGTTTTGATTGTGATGGGACTAAGTCTGTGTTTGTTGTGTGGGCTGCAGAAGAGCATGGACTTGTTTTTTTTTATAGTTGAGAACCAATTTAGGTGTACTTAACCATGGTTCAATTGAGGTGAAGGCAAGCTGCAGATTCTGTTGAAGGTGGACGTTTCCTTGTGAGTGGAGAGGATGACGGTGTTGTCAGCATAAAGGAGGATTTGTGCTGGACATGATTATGGAAGATTATTCAGAGAGAGAGGCTAAAAAGAAGTGGCCCAAGAATGGAGCCTTGAGGAACTCCTGAGTGACAGGATGTGCATCTGATAGCGCATCAGCTATTTTCACTCTTTGGGAGTGATTCTCCAAGTAGCTGTTGAACCAGGTAGTTGACTCAGGTGAGACCCAGCAGAACGTAGTTGTGTGATTAATAGTTTATGATGTACAGTGTCAAAAGCCTTGGTCAGGTCTATGAAGACCGACCTGTTAGGTTGGCTGTTGTCCAATGAGCTGTGGATAGCACTGGTGAATTCAAGGAGGGCTGATGTAGTACTGTGACCTGTACAGAAACCATATTGTTGGGGCAGAGGATGTTGTGTTTGTTCAGGTATTCCATTAGCTGGTCAGATACCATACATTCAATGGCCTTAGAGAGGGGAAGTATGGCGATAGTCCTGTAGTTCATATGAGATCCTTGTCCACACTTTTGTGGACCGGGTTACTGTGGCTGACTTCCATCTGTTGAGGAACTGGCTGAGGGCAAGGGAGCAGCTAAACATTTTTGTTAGTGGAAGTAGCACTTCATCAAGGGTGAGGGACACCAGCTTGATGTCGAGTGAGTTCCCACTAGTTCTGGATTTGTGATGGCATTAGAGACATATTTACAGACCTAATGAGCCCTGACTTCCTTAAAGTAGAACGGTGCATGGTTGGGGGGTTGTGGGCTGGGGTTAGAGAAGGAGGGTGGTCATCACTGAAGAAGTCCAAAAGAGAACACTACTGAGGTCAGAAAATGCAGTATTGAAAGTATTTGCAATTGTGATAGTCAAGAGTTATGCCACCATCAATGACCAACATAGTAGGTGAGGTTTTTGCTGCTTCCAGTTACTTTAAGATTATCCCAGAAGAATTTTCCCTTTCCTAGGTGTCCATGAGGGTAACTTTGTAGTACGGATTTTATTTCTGGTAGATTGATTTAGTGCTGTCATTTCATGCCTGTTTGTAGTTCTGAATATCGGCTTGATTGCCAGTGGCCCGTGCTCAAAGCCAGAGGAGAGCCCTTGCTTTCAGATCCATAAGTAGTTCAATGGAGAGCAAATGATTGCAAAGGCCTTTGATTTACACCTTTTGAAAGGGCATAGTGTCACAGGCAGCATTGAAGGAGTTGATGAAAAAATCCAAGGCCGAGTTGATATCAGATGCATTTAACATAGGAGACCAGTCTAACTGTCGGAGGTGGGATTTGAGGTGTTTCAACTGACCATGGGAGGACTCTACTATTGATTAATTTAGGGGGCTTGCAGATTTATTCTACCATTCACAGATGACTCGGAATGGTATCTGGAAGGACTGAAACATCTGAGATGAGGGATGGATGGCTGGTCAGTATCCAGTCCAGGAGAGTGCTTGCACCAGTTTTTAATTATGTCTGGTGGGGAGACTACTAGTGATGGGCAAAGTTGTTGAAATTCTCTCCACGAGTGATCCGCGGAGTAATGCAGAATTTGTGAAGTATTCCACAATGTGAAGCAGAGTACTTTGCATTATAATGGGAATGCAAGTCCATCAAGAACAATGACTTTGCATTATTCTGCCTTCCCAAACCACTTGTCCACTAATTTTAAGGTGAAGTACATTGAAGTCAATGTACTTCGCCTCACTTTGCCTTGTTTTTGAGCTACAAGGTGAATGTTGCAGTGCTTCATGGGACTGCAGGTCACTTGAGTTTAGATTGTTCTGCACAGCCTCAAGTTCTGTGTAGTGTGTGTGAAGTGAAAGATGGCAGACAATTCCTCTCAGAGCTCTGTGATTCAAATCTTCTAAAAGCTGTTAAAGCCTTTTTAGCAATTTTTTGCTCACAATTTATTACAATCGATTGTAGGAAACCTCCTCTGCTTATATCATCTAGTGTTTATCGCTTGTGTGTGGATTTTGAATGTTAATTTAGAACAGTAAGTCTGTGTACTGTGAAGTGTGCTTTGGGGAGGGTGTATCTGTGGTGTAGTAGATTAACTGGGAGAAAAAGCCATCTTTCTGTTTTGGTTATAATTTTCTTGTATAACTGCGCTTAATGTACACACAGCAATATTTTCAGTAATTCTTGATATTTTTGCTGATTGTTGTGGTGCAGCAGTGTATAATTTCAGTTTATTTAAAATATTTGATTATATTACTAAAGGTTTTTGATTTGCTACGCATTACTTGTAGTGTGTGTGAGAGTGTGTGCGATGCGCATGCCATTAAATCAGACACCTTTATTGTGCCATAGAGTAATTGCAGCAGTGTGAACCTGCTATCCACTGCATCGGCATTAATTTGTTATACTGCTTTTGTGGTATCTTTACTGGTAGTGGACTGTTCCTGCTATGCAGTAACTCCCCAACTGGCAAAAGCTATTATTTTCAGATTTGGATTTGTGACTAGTGAGCACTGTTTAGGTGTTGCGCATTTACGCCTGCATCTCTTGAGTGCGCAGCAGAATCTTAATCTGTCTGTCCGCTTGCAGTACATCATTAATTCTGGTGGACTTTGCATTTTGTTGCCCTCTCATTTCACTTTGTCAGCACTGGGGAATTTTCTGGACACAAGACAGCAGCATTTTGGGATGCTCATTAATTCTGGTGACTGGAAATGTCACCACCGCGCATATGACTGAGTGCGCCATTAATTCTGGGAGACTTTGCATTTCTTGTTATGCTATCATTTCACTTCATCAGCTGGGGAATTTTATGTGACAAGACAGTAGCATTTTGGGGATGCACATTAATTCTGGTGACTGTGTGTGACTATTGCATGCATGATGTCTGAGTGCACCATTAATTCTGGGAGACTTTGCATTCCCTGTGCTCTCATTTCACTTCATCATCATCAGCACTGGGAGTTTTCTGGGCACAAGACATGAGCATTTTGGGGATGCACATTAATTCTGGTGACTGTGTGTGTGAAGGGCTGACGTATGTATTGTCACTCACTACTTAGCGTTAAGGTGGAATGACAACGAAAAATAATAATCACAAGGCAAGTGAGCTTTTGGATTGGCTACCTGCAGTGGAGTGACAAGGTGAAGTGACCACTTTGCAGGAACTTCTCTGGTGAAATTTAAAATTGCTGCATCTCTAGAGACTACCAGCTGTGTCAGGTTGGCTGCTGAGATGGCATGCTTGAGGCATCCTGTGTCAGTGGCTAGCCAACTGATGTTAAAATCACCCATTAGGATTGACTCCAAGGCAGTGGGTTGGGCATGGATGAGGTCCATGACTTAGTTGAGGCCTTTACCTTGTTCTTTTGGAGGAATGTAAACAGTAGCAATAGTCAGTGCTTTGTTGTGAGCCCCAGCTGCATTTTAATAGGTAGGATCTGATTAGAAGAATCTGAGGGGGTAAGCAGTGACCCAGGAGGGTGTCCTTGAGATAAAGCACAGCCTACCCTCTTTTGTACTCCTGTCAAGTCTGAAGACATTGCACCCTGGCAGGACAATAGCCGTGTCTGGAATTTTTGGTGATAGCCAGGTTTCAACGATTGCAAGGATATCGGGTTGTGTTGGTTAGTGAATATTTGCAGGGCATCAAGATTAGGCAGGAGGCTGCAGATGTTGAGAGATGCAAAGTGAGAGGTGACTTGGTTGTTGGCCAGAGCAGGAATTTTAGGCTCAGGATTTGGTGAACATGCCCAGATAGCAGCAGCAAGAGCAGTAGAAGCTTCAGAATGTACCATCTTAAATGGCAGATTTGTTTACCCATTTCACACAGTCTATTGCAGTGATTCTGTCTTAGGTCCCAAAGCAAAAGTAATATGAGCCAGTGTTGAGAACGGAACAGGTGAACATACACCACCCTATCATGGTTCTTCAGGTGTTGCCAGCCATCTCAAGAGGAGAATGGCAGAGTATAGACAAGCTCAGTTGGAAGGGTACCAGATTGGGTGTAGATAAGGTCAATCCTGTAGCCTAGAGGAAGAGAGTGGTATCTAGCTCCAGGCAGGAAAACAGCTGTAGCAGGAAGCAAGAGAGAATGAGACTAAGAGGCAGAAGGGGCAGAGCCATAGTGCTTAGAAGATGTGTAGAGATAACCGAGAGGGTCTGTAGGGCAAGAGCAAGACCATGGAGGTGAAGTAAGGAGAGGAGTGGTGGTGTGAGGGAGATCCCAAGTAAGTGAGCACAATAAGGTCCAAGCAGGGTGGTTACCACGGTTGAGTCAGTGGTACCAAAGCCAATTTAATACAGGTAGGAGGTGGGGGGTGGAGTGGGTGCAAATTTTGGAAAAGTCAATGCAAAGCAGTGGACGCCAAATCCCAGAGACTAAAAATACAATAGAAAAAGGCAGGGCATCAGTGGCTGAGCGGAGAACAGCGGTCCAATTAGAGGAGGTGGCAGCAGGTAGCAGCATATCAGAGCCACACAATGCTTCTCCATAGCAGCTGGGACTCTTAACCGGCTTTGAAGGTGTCCTGGTTGGCTGGAGGATGGAGGTGCGGGTGGTTGACGGATTAGCTGCCGTCGCCGCTGGAAGTCCGATCAGGGCAGTGTATCTAGTTTAAGATGTAAAATGTAGGTTAAAATAGGATGTTTTAGTTAAGGCAGGGGGTACCAAGAAAACTTGAAGATTATTGGTGCTATGCAGAGGGTAGCAACGGAGGAAGCCCAGGTGTGGAACTGTAGAGTAGATAGCAGAGCAGGCACTAAACAAAGCTGAAAGATGAGCAGGTGGCAAAATAGGAAGATGTCTCTAAAGGAAGGGCAGGACAAGTGTTAGACCTAATAGTTGCACTCTGTATGTTTAAGTGGAGTTGTCAATATTAGTGAGAGGGGAGGATGAAGATTGCCTAGGGTGGTGCCAAGGAGGGCAGGAGAGTATTTAGTAAAGGCTGGGGCGAGTACAAAATTCAAGCAGGAAGGAGACAGAAGGAGACAAATGAAACAGAAATTGGATTATTTTCAGGGCAAAGCTTACAACTGTGACCCACATGAAATCTCGTCTAAACAGAAAAAAACTATCATCTTAAACTTAGTTTCTGATCCAGGGTAGATTACCACTGGACCTTAAAACAAAGAGATCTGTAATACTTCAAAATCTACAAACCTGCAGCCTAAAAGAACTTGCACTTCAAATTACTGTTGGAGTGCAAAATTGCTGTAAACAGGCTTAGGTTAATGTTTAAATTAGGAATTACAGGACAATTTGGAGAGACTTAACCAGTACCACAATCAGTATGTAACATTAGCTTAAAGTCCAAAAGGAAAAGGAGTAGCAAAGAATTAAAGACGGCAGCAGCCCGTCTGCAGGCAGAGCCGATGGTTCTGGCTCAGTAGTTTCAGCAGCATACCTTGGTCTGGTGATTAGTGGGCAGTACAGCGAGGAAGGCAACCAGTGGACAGAGGGACCCACCCGACTACTTGCAGCAGCAGAGGCACCGTGTCAAGGGTGAAGCTAAGGGGTTAAGCTCACAGGCGGACCAGTAATAAGTGCCGCACTCTCAGGGATCAGTGCTGGGTCCAGTGTTCTTCAATGTCTTCATAAGCAATGTTGCAGAGGGTCTAGAAGGAGGGTTAGCCTGTTTTCAGATGATACACAGCTAGGTAACAAGGTAGATTCACAGGAAGGTATAGACAAAATGAGGATGGATCTGAAGAGGCTAGAAAACTGATCCAAGGAATGGCAGTTTGGTTTCAATGCAAAAAGTGCAAGATTATGCAGTTAGGGTGAGGAATCCTAGGGCTGAGTATAAACTAGATGGGGTAACACTGGAGGCCACAACAGAGGAAAGGGATCTGGGGTAGTCATAGAAGACAATCTCAACATGGCTAAACAGTGCAACAAAGCAGTTGGAAAGAGTGGCAGAATGCTAGGTGCATAGAGAGGGTATAACTAGTAGAAGGAAGGGAAGTGGTGGTACCATTGTACTACTCCCTAGTAAGGTCTCATCCGAGTACTGTGTTCAGTTCTGAGGCCCCATCTCCAAAAAGACAGACAGGAAAGAGACTGTACAGAGGAAGGCAACAAAACGGTGTTGGGGAGTGCATAAGTCAAATGAGGAGGACTCAGAGCTCTAAGTATGTACTCCTGGAGGAAAGGGGTGCATGATAGAGACTTTCAAATATCTAAAGGAGATCAACAGGATACCAGAGGGAAGCATCTTTCACATGAAGGCAAATAGCAGAATAAGGGGGCACAGCCAGCCACCAAGCGCAGCAGTTGGATTTCCGTCTGCGACCCGGGTTTGGGAATGGACTCGGTCCGCTGTAAGGCTGGCCTGGGGAGAAGGCAGGGCATCCAGCAATGGCTCACCTTCTCCGGGGAGGGTGGGGTTATGACCTGGCACTTGCTGGGGGCATGGCATGATATCAGGCCTTGGATGTCTAGGGCAGTGGCGGATGTCGGCACAAGCCATAACATCTGTTGCATGCCACCCTCAGGGGAAAATGGGAAAAATGTTGCCTTAGTTGGGTGGTGACAACCTCCCGGACCCTCACTATGGAGGTCCTGGACCCTATTGCCACCTCAGCAGCACCCAGGAATATTGAGCATGGCCATACAAGGCTCTTCCCTACGAAGGATAAGGACCCTGCTGAAGCAGGGCTATATCGAGGCTGCCTGGGCTGGCTGTGATGCGGGTGGTGGAGTCGGGGATTGCCAAGTGAGCAAGGTCCATGGGGCCCAAAGGAGAACTGGCATAGATGCGGTGGGAGTATAAAGAAATAGTGCAAAAAAAGAATAAGGGGCATAGCATGAGACTAAAGGGGAAAACCCAGAGGGAACTTGAGGAAATTCTGCTTCACTGAAAGGGTGGTGAGAGATGGAACAGTTTCACCCAGGAAGTGGTGGGTGGCCACGGTTCAGGGATTCAAGAATGCTGTGATAGGCACATGGTAATTATCTAGCTAGGTGAAGGGGGGCCTTGTAGCATCTAGGGTACCTTAAGCATTAGAAAGAAGGATAGGGCAGATTAGATGGGCTCACAAGGCCCTTACCTGCCAACAACACCTTTGTATCTGTGTGTATACAGTAATAACTTGCTTACTGATCTGTAGTTGTAGTGGGTAGAGAGCAACATATTTGCCAGCTTTTAAGGTGTAATTGCAGACATGTAACATTAAATGTATTCAAATATTGTTAGGCCTGTAAGCATGATTTAGATTGGATTTAGAAAAGTGTACATTTATTGCAGTATTCTTCTAATGAACATAAAAAATGTAGTATACAACTTTGTTTTAATGTTCAAGTTTATGCATCTCTCATTTTGGTCATAATGTAACATGCCTATGTAGCTTAACTAATTATTTTTTCACTTTAGGTGGTTCTGCACAGCAAAAGATCTAGACCCTCCAGTTGTTGTAATCTTCTTCAAATGGGTCCAATGTCAACAAAGATAAGTTCATTTTATTTATAGAGACTTTTATTCTGGGAGTTAAAGAAGCTGGGCATACATCTTTTGTGTCTTAAATCTTGCCCATCTTGCCCCTCCCACTGTGCATATAGAAGTGTAGGGGACAGGAGCCAGATGCATCGGAGTGGAAGATGCCAGCGGGCATCCAGCTGGATTACCATTCTGCCAGCAGATTGGATCTCCTGAACCATGCAGAGTAGGGGATTGTGGGTGCTGGTGTACCATTACATTAAGAGATGTGTAAAGTGCCAGCACATTTTACAGTAAAGCGTGTTAAAGTGCCAATACATATTGGAGCACTAACAGAGGTAGATACATCAGAAAAATAAGGGTGTAGGTAACAGCATTTCTGTATTGCTTTACATTGCCAATGTGCACATGGGTGCATATTGTGCAACAGATGAGCACTGGTACAGCCAAAGCTGCCACTCAACATGAAACCCTGGCCACATGAAGATTACAAGAGCAGCATACAGACTCTGTGTGCCACAGAGGGATAGAGTACAGTCAGATCTGCAGTGTTCACATAAGCACACTTTAAATTTGTTTCTTTTACACTAGGAAGGGATGGGATAATAGGACTGGGACACGCCAAGCCATGATTTATCCTCTGCTTTGAGGGCACACACAACAGGATGGCCTGCAGGCATATAGGCTTGCCAGCTAGCCCAGCTGTAAGTGCAGCTCACGGGGACAGGCTTTGAGTAAGACCAGCATGCATACAGCCAGTATACAGTAAACAGGTGTGTGGGGCAGGCTAACCAGTCTGCCCCCCATGTACTGGCACTATATACAGGCCATATGTATGCTGCTGCTCAAAACCAGTCCCAGTGAGCAGCACTGCAGTTGCTATGTGCAAGCATAGCTGAGCACAGCACATGGCCTATGCTGCCTAAATTACATACACGGCTCTATATAAATACTAATTGAGTACTACAGTACTACTACTTTACCACTATTGAGAAGTATTCAACTAGTCTTCATCAGTCTTCATTGGTATTCAGTTATACAATTCAGAAGTAATCATTTAATCTTACAGCATTGCCTTCATTTGCATATAAGAACTACCTAACTACTAACCGAATACTTAATTATTACTAAGTTGGTCTTCAAATAGATAGCTCATTTAAATTTTTTGGCTCATGGGCAGACTACTTTACTACTACTGAATACTACCCAAAATGATCATAAAATTACTATTGCAATACTAGCAAAAAGACAAAAGAAGACAAAAAATAGTATTCAGACTTGCTGATGGTTGTCTGCCATCTCCTGCCATGTTTCTATGTCCACTACCACAAATGCCTGGTTATTTGTGATTTTTAAAAATATATTTGTACTTCCTTCCCGACCCTCCTTCTCAGCACCCCCCAAAAAAATATAACAGTGACACTGAGGGCATACCCAATCCCCAGTGCAGGATCAACAATTTATTTCTCTTTAAATGAACCTCATTCACTACTTCACATGCCTGATTATTTGTGGTATATTTTTATGTATTTATAGTTCCTTCTAGCGATCCTCCCTCTCAGCATCCACCACCCCACTCCTCTCAGAAATGTAACAGTATCACTGGAGGGTGCCCAATCCCTGAGTGCAGAATTGCTGATTTTTTTTAAATAGTACCTTTCCCACCACCTCACCCTCCACCTCAGCACACACCAACCCACCCCCAGAAACATAATAGTGACACTGGGGATGCCCAATCACCCAGTGTCCCAATCACAAATCACCTTAATCACATATCACCTTTTGGGCAGCATTTGAACATTTGCTCTGCCCTTCTTTATGAGGCAGGGTCATAAAAGCCTAAGTTGAAAATTTGGTGTATAAATATTACAAAACGTTACATTTTGCTAATGAAGGCTTGAAACTATGGTAATTTTCAACATTATTACACCAGATTCTTTGCCTGCAGCCCTATCAGCTTTGGCCAGAATTTGTTCCTCTTGCTTTTGCTCACTTGTTTAACACAGAGGTTCTTTGTCTTTACTATGTTCTCTTGTAGCTTTGTCAAATGTTCCTCTACCACCCCTGGCCATCCCCCCAAGCCAGAACATCCCTGAGGCATTCATCAATCTTTATAAGATCTGTTCTCCTGAAGTCCAGGACCAACACCCTTGTGTGATTTGATTCTGCAGCCATCCTTATATTGAACCACACTGTATGGTGTTCCCAGGTGGACACCCACCTTGACATCAGCAATACTGTCCCTGTTAGTGAGTGCCAGGTCCAGTATTGCAACATCACACGTTGGTTCTCTGATTAGTTGGCTGGGGAATGTCTCCCCGCAGAAAGTCCAGAATGTCCCTGCTTCTAGCTGAAGCCACTGCTGTGAGGCTCTAATCTACATAAGGCAGGTTGACATCCCCACCAGCAGTGCCTCTCACTTTTCTGCCATCTTTTCACTAGGTTTCACCAGTACCTTACTTACTTTATCCTGCTGTGTTTCTGGTCTGTAGATCACCTCAGTATGAATAATGGCTCATTTCCCACCTCCAGGGTGACCCACAATACCTATGTCTTATTTATTTTATTTTTATTTTATTGAAATCTAGGATTACAAATACCTTTGAGCAGGAACTGCTCATTTGCAAAGGTACCATGTTGAAGGAATGGGGGTATACATACAAACAAAGGTTGACATAATTATACATAGCTACACAAAAAAGAAGCAAGAGACTGAGGCATAGGAAATTCCAGTAATTCAAAATGTGCCAATGTTAGGTAGCATGACATACCAGCCAAGAGCAATCTTAGAAATAAGTGCTGCAGGTGAGGGGAGGGGGTATACAGGCAGGAAGGCCATTGTTGGAGGGTAAAGGGTGAGGATAAGAGCACTCAAAGGGAAGGAGGGAGGATAAAAGTCGGTAAGTCAGAGAGTATGTCTCCATCTGTATTCCTGTATCTCTGTTATTTTTATGCTTTTCCTCATATAAACCACCACACCCTCCTTCTTTCCTGAACAGGGTAGAGCTTGGTATGGCAATGTCCCAGTCATGGTTCTTAGTGCACCATGACTCTGTAATGCTCACAATAGCCACGTCAGCCTCTGCATGTATGGCCTCTAAGTCCGAACCTTATTGTTTTATTTATTTATTGAAATCTTGGATTAACACCTTTGAGGACAAGCTCATTACATAGGTTTCATGTCATGGCAAACAAAGAATAAGACATTAGCAAAAGCTAATAACACAGTTGTACAGGAATGGATATAAGAAGAAATGTTACAATCTTAGTACAGGTCATTGACTATGATCGAATAGCCAGAGTCAGTAAAAATAACTTTGGCAATTATACAAAGGCTATGACTAATAGCATGAGTCAGGTTCAGTAACTTGGGTGCTATTACCAGGATATAGGATAGCAGAGGGAAAAAAATGAACTAGAGGTGTAGGAGAGATGTCTTATTTCTTAGACATCTAGTATTCACACACATGGCCTTCCAGATTTTGTTTCCACTCTGCTTGTTGTTGACATTTTAGGGCTGCAGTGGGTGTAGCCCAGCAGACCTTTGCTAAGAGAAAAGAACTCCTGCATTCCTTCCAACATGAACAATATGTTGTAGTTGCCACACAGTTGGCTCCACGACCGTGAAGCACTCCGCCACTGCCACTTTTGGCAGTTGCACTGCACTATCCTTAGTCTGTTGGGAGTCACAGCAGAACACTGCATAATCCATCATATCCAAGATGGCCACCAAACTGCACTGTGCATGCACGACAACCAGCGCATGTGCAGTACATGTGGTCACCATCTTGGACATGGCAGAGTGTGTTGTATTGCACCGTGAGCAGCAGTTTATTTTCTTTAAATTACATATATCCTTCACTTAACCATCCTTCTCATCACCCCCACCCAGAAACATAAAAGTGACACTGGTGTGCTCAATCCCCCAGTGTCACGATCAGGACTCCTCCAAGTTTTTTTAAATAACCCACTACACAACCTTCTCTCAGCACCCACCACCCCACACCCCCTGAGACATAATAGTGACACTAGTGGTGCTTCAGTCACCCAGTGTCATGATCAGGACCTCCGAGTTTTTTAAATAACCCCTCCACAACCCTCTCTCAGCACCCACCACCTCACACCCCACACCCCTGAGACATAATAGTGACACTAGTGGTGCCCAATCTGCCAGTGTCGCCATCACAAATCTTCTGTCCTTTTGTTCAGACCTCCCATCCACTACCGCCAATGCGTGGTTCTTTCTGTGTATTTTTAAATATATTTCTTTCACTCACCGACCATCCTTCTCAGTACCCACCACATCTCACACCCCAGAAACATAACCGTGGTACTGGGGTTGCCCAATTCTCCAGTGTAGGAATCCTTATTTTATTTTATTTTTACCTGTAAATAGAAAATCCTTCTATGTCTTTGTGGCCATTGTACTCCCCTTGACCCTCCCACTCAGTACCAACCACCCTGCACCCCTCCAAGTCCTTACTTAGCCATCAGTGGTCCAATGCCATAATCCTTTCTGGATTGCATACATGTCTTTCTTTAAAGTTAACTCGAACTTAAGAAATAGGTATGCAGTTTAATGTATTTCAATGGTGTTTTGAACTTAGATGCATGACTTGGCCATGTTTTCATATTTTTGGCCCACATTTTTAGCATGCCTTTTGGGAGCCTGCATCATGAACAACTGTACTGCCATTCACCAGATCTGCCCTGAAAGGTGATTTTGTGGTCTCTGCATGAAGTCATCTTTGGGCTGGAGTGGAAAATTTTTTCTGCCCTTGTTCATGAGGTGGCATCTTAGGATGCTTGGTTTGAAAATTTGGTGTACAAATATTGAAAAAAAAACAACAAAATTATGAGCCTACATTGAATTTTACAAAAGCAGACTTGTAACTTTTGTAATTTTAAATATAGTTACCCCAAATTTACAACACAGCCATATATGTTCCACACCTCATGAATGTGATAGTTGTCATTTTTCAAATCTTGGCCAAAATGTTTTTTTACATCCCAAAGGTGATTTTGTGGTCCCTGCATGAAATAACCTTTCAGGCAGGAATTTAACATTTTCTCTGCCTTCATTCATGAGGAGGGTCATAAGATAGCTACGTTGAAAATTTGGTGTAAAAATATTAAGAAACAACCAATATATGAGCCACATTGAATTTTGTGAATCCAGGCTCGTAGCTTTGGTAATTTTCAATATTTTTTCTTCAAATTTACAACACAGCCATATCTTATAGCACCTCATGAATGTGACAGCTGTCATTTTCAAATCCTGGCCCAAAATGTGTTTACATCCTGAAGCGATTTTTGCGATTGCTGCATGAATTCACCTTTCAGGCAGAAGATGAACATTTTCTCTGCCCTTGAGGGTACAACGGTAATCTTCAATATTTCTACCCCAAATTTGCAACATAGCCATATCTTTACAGCACCATATGAATATGACAGCTGTCATTTTCAAATCCTGGCCAAAATATTTTTTTCACATCTTGAAAGGTTATTTTGCAGTCCCTGCACAACATCACCTTTGGGCAGCAGTTAAACATTTTCTCTGACCTTGTTCACGGGGGGTCATAAAAGGCAATGTTGATATTTTGGTGTAAAAATATAAAAAAAAGTTGTAAGTCTACATTGAATTTTGCAAACTCTAGCTCACAACTTTGGTAATTTTCAATATTTGTATCCCAAATTCCTCAACTGCAGCTGTATCGACTCTGGCCAGAATTTGTTTCATTTTGCCATTCTTCCTTCCCCTTATTTAATACTCTCATTCCCTTTCTCATCAACATGTACAATACTGCTTCCATCATTAATTTGAAACCTGGGGATTTCTCCCCTGCTGGGTTCTCTTTACTCTGTACTTCAGACTGTAATGGTGGCAGTTTCAGCCTCCAAATTACCTCTGCCACCACCTTAGCTAGTTTAAATGTTCATCTCAGTAACACTTTAACTGCCCACTGAGGACTTCAGTTCTCCTTCTAGATGGATGCAGGCATCACCCTGTATAGGCATTATCCTCCCAGGTTGGTCTCCAGTCCCCAGTGTAGCTGAACCCTCCTCTCTGCACATTTCTTCAGTTATGAGTTGAAGCTCTAGTGCGGACACCCTCTGCTCAACCCTGCTGTATACAGGCAGCACCTCAGCAAAAGTTACTGAGTGAACTACCTGTCTAAGACCCTCCTAGTGCTTTCTAAACTCCTACTGTTCTATCTCAACCCTGTCCCTAGACAGGTTATTAATCCCAGGTGGGAGATGACATCCAATTCTTGTCCTGTCCTGTTGCCCTACTGATCCACAGGATCCAATACCCATCCTTCCAGGCCATGGAACCTGATGGGCACCTAGCCAGCCTCCCCTTTCTTTTCCCAAATCAAACTATCCTCTCACAATTGAGTTCCCCATCAGAGGTTGATTCTCCATCTTTGGGGTCAGCACAACCCTCTTGGCATCTCCACCATGGATGCCTCCCACTTCCACCCTGGTCACTACTGTGAGGTGCCTCATTTCTATAATCCAACCCCAAAAGAGTGGTGTAGGAATTATATATTGGTACCAGTTGAGGAATGCACTTTGACCCTCCACCCCACCTTTCCGGAATCCAGCACAGTCCAGCCATCCCTCCTCCTGGCATCTTCTGAGATAACCTGGCAGACTTGGTGGCCCTTGGGTGGGAAGGAGTCCCCATAATGCTAGTCAAGTCAGTCTGGAATCTAGCAACTAGACAGACAGACAGATAAAGAGATGGAGGACAGAAAGCTAGAGAGATAGAGAGAGATAGAGATGAGATAGATAGATAGATAGATAGATAGATAGATAGATAGATAGATAGATAGATAGATAGATAGATAGAGAGATGAATATATGAAACTGCTAGCTGATACAGGCCATATGGTCTATCAAGTTCGCAGCGTGTGCAGCTAGCAATCCCAGTACTGCAGCTGCCCCTCCCTCCTCCCGCCATCATGGTGACCCTCTTCACTTTGTCCCATCACATTTTTTTATAGTTAATCTTTTTATTGAGCAGAATTAATTTTATACATATTATGGTATCCAATAACACATATTTCTGTAATGGTAAGCTCCATGTCACAGTCTACTTCAGTCAGCATATCAACATGTGGAGCCATGAAACAAACAGGCAATGTTTTAAAACAATGAAAAGGAGGAATGCTGGACTTACCCATATAAGTCCATAACCGGTAACATATGTCCTTGATGCTGGTTGATCCTAAGCTGTACCTTAATGGAACACAGGTAGGAAAAACTTTCTTCATCTAATGTGCAAGGTTGGGGACTACACAACTTTCCAAACTGGGGATCTCATGGTGTCCCATCCCTTTTAAAACTGTCCACAGACTTACAGGACACCACCTTGTTAGGCAGCACTTTCCATATAGACACCACCCTTTCCATGAAAAAGTGCCTCCTCATTTCTCTCCTGAATCTTCCTCCATCCAGTCTCAGCCCATGCCTCCTTGTGTCCTCCCCCAACTTAAAGAACCCCTCTGAATCAGTCTGGTTTATACCCTTCATTATTTAAAGGTCTCAACCATATCTCCCTTATCCATCCTGTCCTCCAGGGAGTACATGTTTAGCTCTCTCAGCCTCCCTTGTAAGATTTGTCATCAAATCCTATGATTATCCTTGATGCTCTGTGCTGACTCCTCCAGTAATCTAACATTTTTCTTATGTATGGGTGCCAATGCTGCAAGCATTACCCAGGTGTGGCCTCACTAATGATCTATAAAGTGACAGGATCATCTCCTCTCCTGGAGGTGATTCTCTAGCAATATACCCCAGTATCTTGTTGACTTTAGCTGCTGCCTTCCGCACTGTGCTAAGTGGTTCATTTGCCCTGTTATTATCGCCCCAGGATCCTTCTCCTCCTATGCAGCAACTATCTGCACCCTCACAACTGATTACATGTCCTTGTTCCTTAATCCCAAGTGCATGACTTTGCACTTCTCAGCATTGAACTACAGCTGCCATGTGTCTGACCAGTCCTCAAGTGTTGTCAGATCATTCTACAGCCCCTGTCACTCTACTGTGTCATCCATCACCACACCAATCTTGGTGTGATTTGCAAAAAGACTAATCTTCTTCTTGCAAGATGTCAGCTATGAAGATGCCAAGCAACAATGGGCAGAGTACTAGCCCTGAGGTACCCTGCTCATTACAGCCCTTGAGCTGAGAGTTCCTCCCACCACTACCCTATGTTGTCTCCCTTGCAGTCAGTTTTGATCCAATTCACCATTTTTGTCCCTGCTCCTGGTATCCCAACTTGTTAATCTTCCTCCTAGGTGGCACCAAATTGAGTGCATTGTTGAAATCCAGATATAGGACATCCACTGCATGGCCCTTGTCCAGTTCCCTTGTCAACCAGTCATAATAATCAGCTAGGTTGGTCTTGCAGGATCTGACAGAGACAAACCCATGTTGCTTCCTGCCCTGAGACCATTACCTTCTAGAAAGGTTACTAACCTCTCTTAAGGATTATCTCCATTTACATTCCCATGATAGATGTGAGGCTTACTAGTCCATAGTTGCCTGGTTCTTCCTGGGTCTGCTTTGGTGAAGGGCACAAGATGAGCCATCCTCTAGTCCTAGAATGTGCACCCTTGTTTCCAGAGAGGAATTGAACAAGTCTGTCAATGGCTCTGCCAAGAGCTCTCCAATTGCTTACGATCTGGGGGTGCATGCTGTCTGGCCCTGGTGCTGTATCCACCCACAGTGCCCTTAAACCTTCTAGTACCCTGACCACTGTGATTTCCATCTGTCACCCCTCCCTGTACCTACCTTCCATATCCCCTGAGACATTGACCCATCCATAGGCCCTTATCTGCCGACACTGTCTATGTATCTATGTATCTATGTATCCTTTCTTTAGTAATATAGAAGTTTCATGCAGTGCTTCTGCCTGCTCTGCCTCTTTCTCTGCCCACCCCATCCTTCCTGATCCTTACTGTTTGAACTTTGCAGATCCTTCTCTCTCTTATGACCTGAAGAAGTCTGTTTCATTCTTGATGCCCTGTGCCAGCCTAAGTTCTCTGGAACCTTGGCTGCCCTGACTGATTTGGTCACCATTCTAGATTTCTAGGTTGATTGTGATAGGCAGACAGACTAGACAGATAGAAACAGACAGACTAGACAGATTGAGACAGACAGACAGACAGACAGATGGATAAATAGACATGGCTAAATTTAATTGCAATGCAATTGTTGGAAATTAAGTCTTCCTTTTAGCATACATCATTCTAAGTTATGAGAATGTCTGGAATCCATCATGTACAATAAAATAATTTGACTAATAATACATTCAAAAATAGTATTTTAATTTTCAAATGTTTAATTGTGTCTTAATGTGACTGCACCTGGTGGTGTATTTTGTGTTGATATTGTACCATTTACCCAAGATGTTCTTCTCATTATAATAATTATGCTTTGTAAATATGTGTGTTTTTTCCTGTACAGATATTCATTTCTCTCCTTCCCAATAGGTCACATCTGAGAACAAGAGTATTTCTTTGTATCTCTGTGTGCTTACCTGGTAAAACAATTCCAAATAACTAAATATAAAATAGCATTAAGGCACTCCAGGGACTGTGTTACCTTAGTTACTCTATCTCTTCAGGCATACAGCACTTGGGTACTCTTGGGCCCAGATATTCAAAGCATTGCATTGGGCATAAACTGGTTGCACCATGTTATGCATGTAATTGCACTGGAATCCCATATTTGAAGGGAATCGCTGCATTCACTATTAGCACTAGCACAAAGTTAATGTATGGAGTGCCCAGATCTGAGGGTGGTCACCTGCACAATGTGCACAGCATGATATTCAACATCATAGCACTGCACAAACAGGATTGCACAGGTCACAAAGAGCTGTGCAAATACCACCTATAAAAGGCCCTCTAGTCGTGCTAAACCCCAGAGGCAGAGAAGTACACTGCAGGCCACACCAGGTTGACTCATGGCAGCATACATTGTTTACCTGATGTAGTAGGTCATGAAGATAGAGAGGGACAATGGCCACCCTCTATCCAGGCATAGACATGAGAAGAGCTGTGCTGCAAACAGACTGCATCAGGTACCACGATGTGTGCTGCCATGTAAGCCAATGTGGTATTTGTCCTGCAGTGTCTTCTTTGCCTCTAGTGTTTACTCCAGCTTAAGAAGATCTTTTATGTCTGCAGTGGCATAGCTCTGCAGACATCTCCATATGGTAGTAGAGAATGGGAGCTTCCAGGCACCCAATAGATTAGATACATTTAGAGGTTTTGTAAAATCGCTGCACTAATTGAAGCATACAGTCTGCTGTGTCACTTAAGCTGATCTTTCTTAAATGCACTATTTTGTTCAGTGTGGTAGAATTATCTTTCAAGAAAGTTTCATAGCTCATAAACATGCCAACTCAATCAGTTACTGAGTCTGATATTTACTCTCTTCTTATGTTTTAATTTTGCCTTTGTTGGACTGAGATGCAAAATAGGTGATTTCAAATCAGGCCTTCTGAAACACACATAAACAAAAAACAGTTTAATTCTATAGATTCATGCCTCAGTTTTACAGAAATAATTTGTTGGAAGCACAGAACTACAGAAAGATGTAGCAGATTTAAGTTCAAAAATCACAAATGGAATACTATGCAGATATACAAGGTCATAACACATCCAAGGTCGAAGTCTGTAAGACTAGGGAAACTAAAAGACATGCTGCAATTGCATTTTCATTGCTTGTACTGGAAACATGTTTCTGTCTGTACCTATGTGTTCATTTATCAATATTATTTGTGAATATTCAAGTTTTCACTGTAACCACTTCACACCTGAATTAAATAGAACTCAATGCAAAGAGAGCCATACAAGTGGAGCATACCATGTTCTGTCTACAACTCTGTGTATCTAAAAACTTAGTATCTCATCTATATGGTTTTCTCTTTCCTATTAATACCATCTAACTGCAACTCTGCTATGTATTTCTTTTCTTTTACCATCAAGACAGTTTACACAAAATGTACTTTATTAGCACACCTGCTTTGATCAAGCACTTCCTTAAATTGTATTTCAGCTGCAACTCTTCAGACAATTTATCCAGTTTTCTAAGGTCTTCCTTCATTCTTTCAACCCCTTTTGCATGTCCATCATATTGCATACCTTGCATCATCTGTGAAGATGCATACTTTTCCCTTCAGTCCCTCTGCAATGTCCCCAATAAAGTCCAGACAGGCCCCATCCACTGCACCTCCCTGGTTCTCTGCCTTAGTTACCCAGTAATGCTTTAAATTAGTACAGTGAGTTGATGCAAAACACAGTGCTTATGATAAATACTGTTAAAGATAGGGTTACATGCACAGTGGTAGTTATCTAAAAGTTTCCTACCTCAAGGTACCTCAAGGTACCACTGAGATACCCTGAGGCAATTTGCATTGACTATACTATGATCCTGTCTCATTCACCCTCAGTACCTAGGTATACCTCAGTACTGAAACATTTCCATGACTACCACTGAACAAGTAAATAAATGCCATACAAGGCAGTGTATGTGTGATAGTGTGTGTGGCAATGCTATCTGTGTGTAGATAGTGCACTGTTTTGCTGTACTGGAATATATATGCATATATGTGTAACCACCCAGTCTCCTGGGTTACTAGAATCCCATCATTGTCAGGCTAGGTAGGGAAGGCAGCTGGTGCAGAACTGGTTAAGTGGGTTTTCACCTACTACTTTCTGTTTACTTGGTCTCAGCTAAGATGAGAGAGATGATATCATTTAGAACTCTGCAGCAGCATAAGCCATGGCAGCTGGCTATGAGTGTGGGAGTTTTAGAATCTTGGGTCAGTTGTTGGTTGGAATTTGAGTGGAGAGTCTGTAGTGAGCAGTTGGAGGAGTGAGATCCTATTTTCTCACCCTAGTACTGATAAACATCTGCCTGCCAAGAGAAGTGGTGAAAACCTTTGCCTAAAGCAGGATTTCCTGATTTTCATCCCAAATAGATGGAAAAGACTGCAAGAATGGATTTGAGGGGCAATCCCCTATTTGATCCAAGACCCTTTTGAAGCTGCCTGTTTTGTTTTCCAACTGTGAGTAATCTGGACATGTGCTTCCAGGATGAAAGTACATGTTTGTGGATGTTTCTTTGACAAAGGGAATAAACACCCAATTCTGTTCTAAGTTGAGACTGTTCTCAATTGAAATATGGCTGACAGTTGTGGGGTCCAGAGGAAGACTTATGCACATTGTTCAGGACTTTAGTTTCTACACTTAGAAGTAGTGTTTTCATATGCTGGATGTGAAAGTCATTCAAGAAGTATTTTCCTAACTGTTTTACCAGATGTTTTGAGGTGTAAATCTGAAAGAATGGCTGGGTATGGACATGGAAGAAAAATGGGCAGCTCCCCATCTGGAGTGACCAGTTCAGCACTACAGGTTCTGGAAGGGTGCCTGGTATTTCAGGAAATGGTGGCCAATGCCTGAAGAAAAAGTTTATCCCCTAGTGTGGGTTGTGCTAATTATGAGCTGCAGTGTGCTCCATTGCTGCCAGTTACCACTTGCAGTAATGTTAAAGTCCATTGACATGGTAAATGTGTGCTCAGTTGTGGCCATAGTGCCACTAGAAGAAATGTGTGTTCAGGGAGGCAATTTTACTGAAGAGAATTCAAGGTCCTGTGACATATGGAATATATAGAGTTTCTGCCTGATACAGATTTCTGTTGTTTTGCCATTGCCTTGTGCCATGATGTGTAAACCTTGGGGGTCCTCCTTTGCTTTAGTGTACCATCATTGGAATAAAGTCACACTCTAGAACCCCAACCTGGTTTAGACATTCATGTTACTGCTTCTTGTGGAATTAATGGGTACCTCTAGAAGTACAGACCTAGCATAGCCCTAGCAAAAGATCACTCCTCAGGATGTGGGATTAGTTGGTCTTGGTATTTGCTTTTGTACACCCCACCTTTTCTGACCTCTAGAAATAATGAGCCTGGTATACATTCCCAAAGCTAGGGATGGTACCAATTGTCCAAAGTAGTTTGGGTGCCCAGTCAAGGTTACCGAGGGGTAGCTTACTGTGCAAAGTAGCAAGAGGTTGGTTACAAAAATGGGAAATCCAAGGATGTTGTTTAATCTGGGGAGAGAACTAGAGATTGTTTTACTGAGGGTATAGCTAGTGTCTGTTTGTCTGGTAGCATGGTAGCCAAAACAGAAAATGAAGCTTTGGACAAAATAATTTTGCCCAGGAAAGTGCCATTTGAATGTGTTGCTTGTGTGCCTGCTAGTACAGAAAATAACAGAGTGCTGCCTGTGTGTTTGTCAACTTGAAATGGACAGTAAAGCCTTGAAGTGTATGTCCTAGTCTCTGCATCAAAAACATTTACAGAACTTGTTAACGTGCAATTTGCAAATGCCAAAAGTAATGTGGACTTTAGGAAACAGACTGAGAAACCTGTCCTGAAAGTTGCATGTGCATGGTGTACAAATTGGAAGTCACTAAAGAAATTGTCAAAATCTGTGGAGAAAATGGTCAAAATAGCACTCTCACTACTGAAATTGCAGCTGAGGAAAAAGATACAGTTTGCAGTTTAAATTGACTCCTGCTCGATGGTCGCCATGAAGGAAGAATGAGCAAAGACAGAGAGAGAGGCTTATTTGCATGTCTTTGAGTGGTTGGCATGACTGCAATCAGTCCCACCCTGTAGCCAGCTTCTATGTGCAGCCAAGTGTTCGAGAAGGAAAGAGACTGGCGTGAGAGCTGGTCAGACCAGGATCAACCATCGAGAGGGCTTGTGAGGCATTCTAATCTATTGTAAACAGACTTTTGCTGCATAATTTGTGGCTCAGCCCTTTGTCGGACCAGCTGGAAAGTGGCGTGGCATTCATGGCTACGATCGATGGGACCACCAGCCCTGTTTCACACCATAGGCCTTCTCAGGATTGGCACCAGGTTGACAATTTTCATTGAAGGAAGCTAGCTACTGCATTCAGTAGTAAAACCAGTTAACTATGCATCAAACTGCGTGTGATTTTCAAGCCAGCTGAATCTGTTTGCAAGCATTGTGATTGTTTTGCAAAGACAGACTGTGCATTGTAACAGCAAGGCAACAAACAAAATTCTGAGCATATATTGAGAGCATTGTAATTGGTTTGGCAACAGTAAATGTTTTAAGCAAGAGAAGGAATTGTGAGTTGTGTAGTGAGAATGCAGCAAACAGGCAATCCTGTGCCATGAAAAAAACCAATGGGGCTTACAAGTGACTTTGAGCATGTGTAAATAGTTATTTGAATTTATGCCGATCGCAAAGTCAAGTTAAAATCAGATGAATGTGCTGAAAGATAAAATCAGTGCAATCAATTACAGTTTTGAGCAAATTCAGTAGCCAGAAAGGTTGGAAATACAGTTTTGAGTCAGTGAACAGATTTGATGTATGAGGAAGGTAAGCTGCCTTTACTTGGCAGGGTCAGCAATGTAAACACAAGCAGCAAGGAGTCATTTTGTGAGACAGCAAAGAGACTAGTGAGCGATTCAGTAACAACAAACATTTGTGTAATTGCTTTGAGATCTGTCTTCTGGAACTCCCCACTATCCGGATCATGCCCAAGTTATGATCACAGAGAAGGTGGCATCACTAAGAGAAATAGAGAACTTTCTATGGTGACGGTTGCCTCCAGATGTTGCAACCCTACCTATCCAGTGACACTGTGTATTGTGTGCCCAAAGGCTGGAAGGATGTGTTTCTGATACCCTACTGTTTGGATTGCCTTGTGAAGTATGGTATGAGCAGGGTGCAGTGCCAGAGCACCAGGTTTAACCTGCTGGGAAACCCCATAGAGTGTGGCACAGAAGGAGAGATAAATGTTGATCTACTGCAATGGCAGGAACAGAAAAAGGTTTCCACACCTGTATCCCAGATGGACAGTGCAATGGAAGTATCCATAGACCCATGGAAAGAGGGTCCAAGTTCTAGCCTAGTAGGGAGGATGAACTATAAGAGACAGTGAACTGGGAAGTGCCTACCTCTATGACCAGTGAGGAGTGGAATGTCTCGAGAGTGAGGACATTTGCTCACTCCTGAGCTCAGATCATGAGTGAGGAAGAGGAACATGAAGATATGTATCTTCATGTTGAGGGTCCTGTGAATCACCTCAAGCTCTTGCCACAGAGGATCCAGAGAGAGGAGAAGAAGGAGACTCCAGTGACATTCCATAGAGATGGTCACAGACATGTTCTTTCCTTCTTTAAGAATGCTTCACTAGCTCAACCAGGACTGGACAACCCCAAGCCAGGCCATGGTTGCAAACTTGTGAAGAGCATCAAAGAGGAGAGACTGATACGTAGGAGGGCTGACACCATTTATGGGCAGTCCTTTCCTACCTTTCCTTACAGAGTCTGGGATGAAATTGAACTGAACAGGCAATCCCAATTGTTGGAAGAGGCAAGCAAGAATTTGTACTCTGGTGCAGTAGAATGTGTCAGAGACAGAGTCATAAGTGATCGATTTAAATTATGGAAATTGGGCAGGACTCTGTTTATGGACACTGTGTGATTTTTGGATAAGGCTGGTAATGAGACATTCCACAAAATCAACTTTGAACACCCAAATGGTGTCATAGTCCTTGCACCCCACCCTGAGTAGTACTACCCTTAATGGTGCCACTATGTGTGAATATTCCCAGCATGCCTAGAGAGAAGTGAGCAGTGGCAGGTCAGTTGCCTGTCATCCAGCAGCAGCAGTATCCAAGGAGGAAGATGCAGCTCTCTGGATGCCAGGATTGTTCAGGTGCATCCAGATTTGTCACCCCAACAGTGTTTTCCAGTTTCCATCACCTGACCTTCCAGATGACATCAATCCAGCTGTTTTCCTGTTTCATCGCCTGGATATTCAGATGACATCAATCCAGCTGTTTTCCTGTTCCATTGTTTGTTTTTACAGAGGACATCAATCCAGCTGTATCCAAAGGTGCCACCTGGTCTGAAAGGAGAGTGTCCTCATCTCAGAGAAGTAAGGTGATCCTTTGTTTTCAGTCTTCAAGGAGCTGGTAAGACCAAATTTTCTATTTTCTTTACTGACTTTTCACAACACAACCTACACTCGAAGACTGTCCACCATCCTAAAAGACTCTCTCCATGGATTCCAGTGCTATACAGGCCCAGTCCTGTCCAAGAACCATTCTTCAGCAGGCCCTGGCCATGGAGAGACTCTTTAATGGACCTTGCCTTTGGGCAACAGCATTCTTTCCCTAGTTTGGACTCTTTAGGGCCTTCCATCCCAGATGAGTTGTACACATGTCTTCTTTTCATGTTTTACTTTTGTACTTTTATAGAAAAATATTTTGTGATTTCTAGTGTTTAGGTGGAGGTTTAGGCATTGTGTGGTATGCAGAATATGTTTTGTGTTTTTCTTCTTTTGCAGGTGTTCCTGAGGAAGAAAAGAAGAGGACGCTGGTGCTCAGCTGAGTTCCCTTTCTTAGGGTTTTAGGTTTGTGTGTGGTTAATAGGGTGTTAATATGCTTTTCTTCACAGGTGTGAGGTTGTGGGGAAAGTTTGGGGAAATGCAATGCAGTGCAATGTGTGTTTTCCTTGTTGTTTTTGTTTGCAGGTACCATGGAGCTTGGGGGGCGTCCCCAGTGGGCAGCCTGGTCAGATAGATTTTCCCAAGAGGGCTAGGGGATAGACAGGCTGTGGTCATGATCTGCAGTAGGGACTTCAGTTCTGGTCTATTAGGGCATGCTTCCAAGCAGTCTTCTTGGAGTCACTGAATATCCATAGATAGAACATAGAATAAGGGCTGAAGTCTCATCAGCTGGCCTTTGTGCATTTAGTGTCACCTGCATGTGCCTGGCATATGGTAGGGAGGACCTGATCACCCCTCCCATTGAAAATATAAAGTGTAGGATGGCTTGGTGCCAAGTGGAGAAATGACTGCAGACAGTCTTTACCTGGCATGGCGTGAGTGTAACCACCTAGTTCCCAGGGGTTACTCGAATCCCTTCAGTATCATTGCTAGGTGGGAAAGGCAACTGGTGAATAACTGATTAAATTAGTTTTCACCTACTCACTCTCAATTTACTTGGTTTCAGCTGAGATGAGAGATGATGTCACTTAGAACTCTCACAGCAGCATAAACCACACCAGCTGGCTGCGAGTTGGGGAGTTTTGAATCTTGGGTCACGTGGTTGGAGTTCAAGTAGAGAGTCTGTAGTGGGCAGCTGGAGGGTGAGAGCTACAGTGTGGGCTCTGAGAGGAGAGTCTGTTTTCTCACCCTAGTACTGAAAAACATCTGCCTGCTGAGAGAAGTGGTGGTAACTGTTGTCTAATGCAAGAGTTCCTGATTTTCATCCCCAGAGAGATGAAAAGGACTGCCAGGATGGATCCAAGGGCAATCCCTACTTGATCTGAGACCCTTTTGAAGCTGCCTGTTTTTCCAACTGTGAGTAATCTGACTTTGTGCTTTCTGGAGGAAAGTACATTCTTGGTTGTTTTCTTTGAGACAGGGAAATATACACCAGTTTCTGTTCTAAGTTGAGACTGTTCTCATGTTTAAAGTTGGCTGACAATTGTGGGGTCCAGAGAAAGACTTGCTCACATTGTTCAGAACTTTAGTTTCTACACTCAAGTAGTGTTTTCATATGCTGGATGTTTAAAGTCATTCCAGGAAGCATATTCCTAACTATTTTATCAGATGTTTTGAAGTGTAACTCTGAATGAATAGCTGGGTATGGACATGGAAGTGAAAGGTGGGCAGCCCCCATCTGGAGTGACCAGTTCAGCACTACAGGTTCCATAAGGGTGCCTGGTTATTCAGGACATGGTGGCCAATGCCTAATGAGAAAGTTTACCTGGTGTGGGTTGTGCTAATTATGAGCTATAGTGTGCTCTGTTGTGGCCAGTTACCACTTGCAGTAATGTTAAAGTCCTGTGCCATATGGAAAATGTGTGCTCAGTTGTGGCCAGTACCACTAGAAGAAATGTATGTTCAGTTGAGGCCATTGCCGCTGAAAAAATTCAAGGTCCTTTGACATGGGATACATAGAGTTTCTGTCTGATGCAGATTTCTGTTGTTTCTGCCATTGCCTTGTGCCACGATGTGTAAACCTTGGAGGTCGATCATTGCTTTAGTGCACCATCTTTGGAATAATGTCACACTCTAGATCCCCAACCTGGTTTGGACATTCATGTTACTGCTTCCTGTGTGGAATTACTAGGTACCCCTCTAGAAGTTCAGACCTAGTACATCCCTAGCAAATCATTCAGTCCTCAGGACGTGAGTTTAGTTGGTCATTGGTATTTGCTTTATACACTCCCACCCCATTCTGACCTCTAGAAATAATGAGCCTGATATACATTCCCAAAGCTAGGGATGGTACCAATTGTCTGAAATAGTTTGGGTACCCAGTCAAGAGTACCAAGGGTTAGCTTACTGTGCAAAGTAGCAGGGGGGAGGGTTACATATGTGTATATGTATTAGTCAGTGTGTGTGCATCACAACAATTAGAAAGTGCTGTTACAGTAGGTAGCTCAGTGGTTAGTGCAAAATTGCTAGTCTGTATTTCCCACTTTCTAGATCTGTCTCAGCCTTATGCATGTCATTGCTGATTTAAATGAGGTGTATGGCACTCCTCAGACACTCACTGCGAGCCTAAAAAGAAGAAAAGTGTTCATCTATAACTTTTTATCTGTAAAAATGTCGTAGACAGTGCACTGCTATGTTACACTAGTATATATATATATATATATATATATATATATATATATATATATATACACACACACACTTATGTATGTCTATATATATATATATATATATATATATGCATACAGTGTATATGTATTAGTCAGTGTATGTGTACCACGACAATTAGAAAGTGCAGTTATGGGGCTCAGTGGTAGGTGCAAAATTGCTAGTTTACACATTTCTCCTCCCCACAATACCATTATTTGGTATATAGTGATAATTGTGACTGAATAATAGTGACCAATACCGTGACTCAATAATAAGCGAAAACAGTAACAGTGAATTGTACATAGAAGTGCTTTGAAATAATAGCGATTGCTGGTTAACAAAACAGCGAGGGTATGTAATCATGATTATGGATGTCATGCTGAAGTGCAAAACCCTCTCCAATTCTTCTTCTGCTAACACTTCTGCCCCAAGTCGACTGTAATTGACAAACTGAACCCATTTGAAATCAAAAAATAAAGTTTTACCTATTTTAAGTCTTCTAACTGGATTCCACAAGGGACGGCTGTTGGAACACATGATGACAGTGATACATCTTCATTGCACAGTGCCAGAACGTAGTGGTGATTCACTGTACCAGCTGTGCACTCACTCCTTTGATATGCATGCAGTATTGGGGTGGCAGACACAGAAAACAAGATGGAGTGATTAAGTTGCACAGATGCAAGAACACTCTCGGAACTGTGCACTGTTTGCTGCTACATCGTGGGAAGATCATTCAGGAATGAAGAAAAGACTGGGGGATGGGGTTGTTCTGAAGTGCAGTGGAAGAGTGTACCGGAAAGATGGGTGAGAAGAGACAGTACAGACTTGCTGACCACCAAGATAACTATTATATTATTCATGCTTACTCAGTACCCACAGTAAGTAACTCTGAAACTCATTTCAGGCTTTTTGTCTCTTGCTCAGACTGCATCAAATTGAATGTGCTGTATATACTGTAGGTTGATTAAAGTCTCCAAAACGACATTTTATATTTCAAAAATGATGAGTAGTTCTGGCTGCCTTGACCACCATAAAGAATTGTGGAAAACCAATGTCACTTTCAGGAACTGTCACTCTCTGTCGCTCTCTCTCTCACTATGGGCAGCAGGGGCACAAAGCCATGGACAGCAATGATGTTACTACACGGGTATCAGAAATGCAGCACTTTGCCAGTATTCAGAGTGGACAAGGAACAGTGCGACAAAGTGAGACAGTGGCACACAGAGTGTACTCCAAATAGGTGTACTGAGTATGTCCACTGCCACAGTGGCTGCCAAGTATGAAGAGCAGATGGACCACAGTGGGTTCTGGAAGGAATGGGTGGTGGAACAGAGGTGAAGCCCCCTAGTTGTAAACTCTGCACAAACCATATGCCAGTCTGACAGAGCAAGGTTCCTCTATGATGGCACCCTCAGTGGAGACCAAGAAGAATGCTGAGGACACCCACAAGGGGAGACCCACAGAAGGGTGGCAAGGGACACCACAGGGAAGGAAACAGCTTCTGATAGGGGACTCAATTGTTAGAGGGGTAGACCAGGGAAGGGAGAGGAGAGGTAAGGTGCCTGCCTGGTGCCATGGCTTGGAGGGGCAAGTGAATCCTCAGGATTGCAGAAGCAGCATCACAGGAGAGGGAACTAGATATCATTGTCCACCTTGGGACAAATGATCTAGCTAGGCATGGGATCAGTGCAGTGCAGGATGAAACTGTGAGAGTTGGGAGGGGCCTCAGAGAGGTAGCAAGCACAGTTACCTTCTCAGAGGTGCTGCTAGTCCATGGCAGGGTGCGGCTAGTACTACACAACATGCAATTTAATGAATGGTTGCAAAACTGGTCAGAACACAGGGCTTTGGCTTCATTGGGGACTGGGGGTACAACTGGAGAGATGAAGGTTTATACAGGCTTGATGGTCTGCATCTGTCCATGAATGGAACCAAGATCCTAAGTGACAGGTTTAAATGCTTCCTTTGCAAGCTTTTAAACTAGCCATGGGGAGGTGCTAATAAGAGGCAGGAAATTTCAAGCGTCTCCCACAAAACATGACAGGTAGTAAGGTAAACACTGAGGTACAGTGCTCAACAGAGGGCAAGACAGGGGTAAATGGAAAAATAGACAAGGGCAAAAAGAGCAGTCATGGGGGAAAACGATAAAGCCAACATTAAATGGAGGGCAATGAGTACCAATGCCCATAGTCCGGGAAACAAGCTTCCTGAGCTAGAAGCCTTGATGGAAGATGAACACTTGGATATTGTGGAGTCACAGAAACATGGTACATGGGGAAGCATGATGACTGGGATGTCAACATACCAGGTACACAGTCTACAGTAGGGACAGGGAGGGAAAGAGGAGGTGAGTAGCTGTATACATAAGGGAAGGGATCAAAGCTACGGAACTAAAAAGTAAAGGGAGGACAAGAGGCACTCTGGGTCACCTGGACCCAGGGAATAGCATCACAATCTGCACAGGGGTTGCATACAGACCCCTGCCTCAAGGGAGGAAATAGACAAGAAAATGATACAGGACATTCTCAAAATGGCTGAAAAAGGGAGATACTGTTAATGGGGGACCTGAATATGCCAGATGTTAACTGGATGACATGTACTGCAGCCACATCCAAGAGCAGGGTCATTCTCGATGCCTGCAGGGGCAGGCCTTAGACAGCTAGTGTTGGAACCCACCCAGGAGGAAGTAATACTAGACCGGTATTCTCAAACGAGAGAGGATCACAAATTTAGAAGTCAGTAGACATCTGGCAACAAGCGACCACTGCACTGTGTGCTTCACAATACACAACCATGGAGATAAGCCATATAAAAACAAGCATACTGGACTTTAGAAGGTCTGACTTTGGCAAAATGGGTGAATACCTGAAGAATATACTGGCAAATGGGCAAAAAGGAGGGGTGGAAGAACAATGGAGAAAATCAAAACTGCCATCATAGAGGCAACAAGCCTTTGTGAAACAGATAAAGAAAACAAAGTGGAGTAAAAACACTATGGTTCTCTCAAAGAGGTGGCAGGAAAGGTTAAGGAGAAAAAGGCTGCATTCAAAAAGTATAAGGCATAACAGAAGGAGCACAGCAGGGAACTGTATCAATTAAAGCAGAAAGAAGTGGGAAGGCAGTCAGAATAGCAAAAGCCCATACTGAGGAAAAAAAGCCAAGTCAGTTAAGAAGGGGATAAAACCTTTATTAGAGAGCATAGAAAGGTTAAGAGAGGAATAGTGAAGATTAATAAGGAGAGGGAGGTGGGCAGAGGGAGACAGTGAAAAGGCAGAGATACTGAATGAATACTTTGCTCAGTATTCACAAAAGAAGATGAAGAGGAGTTACCTAAACCAGACAGTAGAAGCACTCTGGGTAGGGGGTTGACACCAGTCCATTTACAGAAGAAAGAGTCCTGAAAGAACTGCTAAAACTCAAGGTGGACAAAGCAATGGGGCCTGATGGGATTCACCCCAGAATCCTAAAAGGACTAAGGGAGGACTTAGTGACACCACTGACCACACTTATGAACAAATCATGGGAGGATGGGGTGGTACCTGAGGACTGGAAGAGGGCAGATGTGATTCCCTTCACAAAAGTGGGAGCAAGGCAGAAGCAGGAAACTACAGACCTGTAAGTTTGACCTCAGTGGTATGGAAAATTATGGAATCACTCTGAAGGAAAGAAAGAATTGTTGAGTACCAGAGTCCAGCGGACACAGCACCCAAAGCAGCATGGATTTACAGCAGGAAGGTCATGGCAGACAAATCTAATAGATTTCTTTGACTGGGTGACCAAAGTAATAGACCATGGAGGGGCTATGGATATGGCCTACCTAGACTTTAGCAAGTCATTGACACAGTCCCACAAAAGATTAATAATCAAGTTAGCCAGCTTGGGAGTGGGTCCCAGGGTGGTAGCCTGGGTTGCAAACTGGCTGCACAACAGGACACAGAAGGTAATAGTGAGTGGCACACATTCCAAAAAAGGGCTCACTAGTGGAGTGCCTCAGGGCTCAGTACTGGGTCCAGTCCTCTTTAACAACTTTATAGGTGACATTGCAGAGGTCTGAGGAAAGGTATGCCTCTTTGCAGATGATACAAAGATCTGTAACAGAGCTGATACACAAGGGGGAGGTACAAAGGATGAGAAGGGACTTGGCAAGGTTGGAGGAATGGTCAGACATATGGCAACTTAGATTCAATGCAAATAAGTGCAAAGTAATGCACCTTAGAAACAAAAACCCAGGAGAAGAGTACACAATAGCAGGTGAGGCACTAACAAGCTTCCTGAATTAGTGGCCTTGATGGAGGAGGAATGTCTGATATCGTGGCAGTCACAGAAACATGGTTCGCACAAAACCATGACTGGGACATAAACATACCAGGATACACTATCTACAGGAGGGACAGGAGGGTAAAGAGAGGAGGAGTAGCTCTTTACATAAGGGAAGGAATCAAAGTAACAGAACAAAAGAGAAACAGGGAGGAAAAAGAAGCACTGTGGGTAAATTTGGAGACCGGAAATGGCACCACAATCTGCACAGGGGTTAGATACAGACCCTTCTCAGGGGAGGAAATGGACAAGGAAATTATAGAAAGTATACTTAGTATGGCAAAAAAAGGGGAGATATTGCTGATGGGTGATCTGAATATACCAGATGTTAACTGGAATGCAGTTGCCACAGCCACTGAAGAGTGGGGTTATTCTAGATGCCCTACAGGGGCATGCCTTAGACAACTAGTATTGAGCCCACTCGAGAGGGAGCAATCTAGACCTGGTTCTCTCAAATGGAGATGAAGAGAGGATCACAGATGTAGAAGTGGGTAGCCATCTGGGAACTAGCGACCATCAAACAGTATGGTTCACAATAAACACAGCAATAGAGTCAAGCCATACAAAGGCAAAGGTACTGGACTTTAGGAGGGATGACTTTGCCAAAATGGGTAAGTGCCTAAGGAATGCACTAGCACATGGGCAGGAAGGAGGTGGAAGAACAATGGGGAATAATAAAACTGCCATCACAGAGGCAACAAGCCTTTGTGTGAAGCAAATAAACAAAACTAACGATGTAAGAAACCACTAAGGTTGTCAAAGGAAGTGGCAGTGAAGGTTCAAAGAAAAGAAAGCTTCAGGAAGTACAAGGAATCGCAGAAGGAGCAGGACAGAGAACTGTATCAGTTAAAGCAAAGGAAGCTGGAAGGCAGTCAGAACAGCAAAGGCCCAAACTGAGGAAAAGATAGCCAACTCAGTTAAGAAGGGGATAAAACCTTTTATAGGTACATCAGGGGCCGAAGGAAGACCAAGGAGGATTAGTGAGGCTTAATAAGGGGGTGGGCAGGGAGACTGTGAAAAGGCAGAGATACTAAACAAATATTTTGCTCAGTATTTACAAAGGGGAGGTACCTAGAACAAACAGTAGAAACACACTGGATACAGAAGTTGATACCAGCCCATTTACGGAAGAAAGGGTTCTGAAAGAACTCTTAAAACTGAAGGTGGACAAAGCTAATGGGGACTGATGGGATTCATCCCAGAATTCAAAAAGAACTAAGGGTAGAATTAGTGACACCACTGACTACCCTGTTTAACAAATCATGGAGGATGGGTGGTACCCAAGGACTGGAGGATGGCAGATGTGATTCCCTTCACAAAAGTGGGAGCAAGGCAGAAGCAGGAAACTACAGACCTGTTAGTTTAACCTCAGTGGTAGGGAAAATGATGGAATCACTTCTGAAGGAAAGCATTGTCGAGTATCTAGAGGCCAGGGGAACAGGACCCAAGGCAGCATGGATTCACAGCAGAAAGGTCATGCCAGACAAATCTGATAGATTTCTTTGACTGGGTGACCAAAGCAGTAGATCAGGAGGGGCTGTGGACATGGCCTACCTAGACTTTAACAAGGCATTTGACACAGTCCCACACAAAAGATTAATATACAAGTTAGCTAGCCTGGGAGTGGGTCCCAAGATGACAGCCTGGGTAAAAATTGGCTGGAAAATAGGACACAGAGAGTAATAGTAAATGGAGTCCACTCTGATGAAAGGGTTACTAGTGGGGTACCACAGGGTTCAGATTAGACCAGTCCTCTTCAATGTCTTTATAAGCGACATTGCAGAGGGACTGGAAGAAAAATATGTCTCTTTGCAGATGACACAAAGATCTGCAACAGAGTTGATGCACAAGGTGGGGTGGAAAGGATGAAAAGGGACTTGGCAAGGTTAGAAGAATGGTCAAATGTATGGCAGCTTAGATTCAATGCTAAGAAGTGCAAGGTAATGCACCTGGGAAACAAAACCAGGGAAGAGTACACAATGGGGGTGAGATACTAACGACAACAAAAATGGAAAGGGACCTGGGGGTAGTCATATCAGATGACCTAAAGGTGGGCAAGCAATGTGAGAGGGCAGCAATGAGGGCTGGGGATATTGGGATGCATAGGAGAGGCATCACCAGTAGAAAAACAGGAAGTTATTATCCTCTGTACAGACAGCTGGTCAGACCCCATCTGAGTACTCGTGCAGTTCTGGAGACCCAGTCTTCGCAAAGACATAGACAGGATGGATCTGTCCAGAGGAGGGCAACTAAAATGGTGCAGGGTCTACACCAGAAGACATATGTAGAGAGACTAAAGAAGCTTAATATGTATAGCCTCGAGGAAAGGAGGGAGGGGGACATGATAGAAACTTTCAAGTACCTCAAGGGAATCAACAAAGTCCAAGAGGGTAGCATCTTTCAAAAAAAGAGGTGTGCAAGAACAAGGGGGCACAATTTGAAGATAGAGGGTGGCTCAGAGGTAATTTAAGGAAGTATTTTTTCACAGAGAGGGTTGTGGATGCATGGAACAGCCTTCTGGAGGAGGTTGTGGAGTCAAAACAGTGGTGGAATTCAGCCATGCATGGGACAGTCATAAGGCAATTCTAGGGGATGGGGGTAGGAAAAGTAGGCTGCTGGTTAACTAGGATCTGCAGCTTATCCAGTAGGTAGGAAATGGGCAGACTGGGTGGGCCAAGTGTCCTTATCTGCCATCAAATTCTATGTTTCTATGTTTCTATAACAACAACAAAATGGAACGGGACTTGGGGGTAGTCACATCGGATGATCTAAAGGTGGGTAAGCAATGTAAGAAGTCAGTGAGGAGAGCCAGTGGGATACTGGGATGCACAGGAAGGGCATCACAAGTAGAAAAGGGAAGTGGTTACCCTCTGTACAGACAGTTGGTGAGACCCCATCTGGAGTACTGTGTGCAGTTTTGGAGACCCCATCTATGCAAGGACATAGACAGGATGGAAGCAGTCCACAGGAGGGCAACTAAAATGGTGCAGGGTCTGCATCAGAAATCATATGAAGAGAGACTGAGAGAGCTTAATATGTATACGCTTGATGAAAGAAGGGACAGTGGGACATGATAGAAATGTTCAAATACCTCAAGGAATCAACAAAGTCCAGGAGGGTAGCATCTTTCAGAAAGAGATGTGTAAGAACAAGGGGACACAATTTAAAGATAGAGGGGAAGGCTCAGGGTAATGCAGGAAATCTTTTCACGGAGATAGTGGTGGATGCGTGGAACTGCCTTCCTGGGGAGGTTGTTGGGGCTAAAACAGTGGGGAATTCAAACATGCATGGGACAGACGAAGGCAATTGTAGTGGGGGTGGCAGGAAGTAGGTTGTTGATTAACTAGAATCTGCAGCTTATCCAGTAGGTAGGGAAATGGGCAGACTGGGTGGGCCAAGTGGTCCTTAACTGCCATCAAAGTCTATGTTTCTATGTGCATTGTGAGTAAAATAGTAAAATGGTCATGTCTACTGCACTGTTCAAATTGTTTGCACAACTGTGGCTCGAGATTATTACAATGCTGCTAATATGTGTTGGGTGTTTATGTGATGGCACGTTTTTTGTGGTTGCCATTATCAACTTACTTATATTAGATCGCTATTTTAAATTTGCAATTTTCACATAGAACCCATTATTTTGCAGTCATATTGGCTCTTGCTAGAATTTGTTATGGGTTGTATTTGCATAGCTTTTTGTAACCTGTGCAGTCCTGTTTGTGCAGCGCTATGATGCTCAATATCGTGCTGTGCACATTGTACAGGTGACCACCCCCAGATATGAGGCTCTACATACATTAACTTTGCATTAGTGCACTGGTGCTAATAGCTAATATGTAGTGATGCCATCCAAATGTGGGATGCCAGTGCAAATACATGCATGGAATTGGTGCAACCATTTTTATACCCAATGTAAGTCTTTAGATAGTTGGGCCTGAATGTATATTAGTACTGTACGCCCGTAGAGATAGAGTAAGGTAACACAGTCACTGGAATGCCTTAATGCAATTATTTATTTAGTGAATTGGAATTGTTTTACCAGGTAAACACACACAGATAAAAAAAAACTTGTTTACTGATGTGACCTGTGGGGAGAGGAGAGAAACAAAATATGTACAGGAAAAAATACATATTTACAAAGCATAATTATAAAAATGAGAAGAATATTTTGGGAAATTGGTACAGTATGAACACAAAATAGACCACCAGGTGCAGTCACATCAAGACCCAATTAAACATTTGAAGATGAAAATATTATTCTTATAAACTGACTATTTTATGAATCCAAATTATAAGTATTTTATTGTACATGAGGGATTCCAGATATTCTCATAACTGTTTCAGAATGCTGCAAGTTAACTGGAAGGCTTATTTTCCAACCATAGCACTACAATTATTTATTTATTTATTTATTTATTTATTTAGATATTCGAATACAACCTTTGAGTCAAAAACTCCTTTACAAAGGCTCCACGTCAGTTAACAGAGTCAAGACAATAGCAAAACATTAACAATAAAATGTGCAGTTTGTACATACAGAGCATATATTGAATACAAACATTAATGCAGAAATTGATGCATACAATACATAGTACAGCAGTTACAGGGCTGTTAATATTCATTGGGAGTGCAGAGATAGTCAACAGTGATAACAGTAGAGGGGAAGCAGATGGGGGTAGGAGGGAAAACAGGAGACAGCCAAAACAAGGGTGTATAGGTGGCTTGGGGAGGGAGGAGATGAGGAGGTAGAGGAGGGTTGCAGAAGGTGGGAGACCAGCTCAGGAGCATAAACTGATTTAGTTACACAGGAAGAAACTGGGGGAGGGAGAGCAGAATAGAGTTGATAAAGGAGATGATAGGCAGGACAGAGTCCATTGTCAGGCTACAGAGAGATTACGGACAGGTACAGGAGCGAGTGGTTAGAGGTGTGTATGGAGGAGGGACTTAAACAGGCTCATTTTTGTTTCTCCAGAGATCTGGGAAGAGAGGACATTTAACCATATGGATGTCGGTATGGCAAAAGACATTGACTGAGTGAAGTTTTGTGTCGTGGCACTACATGGGTAGGCTTGACAGAACTTAGCCATGTCTGTCTGTCTATCTATTTTATCCATCATCTATCTATCTATCTATCTATCTATCTATCTATCTATCTATCTATCCTTTCTGTCTCTATCAAGCTGGCTGGCTGTCTGTCTCTGTGTATCTGTCTGTCTGTCTGTCTATTAATCTAGTCTTCCGTCCAACTCAATATACCTGTCTGTCTAAGCCATCATTTATCTATCTATCTATCTATCTATCTATCTATCTATCTATCAAGCTAGCTGTCTGTCTCTGTATTATTTCTGTCTATCTCTGTCAAACTATCTGTCTGTCTCTGATTGTCTGTGTATCTATCGGTCTGTCTGTCTATCCACGCTCATTCATCTATGTGAACTACTGTATGATAAGTTCTGGACAATCAGTGCAGTCACATGATGTCCATAGAATTCAAGGTGATGCTGCTCTGTTTGTATGGATATAATCTTGCCAGTCAAAATGGCATTGAAAAATGGTGCTGACATAACGTCATCAGGACAAAATATCACCAGACAAGATACCAGCAAACAAATCGTTGCTGGACTAAATGTCGTCAGACAAGTTGTTGCCACTGCTCATTCTCATGGCCCTCTCTTGAAATTAGCTCTATTATAGCAAATCACCAAAAGTTTGAGATTCCAAAGTTGAGGACAAGTACATGTGCAATGAGCTCTGTGCAGTGAATTGATAATGTTGTGAGGCCCAGTGAGCAAAATAAGCCTATATGGGTCAGCATAAGGTATGAGCATAAGTGCATGCCAGGTGAGAATAGGAAAGCACTAGGAGGGTGATGATAGTGCACACAAGTGACAATAGGAAAGCACTAGGAGGTCGATGATAGTGCATGCCAAGTGACAATAGAAAAGCACTAGGAGGGTGATGATAGCGCATGCCAAGTGACAATAGGAAAGCACTAGGAGGCGATGATAGTGCATGCCAGGTGAGACTAAGAAAGCACTAGGAGGGTGATGATAGTGCATGCCATGTGACAATAGGAAAGCACTAGGATGGTGATGGTAGTGCATGGCAAGTGAGAATAAGAAAACACTAGGAGGGTGATGATAGTGCATGCCAGGGTGAGACTAAGAAAGCACTAGGAGGGTGAAGGTAGTGCATGGCAAGTGAGAATAAGAGAACACTTGAGGGTGATGATAGTGCATGCCAGGTGAGACTAAGAAAGCACTAGGAGGGTGATGATAGTGCACACCAAGTGACAATAGGAAAGCACTAGGAGGGCAATGACAGTGCATGCCAGGTGAGAGTAAGAAAGCACTAGGAGGGTGAAGGTAGTGCATGACAAGTGAAAATAAGAAAACACTTGGAGGGTGATGATAGTGCAAAAGACTCTGCAAAAGACTTAGTTTCAAGGAAAACTGAAAAAAATAAGTTGCTTATTTTCGATAATTTATAGTAAAAATGTTACAGTAAAATTCATGGTAAAGACAGTGGGCCCTATTGTGGAAGCTGCCTACATCAAACTCAAGCTTGTGCAGAAAACGGGCTGTGTCTGACCAGTTGCAGCAACCACAAAACCTGCTATTCCAGAACATTGGCGACTTTTCTCAAACATTCTGGAATAGCCGCAAATTTGCTTTGTGAATGAAAGATGAGCACAGTTGGGGTCCTGGCACAAGTCTGCAGATATAGCCACAGACAAGTGTTTTGGGGCACCCGCATGAACCAAGGAGCACCAAGTCCGAAACCTGGTACAGAAGGTCGCGTCCACCACAAGGCTGTGGCAGAGGGTGTCTTGTCTCCATAGGGCACTGTGCCACAACTGCCTGGGCACCTGTGTGCCAATAGTATGGAATGTCTGCTGTTGCAGGCTATTGTCAAGCCCTGGCAATCTGGAAAGTATACACAAAGATGTTTGTATAGTATCCTTCAATGCACAATCATCCCCAATACCCGTTGTTCACTTTGAAATGGACCTGAACCAGAGCATCCACCACACTCTTTTCATGCCTGCATCAAGGTTCACATCACTACCTGATGGTCTAGTGCCCCCCCCCTCCTCACCTCAACAGACAATGATGAAGCACCTCACTCCCCTGCTGTCAGCAAACCGCTTCTGTGACTAGCACTACCCTCCGCACACCACCACAGCTAGCCAAAGAATACCATCGCACATACTGCCTAAGTGAATATTATGCTTACACGGTCTGTGCAATCTCATTCTGCAGATGTCTGTGGTGTTGTGTGGATGGTAGTGCCAGTTGCAGAAGCTGGTCAGCAACTGCAGAGCATAAGGGTGCTTCATCATCTGTTGGGGTGGAAGGGTGGGGGGACTACTAGACCATCAGGTACTGATGTGGACCTTTGTTGTAGGCACAGAAACAGTGTAGGAGATGGATGGACTGGGACTGGATTTCCATTCAAAGTGAACAATGGGGAATGATGCTTATTGTGCATTGGTGAGGTATTATATGAACAATTCTAGTGCCTACTTTGTGGATTGTAGGGGTTGATATAACCTGCCACAGCAGTCATTCCATCCTATTGGAAGATGTGCCCAAGTGGTTGTGACATGTAGCACAGTGTCCTACAGTGGCAAGACGCCATCTACCACAGCCTTCTGAGGCCACAGCATATAATTCCTCCCACACTATTGATCCCTATGACTGTCCTGCTCCACTACAGGACCATTGCTCCCTGATTCTGCCTGTTGCAAGTCACTCAGATTATCTCCAGGCTGGTCTAAGTGATGAGCTCTCCTGCATCCATGGTGGGACTTCCAAAATCTCCAACAAGGGATGTGGCAGACCTGCCATGACACAAGCCCACTTGGGACCAGGCACACTGGGTGTTGGATGAAACCCTTACACAAGTTAGCTTTGACACAGCTGTGTCTGGCACAGATGCAGACCACTTCATAAAATCGCACTTGATGCAAGTTGTGATGCAGATCACAACCTGTGTCAAACACCTTTGAGGCAAATTCCTTGCATCATTCTATCATCTTTAGAATCCAGCCCAATACATTAAGCAATGTTTATTTGTATAATGCTTGCAATGTCATTGAGGTACTGTTTTGGTTGGTGGTTATCAACGCCTCTGCACATGCTTTTCAATATCTTGTTCACTCAAATGTACGTTACATTATTCCTTGTTGGGATTTGGCCCAGATCGATTTGACATCCCTTTAGGGAAATGGCATGCTGCTCCTGGAGAATGTTTCTCATCAGCCTTGCATGCCTTGGATGGCTGATAGCTACGGTACATTTAAAGGCCCAGTGCCATGCCTCTTTTGTGCTGTTGCTGTGTAGAAGATCCTGAATAACTCTGGAACTGATTCCAAAAGAGATGGGGTACCTAGGGTGCTGTCTCTTGCAGCGGTTGCAGGTCCAAGCAACCAATAAAACTGTCCTTGAAGTAACTGAGGAGTGGCTGCAAGTCCTCAAAGCTCTCATCTTCTTGAAACATCTCAAACAGTTCTTTGATCCAATCTTCAGGAATGAATGTAAGTGCAAGGATAATCAAATGTGCCATGTGATATCTTCTTCCTGGATGTATCATAGTTGTTAACCCTCACTTTGTATGCACCCCCATATTACTTGTTCCAAGTGAAAATTTCAGCCAGACAGCCCAGCATTAGGGAATACTCGTGGGATGCTGACAGCTGCCAACTCAAAGTCAATCATGACACTGGATGGTTACAGTTGACCTTCTGTGAGACACTGTAGGTGGTTAATACAGAGATAGTAGACATCATCACTATGACTAGGCAGCATATCGTAAAAGCAAGGATGGCTGGCGCCTCTGACAAGAGCATGCGATGTATACAACTGGTCATCTTCCTTTGGTACAACAGAAAAAGTGCCATCAAAAACCAGTCTTGGTTCTCCACTAACACTCATAAGTCATCGTCACTCATGAATATCAGCATGTTGTCCCCATTGACACACAAAAAGGCTGATCATTCACTGTGCAAGCAGAAAAATTAAGATCATTGTCGTTTGTTCTGCCATGCTGCCTATGGCACTAGGCATTGTGCTGAAGTGTCTCTTGGGACAGCAGTAAATGAGCATGCCTTACAACTACATCCTGAAGGCTGCAGTGAACATTTCTTAATGCCTCCTCACTTTCTACAGCTCATCTTTTCATCTCAGCTCTGGCTTTAGTTACCTCTACCTTTCCTTGCACAGGTGCATGTTTGCGTTTAGTTGACCATGTCAGTGATCTCTACCAAGGCCTGCCATAACTGTGAGTACCTCCTTCTAGGTCATACAGGTATGTGCCAGCACCTGCAACTCCCCTTATAGAAGTGCTGGGACTGTAGTCTGTCTGTGTCATCCATGACACCTGCTGGACATTGAAGCAGAATGCAGTTGAGCGGGGAATACTCAAGCGTAACTCAGATGAGAGGTACAATGGGGTGAGGATCTCACTGCCCATTGTCAGGAACACACAGGTGTCATGGCAATGCATGATCCAAAACAGCTTGAGTCATGCCTGACACAGGCATGCCCATTTGCAGATACAATCATAGGCAAGTGCTCAGACAGTAACTGAAATGTGTAGGGGCCATGTGCTCTCAGGGCCACCACCTCCTCTTCACATATGTGAGCATACCACAGCCTCTGTCATTGTTCACCCCTGGTAACTGTAGAAGAGGTCTTCCACATAGACATGACACCACTACCACCAGTAGCTGTAGATGTGAAAGTTCCATTACCTCAACATGCCCTCTTGTACCACTACATACAGCATACAGCGGTTCAATGTCAACACATGTCACTTGGTAGGCCATTTCACAAGACACTTACCCCTAGCCACCCACTGTTCCACTGTGGAATCTAGGTGGTGCACGTTGCTCCTTTTATATGCTGCAGTACACTTTGGCATGCTAATATAATCATACCTTCCAGTAAAGACATGCAAGTATGGGCATTTGCCCTCGGACTGCAAAACTGGCTCATTTACATACCTTAGCTGAATATTGCAGTTTTGCCCAATGGGCTAATATGGCTGCATTAGCAAGTGTGCCTGAATTGCACCTGTGCATGTGGAATGTCAGACTGCAGCACAGACATGATGTCATATGTCACATATGATGTCATTGCACAGAAAGGCCTGGCACTCCATGCCATTGTGCAATGTATGTACACAGCCCATTCAGGACAGTGCATTGTGCACTACATGCACACATGACACTTCATGCCTGGTACATGCTCAAGTACGACCCCCCACACACAAGAAGTGGGCATTGCACTATGCAATGCGATGTTAGCTTGGCACAACCATGGAAAGGTATGCTAATGAAGAGGACACACTCATACAGCCCTGAAACTATCAAAAGCTTGATGTAATGGCTAGACCTAGGCTGAAGTACAACATGGCAGGCTGACAGAGATGGGTTGTACTGCACAGGGACCACTTGAGGTCCACTACAGAGTTGGCAAATTTGGTTGACCTGGTGGTAGTCAGGAGGACCAGCTACTGAGGCAGAGGGCAAGGTCTGACAGATCTCAGTTGCGAAGTATGGCCATCTGTGGGGCCATGCCTCACAAAATGCACAGGGATCAAGTGCTCTAGTGACCAGTTTTTGCTCATACAATGACCAGCAGAGGAGGAGGCACACTGCCTGCAATAATTGTGGTCAATGGTATACAGTGGCACTGCATCAAGGCCTGGTGGGTACAGATGGTTCGATGTATGGTTTGTGTATTGTCCTGTTTGCAGACCCATTTCTTGATGATATACATCAGGGCTACTGTACAGTGCAATGTATTCCACTAGGAAAGTGACCATGCAATACTCTTTTATATTGGATGTACAGACTGAGATCTTTGAGATCCAGAACAGACCTCAGGTCTCCGGTTCTTTTGGGGACCAGGAAAAACCTGGAATAGAACCCTTTGTTCTTTTGTGATCTGGTACTGGCCCAATCACCCTTTTCCTCAGAAGGGAATGTACTGCATCCTGAAGGACCACTGTGAGGTCTGGAGGATAGGTGCAGGGTAGCAGGGAGTCTTTGAAGTTGTTTGATAAGTTCCTAAGTGTGACCCCTTTCTATAATCTGAAGAATCAGGCATCTGAAGTCATTGTTCTCCATTGACTGAGATGGCTGGAGAACCAACCTTCAACCACCACATCTTGGACATGGACGGAAATGGGAGTCTGGCAAGGAGTCAGACAGAGGCGGATCTGGCCACTGGTGGATCCATCACCTTTGGGTCACTTCACAGCAGGGACCATGGAGGAAGGGAGGGTAGGCAAGGTGGAACAGGCGTTATATTTCTTCTGGACATGGCAGTTCCCACCAGATCTTTTGAAAGACAGGCACTGTCTGCTACTGGGCTTGGTATGGTAGAGGGAATCGATGGACATAATAACCCTACCAGAGGCCTTTACTCATTAATGATGTCCTTATTATCAGGCCTGGGTCATGCCTGGCCAATAGGCATTAACATGTCCTGCTCACCATACCTAGTAACTAAATCCATACTAACATGTAATGAAATTGCACATGTTCCTGTCATCAGCACTGACACTGCTGTCATGTCATATTGTACCACACAAACATGGTGCCATAGCAGGTGCATACCTCAGGGAACCAGAGTGGAAGTACAACGTGCATGTTGTACAGTGGGCAGAGAACCATGGTGGTAATGCTCACAGCCCCAGCTGTCTAACTCATCAATGTCAGTCCGATCTACTGTACCACATGCTTGGGACTATGTATACATAGCTGTCTTCCAGAAGTAGGCATGGGCCAATGTATTACCAGTACACCACTGTGTCATGTCATTTGCATCAAACTGCAAGGGTGACAGTTCACATGCCTGCCTGTGTTGATTGCAAATTGCATGGATGTGTCCTGCTGTGTAGCAGCATGGCACACCCACTGTGTGTGCAGTCCTGTATTGTGGGGGCCCACACTGCTGCCTCTGGTATGTCAGGCACATTCTCTTGCTGATGTTTGCCTCCCTCCAACCATGTGTAATACTGAGGCCCATGTGCTACCCAGTTGTACTTCTTTTCTGCGCATTATTTCACTCTTGTGTCCCTCATCCTGTGTGTCCTACTGACTGAGTTTTGTGTCTCACTTTCCATAGCTGCCTATAGAGCTGCTGATCACTGGCCAGACATTGTCAACCATGAGGGCAGGGATGAGCTGTTGAAATGCAAGGTCAGATGCATCCAGCTGCTGGTGGGGGGATATGGCAGTGATCAGAGACCTCTGCCAGCTCAGCAACCACTGACACCACTACCAAATGTGGAACCATAATTATAGGACATTGTTAATGTGAATGGATAGGTGTCCATTTTGTTTCTGATGCTCTCCTTTTATTATGGGTAGTTGCCCTGTTTGTTTTGATCTCCCCCACCCCTTGTACAGTATGGGTGGTTTCTCTCTTTTTGTTACCCTCACCACTTTTAAAGTGGTTGCTTTGTTTGTTTTTGATGTCCTTCCCTTGTTATGGATAGTTGCTCTTTTTGTTTTCAGTTATCCCTCCTTTTAATGGGGGTGAGGATATAGCATGCACCAAGCAGGAAAGGGATCTTGGGGTTGTCATCTCTGGTGACCTCAAGGTAGGGAAACAGTGTGACAAGGCATCAGGTAAAGCAAATAGGATGCTGGGATGTATAGGCAGGGGCATCACCAGCAGGAAAAGGAGGTCATAATTCCGCTATACAAGACACTAGTGAGGCCCCACCTGAGTACAGTGTACAGTTCTGGAGACCATACCTACGTAAGGACATAGACAGGGTAGAGAAGGTTCAGAGGAGGGCAACAAAGATGGTGCATGGATTGCATCACAAGTCCTATGAAGACAGGTTGAAGGAACTGAACATGTACTCCCTGGAGGAGAGGCGGGAGAGGGGATATGATAGAGACATACAAGTATCTTACAGGGAGAAACAGGGTGCAGGAAAACACTATTTTTAAGCGAAAAAGATGTTCCAGGACTAGAGGGCATGGGATGAAGTTGGAGGGAGGACGATTCAGAGGAAACATGAGAAAGAATTTCTTCACAGAACGGGTGGTGGACAAGTGGAACACCCTGCCAGAGGAAGTGGTGGGGCTGAAATAATCACGGATTTAAGAATGCATGGGATAGACATAAAGGAATTCTAGAGGTCAGGAGTAAGGGAAACGGACCTCTAGGAAAACAAACTGAACTTACAAGCTCAAATGGGCAGACTGGGTGGGCCATAGGCCCTTATCTGCCGACACTGTCTATGTATCTATGTATCTATAATGGTAGTTGCTTGTTTTGTTTTTAATGTCCCCTTGTTATAGGAGGCAGTGTAGCACAAAGGTTTAAGGCTCTGAGCTGGAAACCTGGGTTTGAATCTCACAGCCCCGACTTGTATACCGTGTGACCCTGAGACAGTCATTTAACTTCCTTGTGCTCCCAGGTCACACCTGTAGACAAGCTTTAAGCTTAGTGCATCTCCCTGCTAAAAAAAAAAAAAAAAAAACAGACCAAAAAAGTTGGCCTTTATGTTTTGCTTACCCATACTTTACTTGAAGTTGCCCTTTTGTTTTGATTATCCCTTTTGTACTGGTGGTTACCCTATTTTGTTGCCATCTCCACCACTTACAGGCAATTGCCCTTTTGTTTTGATTGCCTCTCATTTTTATCACCAGCTGCCCTCTTTTTGTTGTCCACCCATTTATGGGTGGTTGCCCCTTTATTTTTATTACCCCCTTTTGGGTGGATGCTCTTTGTTTTGTTTCTTGGTCCCTCCCTCCCTCCCCATGTTCTTGTTCTTGTTGCTGATTCTACTGTTGCTATTGTTGTTTTTGTATGACCTGTTGCCATTTTGTACAGTGAAGTTTATTTCTGGTACCTCTGCTGCTGTGTCCTGTATCTGTCAGTGGCACCCTCCTCACACCTACCTCCACCTCTAGTGTTTAGCTCAGTATTTGGTGATTTTTAGAGCTGCACAAACACATGGCCCCTGTGTTCAGCTCTATCCTGAGTGCTATGTTCAGAGCTGCCCTAATATATTGTTCTGTGCCTGCACATGTCATTTGCATGGTGCACAGGCTGCCTCTATATTTACAGGATTAGCACTGGTGCAATGCCTCTAAATACTTCACGGTGGGGAACCAGAGTGCATGCTAGCACAGGTGCAGCACAATTACAGCACTATTGCTGTTTCCTGAATATTGAGCCCTTCATGTCTCATGTCCCCTAGGGTTAGATGAACAGATGGTATCTCAGTCTCTGATCATGCCTCAATGCTTAACTAACAGTTGGGTTGCCCTGCTTATAACCCAGGAATCTTAGGGACTTAAGTGTTTTCAGTATTTGTTCTCTGTATGAAAATCTTACAAGCTACCTATTTTTAAAAAGGTCTATCAATAATGTGATTTAGTGGCCTGAAACCAACTACATGCCCCATTTTAAAAACATGTATTGATAATTTGGTGACCAGGATAGGCACACTGGGTTGGGGCTTATTTCAGTTGTAACCTGAAGGACAGGATACTCCAGAGAGTAAAATAGCAATAACAGAGTCATGAACATCAGAGAAAAAACAAAACAGTCTTAAGCATATAACTTTATGCTTCAGTGGTAGTCAGGTTGACAACTAAAGTCCCGTGCAAGCAGTGTTGGAAAATACATTTCTATAGAACCAATAAGGCATTAAAATTAGATTACAGAGTACATTGAGTTGTATTGTATAAAACTGAGTGGGCAAGAAACTGGTTAAAAGGGGTAAAATAGCCGGTCTGGTAGTGCTAGAGGTTGAGGTGCTGACTGCTACACCTCATGCCATGCCAACAACCCGAATTTGGGAATAAACCTGGACCTTCAGGTGTGGCAGGGTCAAGAGAGAATTGAGCATCTGAAGGACTGATCTACTGTCTTGGGGGAGTGTTCTGTCATCCCGCTCATTGACTGCCCTCCGTCAGTGACTGGAGGCATTATGGTCAGGCAGCATGTCTGGTATCCTTTATCAGTGGGGATGGGGTACAGGATAAAACATGGAAAAGGGAGCGTGTAGGCTGCATGATGGCCTGTCGCATCCCTGTGCCACCCCTAGCTTCTGGATTATGCTCTGGAGGGTGAGAGAAAGCTGCGTTCTTCTCCTGGCACCACCATGGGTGGAAAGCCAAGGGAGAATTATGGTGGTCGGCATGAGCAGGGATGCTCAGGCCAGAGTATGAGTCCCTCTGATGGAGGCCATAGCTGCCTGCCAGGTTCCAGGGAACATAAATAAATAACAGAAAAAAAACAGGTAAAATAGCAGGGAATGCATGGGCATGGGTTGTTGTAATGTGGAGATAAGAGGAAAAAGTTTATTTATTGATTGATTAGTAATAGTGGTGAAATTGTGTTCATAAAAATATGAACAGGAATAATGACTCAGTTGGACCTTTAGTATCAAGATCACTGTTACTGGATAATACAGTTAATGTTTCACATGTTAGATTGACATAAAATTTAGTGAAATGATAACATTAATTATTAAATGAACACCATTAAGGCCATTACAAAGTTTATGAACTATATATCAGTTCTGATGACTCTGCTGATACAACAAGGCAGGGTGTGCTCATGCTTGCTCAACAAACCATCACTAACCTATTAAATCGATTTGTAGTGTTAACCCTGAAGGCATCATTGGTGTAGAGTTCCATAACAGAGTATCCTGTAGCAAACAGATGACCTGCCCCTCCAGTCTACAATCTGGAACTTTGAATTCAAGTCCCAAGGCAGATCTGAAACCATTCTTGACAGGCCTTGTTTTCAGAATAATTTGATTGATTGGTTTGTGTTTCATACCAGATAAGATACACTAGGTGTACTGTAGATATGCCTAATTGCAGGAACCACCTGGGAGAGTTACAGAACTTATTGCAACTATACAATATCAATACAATAACAGCAATCACACTAGGGGAAAAAACACTAAGGTGTCACAAGTAATCGGCAGTATAACAGGGAAACAGTAGTGCAAATTATACAATGGCTATAAAATGAAAGAAATCTGATTGGCTAGCTGGCACCTCCTAGCCGTGGTAAATCCTAGCATTATCAATGGAAAGAGGTGCCTACTACTGTACAATGCCCATCCCCACAGACTGAATAAGTCCAATCAATTTTAATGCTCCCACCAGACTCCATCATGATCGTCGCCGAGATTGCAGTAAATTAAAACTGAAAAAGTGGGAAAGTGCAGTATTTGTTTAAGCCCAAAGGTACCACACATTCCAACACTCACCCTCTCTTCAGCAGTTCTTGAATTTGCACATACTGCCATAATGGAAACTACAGACCTGTCAGTTTGACCTCAGTGGTAGGAAAATGATGGAATCCTTCTAAAGAAAAGAATTGTTGAGTACCTAGAGCCAGTGGGGCACAGGACCCAAGGCAGCACAGGATTCACAGTGGGAAGGTCATGTCAGATAAATCTAATTGATTTCTTTGACTAGGTGACCAAAGCAGTAGACCAGGGAGGGGCTGTAGACATGGCCTACCTAGACTTTAGCAAGGCATTTGACACAGTCCCACAAAGATTAATAAACAAATTAGCCAGCCTGGGAGTGGGTCCCAGGGTGGTAGCCTGGGTAAAACACTGGTTGGACAACAGGACACAGTGGGTAATAGTAAATGGAGTCCACAGTGAAGAAATGAGGTTACAAGTTTGGTACTGCAGAGGTCAGTAATTGGGCGGTCCTTTTAATGTCTTTATAAGTAACATTGCAGAGGGACTGGAAGGGAAAGTATGTCTCTTTGCAGATGGCACAAAGTTCTACAACAGGGTTGATACACAAGGTGGGGTGGAAGGGAAGAAAAGGGACTTGGCAAGGTTGGAGGAATGGTCAAATGTATGTTAGCTTAGATTCAATGCAAAGAAGTGCAAAGTAATGCACCTGAGAAATAAAAACCCAGGGCAAGAGTACACAATGGGAAGTGAGATACTGATAACAACAAAAATGGAAAGGGACCTGGGGTAGTCATATCAGAAGACCTAAGCATTGGGCCAACAATGTGAGAAGGCAGTAAGGAGGGCTGGGGGAATACTGGGATGCATAGGGAGGCATCATCAGTAGAAAACAGGAAGTTGTTGGCCTTCTGTACAGACAGTGGGTAAGAACACATCTGTAGTACTGTGTAAAGTTCTGGAGACCCCATCTCCACAAAGACATAGACAGGGTGGAGGCTGTCCAGAGGAGGGCAACTAAAATGGTGCAGGGTCTACGCAAGAAGACATATGAAGAAAGACTAAAAGAACTTAAGATGTATAGCCTTGAGGAAAGGAGGGAGGGGACATGATATAAAATTTAAAATAACTCAAGGAAATCAACAAAGTCCAAGAGGGTAGCATCTTTCAGAAAAGAGATGTGCGAGAACAAGGGGCACAATTTGAAGATAGAGGGAGGACAACTCAGAGGTAATGTGAGAAGTATTTCTTCACAGAGAGGGTTGTGGATACATGGAACAGCCTTCCTGAGGAGGTCATAGAGTCAAAACAGTGTAGAAATTCAAGAATGCATCGGACTGACATAACACAATTCTAGTGGTGGGTAGGAGGAAGTAGGCTGTTGGTTAACTAGCATCTGCTGCTTATCCATTAGGTAGGAAATGGATGGACTAGGTGGGCCAAGCAGTCCTTATCTGCCTTCAAATTCTATGTTTCTATGGGGCAAGTTAAGACTGCCACAGCTTTCGATCTCTCCCATCCGCTCCAGTCTGCTGCTGTGTAACCCTCCTGCCTGTGCTCCATAAGCAATGCATTTTCAATGTATTCTTCTTGGTGCATTTTGAGAGAACCTGTACTGACTTTGTTTATGTAATACTCCTCTCCATGCCATGTCTCTTTCTATTCCAGCACAAAAAATAAAAAAAATCATTTAAAAAACAGAAAGAAATCCCCCTCCTATTGACACCGTTATGGTGTCAGAAACAATAATTCCACCTGGAAGCTCTCTGCCACTTGTTATGGCTTAAACCACACACAGGCACTTGCTTCTCCCTGTCTACTAGTTGCAGCATTCTCTATTCTATAAGGGAAAAAAATGACAGCATAATAACTGTCTATATCGGGCTGCTTAGGATAATGAGAATGCACTGACAGCAACAAGGCAACCATACTAACAACCCTAAAAATCAAGGACTATTTTTTCTTGCAGAGTAATTAATACAATAAATTAAAATACACACACAAAAGAGATTTTATTTTATTTTTTAATATTTCAAAAAGGGGCCATTCTATAATGCAATAATCCACTCCAGGGTGTGGGTGATGCAGGGATTTACCAACGTCAGGCATAGTTTGGTCACTGCCAGAGGCCTTGTGACCGAACAATGCCAGGTGTGGGTAAACCCAGCATCACTCACACTCTGTTGTGGTTTATTGCTTAATTAAACACAGCAGCAGGTGCAAGCATATGTATTAACAATGCAGAGTAAAGTGACATATCAAAATACAGTAGCTCATAGCTTTAAGTGGCACCAACTGCACGGATAAATACCAGTCCACAGTGTGAATAATAATAAGCAATTAATAACAGAAAAACAAACTTACAATGATTGTAGGAAACATAAGAGTAAAGGAAGTGGCTTAGTTACACCTGCATAGGAAAATGGCAGTTTATAAAAATTGAGCAGTTTGCATCGACATGTAGTGAAACATGCCCAGTGCTAGTTCAGGTTGAGCCTCATTTCATTTTGTTTACCAATGAATTTACACTCTCAGCATTGTAAAGACATTTTAAGTGGTCATTAAGACAGTTGTATGTCAAGTCTTTGAAATGTGATTGTTAATATTTATTGTAATCTTGTTTGATGTATTTATTGTTGTAGGTATATTTATTTCAGCTATGTAATATCTTGACTGTTTTAATGGTCCTGGGTCAATGTTGAAAAGGACCTTGGCTCATATTGCTTACCTGGGAAACAAATGTTTAAATAAATAAAAAATAAATTTAAGTTAATAGGGGCTCTGAGTGGTGTCTCTAATGGTATAAGAGACACCAAGGATGAGGTTTGGGCAAGAGGCCCATAAAGTGAATCTGAGCGGTTCCATCTGCCTAAACCTCGTGGGAGGTGTCTCTTATATCATTAGAGACACCACTCAGGCCCTATTAACTTATTATAAATCACTTGAGTTTAGCGCAAGTGATTTATAATGATTTATAATAGATTTAGAGCCTTTTTAAATTCACTTATGCTGTCTTACCCCTAGTGTGAAGCGTAGCACTCTACTCAAACGATCTGTGTGAGAGCACACTGTACATAAGACAAGATCTCCAGTGACCCTGCCTGATGACTGGCTGAAATAATATTAGAAATTTATAAATCCACTGTGGTTAGCTGGCCAATTCCCAGGTGCCATGATGCAACTACTAATACAATAAAACAACGAAAAGTCAGGAACTCAGCTATGAGACAGGAAAATAAACCCAATTACTGGGTAAAAGTTAAAAAAGTATTTATTTTTAAATAAAATAGTAGAAAAATTGCATACATCACACAGTATGTATCAACATTAACATTTCATGAAAGTCATGTCGCTTTTGCAAGGTAAAAGTGCATGTGACTAGCGTGAAATGGTAACATTGGTATATACTATGTTGTGGGTGCTGGTATGTTTTACTATTTTATTTATAAAAAATCATTTATCATTTTATCTAATCGATTTCTTTGACTGGGTGACCAAGTAGTAGACCAGGGAGGGGCTGTGGACATGGCCTACCTAGACTTTAGCAAGGCATTTGACACAGTCCACAAAAGATTAATAAACAAATTAGCCAGCCTGGGAGTGGGTCCCATGGTGGTAGCCTGGGTAAAACACTGGTTGGACAACAGGACACAGTGGGTAATAGTAAATGGAGTCCACAGTGAAGAAATGAGGGTTACTAGTAGGGTACCACAGGGTAAATACTAGGGACCGGTCCTCTTCAATGTCTTTATAAGCGACATTGAAGAGGGACTGGAAGGAAAAGTATGTCTCTTTGCAGATGACACAAAGATCTGCAACAGGGCTGATACACAAGGAGGTGTGGAAAAGATGAGAAGGGACTTAACAAGATTAAAGGAATGGTCAGAGTATGCCAGCTTACATTCAATGCAAAGAAGTGAAAATAATGCACTTGGGAAACAAGAACCAGGGAAGATTACACAATGGGGAGGTGGTAACAACAACAAAAAGGAAGGGACCTAGGGGTAATCATATCAGATGACCTTAAGGTCAGCAAGCAATGTGAGAAGGCAGTAGGAGGGCTGGGGGATATTGGGATGTATAGGAGAGGCATCATCATCAGAAAACAGGAAGTTGTTATCCTCTGTACAGACAGTTGGTGAGACCCCATCTGGAGTATTGCATCCAGTTCTGGAGACCCTATCTCCGCAAGAATATAGACAGGATAGAGACAGTCTAGAGGAGGGCAACTAAATGGTGCAAGGTCTGCAAGAGAGGCCATACAAGGAGAATCTAAAGGAGCTTAATATGTATACCCTTGAAGAAAGGAAGGAGGGGGGACATGATAGAAACTTTTAAGCACCTCAGTGGAATCAACAAAGTCCAAGAGGTTAGCATCTTTCAGAAAAAGATGTGCAAGAACAAGGAGACACAATTTGAAGGGGGTGGTTCAGGGGCAATGTGAGGAAGCATGTTTTCACAGAGAGGGTGGTGGACGCATGGAACATCCTTCCTGAGGAGGCTGTGGGGTCTAAAGCTGTGGAAGAATTCAAGAATGCATGGGACAGACATAAGGCAATTTTTGTGGGGTAAGAAGAAATAGGCTGTTGGTTAACTAGGATCTGTAGCTTATCCTGTAGGTAGGAAATGGGCAGACTAGATGGGCTAAGCTCTCCTTATCTGCCATCAAATTCTGTATTTCTATGTCAAAGTCAAAGTCTATTTTAAACCTTTACCCAGTGATCGGTTTTATTTTCCTGTCTTGTATCTGAGGTGCCTGACATTTGTGATTTATAATATCCTTAAAAGGGCAAGGGCTTGAGTTGGCAGATACAAGGAGTCCTTTAGTGCCTTGCAAAATATCAGTGCCACAATGTTATCAAAACAAGGAGTTAAAAGTGACATTTTGCTGTTTGCTAAGGTGTAGGTCTGAGTTAGAAATGTTTTGCATTTTTTAAAGGTTGCAATTTTAAATAATTTGTTTTGGTATTCCACATATTCAGTGGCACAATACGTGGAAAAGTAGTACAGTATCCCAAGAATGAAGCATAGTAGAGCTTTTTTAACTGAATAGCACATTTCCAGATATGCAAATTGATCAGATTATGACATGAATGATTGCTACAAATACATTTGGTGTTCACTCTCCTTGTTAGTCGGTTGTTAACTAAGTAAGTAACATATACAACTCCTGTTGACTTAAGCCTACAGTAGATTAATTGCCCTCTAGGGTTAACTCTTGCAAGCCTGAAGGCACCTTGTTGGCTGGATTATCTCAGAATTTTCAGGAGTATGGTCATTGTTCAGGAAGCTGGCCAGCTCCTGTGGACTAGGGTGTCTTTGGGTATGTTTTTACTCAGTTTAGGTGGAGTAGAAATTTAGCACAGCTGCAGCAAACAACTGAAGGACTAAAGGCCTGGCTAAAAGTGGAAACCACCGTAGCCTGGGATCATGGCAGCAGCCTGTACAATTGTTCCCCAGAGATTGTATATCCTCAAGGGAAGTTATTTTATTCACAGAGATAAGTGTGAAGCCTCTGTAGCAGAAATGTACTTGTTCTAGATTTTTAAAGAAATGTATTAAGTTACTTTAATCCCCACCCCGCTGGTTAGCAAGGATAACCCTGTAATGATGTGGGGCACTGGGGCACTGGACAACAATCGCATCAGCTACAAGGTGCGGTAAAAATAGGGCTGATTTTTTTTCTCTGAGGGGAGTGGATCCCAGGAAAGTAACATTTCAGAGGGCCATTATGGCCCCATGTAAAAATAATGTCTTGAGATGTGCTAAAATTTTGGAGACTAGGATGAGAACCCTGGTCTCCATCACTGCTGGCTGACCTGCTCAATGCACCAACCCTCCACTCCAACTGGAGCAGGTCAGTCATCTTCCTGGCTCCTGGTGCTGTTGTCCTGCATATAAGACCGGACATGACCAGGAGACCTTACAGCATGTGCTATAAATCCTAGTTGCTGTCTGTATAAGTGCTTACCAGACCAGCACTGTATAGTGTGGCGCTATACTGGTAGCACTCAGTTGATGGGGTATCATGATGTTATGCTACCATTTGGCCCAGGATCCTTTGCTCCGTGAAGGCTGGCAGAGTGGAGAGTGAGTGTGGCAAGCCCCACAGAAGCTACAGTTAGCCAGTGAGAAGTGCCCTCTGTAACCCTTCTAAATTGTGTGGTGAGCCAAACAGAACCTAGAATAGCTATGACCAAAGCCTTGAAAGGGTCCAGCTTAGGTGAGGTCAAGGACCCCTTTGTTGACTGCCATAATCCCACAAGTGACCGTGCATATAGCAACCTAGTAGCAACTGTAGGCCTCCCTGTGTGTGGGGGGCAGATGCAATAGGAGTACTGGGTCTAGGGAGACTGGAAGAATGATAACCCTTGACTGTTTTTGAATAAAATGCTCCATTGCTTCATGCATGTTTCAGTGCTAATGCTGTTCAAATCTTAGACTAGATTCTGAGGAAGCCTACCTCATGCTAGGTCCTGTTTGATAGTTTTAGTGTTTAATCCACAGCAACAGTTAATTTCCTACTATTGCTCCAGGGTAGTGCACAGCCTCAAAGAGTTTGAAGATGCTGATTAAAGGGCCTGTGTCCTCAGGAAGTATCACCTATGAGGGTGCGTTTACCAAAAGTGGTTCTCCCTTGGCATATGAAATATCTGAACACCCTGTCTGGGACTTACAATTTTCTCCTTCCAAAACCATGCTCATGAGCTTTTACTTTCATTAAAATGATTCTGTTTGACTACATACTAGTTTGGCATTATTTTACTAGTTGCAAAACATTGGCCTGCTGACCAGTTGATCTGCAGTATTCAACTGTTCAAAAGATGTCTGTGCACCCAGGAGGTCACCACAGGCCTGGTAGGTCAACTATTCAATTCAGTTCAATTTGTTATAGAAAAGTGTATAACATCATAAACAATTTGTTACATTACATGCATTCATAGATGCCATAGAGAATTAAAATACACATACACTTAGCATTGGTATACATCAGTACATACATAGTACAACTGGATACAAGTACTTTTATAATTTACAATCGCTAAAAATGTTGCAACCCCATACATAACACTGACCTTCTTAAACTGGAGTATATAGGATTTAATATCAATACCGTGGTCCAGATAGTAAGGTGGAAAGATGGATCAAGACATTTTTTTCTTACTGTTTCCCTACTTTTACAAAGAAAATGTGCAAAATATCCATTGTTGCTTTGTTTGAACAACAACATTTCTCCAAAATTCTGGCATCAATGAATCTGTTCAGACTGTGAAAAGTGAACCCTAGACTAGCCAATCTTAAAATACAAAAAATATTTCTATGCTTATTGTTTTCACAATAAGCCAAATAAGCTCAGTGTATTTTTATACGGGAGTATAAGCCAGATACATCCAAGTTATGAATTCTGTCAATATCTTCTTGCATTGCAATATCCTGTAGTCTAGCTACTACTTTCCTGACCATAATGTCTATGTTGTTTAAAGCTCTATCAGAGCACAGGTCTATTCATCCCATTTTTAATACTACATTCTGCCTACTAAACCAGTTGATACTTGATTATCTATTACCATTCGTTTTACATGTTCTAGCCGACACAATTCTGGTAGTCATTCCTTATCGATTTTCATTATTCTGCCCCATAGGTTAACTGCTCTTGGTAGAATTCTAGTTTTTGTATGTAACATACTCATTTCTGATCTTAAAAACTGGTCAGATAGTCTGCTGGTAAATTTAGTGTAGTCCTAATAAATGAGTTTTGGATTGTATTGGTATTAAGACTGCCAGTATATAAACTCCAGATTTTACTCCCATAAAGGGACTGACATTTTTTTGCTTCAAAAGCTTTGTTCATTGCAACAAATGAACTGCTTGCAAATTTGTTGGTAAAGGATCTTATACCTCCCTAGATTTATATGAATCATTTTTCATTCAGTTAAATGTACTTTCTATGTCATGTTTATATCAATACTTATGCCTATATACTTGTATTCTTTTACAACCTCTAACTTGTTTCCTCTATAATCCAAGATTTATGAGTTTTTTTTTACTTTTCCTATCATTTTAGGTTTTCCAATGTTTTGCTCTAAATCCAACATAGCTTAAGATTTCAAAATGCTAGTCATACCCCTTTGTAGTCTTAGTGGAGTTTGTGATATAATGATTGTGTCATCCATGTATAAAAACAACTCAATGTTTTCATTGTTTATAGAGGAAGCACAAGTATTAAAAGTTGAGATGTTTTAACTAAGAGTTCAATATAAAGGCTGAACAGTAAAGGAGCTAGTAAGCACCCTTGTTTCACCCTCTACTTAGAGAAACTTCCTTTGTTAGAGCTCCATGTCTTGTGAATCTAATGTCTGCAAATGTATCATGATGTAACATTTTAAATTGCTAAAGTTGTGGGTCTATACCAAGATGGTCTAGAATCTCTCATAAGGTTAATCTTTTACGAGTCAAATGTGGCCTTTATGTCAACAAAACTGACATATAGGATACCATTTTCCATTTTAAATACCTACTAAGTAAGTCAAAGTAAAGAGTAAGTCTAAGGTGCTATGTTGCTTTCTCAACCCATACTGACATTTTCAAATTAAATTATTTTCTTCAGTCCAGATTAGAAGTCCATCTAGACTCAATCTGGTGTAAATCTTTTGTATTACAGGAAACAAAGTGATAGGTCTGTAACATTTGAGGTCCCTGTTTGTTACCTTTTTTAAATAGAGGCACAATAATTCCTTTGTTCAAATTTTGAGGGAGAAGAGATATTGACTTATAGCTATAAATATCGGAGTGAAAAATGTGCCCAAAAGTCAGGGTTATGTAAAAAGACTTCTGCGGGGACCCATCCATTCCCGCTGCCATATATCTCTTTTGGCCCATAATAGCTCCCTTAACCTCTTGGATGGTAAATAGAAACAGGCCTTGCAAGGTCTGTTCTAGCAATACCACTGGGTCTGAGGCACTAACCACTATATTACTGCCCCCATAGATGCTGCGAAAGTGGTCAATCTACATGTCTGCTGTGATCATATTAAACATGTTATAGCAGTCATTATTTTCATTGTAGCCAAAGGCTACAAGTGTTCAAAAGTTTTTGTATCCTTTTTAGAATGGATTCCTGCAAATTATCCCATAATCTCTTTCTGCAGCTACATTTTGTATTTTTTTTTTGGAGTACCGAGCTTTCTCCGTTCTTCTTTAAGGTGTTTTACTGCACCTAGTACAGAGCAGATAGGATTTTTGCAATTAATCTCCCAACGTTATTTCTTCTTTTAAGGACAAACACTCCCCATCATTCCAAGGGTTAGCTGCCCTGATGTTTACAGTTCTCTTTGATCTTTTTTTTTTTGTCTAGCTGGACCTCAAAAGATCTCATGAAGTTATTACAGTTCCTTAATATATTCAGTGCCTTGTTGCATGTCATGTTATTATCAGGGACTATAGTCCTTGTTTGCATATTGCTAATAATTTTATCAATAACTTCTTTAGAATATGTGTTCTAAACTATCTTTTCACATATGTAGTGCACATATGCACATCTGCGTTTTCTCAGCTGAGTTATTTTGCTTCCTTTTAAAGTTGTTCATAAAGCAACATTCAGTTGGATAGTGATCACTATCCCAGACATTATTTATTTTAAAATATTTAACCAGGGCATAATTTATAGCTTCAGTGGCTCACAGATCTAATACCTCACCTCCCTTTACTGTTGGGAAGATGTGTTCTCCTTCCCAGTCTCGTTTAGTGCATCGATTTAGCTCTAAGGCCAAATCTTTCAAAACATCTTGGTACTGTTTTGCCCTTTTCTGATATTTTCTCCATGGATTGTCTTACTGGGATGTTAACTATGACATCCACAACACAATCCATTGAGTATTCTTCAATCAAATTTCCAATGTGAACATTGCAATCACTTGCCACTGTAAAGTCAAAGTCAAAGTCAAATTTATTTAAAAGATGCCCAATCCCACAGGCTCTGGGTGCTGCACAAAAACTGTACAGTATTTCATACCATATACATTATACATTAAAATATAATACACATAAAAATGTTACTCCCCAAAAGCTTGCACAAATAAGAAGGTCTTTAGGTGACTCTTAAAGGCTATTATAGTGGGGCCTCTCTCACTTCAGAGGCAACGAGTTCCAGAAAGTAGGAAGCAGCGACTCAAAGCTCGGTCCCCATGAATTTTAATCTCGCTATAGGAACTTTAAGGAGGCCACCACTAGAGAAGCAGAGATTTCGGACAGAGGTGGATGGTACCAGAAGATCAGACAGGTAACCAGGGTCCTGCCCATGTAGGGTCTTATAGGTGAGAAAACCCACCTTGAAAATACTCTCCATCTGACAGGCAGCCAGTGCAATTTGCACAATACTGGAGTGATATGACAAAATTTACTCTGTCTGGACAAAAGCTGGGCAGCAGCATTTTGCACTAGCTGCAGTCTGTGAAGAGAACTTCAGAGACCCTGAGATAGAGGGCATTACAGTACTCAAGCCTAGAAGTGACTAAGGCATGTATCAAAGTAGGGGCTTAATCCTGGCAATGTTTATAAGATGGAAAAACAGGAATGAACCACAGAGGATATTTGAGCTGCCATGGACAGGTTCCTGTCAAAATCACACCAAGATTTTGCACTCATGGGAGGCCATCAATGACACAGCTCCTAGCACAAGGCCAGTTGCAGAATCAGAGGCCATCCCATCAAGAGCTCTGTTCGACTCCACTACCAGTACCTCAGTCTTGTTAGGGTTCAGTTGCAGCCAACTGGAAGACATCCAGTCATTAATCTCAGCCAGACAGATATTCAGCACATCCACTGCATTTGATGTTCCTGGGGCAAAGGATAGGTATAGTTGAGTATCATCAGCATAGCAATGAAAACTCAGACCATACCTCCTAATGATCCCCAGGGGCAGCATATATACTGCGGAACAACATTGGGGCCAGTACCGAACCTGAGGGACTCCACATGAAAGGAGGCAGGTGTAGATGAGAAATTACCCATCACAACCCATTGCCTCCTGTTAGTAAGAAATGACTCAAACCACTTGATGACAATGCCAGTGAGTCCACATAACTCCCTCAGGTGGAAAAGCAACACACAATGGTCCATAGTATCAAATGCTGAGGAGAGATCAAGGAGAAAAAGAATTGTCTTGTCCTCCCAATCTCTAGCCCTGAGGAGGTCATTTTGCACCGAACTAATGCAGTTTCAGTGCTATGTCTGGCCCAAAAGCTGACTGGAAAGGATCATACAACTCGTGAGTCATGAGATGTTCCCCAACTGAAGTGATACCACCTTCTCAACAATCTTTCCCAAAATGGAAGATTGGAGATAGGACTGTAATTTGCCCTAATCTCCTGGTCCAGAGAAGCTAGAAACATAGAAACATAGAATATTACAGCAGATAAGGACCGCTTGGCCCACCCAGTCTGCCCATTTCCTACCTGATGGATAATCTGCAGATCCTAGTTAACTAGCAGCCTACTTCTTCCTACCCCCACCCCTAGAATTGCCTTATGTCTGTCCCATGCATTCTTGAATTCTACCACAGTTTTAGACTCACAACTTCCTCAGGAAGGCTGTTCCATGCATCCACTACCCTCTCTGTGAAATAATACTTCCTCACATTGCCCCTGAACCGCCTCCTTCTATCTTTAAATTGTGCCCCTTGTTCTTGCATCTCTTTTCTGAAAGATGCTACCCTCTTGGACTTTGTTGATTCCCTTAGGTACTTGAAAGTTTCTATCATGTCCCCCTCTCCCTTCTTTCCTCAAGGATATACATATTAAGCTCCTTAAGTCTCTCTTCATATGTCTTCCGTGCAGACCCTGCACCATTTTAGTTGCCCTCCTCTGGACGCTTCATCCTGTTGATGTCCTTTGCGGAGATTGGGTCTCCAGAACTGCACACAGTATTCCAGATGGGGTCTCACCAACTGTCTGTACAGAGGGATAATAACTTCTGTTTTCTGCTGCTGATGTCTCTCCCTATACATCCCAGTATCCCCAGCCCTCCCTTGCTGCCTTCTCACATTGCTTGCTAACCTTAAGGTCATCTGATATGATTACCCCAGGTCCCTTTCCTGTTTTGTTGTTGTTACTACCTTCCCACCTTGTGTATTCTTCCCCTGGGTTCTTGTTTCCCAGGTGCATTACTTGCACTTTTTAGCATTGAATCCTAGCTGCCATACGATCTTGACCATTCCTCCAACCTTGCCAAGTCCCTTTTCATCCTTTCCACACCTCCTTGTGTATCAACCCTGTTGCAGATCTTTGTGTCATTTGCAAAGGCATACTTTTCCTTCCAGTCCCTCTGCAATGTAACTTATGAAAGACATTAAAAGGACTGGACCCAATACTGAACCCTGTGGTACCCCACTAGTAACCGCCCTTTCTTCAGAGTAGACTCCATTTACATATTACCTTCTGTGTCCTGTTCTTCAGCCAATTTTTACCCAGGCTGTCACCTGGGACCCACTCCCAGGCTGGCTAATTTGACTAATAATCTTTGTGTGGGACTGTGTCAAATGCCTTTCTAAAGTCTAGGTAGCCATGTCCACAGCCCTCCCTGGTCTACTACTTTGGTCACCCAGTCAAAGAAATCTATTAGATTTGTCTGACATGACCTTCCACTGTGAACCCATGCTGCCTTGGATCTCTGTGCCCACTGACCTCTAGGTACTCAACTATTTCTTTCCTTCAGAAGTGACTCCATCACTTTCCCTACCACAGAGGTCAGACTGACAGGTCTGTAGTTTCCTGCTCTGTCTTGGTCCCACTTTTGTGAAGGGAATCACATCCGCCTTCCTCCAGTCCTCAGGTACCCACCATCCTCCCATGATTTATTAAAAGAGTAGCCAGTGGTTTCACTAGTTCCTTCCTTAATTCTTTAGAATTCTGGGGTGAATTCCATCAGGACCCATTGCTTTGTCCACCTTCAGTTTTAGGAGTTCTTGCAGAACCCTTTCTTCTGTGAAAGGACTGGGATCGACCCCCTATCAAGAGTGCTTCTGTTAATTGGATTAGGCACTCCCCTCCTCTTTTGTGAATACTGAGCAGAAATATTCATTTAGTATTCTGCTTTTCACTGTCCCCTCTGCCCACCACTGTTCATTCTATTCAGCCTCACTATCCCTCCTTTGTCTTTCTACACTCGTTGATGTACCTATAAAGGTTTATCCCCTTCTAACTGAGTTGGCTATCTTTTCCTGAGTTTGGGCCTTTGCTATTCTGACTTCCCTCCTTGCTTCTTTCTGCCTTAACTGGTACAGCTCTGTCCTGCTCCTTCTGTGTTTCCTTATACTTCCGGAATGCTATCTTTTCTTCCTGACTTTCACAGCCACCTCTCTTGAGAACCATAGTGGCTTTTCTTTCGTTTTGATTTGTTTGTTTGCTTCACACAAAGGCTTGTTGCCTCTGTGATGGCAGTTTTGATAATTCCCCATTGTTGCTCCACACCTCCTTCTAGCCTGTTTGCTAGTGCTTTTCTGAGGCACTCTCCCATCTTGCCAAAGTCAGCCCTCCTAAAGTCCAGTACCCTCACTTTTGTATGGCTTGACTCTGTAGCTGAGTTTAACATGAACCACACTGTTTGATGGTCACTTGTCCCCAGATGGCAACCCACTTCTAGATCTGAGATCCTCTCACTGCCCCCGTTTGAGAGTACGAGGTCTAAGATTGCTCCCTCATGAGTGGGTTCTGAAACTAGCTGTCTAATGCCTGCCACCTGTAGGGTGTCAAGAATAGCCCTGCTCTTGGATGTGGCTGCAGCAAATGTGCTCCAGTTAACATCTGGCATATTCAGGTCTCCCATCAACAGTATCTCCCTTTCTCTGCCATTCTAAGAATGCCTTCCATCATATCCTTGTCCATTCCTTCCCCTGACATGGGGTCTGTACCTAACCCTGTGCAGATTGTGGTGCCCTTTCCAGTCTCCAGGGTGACCCACAGTGCCTCCTCCCCTCCTGTTTACTCTTTTGTTCAGTTGCTTTTATCCCTTTCTTTACATGAGAGAGCTACTACTCCCCTCTTCTCCCCTGCCTATCTCTCCTGTAGGTTATATACCCTGGTATGTTAACATCCCAGTCATGGTTCTCTGTACCATGTTTTGTGACTGCTACAATATCCAGGCATCCCTCTTCCATTAAGGCCACCAGCTCAGGGAGCTTGTTGCCCAGACTATGGGCATTGGTACTCATTACCCTCCATTTCCTGATGGCCTACCCCTTTTGCCCCATCCCTGTCCTTCTTGCCTTTGTCACTTTCTCCATTTACCACTGCCCTTCTCCCTATTCGACACCTCCATGTTGGTGTTTGCCACACTTACTACCGTGATTGTTTGGGGGCTAGGATTTTCCAGCTCCTTTACAGTGCCTCCCCTTGGCTAGTTTAAAAGCTTGCCAATGAAGCATTTAAACCTATCACCTAGGATCCTGGTTCCCTCCTGGACAGATGCAGCCCATCATGCCAGTATAGGCTTGCATCACTCCAGGTGACCCCAGTCTCAATGAAGCCAAATCCCTGAGCTCCACACAGTTTTCAACCACTGATTGAATCCCATGGTGTGGAACACCTAGCTTCTCTATGCCATAGATGGGTAGCACCTCCTAGATGGTTACCATCGTGCTACTTGACTAAGGCCCCTCCCCAATTCCACAAACTCTTCCTGCACTTCTCTAATCCCTTTCTTAGCCAGGTCATTTGTCCCTAGGTGGACAATGACATCCAGCTCCCTCCCTGTGCAGCTGCTCTGGCAATCCTGAGGATTTGCTCCCTGTCCCTCAAGCCATGGCGCCAGGCAGGCCTACCTCCTCTCCCTTCCTTGCCCAGTTCTACCTTCCTAACAATAAAGTCCCACACCAGGGTTGTTTCCTTCCCTGCAGGGTCCCCTGCCACCCTCCTGTGGGTCTCCTTTGTGGAGGTCCCAGCATCCTCCTTGGTCTCCACTGTAGGTGCCTCCATAGAGGAACCACACTTTGCCAGAATGGCATAGGAATTGTGGAGGTACAACTGGAGGATATGCCTCTGTTCCACCACCCACCCTCCTGGGCCCACTGTGGTCCAACAGCTCCTCTTTCTTGGCAACCTCTGAGACAGCGGCAGTGGCACTGGTGGTCCCTGGATGGTAGGAGGTCCCACAAATCCTGGCCAGCTCAGTCTGAGATGAGCAACCTCCTCCCTCAGCCCAGAGGGTGTCTGCAGATGGGACAACTGCATCCTCCAGAACATCTCCCGGAAGACTGCTGCTCCACAGCCACTGCACTGCACCACTCAATCATGTCTTATTTCTGGCCCCTTAACTGTTTGCAATCCTGACTCTTTCCTCTGTTTTTCTCTCTCTCCTTACTTTCTGCCTGTGTTCCTTTAAGCTCCTGATTGTCCTGTTCTGAGACAAGAATATCCTATATTTCTCAGTAGACCACTTACTTGTTCAGAGGCAGACCTCCAGCAGCTAGAGGGGCGGAGAGCTACTCTTGCCCTTCTAGGATGGCGGGTCCTTTGTGTTTCTGTGATCACTCACTTCCTGCCTAAACAGGAAGTTCCTGTTGTCAGTCAAATCCTGTGCCTTTAAAAATAGAACTAGCTTTGGGTGGAGGGAGGGAAGGAGGCAATATAGTCCCAGTAGAAGTTCAGTCACACAGCAGTCCTTTCTCCTGGTGTCATCTGCCAAGCTTTATTTAAAGGGGTCTCACCAGAGCCTCCTTCAAGGCATCTGGAAGACACCCTGACTCAAGGAACACTGGACAATCAGGGCAAACACCAGGCCAACAGTGTCACGCACCTCATTAAGATCTTGGCGTTAGCACGGGATCAATTCACAAAGGTATGCTTTAAGTTGGCTGCCACCTCAATAACCTCACGAACCTCCACAGGCCTAAACTCTCCCAACCAGAAGAGTGCTCTTGAACACAACTGGCGACCACTGACAGCAATGATATTACTGGCTGAGGAGGCCTCCTTCTGGATCACAGACACCCTGTCCGAGAAAAAACAAGCAAATTCCTCACAGTCCTCATTTAAGGAAACTCTTCCGGGCTGAAGACAGGATGGATAAAGAAGTCTGTCAACAGTCCAGAAGAGTGAGGCTGGTCGGCTTCTCCTGGCAGCAATCTCCCGAGACAGAAATACTGCCTTCTTTTGGTTGATTGCCTCCTGATATGCGATAATCCACACAGGACCAGTTTGTCAGCTCCCAGATGGGATTTCCTCCGCGACACTCAATCTCTGACCCAGCTTCTTCATTTCCTGAGATACGCCCATCATGCAAGGCGACCTCAGGTATGAAGATTCTGGAGTCGACATGAATAGGTGCGAGGAGTTGATGGCACCAGACAGGCATCTATCCGGTGTCAACAGCTCCTGCCGCACACGTCACCCACACTTGATAAATCACCTGCGCTGAAAACCCTCAGGGGTAAGATCATTTAAAGGGTGGCGGCGAAACATCTCAGAAGGGAAAAATTTATGGCGGGAGCACTGAGCGAGTCTTCACCATGCAATGATCAGACCAAGCTACCTGATCGATTGCAAGATCAGCAATCTCAAGTCTCAGTGAGAACACCAGGTCCAATGTGTGGCCATCATGGTGAGTAGGCGCACTGACAGACTGAAGCAGCCCCAAAGGGACGTGCTCTGCAATAACTCATCGGCTCACTTTTGACCTTTATCCTCTGCTCAAACATTGAAGTCCCCAAGAAAAATACATCTTGGGGAATCCAATGTTCATGCCGGAACAAACTCGCGTGAATTCTGCAGGAACCCCCATCGGGCAAGAAGGGTGATAGATGAGGAGGATCCTGCAGCCTACGCCAAGTCCTCCATGAATGGCCACACATTCAAATGAACCCAGGGTTCCACTGGGTGCAGGTGAGATTCAGGTTCGATTTAAGACAAATGGCTACACGCCACCCCTATGATTTTCTCTGGGGCAGTGCACCACGGTGTATCTGTGGGGGACTGCAGCCTCAAAAACAGGGCCAGCATCATCTCCCCCAGGTCTCTGTAATGCAAGCCAGGTTGACCAGTGAAACCAAGGCGGCAATAATAGCCATCTTGTTTCTGATTGACCTGGCATTGCATAGCACCGCCATCATAGGTGTTGAGGGTGACGCAGCCCTATTGGTTACCCACCACTCGGCCTGGTGGCTCCCTGAAAATAGGCACCAACCATGACTGGCTTCTCCTAGATGCTCTATTTACTCAGGGCATCTCCTGGACTTAACCACCTCTATCCTTTGATCAACCGCTCCTGGTCATCCCACAGCGCATAAGCAGAGCAATCCCTGCAATCCCCACTTCCCTACAATGCCTGATAATAATATCAGACACAGGGAGAGGGACAAAGGGACGCAAAGCATGCAGCTGCAAGTTCCATAAACAATCCTTGGCCTAAAGATTGTCCAACAGAACTCCTACACATATCTATTTAAATAAGCCAATTGGCACATTTAACTAATGCAAGCAAAGCACACATTAAAACTCTACCATTACAATAAAATCTACTTAACATACATGGACTATTATAGCATGATCCCTTCCCTCCTCTCACCCCAAACAAGGAGAAAGATTTTAGCTCCAGTGGTGCTCACGCCATTCACTACGCTCGTGCTTGCGAGCAGTGCCCGCATTTAAACAGCACCTCCCCGCCCCCACACCCGATAATTGGTTGCCCCCACTCATCCTCCAGCTCCAGCTGGAAGCAATTGGCGATGATTCCACACAGCCTCTCACGCTGTGTATAAGTCCAACAAAGGGTGATAGTGAGCGGCAGTCAGGCAGAAGGAGCAGTCAAGCTATTCAGTCACACTTTCCAGCTGCCATTCGAGCGGCGCTCCCATCAACACACGAATAGTAGCAGCACAAGAAAAAGAAAAGAAATCACAGAAATGCCGCTGAGCAGTGCCCATATTTAATCAGCACCTCCCCACCCCACACCAACAATTGGTTGCCCCCACTCACTCCTCTAGCTCCAGCTGGAAGCAATTGGCGATGATTCCACAGCCTCTCACCGCTGTGTATAAGTCCAACAAGGGTGATAGTGGCGGCCAGTCGCAGAGGGTGGTCAAGCTATTCAGTCACACTTTCCAGCTGCCAGCGAGCAGCGCTCCTATCAACACACGAATAGTAGCAGCACAAGAAAAAGAAATCACAGAAATGCCGCTTGCAGCGTCACCCATATTTAATCAGCACCTCCCGCCCCCACACACCAACAATTGGTTGCCCCCACTCAGTCCTCCAGCTCCAGCTGGAAGCGATTGGCGATGATTCCACACAGTCTCTCATGCTGTGTATAAGTCCAACAAAGGGGCTAGTGAGCGCAGTCCAGGCAGAAGGAGCGGTCAAGCTATTCAGTCACACTTTCCAGCTGCCAATGAGCAGCGCTCCCATCAAGCACAACGAATAGAAGCAGCACAAGAAAAAGAAATCACAGAAAATGTAGACTTAACTCTTGGGAATCTAGACTTAATTGGGTCTAAATTGGCTCCAGTTAACTGTATTACTCTTTCAAATTATCTCTTTTAGACAAGGGGATGTAAACATTGAGTAGCACCCATACTTCATTATAGCCCATGATTATTACAAAAGTCATAGTAACAATGTAATTCTATGAACTTAAAATCAATTGCAGCATCAATAAAGATCTCAAACCACCCTTTAAACTTCCAAACATATTAATCCTATGGGTTGGGAAATCTAGACTCGGTGGCCTTCTATTAATTGGTCATATGTCACCCCATCCAAGTTTCTTGCAGGAATAAAAGGAAAGTATTCCTTAGCCACATTAAGCAGTTTTTATCCATGAGCTTGTTGTTAGACCTGCTATATTCAGTTTAAAAGTTTCAGAGTATTTTCTTCTCTATGATTATTTCTTTGTCAATTAGATTCTTGAAGAGCATTATTTTACTATTAGAACTAATGCTACTCACGAGGTTGCCTCCTCCAATGTGGTTGTATCATCCATTGATGGGTTATCAGATTCTAATATAATACTAGAGTTTATTCTTGTCTCTAAATGCTTTATCCCTCTCCTTATTACCTGCTCTATATTGTCTCTTTGTAGACTATATTCAGTTTCAACTGGTTTCATTAATTCTCTTATGTGCAGTTGCTTAGAAGTATTGCATCTTCTTTTTCTTTAGGGAAGTGAGTAACAGTTTTATTCATCTTAAAAGTTTGTTTTTGTAATATCTGAGCTTATGGTTGTATAAAGATTTTTTCAGTATCTGTGTTTAATCTTTTCTCCTGATTTTTAATAGTCTGAATACCCACCATTTGTATGGTTGATTTTTGTTACAATAAGTTATTTTGATGTCTTGCCATCCTATTTAATCTTAGTTATTCATTTTATTAGATTGTAAACTGCTAATTTTAATATGTAATTGTTTTCATTTTTGATTTTGGCAGTCCCTTGAAAAAGAGTTGGTAATAGGTCCTCTGTAGACAATTAAGTGGTCTTTTTCATGTATCATTATCTTTTTCTTTCTCTAGATCATTTTCTTTATATATGTTACTAAATTTAACCCATTTATCGCTTTGTCTTTTATCTGTACTTTTTTCTTTGGGGACAATTTTTTTCCATTTTTCTTTTCTATAGGTTTATTGTTATCATCCAAGGTCTTGTGGGAAGGTGATTTAATACATTTTCCACTGCTGGATCAGTTAAAAGTATACTTCTGTTTATGAGTTACATGTGCCTCCTTAATCTGCTTTTTCCTTTGATTTAATTCATGGACTAATAACTCTATTCCCTAATCTGTTTATTGGCTACTTTGTCTGTAATGCAGCTGAATCCACTTAATCAGGACGCTGTTAATGGGGATGTTCACTAAAGGGATGATCCCTTGGGCACCGATTTAGTGATGATGTTAATCAATGGGCCTTTCACACCTTTAAAGGGGACACAGCAAGCCTGTTTATGGGGACGATTGTATCCTCAGTTTGTTCTTAACTTCCACCTGTTACAGTAAATGTCACCTTAATTAAGGTGTTAATGGTAATTAGGTGGTACTTTACTCAGAAACAATTAGCCACTTAAGCCACTTGACACCTGCTGATTATAAAAGCAAATAGACAAAGTCCTGTACCTGTGGTTTGCAAGTGCAGTTAGCAAAGGTACCCGTGTTTCTGGTCCAGTTTAAAAAAAAAAACACCTTCCGAGATAGCCATGCATCTTAATCATGCTTATTTCTGGCGTGACTTGATCATTGCTTTAGTCATTATTTTCTGGCAGGTGCTCACTCTGCTGCAGTCACGATTTTCACAGGTGCCTGTGTATAAATAAATGGTGTGAGTGATCTGGCCCAGGCACTATTTTACATCACTTGCTATTTTGGGGATCAAGGGAAAGGTGGAGGTGCTGTAGCTCTATTTGATGAGGATCTAATAGCCGATGTGCCCATGCGGAATTCTTGACTTTCATCGACATGGACGCAGATGAAGCGACGGATGGGGATCTGACTGTTACCACAATCTTTGATGCCCTAAACACCCTCAATTATTGGATCAGAGGATGAGGTTGGAGTGGTGGAGTCTGCAACAACAAGTGAGACTTCATCAGATAGATAAGTGTGCCAGAGTGTACTGTTTCAGTGCTAATCTGGTCTTAATTTACATTTTTATTTTAACCAATTGTTTAATAAAGATTTATAGAGACAGAAACTCAGACAAAACAACATGAATTCAAAAAGAGTTGTAATCACTTTGCCGTATGCCTGCGTCTGTCTCTGTTAGAACCTAGTTAGCGATATACAGTATTGTATTGTGTAGTGCTGCATCTGATAATGGGGACAATCCCTTAAAGAGGATGATTAGTTGTCCATGGAGGTGTCCCTTTAAGCGGCTTCAACTGTATCTTTCAATGACTTATTCTCCCTTACTTTCTTATCTGTTACATTATTACTTTTTCTTTCTTCTGTTTGTTCTTTTGTTGATTACTAGACATAGGTGAATTTTTAGTTATTATCTCACCTGGTGGATTTTCTTAACTGATTCTTGCACTTGCTTAGAATTCATACATTTTCATCTTCTTTTACAAAATAACCAATAAATTCCTAAAAGAGCTACCAACTCAGAAGCTGAGCATTCCCAAACTGGATCTCCTTTTTACTTCAATTACAGCAATTGATGGGCTATAGTGTACAAAATCACATACCTCTCAACTGTACCACATTACGAGGAACGTTCCTCATTTTACTTCACAAAAACTCACTGTTCCACATTGTGAGGACCTTTCCCACATTCAGTGTTAACATTTTAAAGCAAAAATCTCTAGTAAATGATGAAAAATATATTATTCAATTAATAACAGACTTTCTGAACATAAATGCAAACATTTTAACAGTGTTCTGAGCTTCTTAGGTAAAGATTTGATTAAGTGTTCCACATTTTGCTCATTTGTTCCACATTTTGAGAGGCAATGTTCCACATTTGGGGACAAAAGGTTGAGAGGTATGATCACATACCCCCATAATGCAAAGCATCATGGGCTACATATGCAAATCACCCAAAATATTATGCTGGTTCAACTTTAAGCAGAAATGTATGGTGCTGAAAGGCCTCTCATCTAGTCTGCAAGGGTGCCAACAGACACAGACCACAACACAACTCAGGTAGACAAACTTAGGGTAGCTGGTTCATTCCATTGGGGTGTCATACAGATGAGGCACACTAGGTAGTCCTGGTAGGACAGAAACACATACCTGTGTCTTCTGTTGGCATCCTTTGCAGACTGTGTGAGAAACCTTTCAGCACCATGCATTTCTGCTTAAAGTTGTAACCAGTATAATATTTTGTGGTGATTTGCATATACAGTGTATGATGCTTTGCATTATGGGGTATGTGTGATTTTGTAATTCTTTGAAACTTGACTTCCTGGCCAGTGCTCTTTGGGGTAACCTTTGCCTCAGTGCTTGCCTGCTAGGTTCTTTGTGTTATAGGGTACATATCATTAACTATGCATCTTTTTCCTTACCTGCTATATCAGCTGGGGCTCTGATAGCTATTGGGTTCATTATTAGATCAAGAAAGTTTACCTTTTCTATTGCTTCAAGTGTACATAGAGGGTCTAGATTATGTTGTTTGATGTATGGCATTAACAATGACTCATAATCATTAAAGAAAGAACCTTATTTATTTAGCTTTTGTTGACGGGTAAGTACACTAGACAAGTATTCGCCTATTTTCAGGAACCTAGGTCAGTGATTTGTGTTTTTGTGGGCCTTCTAAATTTATACCATCCAGGGTATTTGCAGCTTTTGTAGATGGTATTGCAACATCTAATAGCTCATCAGCTTATGTATCTTCGCTATTACATAACAGCAGTTCACTTTCTTGTCAATTTCTGATTCCCATTAATTCAATATGGTTAGAGGAGGGACACAAAATTGTGCAATTTTCTTTTACTTTTTTGCCTCCTTAATGTTTTGTCCAACCTGCTTGATTGTGCTCATATTGATCTTTTTCCATAAGTTCTAATGCCCTTCCTCATTATATAGTTTGGCATAGAGATTCTCAGTAACTTGCAGCGAAGAATAGCTGCCCTACAGAGTTAGTAACAGAGTATCACAAACAGAGAAAAATAGTGCACGTAGTGCAGCTTTGAAACAAATCCAATTAAATAGGTTAGGGCACAATACTTAATGCAGTGCATAAATTGACAGAATCAGTAAAGCTTCAAGGAAAGAAAATCGGATTCAGTTATCATGAGGTACAAATAGTCCTATACTAGCATCTATAGCAAATGGTTACTTAGGTTCTTTTTCCTTTCTGCAAGTTCAAAATAATCAACACTGCAGGCAGTTAAGTTCTTAGGAGAAATATGAGGTCAGTCCATTTTGTCCTTTTAAAGAGACTTTAAGCAGGCTCATATAATCACCTTTGCAGTAGTGTACAATGGCAAGAAGGAGAACCTGCAGAAAGATACACAAAGGTCCTGCAGTTCCGGCAGCCTCAGGTATTGAACACTCAAAGTCATCAGATTACTGATTGTCCACAAAGAAATCTCTTTCCCAGGAGACACTAATAAAAGAAAATACAATAACACTAATAAAGCAAGGGTGTCATTTTCATAACAATCTTAGCTTTTCTAATAAAATTCAAAATAATAAAAGGAGCCAGTTAGGAAATAAGCAGAGGGAATAATACAAAAATATTCAAATTAACTCGATTACAAAGACTTGTTTAAAACTTACTTGCAAGCTAATTTTCCAAGTGCAGAGTTGGACAGCAATCATCAAATCAGCATATTTATTTTTCAGTGCATGAGGCTTAACTCAACAAAATTAACTCTTTTTTGACTATAGCCGATAAAGATTTGTGTTTATCTGCAATTGCTGAAAAAAATAATAGCTAGTTTGCGACTTGTAACTCAACTGAAACTCTATTTTAGTTAATTTCCAGAACTTTATGGGGCATTAATTCACATGCAGGGCTTTTTCTTAAAAAGAGATTACAAGTAGAGCCTACAACAAAAAGTTAGAGCAAGATTGAAATACTTTACAGGCTCAACTACTAGCTCAAAAACAATCTGCACTCTGCCTGCTTGCAATCAGTCTGCCACAACCTCTGCTAAAACAGCTGCACAGGCGCTTTTAAGCAAAAGGTCATGTGACTTAATTTGCATACAGTACGCTTTTTTAATTAAAAAGTAGTAAATCCTCTATTGAAAGTATTGATTTACAGAGAGTAAAGGATAGTGGAATATAACACACACAATAGCACAGATGTAAAAAAAACATTTTGAACACACTTTCAGCACCTCACACTCAAAACTCTCCTAATGTATGCTTAACTTCCCTTTTCTCACAGTAGTCCCAAACTGCAAACAAACTTAAAATAACTCACTTTAAAACTCCACAGAGGTTATACAAAGATAAGACATAAAATTTGTGAACACAAAGGGTCCAAAAGTTCACAGTCTGACTAAGGGTAGAGCAGTTGAGATGAGACAAATATTTACTGATTCTTGGAGTGTATCCCTCTGGGAAAGACCACAGAATGCATCTGTTTCTCCCTCTGGTACTTCAGGCTTTCAGAGAGACTATCTAGTTACAATTCAGGTCCGCCAGCATGGATATCTCCTGGATTCCACCACCAGTGGGCCTTCCTCTTCCTGTATTGAAACAGGACACACCAGGGAGAAAACTGCACTGACAAGAGTCACAATATAATGGACTGGAAAGGAGCAAAAGTTAAGGTAACAGTGGCATACCTTTTATAATATTTGTTAGAACATTGGTTTCCTGCTTCTTTAATCTACTCCACAGAATAAAGAGCACATAGTGACCTCTTGTTTCTCTCTCTCTCTCTCTCTCCAGATCATGTGAATTGGTTCATTATTTCATGGGATCTCTCCTTGAAAATGAATTACTGGCCACCCCTAGGCCATGGAGGAACATTTATTCTTTGTTAACCAGGTAGGGCCCACTAGGCACAACTGCCTGTTTTCAGGGTTGACCTGGGAGCTTTGGACTGGTTATGTGACTTACTCAGAGCCACACAGTATGCAAGTGGATTATCATTCCCCAAACCAAACTAAAAGAAACAGCCTTCAACCACCTCTTTGTCCCCTGCAAATCCTATACATAACTTTTTGAACATCTAACAAAACTATTGATGAAGTTACAAATATTAGCCCAGAACTTGGTGCAAGCGCAAATAAGGCAAGTCCTAGCCCCATACCTAGTCAGCAGGCGTCTGTCTTGCAGACCCAAATATTATCCCCACAACAGCTCAGGTGGAATCTCACCCCAAAAAACAGGTGTATGTCCTGGGAGATTCAATCATAAAAATATATTGATCAGGCAGTTTCTAACTCAGACAAAGAACACCAAACTTGCTCAAGTTATCAAGGGCAAGGGTCTAAGACATAACCTCTATGGCAAAAAAATTCTGTCATCAGCTGGTAAAACCCCCAAGTGGTCATTCATGTAGGGACTATGACATTAACAGACATCCACTATGAAATGTAAATGGGACTATGTCTTCCTCTGTAATGTCTTGGTAGAAAGAGGCTGTAACCTATGCATATCTGAAATAATGCCAGTCCCAAGAGCCATAAGGTACATTACAGCCAAAATAAAAGCACTGAATGAATGGCTTCATATATGGTGCTATCGACAAGCTATCCCTGTCTCACCTATTGAGAAGAATTCTATAATAAACCATCCCTATTTTATTGGGATGGTTTGCACATGACAGAGGGAAGCACATTATTGGGATGCAAGGTTGCTACATTTATTAACAACCATTTAAACTGATGGACAAGGGGAGATTGGGCTAGCGCCTAATTGTCTTATTACAAGCACTTACCCAACACAATATAACAACCTCAACATACTATATCTCAATGCTTATTCCTTATTATTTCCAAACATGCAGAACTAGAAACTAAAGCACAGTCACTTGACTTGGGACTAATAGCTATAACAGAAACCTAGGGCAATTCTGACAAAAATGGATAGTTGAAATCCTGGATTTAAACACTACTACAAAAATAGAATGGATAAAAGAAAGGGGTGTGTAAGCATCTCGTCAGAAATGACATTCCCTATTTTAAATCATCAGCTAATATTCAGTCAGAAAGCATATGGATATATACTCATCCCGGGACTTCCCCAAATGCTAGTTGGCACTTGTTATCACCACTTTTCACAGACACTACTCAAACCAAGCAACTACTGGATGAAATCTCTCAAATAGCAAATAAAGGCATGGTCCTAATATTGGGAGATTTCAACCTACCTCCATTAACTTGGGGACTTTAACAGGCTCAAATCAAAATGATGAACAACTACTTACAATTATTATAGACTTAGGCCTTAACCAACTTATTAGGAGCCTACCGGGTAGCAAACATCTTAGACTTTGTCATAACAAACTTAGAGGCTTCCATAACTGATCTTCAGATCTCTGACCCACTTAGTAACAGTGACCATAGGTCTATATACTGTACCATTCCACTTCATCAACATTCTAAAACTAATAAACTTAAAATTAAGCAATATGATAGGGCTGACTTTCATAAAATTAATGAACATTTATGCACTTTCCACTGAGGAACATATTCTATCTCCCTTAGTGCCCAAGAAGCCTGGGACTTATAAAATCAATAATCAAAAATTAGAACAACTATATGTCCCAGGAAAGAATAAATACAACATCAAAGGAAAAATCCTCATTGGTTTAATGGATCTATCAAAAACAAATTGCATGCAAACAAAAACTATTCTCATTATTAAAAATGTCCAATTGATCAGAAGAATGAGATATTTATTAAATATAGGAAGCTGTTTAACTGAAAAAGATCATACTTTCAAAGCATAACTTAGAATTCCAAATTCCAAATGCAAAAGATTCTCATAAAGCCCTATATTCTTACCTAAACAGTAAAAAGGGAACAACAGATCGACTGAACCATTAATCATGAATAACACAACTATTACATCTGACACAGAAACAGCTACTATGCTAATGAATACTTTTCCTCAGTCTTTGAGCAAGAAGCTCTATCAACGACATTAAAAATGATTCTCAAACTTTAAGGACTACAAGGTCTCATTCACGACACTCAGGAAGTACTACAAACATTAAAACAAACAACAAGTCAGGCCCCAATAATATTAGCTCCAAATTCCTTACAGGAACAAAAGAAACTATCATCTTACCATTAACAATTATGTTTAACAAATCTCTCTGGAATCCAGAGTTCCATCTGATTGGTTGACTGCCACAGTTAATCAATTTTAAACAGGAATCACACTCAGATCTTGAAAATTATCACCCAGTTAGCCTCACTTCAATCCCTGCAAACTAATGGAAAAATAATCAAATCACTTTTAGAGTAGAGATGCAATCTCTGAATATAATAGATACAACTAAGCGAGGTTTAAACCAGGTTTCTCCTGTACTACCAATTTACTTTCCTTTTATAATCATATCAGCATAAGCCTTGATTCTAACATCCCCACTGACGTTATCCTCCTTGACTATAGTAAAGCATTTGATAAAGTGTCACATACCATTCTGATCAATAAACTTAGTCAGCAGCGTCAGTGGCTCAGTAGGTAGCACACTCGCCTCTGAGGCCGGAGATCAGAGGGCTGTGGGTTCAGTTCCCACATCTGGCACTTGGGTTAATATCACAGTACTGACACTGTAGTGCAGCATGAGAGGTGCTGCACTTCTGAGGTGCCGACTTTCGGATGAGGACGTTAAACCGAGGTCCCATCTGCCTGGATTGGTGGTAGTTCAGGTGGATATTAAAGATCCCATGGCACTTATCGAAAAGAGTAGAGAATTTCCCCAGTGTCGAGCCAAATTTCCTCATTCACTAAAAATACCACCAACAGCAATCTGGTTCAAGGTCAGTTGTCAGTCATCTGTATCCCCTCCCCGGTCGTGCCTGAAAATAGGCAGGATTTGTCTAGTGCACTTACCTGGTCAACAAAAACTAAATAAATAAAATCTAGTTTTTCATCTTCTGTAGTCTCACGGATAAGCAATTGGTTGAGAAACAGAACTCAAAGGGTTAGGGTAAATGGTGCATTATCTGACATAGGAAAGGTGACCAGTGGTGTCCCCAGGGCTCTGTTCTGGGCCCATCCTCTTTAACTTTTTATCAGCAATATGAATATTTGGTCTAATAATATTTCAGTAAAGTTCGCTGATGACACTAAATTAGTGGGTTACATCAACAAGAGATCAACAGAAAAAGTTTACTATCAGACCTTGAATCCATAGAACACTGGGTGCATATCAATAAAATGTACTTCAATATTTCAAAATACGTAGTATTACATATGGTAAAACAACCTAAACAAACATACCTTCTAAACAATATTAGCATCAGAATCAAATACAGAAATAAGACCTAGGGATACTGGTCAACAATAAATTATCTTCCTCGTCTCACTGTATAAAATAGCTAACCAAACAAATGCTCTCCTCCATAGGATAAACTACACCTTTATCTCTAAAACAGTACAATGTATTATGACCCTGTACAGGTCACATGTCAGGTCATACATTGACTTCTGAGTTCACCATTTTGGAACCCATACTTGATCTCTAACGTTAATAGAATAGAACAGATTCAGCGGAGGGCAACAAACTTGTTCCTCATCTTACTCATTTGGATTATGATACTAGGCTCCAGAAAACCAGTTTATACCCACTTAAACTAAGAAGAACTAGAGCGTGATCTACAGTTATTTAAAATTCTTCAATCACCTGTCCTGATGCAACAATGTGGTTTAACTTATTCTACAGGAAAAATTGTGGCTAGGTTACACAATAAACAATTGACAGTCAAAGAGCAAATAACAACAAAAGGCAACATTTCTTCACTATTAGAGCACCTAGGTTATGAAATACACTGCCACAAGATATAGTAGATTCCTTAATTATTACAATCTTCAAAAATAAACTTGGTTATTTAACTAAAACTGGGTTAATGTTTCACATATGTGGAGGACAAACTCAATGGGCAATTGACTTATTTTGTCCACTAAACCAAGTAACCAAGCGGAATCAAATTCAGGTCTGTTGGATATGCCATGTTTATTCACAGCTCATTACTCTAACCTCTAGGCTATACTGCCAGCCTATACTTAGGTATGGAAACTAAGAACTAGAGAGTGTGAATTTAGGTACCCTTAGGTACAGCAGTAGTTGTAGTCCCTGCTGTGCCTGCTTAAAAAGTTAGAACATTTTTAAACTGACTGTCTTGGAAGTTCAAAATGTCCCCTGAAAAGACTAATTAAAGTACATATTGTGGAGCAGCTGTCAGGGCTGGACAGCAAACATGTCTTAAAGTGCACATACCCAAGTTTGATATTTCCATTGGAGCACAATTATAGGTGGAATCCATGGTGTAATGCCAGAGGATAAGGAGCACCCTTGTGTACAATTTACATAAGCTGTTAATGATTATTCATAAAGCGTTTTAGTTATTCAAGTTTCCTGGATCCTATTTATAACCTAGACCTATCTATGCTGAAATATCCTGACCCCTTTTGGGATGAAGACATGGTCTGGCTAGGCTAAGAGTAAACTGTGAGTACCAGTGAACGTTTGTTGTAAGAGTCTCTGAACCTCAGTCAATATGAACAGAAGTAAATAAGTGTGCTTTTGTGAGTAAACAGTAGAAGTGTCAGCATGTATCAGCATGGGGAGATTGTGGTGATCAATTCAGTTTGCTGCAGGACTCAATGTGTGAAGGAGTGTGTACAGTTTGAAGAACATGAGGATTATTTGTGAACCAAAGGAAAGAAAAACAGCAGTGTGTCAAGTTCTCTGTGAATCAATTTCAACTGCAGTTTGGAAATTGAGGAGTGAACAATCAATAAACATTCAATGATCACAGGCAGGCATGGACGATCCACAAGTAACTGAACTTACAGTAGGTGGGTTTCAGTTAGTTTGAAACAAAGGAAACATAGACACTGATGGCAGATAAGGACCTCTTGGCCCATCCAGTCTGCCCATTTTCCTTACCTTCTGCAAAGCTGCAGATCCTACTTCATCCTGGCTTTATCACTCATTCCTAATGATAGAGTTCCCCTATGCCTGTCTAATGCATTTATGAATTTCCCCACATCCACTGGAGTCTATTCCATGCATCCTCCACCCTTTCTGTGAAGAAATACTTCCTCACATTACCCTTAGTCTACCCCATTCTAACCCCATGTCATGCCCCTTGTTCCTGAACATCTCCTTTTCTGAAAGATGCTACCCTCTGGTACCCTATTTATAACCTTTAGATAGTTGTAGGTTTCTATCATATCTCCCGTCTCTCCTCTCCTCCAGGGTATAGATAATGAGGGCTCTCAATCTCTCCTATATGACTTTGGTGCAGGCCCTGCACCATCTTTGTTACTCTTCTTTGAACTGCTTCCACCCTGTCTATGTTCTTATGGAGATGCTGCCTCCAGAACTGGAAAGGTTTTACTCCGAATGAGGCCTTACCAATGATCTATACAGTAGCATCACCACCTTTTTTCTTCAGCTGGTGATACTTCCACCTATTTACCCCAGAATCCACTGGCTCTTCCCACAGCCTTACCATATTGTTTGGCCTCCTTAAAATTAACAGATATAATTACCCTCATTCACCTTTTCTGTTCAGTGACCACCAGTATCTCCCTTCCCCAATCATGTAACCTTCTAATGGGATCTTTTTATGTATTTATTTATTTTATTTGTGGGGATCTTGTGCTAAATGCATGATTTGCTCTTTTGCATTGAATCTCAGCTGACACCTCTAGACCATTCCTCCAGTTTACCTAGGTCACTCCTCATTTCTCCCTTTCAGGTGACCACCCTGTTTCAGATCTAGCATCATCTACAAAGAGGCACACTGTCCCTTCCAGACCCTCCACAATGTCCCTTATGAAGACATTAAACAGGATTGGCCCCAGAACTGAACCCTGTGGCACCAGCTGGTCACCTTTCTTTCCTCAAATTGAACTCCATTTACCACCACCCTCTGTCTTCTATCACTCCAGCCAGTTTCTAACCCAGTTTACCACATTTTCCCACTCCCAGGCTGCCAGCGTGTTCAGAAGTCTTCTGTGTGTAGCGTGTGAATCCCTTACTGAAATCCAGGTACACCTCCCTCACCACTTCTCCAAATCTACTCCCTAGTCACCCAATTAATTAAATCAATTAGATTTGTTTGACATGACCATCCTGCTGTGAATACATGCTGTCTCAGATCCTGTGCTCTGCTGTATTCAAGATGATCCACAGTCCTTTCTTCAATTAGTGATTCCATAATTTTTCTTACTATTGAGGTGAGGCTGACTGGTCTATAGTTTCCAGCCTCCTCCCTACTCCCACTTTTGTGAATAGGGACTACATCTGCCTTCATCTAGTCCTCTTGAACCACTCTTGCACTGAGTGATTCATTGAATAGAGCTGACAGTGGTGCCATCAGCAGCACCTCCTGCAGTTCCCTAAATATTCTAGGGTGTTTCCTATCCAGTTCCATTGCCTTGTCCACTTTCAGTTTTGATGGTTCTTTAGGACTCTTTCTTCCGTAAATGGACTAGTGTCCACCTCCTCCCATATCTGCTCATGCTGCCTAACAGTGGTCTCTCACCTTCTCTTTCTTCTGTGAATATAGAACAAACATATTTGTTCAGTATTGACACTTGTTCCAGGTCCTCATTCATACCTCCCTTCCTCCCCTTTAAGCCTTACAATCCCTCCCTCTTTTCTCCTTTCACTAATATACCTAAAAAATGTGTTGTCCCCTTTTTCTACCTCTTGTGCTATTTTTCCTCAATTTGCACCTTTGTGCTCTGACTACTTTCCCTGCCTCACTCTGTTTATCCAGGTATACTACCCTGACTTCCTCCTTCTGTGTTTCCTTTAATTTTCCAAAGCCATATTTTTTTCCCTTACCTTCCCGGCCTCTTCTTGTGAGAAACACAGTGGTTTTCTATTCCTTTTGCCTTGTTTGCTTGCCTAATGCAAGGTCTGTTGCCTCCACTATGGATCCTTTCAGATGGGCCACTGCTACTCACCCCACTCCCCATTTGTCCCTCTCTCTCAGGGCATTGTTGAGATCTATCTCCATCTTAGTACTGTCCAATCTGCTAAAATCAGGACTTTCATCTTTGTGTGCCCCTAACTCTGCCACTGTACTCACACTGAACTCCACTGTGTGATGATCACTAGTCCCCAGGTGTTCACCCACCCTGACATCCATAATTCTGTCCACTTTGATGAGTATCAGGTCCAAAATTGCATCCTCCTGGGTGAGCTCTAGCACTAGTTGCCTGAGGCCTGCCCCTTACAGAGTACAGGATGCCCCTGCTCCTGGCTAAGGCTTTGTAGTTACAGTGGGGTGTATGCTGAAAGGGCAAAGGGAAAAAAAGCACTTAAAAAGATTCATTATAATAATTAGTAGTGTAGTGAAGACAACATAGTCAGTGAGAACTTGGCTGAAACACTTGTCCTTGTGGCTGGCATTGAAGGGGCCCAAATTAAGGAAATTGCCCCAAGGAGAAGATGTTGGGGGCCTGAATGTTAAACACGTCAATCAACTCCATCAAGGAAGAAGTGCTCTCAAACCAACGATGCTATTATACAATTTATTTTAACAACTTTTACAACTGTATAAACATAGCATACAGACTGGAAAGAGAAACCTAGTGCTTCAATGGTTAAACAGCTTCTCCATCAGGGAAGAAGTCTAGGTGTGTGATTGTTCACCACAAAGAGAAGATGGTGGCCATATTGTGTTGTCTGACTGCATAAGAGGAAGTGGAAAGAAGTACATTTTAAATGTGCCCACAAAGCACCAACAAACAGGAAATTCACATTTTCTGGTGATTTGGAGAAGTCTTCTATTGTAAAACTCATGTGAAACTTTGCACAATGTCAGTTTCATAAAATTGTCACACAAAACTGTCACACAGTTTTGAGCAAATCACACTCTTTGGATTTTTCCTCATGTAGCATTTTGCATTCTGTTACTCAAAGTGTACATATTGGCCTCAGGATGATGAAAATGATCTGGAACAAACTGTCAGAATATATCTGCTTACTTATGCACAGGTTCCACAGCAAATACCTACTAAGGAATGCTGAGCATATTCTCTTGGACTTACCAAGGGTGTGCACAAACCTCAGCAAAGGTGACATTAGATTTGTTATTCCATCAGTCTTGAACAAACTGGAAGCAAAACTCGGACTCACTGGGCTTGTCCCTGTCAACTGTTTCAAGATGGTAGCCAGAAAAGCCTTTAACATAGCTTGCCACTGTCCCAAGGTTAAACACCTTCTTATGAATCCTACCGGCCCCTGCTACCAGCTTCCATGTCCCTCCTCCTTTCCACTCTAACATCCTTGCATAACAATCCGCTTCTAAGCTCTCAGGCTGACTGAAGTCCCTTATCCTTCTTCCCTCTACCCCTCCCTACGTCTACCCCTTAATTCCCTTCCTCTACCCAACTCACATTCTATCACCCTATTTATGTCATGCATTCTGGTTCCTTTTCAGCTCACTTCAACCCTCCCAACCTCCTATGTGCCCAATGGTTATATCCTGACTTGTGCCTTGAAACACTGTCTACTACCACTCATTCTCCTAACTTCAATCATCTTTACTTTGATACCAATAAATGTATTGCTCTGAGTCATGATTTTACATTTACTGCACTAGCTACCTGCACTGACAGACTGCCACTACTGTCAACACTTTTCTGGTATTACCAATGCCTCTGTTTCTGTTCTATGACCTGTTTCATTTACATTTTATATTTTATAATTTATCATGATACTCCCTAGATGAAGAAACATAGAAACATAGACTTTGACAGCAGATAAGGACCACTTGGCCCACAGTCCGCCCATTTCCTACCTACTAAATAAGCTGCAGATTCTAGTTAACCAACAGCCTAATTCCTGCCACCCACTACAATTCCCTTTTGTCTGCCCCATGCATGTTTGAATTCCCCACTGTTTTAGACCTAACAACCTCCCCAGGTAGGTGGTTCCATGCCATCTACCACTCTCCCTGAAAAATTTCCTCCACATTACCCCTGGGCCATCCCTCTCTATCTTTAAATTGTGCCCCTTTGTTCTTACACATCTCTTTTCTGAAGATGCTACCCTCCTGGACTTTGTTGATTCCATGAGGTACTTGAAAGTTTCTATCATGTCCCCCATCCCTCCTTTCATCAAGGTATGCATATTAAGCTGTCTCAGTCTCTCTTCATATGGTTAATGATGAAGACCCTGCACCATTTTAGTTGCCCTCCTCTGGACTGCTTCCATCCTGTCTATGTCCTTGAGTAGGTGGGGTCTCAAAACTGCACACAGTACTCCAGATGGGGTCTCACCAACTGTCTGTACAGAGGATAACCACTTCCCTTTTTATACTTGTGATGCCTCTTCCTATGCATCCCAGTATCCCCTAGCTCTCCTTACTGACTTCTCACATTTGCTTACCACCTTTAGGTCATCTGATATGACTACCCCGGTCTCTATCCATTTCGTTGTTGTTAGTACCTCCCCTGCTGCCTGGGTTCTTATTTACCAGGTACATTACTTTGCACTTCTTTGCATTGAATCTAAGTCGCCATATGTCTGACCATTCCTCCAAGCTTGCCAAGTCCCTTCTCATCCTTTCTACCCCCGGTCTATCATCTGTGTTACAGATCTTTGTGCCATCTGCAAGGAGACATACCTTTCCCTCAGACCCTCTGCAATGTCACCTATAAAGATGTTAAAGGGACAGGACCCAGTACTGAGCCCTGAGGTACTCATAGAATGTGAATGTGATGGCAGATAAGGACCACTTGGCTCACCTAGTCTGCCCATTTTCCTACCTAACAGATAAGCTGCAGATCCTAGTTAACCAACAGCTTACTTCCTCCTACCCTCCCTAGGACTGCCATATGTCTGTCCCATGCATTCTTGAATTCCCCCACTGTTCTTGACTTCACGACCTCCTCAGGAGGCTGTTCCATCATCCACAACCTTCCTATGAAAAATACTTCCTCACATTACCTCTGATCCGTCCCCCATCTTCAAATTGTGCCCCCTTGTTCTTGCACCTCTTTTCTGAAAGATGCTACCCTCTTGGACATTGTTGATTCCTTGAGGTACTTGAAAGTTTCAATCAAGTCCCTCTCTCCCTTCTTTCCTCAAGGGTATACATATTAAGCTCCTTTAGTCTTTCTTCGTGGGTCTTCTGGTGCAGACCCTGCACCATTTGGTTCTCCCTCCTCTGGACAGCCTCTACTCTGTCTATGTCTTTGGAGATGGCGTCTCCAGAACTGCACAGTACTCAGATGGGGTCTCACCAACTGTCTGTACAGAGGATAACAACTTCCTGTTTTCTACTACTGATGCCTCTCCCTGTGTATCCCAGTATCTCCCCTGCCTTCCTTACTGTCTTCTCACATTGCTTGCCCACCTTTAGGTCATCTGATATAATTACCCCCAGGTCCCTTTCCATTTTACTGTTGTCAGTATCTCACCCCCATTATGTACTCTTCCCCGGATTTTGTTTCCCAGGTGCATTACCTTGCACTTCTTTGCATTGCATCTGAGCTGCCATACATCTGACCATTCCTCCAATCTTGCCAAGTCCCTTCTCATCCTTTCCACTCCATCTTGTGTATTAACCCTGTTGCAGATCTTTGTTGTACGTCTGCAAGGGGTATACTTTACTTCAGTTCCTCTGCAATGTCACTTATAAAGACATTAAAAGGACCGGTCCTAGTACTGAACCCTGTGGTTCCCGCTAGTAACCCTCCTTTCTTCACTGTGTACTCCATTTACTACTACCCTTTGCGTCCTGTTGTCTAGCCAATATTTTATCAGGCTACCACCTTGGGACCCACTCCAAGGCTGGCTAACTTGTGTATTAATCTTTTGTGTGGGACTTTATCAGGTGCCTTGCTAACATCTAGGTAGGCCATGTCCACAGCCCCTCCCTGGTCTACTACTTTGGTCACCCAGTCAAAGAAATCTATTAGATTTGTCTGACACGACCTTCCCATTGTAAATCCATGCTGCCTTGGGTCCTGTGCCCCACTGGCCTCTAGGTATTCAACAATTCTTTCCTTCAGAAGTGATTCCATCATTTTCCCTACCACTGAGGTCAAACTTACTGGTCTGTAGTTTCCTGCCTCCGTCCTGCTCCACTTTTGTGAAGAGGAATCACATCTGCCCTCCTCCAGTCCTCCGGTGCCGCTTCATCCTCCATGATTTGTTAAAGAGTAGTCAGCGATGTCACTAGTTCTGCCCTTAGTTCCTTTAGAATTCTTGGGTAGATCCCATCAGGCCCCATTGCTTTGTCCACCTTCAATTTTATTAGTTCTTTCAGAACCCTTTCTTCTGTAAATGGACTGGCATAGACCTCGTCTTCAAAGTGTTTCTCTTGTTTGGTTTGGGTACCTCCCCTCCTCTTCCTTTGTGAATACTTAGCAGAAATTTCATTCAGTATCCCTGCTTTTCACCGTCACCCTCTACCCACATTCCCTCCCTTTATTAAGCCTCAGTATCCCTCATTTGGTCTTTCTTTGCTCCTAATGTATCTATAAAGGTCTTATCCCTTTCTTAACAGAGTTGGCTGTCCTTTCCTTGGTTTGGGCCTTTGCTATTCTGACTGCCTCCCTGCCTCTTTCTGCTTTAACAATAAATTTCTCTGTCCTGCCCCTTCTGTGTTTCCTTATATTTCCTGAATGCTGTCCTTTTCTCCTTAACCTTCCCTGCCACCTCTTGTGAGAACCATAGCATTTGTTCCTTTTTTGTGTTTTGTTGATTTAGAAACATAGAAACATAGAATTTGATGGCAGATAAGGACTGTAGCCCACCAGTCTGCCCATTTCCCTACCTGATGGATAAGTTGCAGATCCTACTCCACTAGTAACCCCTTTCTTCAGAATGTGCACCATTCACTATTACCTTCTGTGTCCTGTTGTGCAGCCAGTTTGCTACCCAGGCTACCACCTTGGGACCCACTACCAGGCTGGCTAACCAGTTATTAATCTTTTGTGTGGGACTGTGTCAAATGCCTTGCTAAAGTCTAGGTAGGCCATATACTCAACCCTCCCTGATCTATTACTTTGGTCACAGTCAAAGAAATCAATTAGATTCATCTGACATGACCTCCCTGCTGTAAATCCATGCTGCTTTGGGTCCTGTGCCCCACTGGCCTCTAGATACTCAACAATTCTTTCTTTCAAGTGATTCCATCATTTTCCCTACCACCGAGGTCAAACCTACAGGTCTGTAGTTTCCTGCTTCTGCCTTGCTAACACTTTTGTGAAGAGGAATCACATCTGCCCTCCTCCAGTCCTCAGGTACCACCCCATCCTCCCATGATTTGTTAAAAGTATGGTCAGTGGTGTCATTAGGTCCTCCCTTAGTTCTTTTAGGATTCTGGGTGAATCCCGTCAGGCCCCATTGCTTTGTCCACCTCAAGTTTTAAGAGTTCTTTCAGGGCTTTTTCTTCTGTAAATAGACTGGTGTCAACCTCCTACCAAGAGTGCTTCTATTGTCTGGTTTAGGTAACTCCTCCTCATCTTCTTTTGTGAATAATGAGCAAAAGTATTCATTCAATATCTCTGCCTTTTCACTGTCTCCCTCTGCCCACCTCCCCTCTCCTTTATTAATCTTACTATTCCTCCCTTAACTTTTCCTGCTCTCTAATGTACCTAAAAAGGTTTTATGCCCTTTCTTAACTGAGTTGGCTAATCTTTCCTCCAGTTTGGGCCTTTGCTATTCTGACTGTCTTCCCACTTCTTTCTGCTTTAATTGATACAGCTCCTTTTGTGCTCCTTCTGTGATTCCTTATACTTTTCAAATGCAGCCTTTTTCTCCTTAACCTTCCTGCCACCTCTTTTGAGAACCATAGTGGTTTTTACTCCGCTTTGTTTTCTTTATTTGTTTCACACAAAGGCTCATTGCCTCTATGATGGCAGTTTGATTTTTCTCCATTGTTCTTCCACCCTCCTTTTGGCTATTTGCTAGTGCATTCCTCAGGTATTCACCCATTTTGCCAAAGTCAGCCCTTCTAAAGTCCAGTATCATTGTTTTTGTGTGGCTTGTCTCCATGGTTGTGCTTAGCAGGCACACTGTGCAGTGGTCGCTTGGTCCCAGATGTCTACTGACTTCTAAATTTGTGATCCTCTCTCCATTTGAGAGTACCAGGTCTATTATTGCTCCGTCCCAAGTGGGTTCCAACACTAGCTGTCTATGGTACCTACCTATGTGATCATATTGCCTTCATGCTCTGTGATCTTATAGCCTGTAAACTGCCAACATAATACCTTGTTGTGATCTTACTCTATTGTAACCCCTGTTTAATCATGCTATTTTATGTTTGCAACTGATTGTGTAAACCATGACCTCATTGTGAATGAACTTGCTCAGTGGAGCTTATCCACAATAAACTTGAACTTGAACTTCGTGAAACAGACTAGGTTTCCACATTGTGCTAATCATTTGCAAAACTGCTTAATGTCAATTGGCACAGCTTTACATATTGGTATATTAATGTAAACAAAAAGCAATTACAATGCAGAAGGATGATAAGCAAGATATTTGAGTTATTGATTTTATTGTTGATCAGTTAACAAACCATTACAACATTACAAAATATTTCACAAAAAACATTAAAAGTAATCTCCAACAATCATCACATAACAGACTACTTATTACATAAGCAAACTTATTTGCTCCAAAACACTGACACTTTAGAATAGATTACAAATTATAAAAGTCTATTATTAATAAATAAGTTGTAAGAGCACATTTATTACTAAATGGTCCTCTAATATCAAGACATAATATTTAAAGGGATATATGATGGTGCCCATAACTAAACCCTAACCTTTGCTAAATATGCTGCAAAAAGTGAGGCCTCCTTGGATCTCCTGAGTAGCAATTGGCTGCACCATCCATTGATATTCACATACAACCAACCACCCTGAAGCTACATCTAAGAATGAAATCAACCACTGTATTTCAGCCCTATTTTGGGTACTAGGTCATCTCACAGAGGTACTATGTTACAAACAAGAATAGAGGCTTAGTCACTAAGACCACATTAGGACATCCTATGTTTGCCAATAATACCTGCCCTTTTGGTGACGTACCAAGGTGTTCCATGAAGCACATGTTGCCTCTTGCTTCTATTATCATCAAGCATGGCAGGAATTATATGACAGCTTCAATTAAATAATCATACATAAGTTTCTATAAACCATTCCTACTATATGTCCACACATTTCAATCCATTTTCAGACCGATTAGCACGTTGCTGAGCCCAATTGTGGCTACCATTTCACATCCCAGTATAAGGCCATTAACAGCTTCTTGCAGGGTCATGTTTTTAAGCACACCTGTTAAGCTCCCAGGGTATCTTTCTGCCCCTCCTACCTCACTGTAATACAAAATTTTATGAGTTGTTAATTTCTGATTGATTAAATGAGGTTCACCCAGTCGCAGTACCTGGAATTGCAATGATAACAAGTAGATGAAACAAAAATATCACATAGAAACAGAGCGCTGTAGCAACAGACTGACTGTGATGGGAGCAAAAATCAGTCAGGACACTACCAACATATACATTTACACTATCTTCATGTTTACAGGGGCTTCTTCCAATGAACCACCCAGCAATTTTTATAAAATAACTCTGAGGTGCACATGCACGGAAACCAGTGCAAGAAAGGGACAGTAGGCATAGTTTGTGCATGCTCTAACTTTATGTACACCCTGTACCCCATAGGACAACAACATGACAGCTGAGTTGTCTCAGCAAAGTGGTGGTATCTTGCTGTATGTCCTTGCCTGCATCCTTGGTGGGTGACTTCACTATGTGGATTACCTTAGAAGACTGCCCAGCATATTAGAAAGGATGCATCCTGGCTGCACTCCCAGCAGACATCCCTGCCGGATCAGCATCATAAACTGCCTACACAGAAGTGCATCCACCAGTACAAGCTCCACTCCAAACCACCAGATGTCACCCTACAATGCAGCACTCCACAAACACAGCAACAAGCAGAATGTGTGCTCTAATGCCAGGGCTCAAATGTTGGTGACCAAAAGGCATCACCCCATAATGGTATACCATTAAATCATACCTACAGTTAGCAAATAACACCATTTGGAATTTACTTATTTTAACCCATTTTCTCCCAACATTATTTGTTCCCAGCACATTATACATCTCATTTAAAACTGCACTAATATTTATAAACTATTCACTAACAGAATTGTTATATCCTATATCAGTGGCTCTGTTTCATGTTTGAGAGTCTCACTTAGTGTTCTTGTATTAAATGCAGTATATCACACTACAATTTAAAACAAGGAATGTGTTCAGATTGCTTAAATGCATTCTGCTCAATAACAGGAATTTACACTGTAATCAAACTCCACAGATCTCCACAGAATGACAACAACATTTTGGGAAATTAGCAACAGGAGAGTCCAGCACTTAGCATTTTGAAAGATATGATTGCAAATAGTCATCACTCACGTTTCATAATATTGATGATTGAAGCATTGCCAGTGTTCAAGCCCATCTATTTTAATTCAGTAAAAGGGGTTTGAATGTTTAATCAACAGCTGAAGGGTAAAGAAAAATAAATATCTCATGGGAGGATACCCTTATCTGACATTAGCCTGTTGCTGACTCCGTGTCTTTTTGAAAAGCTTTGCAGAAGAGATTCACTACAAATTAAACATAAGCATAACATAACTCCTTTTCTTAGTCCAAGAAACCAATTATTCAAACCCTTTACCAGTATTTTCCAATTTCTTTATATACGCATTTGCTACCACTGAATTCTTCATCCCAGAACTTTGTGATACTGTACCTGTAAAACAGAAAAACATAAGTGCTCATGTAAGAGCAATAAAATTCATACCACTGGGGATACTGACCTCCCCATCCCAAGCAAGGATGGCATACCTTTGTTGAAGTCAAAATAGGTTATCAGCACATAAAGTGCTATTTCAATTCATCCATCTCTAATTTGCCTCAGATCTTCTCAAACACCTCTGAAACACCAGAATTGTCCCTGAACACCAAAATCAGCCAAACTGTCTCTCAAAAGGTCTTGGAATTTTCATTTGGGAGGTCGTTCCATTAGACGACTGTATACACTACTCTCTGTCTATCTTTTTAGCTTTAGAAAGTAAAGTTTAAACTAAATTTGCAGCACTTTTCAGCCATGAGGAAGTCTTCCATTTGGTTAGTACATACATACCACACTGTAGCAAACTGTAATTAAAAGTTATCCAGCAGAGAGCAAAATAATTTAAAGCTCCCAGCACTTTTCGAACAATTCAAGTAGTACATAAAAACTTTCCAGACATTTAGAACGTTAAAACTACTTATATTCATGACAACAAACAAAATGAAAGATACAAATCTCCCATGGAGCAGGAGTGAGAGCAGGGCAGAACAAGAGTGCGGCCATCTTGCATTAGAATATTCTGGCACTTTTAGGTAATGTAGCTATCTGTCCTAAACTCTAACACACAGTAAAGGAATATGTTGGGGTTCATCCTCCAACTGCCCCTCCCACATCTTGGGCCAAAGCAAGCATACCCCCTACCCCAAACCTTATGTATCATGCACTACAACCCACCCTTTTCCTTTTAATGTATTGCTCTGAAAAGCTCAAAGTAAAATACAGTGTTTTAAATGCAGGACAAGATCACACTGTGAATAAATGATGATGTTGAAATATGAGCATGCAGTTTCTTATTTCACAGTTCAGTGCTCATTCCTTTAGATCACATCAATGTCCACATCCATGGGTAGTGGATAAGAAGAATTATTAACTTACTTGCCATGGCTGGTAATCCAAAATGTCAGCACAAGATCCATTAGTAAAGGCCCAAATCCAGGCATGCATGTAATCATATTATGTAAAGCATACACCAGGGCATACAACGCATTGTAGAGATGATAGACAAATCTGAAATTTAATATATCAAAAAGAGCTATCAGAGATTTTTAAGGTCTTCTCCTCCTGTGCAAAATGTTATTTCCACTGGTGCTGTTGACTGATTTTTGTGTGTGGCCACTTACAGTTAAATACATTCTCCCAAAACTTGTTAATAAATATGTCACCTGGTGATCTGAAAGGATGAATATTGGAAAGAAATTCTTTATAGCCTGGGATTCTCTTTCATGGTGTGCAAACCCAAGAGTAGCATTTACTAACTCCCAGATCTGTTTCTTGAAGATGTCCATGAGGACAGTGCATGTCCGATACTGGAAATCCATATTTTTCCAGTTAGGTTGTGAATGAAATCTCTTCCATCAAAGGCAGCCAAATAGTACTTGGCACATTCACAATTATAACTTTTACTGAAAAGGTTTTGATCAACTCAACTATGGTGGAGACCTTTTTCTGAAGACTGGGTATGGTAATTGTTTCCAAGAAAGCAATGCATCCACCAGCCTGCATATGCTCTTTCTTCAGATTTTGGCTCCTCAGTTGACCATAGTCATCTCCAGAGGCTATGATTCCAATCCAAGACCAACAAAGTACTTCATCAACTTGGCTATGGCAAAACTCTCAGTATTCCCATTGCGGATGGTCGAAGGAATGATGGGAACTGTTGCTTGTCACTGAGGAGGTATGATATTGCCCCATGGCTGATCTGTGGGTATAAGAACATTTTCAGCATTAATAAAAGCAATACATCCTTAATACACACCTATTGGAGTAAGCTGGATTTGGTGGATCCTTACAAATTTATGGGAGGGTATAATCAAGTAGACATCAGTGTGTGCTTCAGACTAAAAGGAGAGATCCACACTGGAAGTCACAGCCTTGGGCTGGCAGGATCAAAGTTAAAATGGGTGGGAGGAAGTATTGCTTCAAGGGAAGAGTGGTGGATGAATGGAATGCACTGATTTAGAGCTTATAAAAGTTTCACTATCTCAGAGATTGGGATCAAATGGAATAGCACAAAATGCTTGCTAGGTACAAATGGGAATACAAAAGAACTGAGAATGCCCAGACAGTAGAGGGATGGCCCAGTAACTCAAGGAAGGAATATAGTCCCACAAGAAAGATAGGCGCATGACCACCCTTGAGGACTGAAGTGACTGAAGTCTGTTGGCCCAGTTTGCTGTTGTAAATGTATTGGCCACAAAATGGTGAGCAAATTGCTCATCATTGCACTGACCTATAAATGTGTGCTACTAAATGGGAGCAGTCATACTGGGGGCACACTGTAAATGTACACAGTACTGGTCCATGCTCATTATGCACATGGCACACTATAATACACACACACACATACATGGGCTAGTCCAGTAAACTTAATTGTCTGCTTTCCCACCTCCCAGACATGTACCTTAGGCTTGCATGTGGACACAAGACTAATTCCTTCATTCCATCACTCACCCATCTCCTGGGCCCTACTCAAGAATGTATCAACTACTGCAATACAGTGGTTCCCTCCTAACCCTTTTCCCACACATGCCCATTTGCAATACAAACTAATGAAAATTACAGCTCCCAAACTTCAGTACAAACCCATACAGTACTTCAACTGCCCCTTGCCAGAAATTTCATTTTAGTTCATGGGTGTATTTTAAAAGTGCTGCAATTGATGTGTTGGCGCTATTTGTCTGTGTTGTAATTGTTACTGTGCAACATTTATATGCCAAACCTGCCTCCTTCTGCCCACCAGCCCACATAATATACTGATGCAGAAATCCCTGAGACCATTTCTGAGCATAGCTTGATGGAGTAGCAGCCAAGGAACTGTCAAAAATGGTATTGCACCAATGTTGTGACAGTCCCTTGTGTCTAAGAATTAGGCCTACTGCTTCTTGTAAAAGAATGTACTAAAATGTTATTTTGTGCCAGAAAGCACCTTCCCTTGTAACACTCACACAGAGCACCTGGATTTTCCTTTTCTTTTCTTTTTAGTAACCAGGCAAGGCTAAATAGGTACACAATTCCTGTTTTCAGGGAGTACTAGGAGAGTTGAGTGACTGCTCAGGGTCACACAGTATGTAAGTGGAAGTTGTGTGAATCTGACCCAGTGTCGACTGGATGTACAAAGCTAATCTATAGGTCTTAATCTAACCTCTAGGCTAAAACAGTGACAGGGAGAAAGCGAGTGTGAGGGGAGGCACACCTAACTCCTTAACTAAGAGTTAAGAGAAACATAAAAAGTGAGCACATGTATCATAAACAATTTATTGGTGCATCAGGCTTCAACCAGATACCCTATGTATTAACATCAACTCTTATGAGTCTTCTTCTGGGGCTGTGCTGAACACGAACACAGCATTCATAATTTGAGAACAATTAAGACCTTTGAAATCAGTGGTCACATTCATAGGAAAACTTGCAAGTTAGGATTAGATAATAAGAACTCAATTTAGAATATAATCTAACATTTCATTAGACAGGAAAACGATTGTACTTAAAGAGCTGCATAAAAATATTGAAATACTCTGTATACATAATATAACCATACATTAATGAGCTTTATTAAATTTCTACAGATCCACTGAATACAATAATAGCATGGATCAAATGATAATGTTAATGTTCATTCTAAATATCAGTACAGCCCCAGTGACATCCTTAAAATGAAAAGCAGTATAAAATAAAATGCTGGTATTTTAAGTCCTACTAAGTGGTAGAGCAGCCTGATGAAAATTATTAAATTTGTGTCAAAATGACATAAGCTTTTTACAAATAATGTGTCCCTGGAGTGGCTTGAAGCAAAAATGCAGAAGAGCTAGAAACCTAACAGTTGAAGAACTGTCACTAGCACAAATCAGAAATTCAATGTCTTATCTTAATCTAAACAGTGTAGAGTGACAGTAAAACAACAACCATCACAGACAAGGGAATCAGCTGGAACCGCATATAAATTCAAAATTCAACCTGTTTACACAGCATTGTACATAAGGAAAATTTAAGGAGTCAAATAGGATTATATGCTAAATCTATTTTCTTATTATCTAATCCTCATTTAGAAACATAGAATTTGATGGCAGATAAGGACCACTTAGCTAACCAGTCTGCCCATTCCCTACCTAATGGATAAGCTGCAAATCTAATTAACTAACAGCCTGCTTCCTCCTACCCCCACCCCTAGAATTGCCTTATGACTGTCCCAAGCATTCTCAAATTCCACCACTGTTTTTGACTCCACAACCTCCTCAGGAAGGCTGTTCATGCATCTACAACCCTATCTATGAAAAAATACTTCCTCACATTACCTCTGAGCTGTCCCCTCTATCTTCAAATTGTGCCCCCTTGTTCGTGCATACCTCTTTTCTTGAAAGATGCTACCCTTTTGGACTTTATTGATTCCCATGAAGTGCTTGAAAGTTTCTATCATGTCCCGCTCTCCTCCTTTCCTCAGGGTATACATATTAAGCTCCTTAAGTCTCTCTCTTCATATGTCTTCTGATGCAGACCCTGCACCATTTTAGTTGCCCTTCTCTTTGCTGCCTCCATCCTGTCTATGTCTTTGTGGAGATTCAGTCTCCAGAAATGCACCTGATTCTCAGATGGGGTCTCACCAGCTGTCTGTACAGAGGGATAACAACTTCCTGTTTTTACTGGTGATGCCTCTCAGTATGCATCCCAGTGTCACCCCAGCCCATCTTACTTCCTCTCACATTGCTTGCCCACCTTAGGTCATCTGATATGACTACCCCAGGTCCCTTTCCATTTTTGTTGTTAGTATCTCACCCCCATTGTGTACTCTTCCCTGGGTTTTGTTTCCCAGGTACATTACTTTGCACTTCTTAGTATTGAATCTAAGCTGCCATACACATGACCATAGCTCCAGCCTTGCCAAGCTCCTTCTCATCCTTTCCACAGCTCCTTGTATATCCAACTCTGTTGCAGATCGTTGTGTCGTCTGCAAAGAGACATACTTTCTTCCAGTCCCTCTGCAATGTTGCTTATAAAGTCATTGAAGGACCCGGTCCTAATACTGAAGCCTGTGGTACACCACTAGTAACCCCCTTTCTTCAGAGTGGACTCTGTTTACTATTACCCTCTGTGTCCTGTTCTCCAGTCAATTCTTTGCCCAGGCTACCATCTTGGGACCCACTCACAGGCTGGCTAACTTGTATATTAAGCTTTTGTGTGGGACTGTGTCAAATCTTTGCTAAAGACCAGGTAGGCCATGTCCACAGCCCTCCCTGATCCACTACTTTGGTCACATAGTCAAAGAAATCTATTAGATTCATCGCTCATGACCTTCCCATTGTGAATCCATGCTGCCTTGATCCTGTACCCCTCTGGCCTCTAGGTATTCAACAATTCTTTCCTTCAAAGTGATTACATCATTTTTCCTATCACTTGCATGTTTTTCTATGAATGTGAGCACTAATTTGAAAGGTGTTATTCTTTTCTATATAACTGCTGTATTCATGGATAGAGATGTGCAAAATTGAAAAATTTCACCTAGGAAATATTTCATATAAATCCTACATTACATAAAATGTTTTGCATAAGCGAAGCGTAATTTTGCCTCTAATTCCACTTCGTGTAATGTGAAATTTCACCCAATTTTGCCAATTTCAGTTTTGAGTAAACAAAATTTTGCCATTATCCCAAATTTTGCCAATGTTTTTCAATTTTGCCTGCAAAATTGCAATGCATGTGGATAGATAGATGAAATATAATGTGAAGGATGCTTCCTGCACATTATATTGTCTGTTGAATCAGAGAGCAGTTCAGTGTGGTGCATCACAGCCAATAAAGACAGACAGACAGACATAAGGCAATTCTTGTAGGGGCAGGAAGAAATAACCTGTTGGTTAACTAGGATCTGCAGCATATCCAGTAGGCATTGAAATAGGCAGACTAGGTTAGAAAAGTGGTTCTTATCTGCCATCAAAGTCTATCCTTCTGTGTTTCTATAAACCCTTCAAAACCTCTTTAATTGTGATTTTTGAGTTAATTGCTCCCAGAATCTCAGTTTAGTTCCTAGTACTGCTAGTAAACATTTTTTTGTTTTGTATCTTTGGATAATGCCAAGTTAAACTTAGGTAGTGTTTTCAGTTTTCTCTGTGTCTGTGTCAGTGAGGAGTTGAGTGAGCGAGGTTGACTGTGTGGTGTGTGTGTGTGTGTGTATGTGAAAGTAGAACAGACTAGTGAACATTTTTTGTTTTTGTATCTTTGAATAATGCTTAGTTAAACTTAGGTAGTGTCTTCAGTTTTCTCTGTGTCTATGTCTGTGAGGGAGTTGAGTGGGGAGGGTCAACCATGTGTGGGGTGTGTGTGTGTGTGTGTGTGTGTGTGTGTGTGTGTATGCGTAAGTAGAACAGGCTAGATCCTAATATTTGACAGATGTCTTACAAGTAGCCAGTGAGTTTCTGTAATTTCTTTTTAGTTTTAATATTTTGTTGGTGTGCTACTTGTTTGTTACATTTTTCTTACATATTGACCCTTTTTGGGTACTTTACGTGAACAGTTACTACAGTCTGACTGAGTAGGTCTGTTCCTGCTTTCCTTTGCTTAATCACTTTTGTGATTTTTTTATTAAGTATTGTGTACATTGAGCACTTGACTTGTCCATATCCAGGTACACTGCATTGTTGAATGGCTCTCAGGAAATTATTATTGTGATCTAACCTCTGCATTGCAGCATTCCTGTTTTCTTTTAATTTGCTTACCATATTAACACTTTCTTACCTGTCAGACCACTGTTGTTTACTACCTGACCTCCTATATAAAAAAAAACATAGTTTTAAGATAGTGGTGGTCCCTGCATCAGTTTGGAGATGACTGTTCATTTGAAATCTTGTTGATTCTTCCATCTGATATATCTGTAAGCCAAAACTGTATTTAGGAATTACTAACACATTGCAGTACTAGCCTTATCCAGACACTAGACCGTAGTTAAGTATTTTGATTGAGAGGTGTTCTGTGCATTTGGTTTTACAGTTTAGTTTTGTGACCTACCAACACCACCTGTTTAATATCAAGTTGTGTAATAATCATCCCATTGAAAAACTGTCATTTGATTAAGAACTGCTTAAGTAGTCTTTTTGGATTTACTACTGCACCTTGTTTTGGTGGTGTTCTCTGTTAGTTTTTATTGAAAGTCTCTTACTTTTGTCCTCCTGTTGCCCCATGTTACTTAGCTCGTGTTTTGTAATTTAAAAATAAAAGTGTTTTCACACTTGAATAGGCTACAGTAGCAGTTGTAGGTTGTTATATACATATACACTATTGTACAGCTACCTGTTCTGATTTCTGTTTTCCTTTTGTAGATAGCACTGCAGGTGTTAAATCACACTTATTTAATAGAAATACATAATAATATAGTTCCAGAGGAAGCCAAATGAAACAAGCATATAAATATGCCTGCCAAGAGACGTTCAACTTTAGGTAAAAGGTGTGGGGTGGGAGGTGGCTCAAAGAAGTCTGTTGGAAAAAGCAAACCTATGTCTGATTCTGAATCAGTGTCCTCTGTGAGCTCCACTGTTGCTGTGGCAGCCATTAGCAGCAAATCAAAGTTAGACGTGGCTTCAAGTCTGTGACTCATTTTGCACTGCCCAATCTGTAGCTATCATGCTTTTTGGGGATGAAACTGGGAATAAGGGAGACACTCACAAAGTGGAGGCAAAGAGGTCCAGGGGAGGTTGAAAAAGTTGTCCATATGACTGTAGTTCCTGCTCAGGAGGAGCCGATGGTGGTGAGGGTGATAGTGTCCAGCTTTAGTCTGTTTCTCCTGGAAAGGAGATAAGAAAGTCAGCCCCTCTTATAGTGAGGAGATACCAGAAGGAAAATGTTTGTCTAGCAGTAGACAGCGATAGGGAGGAGGAGAAGGAGGATATAATATGTTTTGAAACTGATGATGATGGCGTGTTTGATACTCTGTTGGATCCAGAAGTGAAAAGATGAAGGTTGAAGATGTAGCCCATTTAGATGACAAGACTGAGGGTGAAAATATCAGCAAGCCTACAACAAGCAGGCCAGTCACCCCTCCTCAGAAATGTAGCATTCTGGATATCATGCAAGTGGCAAAAAGCAAAACTTCCACATCTTTGGCTCCACTGTCCAAGTCTCAGTCCCATGCCAAATCTAGAGGTGCAAAGTCATAGTTTTGGGGATTTTTCATGCTTGATGCAGCTGATGACATCGTGGCAATATGTCAGCTTTGTCAAGCATGTATGTAAGTCATGGAAAAAGGGCAGCCTCATGGGCAAGGGTGGCCAGCACATCTAAATGAAAACAAGCACCCATTGCACTGACACCAACAACAGAAATATACCGGAGCTGTTGGTGGGACTTCCCTTGTTAAGCTTAATGTTAATGGCAGTAGTGCAATAGAGCAGGAGAAGGGAGGTTGAGTGAGTTGGTGGAGGAAGACTGGGAGGAATCTTTTTCTCTGTCGAGCAGTGGGCATAGTAGCAGTGGAGCTGCCACTCCTCAAGTTATAAAAGTACACCACCAGGCACCAAATTCACTAGTTTCATACATGCTGCACATCCCAAGCCCCAAGAGTCACCTGGTACCCCAGCAAGAACAACATTGATGGCACAAGTAAAACATTTTGTCAACCCAAGATGCAGCCCACATAATGAGTGTGTTTGAGAGGCACTCAAAGTACCCCAATCATGCTGCTGCACTTGAGCTGAATGTAGCCACAGCTGAAATGCTCACCATCGACCTGTTACCTTTCTCCTTTCTGGAGAATCCTGGATTCTGCTATTTGATGGCCCGTGCCTGTACCAAATGGCAGGTGCTATTGTGAAAATATTTCTCCAAATGTGCCATGCCCGAACTCTACAGAAGAGTTTCAGTCTGTCCTACATGCCATGAAGCATTCTGCCTCAAAATAAAATCCACCATAGCATGGGTATGTGGAGAAGTGGGCAAAAGAGCTGACAGCGAATATTTGTGCATAACAGCACACTGGGCACAGATACCTGGGGTGGTTGTTGATTTGGAGCCTGGCAAAAGCTGCATAAAGCAAAATTGTTGTGGTAGCAACACACCTGGTATTTGTCAGAATGCAACCATTACTATACAAAGTGTTACAGGGTCTAACACTTGTGAGAAAATGTTGATATGCTGCTAAATCAGATTAATGAGTGGCTGAATGCACACTCACTCACAGCAGGGTTTATTGACAGTGACAATGGCTCCAATGTGGTTAAGTGCATTACTGACAGTTTTTTTTTCAGAGTTCCCTGCCTGGCACACTGCCTTAATTTAGTTGAACAACAATTTCTGAACTACAATGAAATAAATGAAACAGTGTCTGTCACCAGATGCATCTGTATGCATGTTGCCCATTCTGCAAAGGCCCGTGACCATCTGGGTGAGCTGCAGTGCACTAACCATTTGCCTCAGCACCTTATAAAGCTTGATGTTTTATCAGGTGGAACTCCACACTGTATATGCTGAACTGGCTTTATGAGCAGTTTAAGACAGTTTCAGATTACCTACTGCTGCACACTACCTGGGACAGTACAGGAGTGTCCATCACCCTAACAACAGAGCAGTGGTGACAAATGCATGGCATAATATGCATTCTGTATCCATTTGAGCATGCAACACAGGCTGTGAGTGGGGACACTGCCTGTATAGGTCAGTCAATGCACCTGATATGTGTGCTGAGGCAGACACTGGTGAATGTCTGTTACCAGATGTAGGCAAGTGATGATCACAGTGCTGTTCATGCAATGGGTCACATGCTCCATATACTGGACAGCAATACCCATACCTCTGGCATTATGCAGTCTAATGAGGTTGCTATTGCTACCATGCTGGATCCATGGTACAAATGTGGCTTGCCTGCCATGATTGAAGGGGCCATGTGTGAGTGGACAAATTGACCAGTTACCTTGTCAGATGGGTACATAGTGCACAGAAAGTGCAGAGACACAAAGGGACATCTGCCAGGTGTTGCTTCCACCACCACCGTGAATCATCAGAGGCCACCAAATCAGAAAAATTCAAAGTCGCAGCACAGCATGGCAGGTAATCCCACATTAGATGTTCTGTACCAGTGGGCATGGAAGAAACTGAAGACAAGGAGGAGGAGGAGCATGATGAGACAGCAGGACTCAGGGCAGCACAATGTATGGTGGATACCTACATGGGAGACACCAAGCTTCTTGGCATCATTGATGAGCCATTGGTGTACTGGAGCAGCAAGTGAGTGATTGGCCTGCTCTGGCATCTGTTGCTTTTAAATATCTCAGCTGCCCACCATCCTGTGTCATTGTGGAATGGGTGTTCAGATCTGCTGGGGCCATTGTTCATGACCATAGGACATATCTGTCAACAAAGACTGTTTTCATCTTAACATATATAAAAGGAAAGAGGATCACATTGCACATAACACAGTTATATCAATGGTATTGCCCCAAGAACGTGTGTCTCGGAGATGATGATGGCAATGAAGATGTCCACACTGGTAGGGCCTCTACAAGCAGGGAGGTAGATGAGGCAGCAATGATGACAGCATTTATACCTGGTGATGATGCCAGTCTTGCAAATTGTGAGGGCTACTTCGTGGATAATGTGTCAGTGGAAGAAGGATAAAGGTAGTATGCACCCCATGCCACCACCATCATCCCCACCCCCATTTCCACTGAATATGCTGTTTTATGTTATTATTATACATTTAAAATGTTATTTTGATGGTTGTTCTGTGTTACACATCCAGTTAAATCATTTAATTTGATTACCCAACTTAGTAACAATGTTTACTTTATTTCATTTTTGAAAATGTATTTGCCCCTGCTATTCTAACTGGAATGAATATGTCATCTCAGCAATACACAATGGCTCCATTGAGCGACAAACACTGAACAACATCTTCCCCATTTCCATATATACCTTCATGAGACCCTGAGTGAGTGTCCAGTGAGTGTGCCATCACTGTATACACAATGTAACAATAACAACGTAGTCGGGCAGTGCACAGCCAGTACTATGTTACTCAGAAATGCATGCATACTCCACCCCCATGTATACAATTAACTATCATGAAATACACCTCCTCGTCATCCATCCATCCTAATGTGTATAACACCGACTTCGACAGTGTGGCCATCACTCTCATAGTTACAAGAAATACTGCTGAAAATCTGTGAAGCTGACAGATGCATGCTCCAGCATAAACAGCAGTCTCAGATCAGTAAATTAATCCTGCCTCCAAGTCCAGCTAAATTACTCCTCCTCCTCTTCCCCGCAGTCTTACACCAAGAAGAACCACAGCATTGCCAGTGCCAGCACATTTGGGGCAAGTACATCAACCCACACAATGCATCCCATTCATTCCAGCATTCACACTTGGTGTCATTTTCCTCTTGCCAACAACCCATGATGACAGCATTGCCAGCAAATTTTGGGCAGTATATCAACCAGCAAGATGCAGCACTTTTATCCCAACAAGCACAATTGGTGTTATTTTCATCCAGCAAAACAAAACAGCCACTTAGAAAGCAACCCATATCATCATCATGAAGCAAAAATATATATGTTTTTCCTCCTTGGCCTGTCTTCTGTTCAACTGATTCATGGTAATTAGATTTCAGTTGTTGTCATGTTATTACTTATAGCTCTATTGTGCTGTTATGCATGCCTTTGTTGTGATAGAATGTCAGTATGTGCAAGGCAGCACACCTTATTGTATAAGTTATCTTATGTATTTCCATTTAACTCAATGCAGAGTTTGCCATGTTGACACCATGTGAGGCCAGGACCGTGGAACAAGGATGATACATCGACACGACATATTCAGAGCCTAGTCAGTACACATTATAAGCATCATTATGTACATGTCAGTATTAGAATTGTAACATTTTTCACTTCTAGATTTTGTGTATTCCATTCCAGGCACTGAACATACTGGTATGCTTCACTATAGTCTCATAATTGAAATCTATTCAGCAGGTGGGACATTTTTGGTCACATTGTCAACATCGATGGTAAGTATCAGCAGAGGTAAGTATCAATGCTAATTTTATTTTTCTTTGATATTTTTCTCCACCTTTTTACAGAAGATATTGGTTCAAACATCTGTCTTGAATTGGGTATCTGTCAAGCCAAATTAAATGTTCTATTCAAAAGAATACAATTTTAATATTGGTAACAGTATTAGTTCAGGTAGCATCACAGCACAGGTGATAAATGGTTATGCTACCATTTACAGTGTCAGTTGCACATTCTTGGATAAAAGTAATATATCCTTCATCATCTTACAGTGGTTTAATCGAGGGACTTATTTAAGCTGCGTATGGGTGATTCCACAGTGTCAATGGCAAAACATGTAGGATTCAATCCAAGGTGACAATTTTCTCATTAGCGCAGCAGTTCATATAATACATTTGTTTTTTTCACAGATATCCATTGATGATGATGATGATGTATGTTTCTAGTTGTCAGCAGTGACCCACACATTGCAGGTGCAGCATCTCAATCCAACATCCACACACCAGGATGGAAGACTTATATTTAGTCACCAATGCCATACAGAGATGGGATGCATCAGCACATGTCCACCAGAAAACTAAGCAACCATTCCAAATGAAATACTTTCTACCTGCCAATAAGAAAACAAGTATTTGTCAATGCTGAATATTGTCTCACTGGCATTGGTGGTAGAGTTAGAGATGCATAATAGGAATGGCAGTGAAGTATTGAACTGATGCCAACCTCACCCCATCCCTGCAGAGACAACAGGCATTGAGGTGTGCCTTTGGGTCGTCGGCTATAACTCTCATGCCATTTCACCTCTCCCTACCCTGCAGACACTGACAAGTGTTGTGGTTTACTTTGGGGTCTTTGGGCCTTATACTTACCCCATTCCATAAGGAAATACACTGAGATGGGTGCAGTATAGAAGAATGGGTGAACTTTGGGGCTGAACACTCCAAGGCACACTCAATCCCTGTCACTGGTGGGGTGGTGGTAGAAAGGAATCAGCATTACAGCAGATGATCCAAAGTTACACCCCTGATGACTGTCAGTCTCTAGAGGGTGGGGTGTTATAGTTGGAAACCCTAACCTCATAGGTGTTTGCTGGTATTTTCACTCCAAATTTTCAACATGGGCTTTTTGTAACCCCATCTGATGAAGAGTGGCACTATCAGTTTGTTAACCAAAAGTGATTTTGCACAGCGACTGTGCCATTTGGTGCCACAGGTATGAAAACACATTTTGGGCAGGATGTGAAAATGACAACTGTATTGTTCATGAGGAGGTGTAAAAATGGTTACATTGTAAATCTGGAGTGAAAATATGAACAATTGAAGTCATGAGCATGCATAGAAACTATGAACACACGCCCATAACCCAATTATTTTTGGGATTTTTTTAACCACATTTTCAACACAGGCAGTTGGGACCTCCCCATGAACGGTGGAACTGTGATTTTGTTAATCTGTCTCAGAAGTTGATTTCCACAGCGGCCACTCCATTGTGCGCCACAGGTGCGAAAACACATTTTGGGCAGGATGTGACAAATGACAGCTGTACTGTTTATAAGGAGGTGTGAAAAATGCCAGTGTTGAAAATCTGGCATGAAAATATTGCAAATTTGAGAAGTTATAGTGGTGCATGGAAACTGTGCAACACATGCTTGTAACACAGTCATTTTATGGACTTTCATCACCTAATTTTCAACATAGGCATTTTAGGACCTCTGTTCATGAATAGTGTCACTGTAATTTTCTTAATCTGTCCCTAAAACTGATTTCCCACAGTGATTGTGCTATTCTGTGCTGGAAGTCTGAAAGCACATTTCAGCTAGGATATGTAAAATGACAGCAGTACTGTTGATAAGGAGCTGTGGAAAATGCCAATGGTGAAAATCAGGAGTAAAAATATTACAAATTCAAAGTTACAAGATCATGTGAAAACTGCGCAACATATGCCATAAAATAGTCATTTTGGGAATTTTGTTCACCAGATTTGCAAAATATGCTTTTTGACAGCCCACCTCATGAACAGTGCCACTGTCGTTTTGTTAATCGTCCCAAAAGATGATTTCATGCAGTGACCACGAAACACCTTTTGGGACTGAATAATGCCATGACAGTGGCTGAATTCATGAGGAGGTGTCCCAATAACCCCATGTCAGAAATCTGGTGCCAAAATTCCACAAAATGCCTGAGATATGCACCAAAGTTGAAAAAACCCTATTTTGTCATTATACAGCTTACTGGCATTTCTTTAGTTCAGTTGGCTTTTGAAGACTGCAGACTTGTTCCAGGTCCACGAAGATCATCGTGCATGCCAGAGGTAAGTATGGGGTGAGGGTGTATGTGGGGAGGCAGGGTGCACAGAGGGTGGGCACAGGTTGGGGGAGGGGCCACCAGACTCGACGAGGACTGTTTTCTCTTTACAGGTTAAAAAAAGAAAAACATCATGGGAAGGGCTTTTAAAGGGCATTTGGCATGCTGGGGTGCAGTCCCAGTGTGCCACCTGATTAGTTTGGGGACTGTAGCTGACGGGGGATTGGGTACCCCATCAGCACATACTGAGTGGGGGGCAAGAGCTGAGGGGACTGGCACCCCTCAGCACACAATAAATTGGAGGGACATTATGCTGACAGGGAGTGGGCTCCCCATTGCAGATTGAACTAGGAATGGGGGTATTAGCCAATGGGGGACTAGGCCCCCTGTTGGCAAAGAAAGACTGTTGGGGGCTATGATGCCGAGGGTATTGGGCACCCCTTCGGCACACAATTGAAATTAGAAGGAAGGCATTATGCTGACAGGGAGTGAGCCCCCATCAGCACATGAACTAGGTTGGGGCATGCGAGGGGACTGGGCACCCCAAAGTCAGCATTGTGGCAGGTGGTGGTGGCAGTCACTGCCACCATGTTTACTGGAATGCTTCACCAGGAAGGGCACATCAGGAGGCATGTTATTGTGCTTCTGCATGATGATCTTGCCTGTCATTGCAGTGGCACTTTTGTTAGATGTCGTGGTCACTACGTATCACTGGTGTCAGCGCCTGCATGTTGGGTTATTGGGGAATGAGGGACACACCTACTGATGTGTGCCCTCGCAAACAGTGACCTGACCTCCAAATCTGCTACTACTGCAATATATTTGGCTGGTGTGCAAGCACGAGCCAACATAAAAGGGACATTTTGAGCTTTGTTGCAAACTAGGTGCCCCGCCCCCATCATAACATGAAGCTATACTCACATCAGGGAATGACTGTTAAACTGGAACCCTTGACATGAACAGACTATCTATGATGATCACAGCCAGCATCCAGATTGGGAGTTAACAGATGCATCCCAGCAGCAGAATTCCTGAATATTGACAGACTCATATAGAAGATAATTACTGTCAAAGTCTGACATCTCTGTAATGCAATTACCACCAACTTAATTCTTAACCATATCCACCAACCCAGCCTCAACCACCTCCTCCACCACCCGTCCACCAAAGACCATCACAAATTAAGAAATACTTACCACAAGTTAATGAATTGCATACTTATTGAACAGCAGCAGCAACAGTGGCAGTGCACCTGGAGTCAACAACACCTGAATTCCTGCATGCTGAGAAAAGAAAAAAATAATACAATTACAATCCGACTCAGATATCCAAGCTGCAGTCACCTATCCCTCCCACTAATGAAAATTCAATACTTACTTTGTCCTTGTGCAATGTGAAATGTGGTGTATTCCAACATCCCGTATCCAAATCCTGGTATGCATGTCATGATGTTGTACTCCTCAGTTCAAGTTCAAGTTCAAGTTTATTGCAGGAAAACTCCATTGAGCAAGCTTTTTCACATGGAGGTCCTGTGACATAAACACTTAAAGTACAAACACAGATAGGTAATAACAGTATATACATGAAATGCACGTTACATGATACAGGCTGGATATACATACAAGGGTACCACATAGGGTGGCATGAGTGGTAAACATTGATATGAGACAGGAAGCGACTTATAGGTTGCATACTGATAAATGAAACATGATGACTGGTGTGTGCAATACATATACAGTATTTTGGCAGCTAGAACAAACAACAGTCTACAACTGATATGGGGAGGAGTGATTTGATAGAGTAACAGTGGAGCGAAGCAAAGATAAAGCCAAGAGTAGAAGGGAAGGAAAGCAGTTAATATGACAAATCAATTATACCTTACCAGTGGATAAATATGGCACACATGGGGAAGGAAGAGAACAGTACAATAGATCAGTACAATAGATAATATAAAATAAGTACAAACATATAAGAACTCAAGACATCCTAATAGCAACCTGCACTTCTACTTTGCACCCAAAAAATAAATACAGACAGATACTTATGTGTGCAGCAGGAGCAACAGCAGCATTGATAGACTCAGTGAAGAGGATCCCCAGGAAGCAGACAAAGCATTACTTCTCATGGCAACTAGTCAGAGCAGCAGGCAGCAGCTACAGGCAACAGCAGCACACAAAATGTCATGCAATCCACACTGACTTAAAACCACAGAGCCATCAGAGCTAACCAGGGCATCATCTTGCAAAATGATAATTCCACAGTTCTCAATAGATTGAGAAACCAGCAACAGGAGGGAGAAAGTGCAACTTTAAGTCGCAGGACCATTTGCAGGAGGATTTATTTTCTCATCGTGGCAAACTGTCTTATGTTGCATGTCAGGCAATGGCGGCACCACGGTTAGCCTGAAAACCATATCTAGCAATCAATCAGTCTTTATTTATCCTGGTGAAACACCATTGAGACAGCTCATTTACAAGGTGGACCTGGTACAGGTAAAGGTATATTATATAAAAGTTAGATGAACATATAATATAAGGCACAATAAATACAATCTTCTACATAGATTATAGTTTGTACAGTTTGATGAACATATAATACAAGGCACAATCAATACAATCTTGCAATTTATAGTTTAAAATGGTACAGAGAACAGCAGATTTGGGTCATTTGTGTTTGTGAACCAAGTAACTGCATGTCTGACACTAGATTTCAGTCTGAATTTAATGTACTATTTTTTAGGAAACATTTAGGACATGTTCTGCCTGTGATGCACTAGCAGAAACAAGGTGTGGCCTAAAAGCAATTGTAATAATAATAATAATAAAACTTTATGTATTAAGCACCTTCAAGTACCAAGGCGCTGTACAAATGAACAATAAAATCACAGAAATAAATACATATATAAAAATCAGAATGGTAACAAAACATCAACCCATAAAAGCTTGACTCACAAATGGGTCTTAAGTTCACGCTTGAAACTCCCCACGGTAATGCATTCCCAAATTGATGGGCCAAAGAATTCCAGAGGGTTGGAGCTATAAACATAAAAGCCCAAGCCCCAGAAGATTTTAAATAACCTTGAACCTCCAGCAACCCTCGTCAGCCAAGCAGTCGACAGGGCTGTATGGACTCAGAAGCTCTTTCAAGTAATCAGGGCCAAGTCTGTGCAGGGCTTTGTAGGTCAAAAACCTACTTTGAAGGTGATCCACCATTGTATCAGCAGCCAGTGCAGATTGTGCAAAACAGGGTAATGTGTGTCCTTGTTGACATCCCTGTCAACAACCTAGCAGCAGCGTTCTGCATTAGCTGCAAGCGGCAGATATCAACCCCAGGAAGCCCCAGGTACAGGGCATTGCAGTAGTCAAGGCATGAGATCACGAAGGTGTGGACCAACACAGGTAAATCGCTAGACAGAACAAGGTGTTTCACCATGGCAATGTTCCTGAGATGGTAAATGCAGACTTTATGACTGCTGACACCTGATAGCGAAGGGTCAGACCATCATTGAGTACCACTCCCGGTTACGCACCCATTCAGAGGTAAGGATCTGATCACCCTCGAGAAATAAACCAGAGGGCTGATCAGACCTTAGCTCCTCTATCCTACAACCTGGGTCCACAACCATAACCTCAGTCTTACTCGTGTTAACTTTAACCAGTTCAAATTCATCCTATCATGGATTTCAGTAAGATAGCTATTAAATACCGAGAAAGCACTAGCCTGGTGGGAGTGAAAGACAAGTAGAGCTGGGTATCATCAGCATAGCAGTGAAACCTCAGCCCATACCATCTTACAATGTCTCCAAGGGCAGCATATACACTGCAAACAACATGGGAAGCACCGAGCCCTGAGGAACCCCACAAGGCAGAAAGAAAGGGTCAGAGGAAAAAATTCTTGACACAATTCTCTGTGTTTTCCCAGATAGGAAAGATGTAAACCATCTGAGTACTGTACCCGGCAGTCCACAAATGGACCTCAGGTGCTCAAGCAAAACCCATGGTCTCATAGTGTCGAAAGCTGATGAGAGATCAAGGAGAACCAAAATAGAATGGTTTCTCCGATCTCACCATCAAGAGATCATTGAGCACCCGAACAAGAGCAGTTTCAGTACTATGCCTCTTATGAAAACCAGACTGAGAGGTTCATAGATATTATGGATGGTCAAATGGTCCTCTAGCTGGTTTGCAACTACCTTTTCAATAACCTTCCCAATAAAGGGAAGGTTAAAGATAGGTCTTTAGTTAGCAAAATATCTGGGTCCAAAGAAGCTTTCTTCAAAAGGAGTCACCACCACTTCCTTCAGGGAGCTTGGGAACTCACCCAATTCTAGGGAGCACCAGATTATTTGAGCCAGAAATGGGCCCACGATCTCAACGCAACCCAAAATCAGGGAGGTTGGACCCGATCTAAACTACAGCATGTAGGGCGATCATCTTTGACAATCCGCATAACATCCTCAAACTTCAGCAGGTCAAAGGAACTCCAGGAGGCTTGGGGTACCGTGACCAAACGCCAACTATCAGCATCCTCCATAGAGTGTGTCTGGCTGATCTCGATCTGATGCGGCTACCTTATTCGCAAAGAATTGAGCAATCGCATAACACTCCTTTGTGAAAAATCTCGATGGAGCTGAAGACAGGCTGGGTTGTGCAACCTGTCCACAGTTCTGAAAAGCTGAGCCAGTCAATTCTGAGTGACAGTGATCTCCTGGACAGGAATTCTGCCTTCTTACAGGAGATCTCTGATTGGGAGAGCTCATAATACCCTCCAAACTAAGGCGGTTGACTTCTAGAGCAGATTTCCACCAATGACACTCTAACCATCATCCTACAGACCACAGCTCCTCAAGTTTATCAAACCAAGGGCCTGAGGGCAGAGAGGGAGGGATAAACATGGACAGGAGCAATTGAGTCAAGAGCCAAGGAAATGGCCTGATTATAGCCAGAACCATCCACTCCGGACTCATGCTGGCAAAAGGAAACTCTGGGAGGTTCATCACTGCCATCAGATCTTCAGGAACACATCCTGTAAAGGGGGTATCCAACCATCTCCACTGGGGCAGACCTATGAAGCAGAGTACAAAAATTGAAGCCCACGTGTAATGATCAGATCAACTGACAGGTTCCATCACCAAATCAGAGGCCTTGATCCCCAGGAGGAAAACCAAATCCAAAGAGTGACCATGATTATGAGTAGCTAAAGAAACAATCTGTGTAAAGTACAGTGATATCATCAGCTGGAGGAAGTGTTGACCAAAAGATGAAAGTTCGTAGTAGACAAAGCATTGAAGTCACCCAGAACCATCAATCTGGGTGACTCCAGTACCATATCGGTGATGAAGTCTGCCACTTCCTGCAGGAATCGCTTCCGTCCTCTGGTGGACGGTAGATGAGGGCTATCCTGCAACCCACACCAGCTACTACAGTACACTCAAAGGATTTGGCCTCATCAACTGGCACAACCATAAGCCCAACCCGCCTTGAAACAGACCGCTACTCCCCGCTATCCAATCTCGGGCGGTGAATCACGAAATCAGCTGGAACTGCTGCCTCCAAGATGGGGCTAGCATTTCCATCCTGCCTGGTCTCAGTGATGCAAGTCAACTCAGCTGTTCCAAAAAGTCAGCGATAATAGCAGACTTGTTTTTAGCAGATCTGGCATTGCACAACACCACCTGAGTTGGACAAGGCTCCTGAGCCGTCTTGAATACTTACCCATCAGAACAGATGGTGCCCTTGGTATGGGGACTAGACATGGAGTCCCAAGTTCCAGGCTCCATTTCACTACAGGGCATCTTCTGGACCTAAGTAGCCCTATATGAGAGGTCCATTCATTTACCTTCAATGTCCGCACCCCTGCCATACCCACCCCAGTCCCTCCTACGCATAATTCCAAGCACCCAACAGCACAAGTAGATGGAAAATGGGAGGGAGGGGAAAGGGCAGAGGGATCGGAGATTGAGGATGAGTAACGCACCACCGGGGGAGCTAACCAACACATACCACATGCAGGAAACAAACTGAGGACCAAACACCTCAATAAAAATCCTAATTACCTCATAAATAAATTACCCTAAATTACAAATAAAGTAAAACCCACACATAATTACACCTTACTCAAAACACAGCTATAAAACCCTAATCCAAACACAAATAAACAAAATGAACAAATAAAACTTCCTCACCCCAGGACCCTCTCACAGCTCTGAGGAGGGAAAAAAGAAATGAAAACAAAACCAAAAATAATAAATAAAATAATGTAATCAGAAAATAATTTTTGTCCCAATGGTCCTCTAACTACCAATAGGACTAATGCACTCAAAAACAAAATATAAATGGTCCATTTGCAGTTTAGGCACTCACTGCCAATGATGATTAATTTTTCATGGAGTCTAAGTACATAGGGATAGTGAGGCCCTCTCACTGCACACACTTTCCTTCATAAGAGTAACACAGGATCTGGCAAAAGTCAAATGGCACTCCAATAAACCAAAATCAAAACAATCTAGACTACTCAAACTTGCACATCCAAAAAGATAACGACATATAGTCATGGTGCAAGTCCATAGGTGGAAGCAGAGAAGACTCAAATAAAGGCTGAGAATGTACACATGCTAAGCCAAAGGGAGTGGAGGCTCCCCACCCACACACCCTGAACTGCCTAATCAGGCTCTATTGTACTACTCAGGACCCTGGCTTCAGATATCCTGAAGCCAGACTGACAAGGCCAACCTCAGACTAGCTTAGGAGTTCCCCAATAACTCCTAATTCCTAGGGAGAAATGAAAGCAGCTGCTGCTCGGTCCCAGGCAGCATAACCCAAGGTCACCCAGGCACAAAGTGGGGTTAAAAGTCTCCCGAACCCACACACTGCTATGGCCCTGCTTCACCAAACAGAACTGAACACTCAGGTAGATGGAAAACAGTTTGAACAAAAGATAAAATCCAAGGAGAAGGACGCTGATCAATGAATCGGGTCCCACCACTCACACTACTTTAAAACACCAGCTGTTCTTTGGCTAGCATTCTTGCAATGCTCTTGCAGCAAAGTTCCCAGCTCTTCCCAGACAATGCTGCAAGATCCTAAGACAACTCTGCAAAAATCCAGTTTGCAGAGAGCAAGGACCAGACGATGACAGCCAGCAAATCCAAGGGTCCAATCAAATCAAATAACCAGGTGACCAGATGCAAACCCGGAGATAAGCCCAGGAAGTCCTCAGCTCAGCACTATCCTCAGCGTTATGACCGGTCAAGATACAGCTCCCAACAAGATGACTCACTTCACTGCGCTTAAGGGAAATGCCAGGACTAAGACCGACAGCAGGTGGTAAATGACCGTGAAAACAGAAGGCGGCACAAGGAAGTAGGTAACAACAGTTATAAAACAGAACGCTTAAACTGAAAAAAGAAAAATACTCAGTAAATAAGGGCAAATTCAAACAAAACAAAACAAAACTATGAGGTAACAGAAGTCGGTCCAGTGCAACCGCCAAAACTGCATTTAATGTCTTGGTGGTGGGGGCATCATAAAACATTATGGCTCAGACCAGATTTCTGTCTGAATTTAATGTACCATTTTTGGAAACATTTCTGGACATGTACTGCCTGTGCTGCACTCACAAAAGAAGATGTTGCCTAAAATCAATTGTAAACAGTGGACCAAAGACCATCATTTGGTCTGGGTGTGGGTTTGAGCACCATAAAACATCATGGCTGGGACTTGATTTCTGTCTGAAGTTACTGTAACATTTTTTTGAAACATGTCTGGACTTCTGGACCATATTAGGCAGTGGCAGCACCACAGTTACGCCTGAAAAGCATTTGAACGGTGCAGAAAACAGCATATTTGGGTCCTCATGGTGAATGTGAACAATTTAACTGCATGTCTGACACCTGATTTATGTCTGAATGTACCACACAATTTTTTGGGAACCATTAAAAGAAAAAAGAGCTTATAATAAGGCCAGTAAAAGCAGGTGAGCAAGAAACTGGATGATTTATAAAAACTATTAAAAGAAACTAAAATAGCAATTAAGCAAGCAATCCGAAAACATGAGTTAAATTTGGTCGCAAAGTTAAGGATTCTCATAATTTTTTTACTTTCATTAATAATAAAAAGGAGTGCAAAACTACTGTGGGGCCTATTAAGGATCAGGCTGGAGAAATTGTTGATGACAACCAGACTATGGCCGGGCATTTTAAAATTATTTTGTATCAGTATTTAATGACATAACTAGAGGTACTAGGGACCATCTGAAAAATGAAGGCCATAGAATTTATTGAATAGAGGGTTATTGAGGACAGATTGATCCATTTGGACCCCAATAAATCTCAGGGTCCAGATGGGATCCATCCTAGAGTCCTTAAGGAGTTGGCAGTAGTATTGGCAGAACCCATAACAGCACTGTTTCAATCATCACTGAATAGTGGTGAGGTGGTGGAAGTATGGCTAGGGCAAACATTGTCCCAATCCATAAAAAGGGTAAAAGAAGAACTGAGCAACTACAGGCCTGTGAGCTTGACCACTGTATTTGGGAAGATGTTAGAGACCATTATTATGGACCAAATAGGAGATCATGATCCTGGCAGGGGACTTGGAAAACACACACAGCATGGTTTTAGGAAAGGCTTCTTGTGCCAAACAAATCTCCTGGAATTTTATAAGCATGTGAGTAGGGCATTGGATGAGGGTATCGGAGTGGACGTAGTGTTTTTGGATTTTTAAAAGCATTCGATAAGGTCCCCATGGGGAATTAGTGGATGCCTTAATAGAACACAATATACACAGGTTGGGTAAAAGCATTGTTAAATGAAAGAAAGCCACTCTGTTTGAAGGGAATATATTCAGATTGGTTAAATGTGGATAGTGGACTCTCAGGGATCGGTGCTTGGGCCTTGTTTGTTTAACATATATATACAGTACATTCACTGACTGGTGGAGGGAAGTTTGGAGACCAAATTTACAGTTGATACCAGGATTGGTGCTGGCATCAAAAATAATGAGGATGCACTGAAGCTGCAGGATGCTTTATTTAGGATGGAAACTTGTGCAAAGGATTACAAATGATACTTTAACACTAACAAATTTGCAGTTATGCCCTTTGAGGAAAAATAACAAAAAATAGATTATGTTCTAAATGGACATAAGTTGGGTAAGGTCACCTAAGAAAGAGATCGAGGCATCAAAGTAACTAATGATCTCAAGTTCCATCAGCACTGTAGCCAAATGATTAGAACAGCAAGTGGTATACTTAATAACATCAGGAAACATATTAGGAGTAGGAGGAGGGAGGTGATTGTGCCTCTTTTCAGTTAGCTGGTGAGACCACAGTTGGAGTATTGTGCCCAGTTTTGGTCACCTGGGTACAAAACAGATATCAAGAGACTGGCAAGGGTTCAAAAAGGGCAACACGGTGGGTGGCTGATGTTAGGGACAGAGACTATGAGGACAGAGTGGAGGACCTGGGGATGTTCACACTGGAGTATAGGCATCTGAAAGGAGATCAGTGTACGTGTATAGATCAATCAAGGACACGAATTTAAGGGGAAACTGGGATTTACACTTTGGGATCAGCATCATAATACCAGGACGCACACATTGCAGTTAAAAGGCAACATTTTAAGACAATAAAAAGGAAACAGTGGTTTAGTGTTAGGGTAATTCCAATCTGGAACAACTTGCCTGAAGAAGTAGTTGCAAGTAAAAACATGCTTGGCTTTAAAAGGAACAAGACAAATACTGTCTAGCAAACAAAATCATGAGTTACCACAACTAGGATAACAGCGAGCACAATGGACTAATGTCGCTCTGCTCAGATTTAACCTATGAATAACTATGAATAATCTATGAATTTCTGGACTTCTGGGCCATGTTAGGCAGTGGCAGCACCACCTTTAGGCAAGAAAAGCATTTAAATGGTGCAGCAAACAACACATGTGGGTCCTCATGGTGGATGTGAACCATGTAACTGCATGTCTGACACCTGAGTTCTGTCTGAATGTACTGCGCAATTTTTGGGAAACATTTCAGGACTTCTGAGCCATGTTAGGCAATGACAGCACTATGGTTAGACCTGAAAACTTTTAAAGGTGCAGAACACAGTACATTTGGGTCCTCGTGGTGGATGTGAACCATGTAACTGCATATCTGACACCTGATTTCTGTCTGAATGTACTGTGCAATTTTTGGGCTACATTTCAGGACTTCTGGGCCACGTTATGCAGTGGCAGCACCACGGTTAGGCCTGAAAAGTATTTAAGCAATGCAGAAAACAACACATTTGGGTCTTCATGGTGGATGTGAACCATGTAACTGCATGTCTGACACCTGATTTCTGTCTGAATGTACTGGGCAATTTTTGGGAAACATTTCTGGACATCTGGGCCATGTTAGGCAGTGGCAGCACCATGATTAGGCCTTAAACCATTGGTAAACAGCAGGCCAAACAACATGTTTTGGTCCAGGTGGAAGTGTGCAACACATAATAATATGTCTGACACCTGATTTAGGTCTGAATGTAATGTGCAATTTTTGGTAAACATTTCTGGACATGCACTGACTGTACTGTACTGCAGAAACAAGATGTGGCCTAAAACCAATAGTAAACAGTGGCCAACACAGCATTTTAATGTCTGAATGCTGGGAGGAGGCCTATAAAACATCAGGACTGACACCAGATTTCAGTCTTAATTTGATGTAACATTTTTAGGAAATATTTCTGGACTTTACTGTCTGTGCTGCACTACAGAAACAAGATGTGGCCTAAAACCAATTGTAAATAGTAGCCAAAATAGCATTTTAATGTCTGAGTACGGGGTTGCAACATAAAACATCAGGACTGATTTGATGTAATATTTTTAAGAAGCATTTCTTGATATGTACTGCCTTTGTTGCACTAGTAGAAACAAGATGTGGCCTAAAACCAAATGTAAACAGTGGACCAAAGACAATCATTTGGTCCTAGTGGTGGTTTGGGCAGACCTGACTTCTGTCTGAATTTACTGTAACAATACTTTGGAAATATTTCTGGACTTGTAGGTCCTATTTGGCACTGACAGCACTGAATATCAGGCTGAAATCATTACTGATCACAGCCCAAAACAGCAACTTAATGTCTGGGTGGTAGGTGGCGCAACACATCACATCCTGACTCAGACCATTTCTGTCTCAATTTTATGTACCATTTCTCCTGTCATATATCTCATCTTAGCATGCCTGCTCTGCACAGTATGGCAGCAAGAGGTTGTTGTGGGGCAGTGGGGCACTAAACATTATGAATGGAGGAGAGGACACAAAGTTAACATTTGTGGGAGGCAAGTCCAGGGACACGTGTTTTTAAACTCAAAACGATTTATGTTTAACTTTGCAGAAAAGCTTATGTTTCTATGAGTGTTGATTACATATTCAGACTGATACTGCACACAGCCAAAATAACCAAAGTTCACAACATCAGCCTGAACCACATAGCTTTGGGAAAAAATGTTCACACGAACACATTACAATATATTTGACATTTGTGGAGAGGAGAAGGAAATATAGAAGGCATGACATAAAACAAGAAGAAAAGTATGGTGTATAGGTACAGATTAAGGACTGACAGTAGTTACAATTGAATGACAGGTGGGACATGAAGGGTAGCGTAAAGGTAGGGTACTGAAATGATGAGAAAGAGAGGGAACAAAAACATTACATAACATGAAAATGCTGGACATGAAAAAAAACATGAGGATATAAAAGAGGAACAGGACAGCAAAGATATTTTTCAAATTTTTTTTTTTTTAGGTTTGTTTTTTTGTTATTATTTTAGGGGGTGCATGAGGAAAGAGTGACATTAACAAAGCAAGGACAGGAAAAAGAAAAGAAGAAAATTGAGGTGCTGCACTTCCTGACTCACTGGTAAATTAGCAAGCCCTTTTATAACATTCCAGACCACAATTAAACAGTGCTGGATACATTCTCAAATTCTTCTGACCTGCCACTGCCACCACCAATCCCCCACGATGAAGTTCCGCAAGGAGGTCCAATACTTTTTGTTGCTCCTCCATTACTTTTCTGAGGTCCCCCGCGACCTCCTGGTGGAACTCATCAGAATCACGGAGAGAGCAGACAAATCTGCTCTTACAGCCACCAGATTTTTGTGGCTAACTGATGGAGCAGATGGGGCTGCTGCAGGGTCTGTGAGCTCACCACCACCATGAACTCGCGTTGTCAGTGGATATGGGGCGAGGTGGATGTGGGTGCTGCTGCCTCCTGCTAATATTTCTTGCTACTGTGGTGCCTTCCAGACTTCACCTGATCAGTGGCAAATCCTCCTACTGATCCTCTTCTTCTTGGGCCCCACTGCCTCCTGCTGCTGTCAACTCCTGTTGTTTCTGGAGCTACTCTGCAGCATGATGGCTCTGCAGATGGCACCTCTGGCCACCAGTTCCAAAATGGCCCCATGCTTGTCCCTTGTCTCCGATCTGCCACACAGCTTACAGATCACCACTGTGCTGTCAATGGTATTTTGATCAAAGAAATACCATATGGCTGACCCTTTATGCTGAGGGAGGCAGGAGGTATGCTCCTTCTGGGGGGCATTAATATTTTGTTGCTGCTGGAGATTAGGGCCAAATGCTCCTGCTGGAGGGTGGGAGCCAAATGCTCTTGTTGCTGGGGAGTAGAGCCACATGCCCTGCAGCTTCTGTGAGGTGGAGGTCAAATGCCCTGCTGCTTCTGGGGGTGGGGGCCAAATGCCCTTCTGATGCTGGGGATGGGGCCAAATGCCCATGTTTCTGCTGGGAGTGAGGGCCACATGCTTCTATTGGGAGGGGGACATAATCCTGCTGGAACACCCTCCTGTTAAGGCGAACAATGTGTGCCTTGCTCCCAGTGACCTTACCCTGCTGTTTAGCATCCACCCAATGAAAAGAATAAAATTCTAACAGAAAGGGAGTGAGAGGGAGTTCACACACACACACACAATCAATATGATACATACACCAAACAGAAAGTATAAGCATAGAAGACAAACACAATTTAATATACTCTTTTTAAACAAAATGGGTGTAAAACACAGAACAATCAGTGGCTGGCACACAAAATAATCTTAATTTGAAACTGATGCTAGCTGCCTGTTTCTCTCTCCAAGTCTCCAGCTATACAGAATGGAAATTAACCATTCTCTTCCTACCTGTATACAGTCAACCCATGTGACCTGCAGAAAGTAAGTCATGTGGAAAGCTCAGTTCACCTGATTTCACCAATATATTGCAAGGCAAAATTTACTGGTGAAATTTCACCTTGAAGACATAATTATGCAAAATATTTTGTGTGGTGAAATTAGAGCAATTTTGTCAGAATTTCACAGCAAATAAACTTTTGCTGCATCTCTATTCATGGACCAGTACAGCCCCTTAAAAGAAAACATGTAAGATTTGATATATAGGTATCTGGTCAGCAGCTCAGTACACTAATAAATTGTGTATGGTATATGTGCTCAGCATGTGTGTGTTTTTTCTGTTTCTGTGTACTCTGTTTGTACAGCTGCACCTATAAGAGTCAGGTGTCCCTTACCTTCTCTTTCTGACTGTTTTGTTCTTTATGTGGTAGAACACCTAGCACCCATTTGGTTGTATAGCACTCCACAGAGATTCTCCTATTCAATTACAATGTAGAGATTTTTCCTGTACGGAAAATAGCCACCAGCAGAATTCAAAATCTTACTATGGACAAGGAGTCTCAGCAAAGACAAACAAACCAACAAGACAAAGGTGTATTTTGTTTTTAAATGGCCAAGCAAAGTGCAACATGACAAGGTGCTAAGGGATGACTTTTAATCTGAAACAAAAATACATTTTCCTGAATCATCATTTCAAGGAACATATGACTACTGCATCCCATTCTCCCATGAAATCCAGATTGGGAAACTTACCTTTGATGTTTCTTTCCTTTCTATATAGCTCAGACATATTGCTTATCTAATTTCAATTTTGATTCTATCCTTTATCTTCTATCTCCTATCTCCTTTTAGTCATCTTCTGGTAAACTCCTAGTGATACGTGACTTGGCCATATGCCCTCTATAATGTGTATGTGTGGTGGTGATGGTGGGGCTGCTGGTTACATAGAAGTTCATGATGTGGTTTTGTTTTAATTGCACGTGACCTTTGTGACCTGGAATAGTTTTTCTGTGATCTGAAATGACTATATCATGACCCAATATGATTATACTGTGACGTATGTGAACTGCAATGGCTAGACATATGGGAAAGGAGACTACAGACATTTAAAACAGACTAAAGTGTAACCTACAGGAGCATGCTAAATACTTTTGCTTTAACTTAATTTCTGTTCTATTATTTTATGCACCTGCTAGTTATTTATTTTATACTTCATTTTATAATATGCCTGACAGCAGAAATGCACAAAAAACATATACAAGGGTAAAAGTAGAGCTGTGTGGAAGTGGAAAATTCTGAATTGTTAGAAGTTGATGACATTTTGTGAAACTCTGCAAAATGTCACAGAATTTCATCACAATTGTGTGGACTTTTACAATTTAGTAAATTGGCATACCTCAGCCATCATTTAAGACAGAAATCTAAAATATGGAATGCTTATCTTCGGGAGGAGTGCCAATGACTTGCAAAATATCATGAGATCAGGATGATAGTTTCAAAATTATAGTTGCTTAAAATGTCATTTTATTTTTGTCTGAAATTTCAAGAACATTTTATCTGCATGTACATTAGCCATCTATTAGGCCAGAGATTTTAAATATGGCATGATTACTTGATGATCGGTGTGCTAGCAATGTGCCAGCTTTCATGTCATTATGCTGCATCGTCTCAACATTGTATGTGCTCAAAGTCTGTCACTTTATTGTTTGCAGAAAATTTCATGAAAAATGTCATCTGCATATAACTCAGACACCTTTGGAGCTAGACATGTGTATATTGGCACAAATAACCATTTTGAAATGCTTATAGAATTATCTAAATATGGAGGAACTGGATTAAAGATTTTTAATCTACAAGATTCAGAACATCACTATGTAAATATCTGCAAAATGTTGTAAAAACTCAAAAATGTGGATGTTTGTAACTTTATTCTGTTGTAGGCATAGACTTCACTTTTGACATGCATATCCAGAGTCAGTGTATCCTAGGTTAACACAACTGGATAAACTGGTTTATCAGTTTTAAATTTACAGTAGAAAAACAAAAACAAATTACTGGTAACATTTTCTCATATATTAATGGTAACATATAAATGAATCATCCAGAATTTTTTGTTAATTTTAACATTCACAATGCACATATCATTGCTTCATTTGATAAGCTGGGCTGAGCTTTTTGCAGTCCTGCTGTTCCTCTCTGGGTGACTATTTTGCCTCCTCTCTTCTCTCTTGGCATAGCCAACTTGACACAGTTGAACTACTGATCCCAATGATATCTTCTTTGTTGTTTAACATACAAACACAGATTTTGTTGGCAGATAAGGACTGCTAGGCTCATCCAGTCTGTCCCAAAGCCCCACACTTGTGTGCAGCCTCTGACTCTACCTGGTCAATGGTTTTTCCCTTGTCTGCCCACCTCTGGTTACCTTATGCCTGTCCCAGGCATGTTTAGATCCATCCACTGATATTGCTCCAGCCACCTCCTGTGGCCAGCTATTCCATGCATCCACCACCCTCTCTGTGAAGAATAACTTCCTCATGTTTCCCTCAATGTTCCCCCGTGTTCTTGTACTACTCTGCCTATAATGGAAGATGTCAGCCCCTCCACCTTGTTCATGCCCATAAGGTACTTGAATGTTTCTATCATGTCCCCACAATTGCTTCTCTCTCCAGCGAGTACATGTTGTGGGTAAAATAATGGAAACCTTGGTCAAGGAGAGGATTATGTCCTTTCTAGAAGAAAACAACACATTAGACATAAAACAGCACAGCTTTACAACAGGAAGGTCATGCCAAACCAATCTGATAGACTTATTTAACTGGGTGACTAAAATAATAGACCAGGCAGGAGCAGTAGTCATAATATACATGGATTTCAGCAAAGCCTTCAATTGGTCTCACAAAGAAGGCTACTCAACAAACTGGACAGAATGGGAGCAGGACAACAAGTAGTGAAACGGTTAAGGAACTGGCTCACTGAAGGACACAGAGGGTACTTGTAAACGGCTCAGTTTCAGAAGAAAGAGTAGTAGACAGTGGAGTGTCACAAGGATCAGTACTTGGTCCGATCCTATTCAGTACTGTTATTAGTGACATGCCTGAAGGACTAGAGGGAAGGTGAGCTTATTTGCAGATAACACAAAAATAAGCAATACGGGTAGATACCCAGGTGGGGTAGAAAAGATGAAGCCAACCTTAAGGCTCTGGAAAAATGGTCAGAAACATGGCAACTAATGTTTAACACAAAAATGCAGAGTCATGCACCTAGAAAGGGCCAACCCAGGAGAGGACTACTACCCGGAGGAGTACAACTGGAATCTTCCAAACAGGAAAGGATCTTGGAACAATTATAACTGATGACCCAAAGATGTCCAAACAGTACAAGAAAGTGGCAGAATGGGTGAATGGCGATTGGCTGCATAGGCAGGGGATCAACAGCAGAAAAAGGAGGTCATCTTGCCGCTCTATAGATCTCTGATGAGGCCACACCTGGAGTGCAGCGTACAGTTCTGGAGAGCACACCTAAAAAGGATATCAGCAGACTGGAGACAGTGCAAAGGAGGGCTACAAAATGATACATGGTCTTCAGAACAAAAACTATGAAGAGTGTCTGCAAAACCTGAACATGTTCTCCCGGAGCAGCAGAGAGACATGATTGAGACCTACAAGTTCCTAAATGGAATAAACAAGGTACAGGTTCAGGAACTATTCCAAGTCAGAAAGCACACAAGAACTAGGGGCACAACATGAAGTTGGAGGGGGCAAATTCAGAGGTAACACATGCAAGTTTTTTTACCAAGAGGGTTGTGGATGCATGGAACAGCCTTCCTCAGGTAGTGGTGGGGGCAAAAACAGTGGTAGGTTTTAAGAATGCTTGGGACAGGTAGAAAGGCATCACCACACTGACTTTCAGTAAAGGGAGGGTAGGTCTATGGGCAGACTAGATGGACGGTATGGTCTTTTTCTGCCATTACTTTCTCTGTTTCTATATTGAAGTCCTTTAATCTCTCTATTTTTTTTGGTGCAAGCCATACGCCATTTTGTCACCCTCTCTGGACTGCCTCCACTCTGTCAATGTCCTTTCGAAGGTGTGGACTCCAGAACTGCACACAGTACTCCAGGTGAGGCCTCACCAGTGTTTTGTACAATATCATCACCACCTCCTGTCTTCTGCTTATGATGCCTATGCACCCCAGCATGCCACTGGCCTTCCCTGCCATCTTTGTTCTTGGCCTACACACCTTTCAGTCATCTGAATATATAACCCCAGGTCCATTGTTTTCTTGGTGATAATCAACAATCCCCCATCCTGTAGCTGTCCCAAGGGTTTCCTCTTCCAAGTGCATTATTTTCCACTTCTTTGAATTAAACTTCATTTGCCACACCTCTGACCATTTTAAAGCTTCCTGAGGTCCCTTCCCATTTTCTCAGGGTCTATGTTATAACAGCGATCGCGGAAAGGCGATTGCCATTAGGGCGAACGATATCGGTGAAAATCCATTTTGCCTACATACACTCCTGGCACACAGCAAGGCGCCAGGAACTTGAATGTTTTTGTTTATGCAGGGCACCGCCCTACCAAAATTCTCAACTCCAGGGGGTGCATGTGTGTGGGAGGTGAAAAATAAAAAATAAAAATTCTCTGACAGGCACAAAAATCCCGACACACCCAACATCGAACCGGACACCATCCCAACCATTGCCTGCCATAAACCCACCATGCCACATGGCCAGCTCAGTAACCATCATCGTGCTACATCTCACAAACTCTCTCATCTTCTGCCCATAGAGCGGCGTGCTCTCCACCCCCATGTGTATACATTTAGAGACAGGATGTTGCTATATCTGCATTCGCCCACCATCCACTAGCCCTGAGAACAGGCATCGCTATTGAGTCGCCCTTTTGTAAGCACTCAGTGGCGTTGCCTTCTCATGGGATACCCATTTCTCTACCTCATCTGGTGTATCCAACGTGTTGCAAATCTTGGTGTCATCCGTAAACAAGCAGACTTTCACTCCAGCCCTTCTGCAATGTCACTGATGAAGACATTAAACAAGACTGACCAAAGGACTAATCCTAAGATTCCCCTCTGGTCACTCCCCTCTTCCTGGATTGGATCCCATTTACCTCCACCCTCTGCCTCCTGTCTGTTAGCCAGTTTCTAACCCAGTTTACCACCTTTTGCTCCATGTCCAGACTACCCATCTTGTTAACCAGCCTTTTATGTGATGATGTTGAAGGCCTTGTTGAAATCCAGGTATGTGATGTCCACCCCCACCTGATTTACTTCATTTGTCACCCAGTCAGAAAAATTTATCAGATTCATCTGACATGACATTCCTGCTGTGAATTCATGCTATCTTGAATCCTGGAGACCAATGGATTCTAAATTGTGCCACTATTTTTTCTTTAAGCAGTGCCTCCATGATGTTACCTGCTACTGAGGAGAGCTGACTGGTCTATAGTTCCTGCTTCCACCCTACTAATACTTTTGAATAGAAGGACTACATGTGTTCTCTTCCAGTTCTCTGGTACCACACCTGTGTTAAGTGACTCAGTGAACATGGCTGCCAGAGGTGCTGCTATCTCCTTTGCAGCTCCTTTAATATCCTCAGGTGTATGCCATGGACCCCAATGCTTTGTCCATCTTTAGCTTTGTGAGCTCCTCCAGGACTCTCCCTCTGTGAAACTTGTGTTTAGCATCAATTTCCTTTGTGTCTGTCACCCAGCTATGGTCCCTGATGCTGCCCCTCTTCAGTGAATACTGAAGAGAAGTATTTATTCAGTATTTCTGCTTTTCCATGTCCTGATGTACATAAAGAATGTCTTGTCTTCTTTCTTCAATGTCTGAACTAATTTTTCCCCAGTCTGCATCTTTGCTCTCTAACAGCCTTCCTTGCTTCATTTAGATTCTTAAGGTACACCTTCCTGTCTTCCTCCCTTTGAGTCTCCTTTAATTTCCTAAAACTTGCCCTTTTGGCCCTTACTCTATCTGCCATCTCTCTTGAGAACCATAGTGGCTTCCTCCTTTTCTTGCCCTTATTTACCACCTTAACATATTGGTTGGTCACCTCCTTTATGGCTTCCTTCAGGAGTTACCTCTGCTTCTCAATTCCCCACCTATCCCACTCCTTGCTAGGGCCTCTTTGATATACCTCCCATTTTAGCAAAAGCAGCACCCCTAAAATCTAAGACCTTTGCATTAGTGTGACTAGACTGAGTCTCTGTCTCCATATTAAACCACACTATGTGGTGGTCACTGGATCACAGCTGGCCTTCCTCTGAGGCGACTGTGATTCTATCCCCACTTTTGTCAGTACTAGGTCCAAAATCGCCTTTTCTCTGGTGGGATCACTCACCAGCTGTCTGAGCCTGCCCCTGTAGGAATCGAGGATGTCTAGGCCCCTTGCTGAAGCAGCTGCTGGGATAGTTCAGTCAACATCTGGGATATTGAAATCCCTAAGCAGTAATACCTCACCCTTTGTTGCCATCTCTTGAATTTGATCCACTAGCTCCTAGCCATTTCTTCCCCTGGGCTGGGGTTTGTAGATCACCTCCTGTGTGGATTGCTGTGCCATTGCCTGGCTCAAGGGTGACCCACAGTGCCTTGGTCTCTACCTGACTACCCTGCACCTCCATTGCTTTTATACCCTTCCTTACATAAGGACCACACCACCATTTACTCCCCTGTCCATCCTGAATTGAGAATAACCCAGAACATTTGCATTCCAATCATGATTTGCTGTATACCATGTCTCTGTTATTGCCACAATGTGCAGGTCTGCCTGTACTATCAAGGCCTCAGGTCTAGAATTTTACTTCCCAGGATCGCATTTGTAACCATGGCCTTCCATGGTTTGAAGCATACCCCTCTACCCTGTGTTTACCCTCCTTGTCCTTACCCCACCCTCTTTTCCCTTATTATGTTGCCTTCCTGTCCCTGCCTTCCCTTCATATATGGTACTGGTGTCACTTTCTGCATCCTACCTTCATGTTCCTCATTTCAGACTACATACCTATTTGTGTTCTCCTTGCTTGCTACATTAATCTGTGGGGATGGCGGCATAATTCACCCTGCTGTTTATCTCCACCCCTTGGGTAGTTTAAATGCTTGCCAATGAAGCATTTAAACCATTCACTAGGACTCTGGTGCCCTCACTGGAATGATGTAAGCTATCTCCCCAAACAGGCCTGCATCTCCCCATGTGGGGCCTCATTCCCCAATGTAGGCAAAGCTTTGCTCTCTGCACCAGCTTCCCAGCAAAGCATTGAAGTTCCTGGTGTGGAGTATCCTAGCCTCCTCCTTGTCATGGACAGGCAGCACCTCTGAGAAAGTTAGAGGTTGCTACATAAATCAGGCCCTCCCAGTTTAGTAAACTTCCCTGCACACGTTCTATCTCTGCCTTTTTCCAAGCAAGGTCATTTGTCCACATATGGACAATGACATCTAACTTCTCCCTCCTTGCTACTGCCCTAAGAATCCCCTGATCCATGTTTCATCCCACTGAGCTGTGCATCCTGGTAGGCACTTTACCTCCCTCCCTCCCTTCTATTGCTGCTCCTAGAATTACTCCCCAGACAATGTAGTCTTCCACCAGGAGTATCTTTCTCTTCATTTGGGGTCCTCCACCACCCACACTGGTGGTTCCAGTCTGGAACCTTGCTCATCTGCCCTTGGTGCAACCTCCAGTGACCCTTAGTGGCCTTCCCATTCCTCAAGCACAGCATAGGATTTCCTTAGTAGCACCAGCTCGAGGATGTGCCTCTGTCTCACCTCCTTACCCTGCCCAAGCCAACTGTAGTCCAACTACAACCTTTGAAGTAGTGGATTTGAATATAGTGGACTCTGGATGGGGATGGGGCTTCCTAAATCTTAACCAATGCGGCACAGTGACTTTGAATACTTCTAAGTCCCAGACTTGCATGTACATCAGGCTCACTGGATCATTCATTTATTGGGTGTGATTCTTATATAGGTTGTAATTTTGACACTCTGTGTTCTCTTTCTCCAACCTGGGTGTCTACCACTAGTGTTCTACCCAGCTCAGCTGTCCATTTCTTATAGAAACTATGCATCTAACTCCTAACCTGGTGATCCCTGCACCTGCCACTCATACCCCTATACTTTAATTAGAATCCCCAGATAAGGCTCAGTAAAATTAACAAACCCAGTTTTATAGAATTTTTCTTGACATTCTACAATTTTGCAAAGACTCATGGGATTTGATTTTAAGAACAGATGTTATTTTGCAATTTCTGGCAGCAAGCAATTTATAAAATTGGTACACACAGTCTCATTGTAAGGTATAAGAACCTGACAAATTTAATGGTATTGCATTATCTAGTTTTAAAGTTTCAAGGGTTTATAAATTTGCAGTTTACATTCTTGCAAAATGTAACTTATAAATGTTGTGAAGGTTTGACTACTTTTAATTCAATCACATTTAAAGTGGTAGATATGATTTTTTTCAGAAATGACCATGTGGTAATGTAGTTCAGATGTTTTGACTCTGGTTAATTTGGATATGTTGTTTTAAATTTAGGGAAATAACTGAAATTTCAATTTTGGCAACATGTTTGGCAGGCTATAACTTAATCCAGTTTGATGCTAGAAATCTGAAACTATGTGCATATACAAATGGAGCGATAATCTGTATACCTGTAAATTTATAACATTTCAATGAATACTATCAACATTATACTAAAATAGCAGAAATCTAAATGTTCACAAAATGTTTCGTACCTATACCTCAGTACCTATTGAGGCTTGAGACTTAAAACATAGTGTATATACCCATGCTGTAAATTCTCTAATTCTTGAAACTGTGGAGGAATTTGGACAGTAAATTGTAAAACTAGATAAAAACAAATGAAAATAAAAGTTTGAATAAATGTTTGGCCACCCATAACTCTGCCTTCTTTCAAAGTACTGTTCTGAAATCTAGTATACTTATTCAAGTTATTAGGAACTATCTATGTTCCAGATTTGGTGTTATGGATGTGTACTTTCAAAATGAGAGCAAAATAATTGAAATCTAAAATTTGGTGTAACTCCATGGAATGTTCATACAAATTCCACAAAGTTCTGCAGAATTAGAATGGTCATTCCATAAACATTCTGTTGGCAGAATTGTGTATTATACACTGCTCTAGTGAAAAGCATGTAACAGGTTTGCATATTGCAAAATAATATTAGTAATTCAAAGTCTGACCTGGTACTGCCAAAAGTGAAACTCCATAAACTAAAGTATACCACTTAAAGGAGTCTGTCCAAAATTTCTATCATTAATAAATACAGAATTTGGATCAGCATATCCTAATCAGCCTCATGCCAAAATTAGACCTCTAAGTTGCTTTGTTTAAAAGTTACAAGTTATTTGTAACCCTAAATTTACTGACTGTTCAAAAAGCCAGTTTCACTAAGAGCTAACGATGATGTCACACCCATAACTCACAGCCTAGTCCTTCTTGCACACTACCTTACAAGATTTATTTCTCCCACAGTTACACGAAACTGCAGTTGTAGTAAACGTCTGAAAAGGAAAGTTGACAATGGGTTAGTCAGAGTATGCATTTCAAAATGTGCAAATGTACAGTGCTTAAAATGTGATGGGGGTTAGAATACAGTAGCAAACATGACTTTAGAAAAAATATGTGTACATTGTATAATCGTGCAGGGATAAGATTTTGAAATATCACCCGACTGCAACTGTGGAATGCAGTAATTACACAATTTCAGAAAGTAGGTGGGACACACAATTTTGGAAAGTGGCAGGTATGCTAAAATTCTTAATGTGCCAGTGTCATATAGTTTTAGAATGTGGCAGAAATGCACAGTTCTGAAATGTGGGAGAACACATAGCTGCGGAATATGGTAGGGACATGTAATTTTGTATGGTGTCATGGATGCATTAATTTGGCATGTGGTACAGTGATACAAAATGTCAAAATGCATTTGGTATGCTTGATTTCAAATTGTGGTGGCAACATTCAATTTTAGAATGCGGCATGGAAACAAAATCTCAGAAAGTGTCAGTGACACAGTTTCAGAATCTGATAGCCACATGGAATTTCAGAATGAGGCAGGGATGCATAATTTTAGTATGTAATTGGACATACAGTTTTTGAATGTAGCAGTGACACTCATCTTCAGAACATGGTGGGGATATGCAATTTTGGAATATGGTGAGAATGCATTTTCAGAATATGACAATGACAGGCAATACTGGACCATGGAAGTTTATACAATTTTAGAATGTGGCAGCAACACACAATTTCAGAATGTGGCAGTAAAGTTCAGTTTTGGAATATGCCAGTGATGCACAGTTTTGGAATGTGCCAGTGGTGCCCAGTTTTAGAATGCAGTGGTGACGCACAGTTTTGGAATGCAGCAGTGACACTCAGATTCAGAATATGGCAGTGAGGTACAGTTTTGGAATGTGGTGGTGATGCACAGTTTTGGAATGTGGTGGTGATGCATGGTTTCTGAATGTGGCAATGACACAATTTTGGAATTTGATGGTGACAGTTTCATTGAAACACTACTTCAGAAGATGGTGTGGATGTGCAATTTTGAAATGTGGCTAGGATGCACAGTGTTGGATTGTGGCGGGGATGTGATGCACAATTTTAAAATGTGGTGGTAGCATACCATTCTGGAATGTGGCAAGGACAAGCAGTTTAAAAATAAAATGGTGTATCCTGCCATATTCCAACAGTGTACATCCTTACTTATAGTCCAGAATTGCCAGTCCCGCTAAATTCTTCAATGTGTGTCCCTGTTGCATTCTGAAATTGAGTGGCCCACCACACTGTGAGATGGCACATCCTGCCACATGCCAAGATTACATGCTGCCACAGCATTGTAAAATTGTGCACCACTTTGACAGTCTATACATTGGTTTAGCACTGCATTTCAGACCCACCCCAGATGCATTTTAACGTACAGTACCATGCATCTAAACTTTCTGGAATTGCAAGCACTGCAGGCAACCCTGTGTCAGTTTTATTTTTAAATTAATACTACAGATACAGTTTGATAACTTTGAAGAAGTAGGTCCAGTATGGTTGCTAATAGGGATGACTAGTCTGTGAATTCTGCTTATGACATCATCAGTGGCTTTTCCCTGAAACTGGGTTTTTTAAACAGGGAGTGAAATTAGCGTTACAAAATAGTTCATAACTTTAAAACAAAGTAACACAGAAAGCTAATTTTGGTATGAGATTTATTGAGGTAGGCTGATTCCAATTCTGCAATTAGGTACTTTTGACCAGACTCCTCTAATCAAATCAGTAAAAGTGTATCTCTGCTATCAGAGTTACAAATGGATAAAATATTCAGTAAAAATACCACCAACAGCTTGATCTGGTTCAAGGTCAGTTGGCATTCATCTGTATCCCCTCCCGGGTCGTGCCTGAAAATAGGCAGGATTTGTCTAGTGCACTTACCGGTCAACAAAAGCTAAATAAATAAAGAGTGCAGAAAACAAGAGGTGTTAAATGTGACCCCAACCATCACAGAACATTTCGAGGGTTCTCAGACCAAATCCATTGTAAGGGACAATGACCCCACCTTTGAAGATGGCGCAGGCTGGGCGAGCCGTTAGTTGCTAGTTTAGCTTAAAGCGTTACACTTTTAGAGTTTTACCTTTGTTTTATTTTCCATTTACATTATGTTATAGTCTTATTTTTTGTATTTTGTGTCTTTGAGAACAGTTTCCTGCTTGTGCCTTCATCTGCATCACTGGAGATTCGAACACAGATGCGGCTTTTGGGTATGCTGAATGCTGGTGTGGTGCCATGGTGACTATGGAACATCGCTTTACAGCTCTACAGCACATACTGGGATTTCCTTTTCACTGACCTTATACTGTTTTCATTTGTTGGCTAGTTGAGTTGCTGCCGCAGCTGCTATCTTTTCCTATTAAATTCTGTGGAGACCTGCTCTGTGTGCGGAGACTATATGTGCAGTGTCAGTGGCTCAATAGGTAGGACACTCACCTTTGAGGCCGGGAGATCAGAGGGCTGTGGGTTCAGTTCCCACATCACATCTGGCACTTGGGTTAATATCCCAGTACTGACACTGTAGTGCAGTATGAGAGGTGTTGCACTTCTGAGGTGCCATCTTTCGGATGAGACGTTAAACCAAAGTCCCATCTGCCTGGATTGGTAGTAGTTCAGGTGGATGTTAAAGATCCCATGGCACTTATCGAAAAAGTAAGGGAATTTCCTGGTGTCCTGGCCAGATTTCCCTCATTCACTAATAATACCACCAACAGCTTAATCTGGTTCAAAGTTACTTGGCATTCATCTGTATCCCTCCCGGGTCATGCCTGAAAATAGGCAGGATTTGTCTAGTGCACTTACCCAGTCAACAAACACTAAATAAATAAATATATGGAATGTGTGGTTAACTTTGAATGTATGAAGTTCATGGGAATAATCACCATTTTAAATAAGGTTATCAGTTTATAGTGAGGAAGTTCTTGGACTTCTACATTTCTGACTTTAGATTACTGGTTATGTGGATAATATTTTGAGAATTCTTGGTTTTGTTGTTCATGCTACGTGTAAGAATCAGTGGATATTTGACCAGCTTTAAATTTGGTGCCTGGAGTTAGGCCTTTATCCTAAGGGTGGACTGGCAGTGTGTGTGGCCAGGCAGGTGTCCTGGTTTATTTTGTCGGGTAGCCAGCGGTGTAGTCCTGTGTCCCCTATGTTCTCTCCCTGGGGCTTGCTTTAAAGGAGCACAGGTATGGAACTGTTAGCAATGACTGTATCTCTATAGTTCATCTACCCTGTGGGATTTATCGAAGCTCTCTCTGGTCCCAGAGCAACAGACTATCGAGGTGAACTTCTCTTTTCATGGATCTTTTGTCTTCAAACTATGGTCAGATGCACTTTATACTTGCATCTAATTCTGTAAAAGCAGTGAGAGTGCCTTTATTCTTGGTTCTGGGCTTCAGTGAGGTACCTGGAACTTAAGAACTTGGACATTGTTTGTTTTCTCCTTCCCTTTACTTGGTGGGAATAATTAAATGGGGTCGGAATGCTTCAATTTCTTATTTGTTTGAAACTGATCCTTTTGGTGTGTGTGAGGACCATTGGGGGTTTGGTTCATTAAGTAATTTATTATAGTCTAAAGTTTTCTGATTATTTAACCTTCACTGAATTTGATATTATAGGCAAGAACTGGATGACTGAGAAATTTTAGATGTAGCTCTTATTATTTTACTTTTTATTTTTGTTAGGTGTTATTTTCTTTAGTTTAGTTTTTGTATATTATTTTAATTGTATTGACTGTGTTGTTATTTGGACTATTGAAAATGTAGGAGGCCTGCCTCCACTGTCATCATTATTCATCCTCTGCTCTTCGCACCTTCATCCTTTTATCTCCACCCATTGAATTTTACCTACAAACACTGTAGAGCACTGGGAACTGCTCATCAAGGGGAGTACTGGGGCGTGAACAGTGGAGGGAGAATGAGCGGGTCCATCACATCGGGGTAGTGAGATCAGAAGACACCCTGGGGTGACATGGAACTCAGAGCGTCATTTTCATATCTGGTTTTCATACCCAAGGGCACCACTAGCTTTGGTGGGCAGGGGTTTGGATGGCCTTGGAAGTTCATCCAACTCGGGTGATGCTATGCAATGCTAGGTCTGTGAAAAACAAGACAGCAGTTATTGCAGATCTTAGTGCAGCAGATCTGACTTGTATAAGTGAGACCTGGCTGGTTGAGAATTCTGCCCTTTATTGGAGGCAGCTGTTCCAGCTGGGTACCAGTGTTTCACCACCGAGATTGGATTGGGAGGTTGTGATCTGTTTTAAGACTGAATTGGGCCTCACAAGTGTACCAGTTGAGGTGACCCAGCCATTTGATGGATGAGCCACAAGATGGAGATTAGTGCCCAAGAGGTGGATAAGCAGAAAGGAAAAATTCATCAGAAGGGCAGACAGCAAGGATACCAGGGATAAAGGACAACCAAGGAAGGGGCTGGGTGAGAACAGTGAAACAGTCTAGGAGGTCAAATCATGGAAAGCCATGTGTGCAAATGCCAGGAGCCTTAGCAACAAGATGGAAGATCTGGAGGCTGTCATGGTGCAGTCAGACCTGGACATTGTAGCCATCACTGAAACTTGGTGTAATGATAACCATGACTGGGAGATGGCCATACCTGGCTACAACATATTCAGAAGAGACAGAGCAGGCAGGAAGGGGAGGAGGTAGCTGTATGTGAAAATGACATATGGGCCACAGAGATCCAGGAGGAACAAAATGGGGAGAGATACTGTGGGTTAAGCTGGAAAGGAAAATGGGAACAGCCATCTGCACAGGTGTGGTCTATAGACCACCAGCCCAGGAGGAAGAAACAGATAGGGAGCTGATGCTAGCCATCCAAAGGATGGCAGACAAAGGTGAGGTAGTACTGGTTGGTGACTTCAATATTCCAGATGTGGACTGGAGCATCCCAGCAGCAGCATCAACTAGGAGCAGATTTATCCTGGACTCCTTCAGGGTGCCTTCCTCAAGCAACTGGTGATGGAACCAACTCGGCAGAAGGCAATACTGGACCTTCTGCTCACAAACAAGGACAGTGTGATGGGGATAACAGTGGGAAGCACCTGGGGAACAGTGACCACCAGTCATTGTGGTTTGAAATCACAGAAAGAGCAGAACCAAACCACGCAAAAACACGTATCCTGGATTTTAGGGGGCAGACTTTGGGAAAATGGGGAGATACTTGAAAGAGGTATTAAGGGTAATGGGACAGGAATCAGGGTTGAGGAACAGTGGGCAGTATTTAAAATGGGGATTACAAGAACAACAGAATTATGCATAAAGCAGGTTAGCAAAAGGAAGAGGAGGCCATTATGGTTTCCAAAGAGGTAGCAAGAAAGTGAAAGCCAAAAATGCATTCAGGCAATACAAAAACACAGTCAGAAGGGGATAGGAAGAAGTACCAGGAGAAGCAAAGGGAGGAAGGGAGGTCAGTAAGAAAGCCAAAGCTCAGACAGAAGAACACATTGCAAAATCAGTGGTTAGAGGACAAAACCTTTACAGGTACATAAGTGAAAAAAGAAAGACAAGGGAGGGATAGTGAGGCTGAAGGGGAGGATGGGGGCGCGTGGAGATGACAACAGTAAAGCTGACATATTGAACAGGTATTTCTGCTCAGTCTTTACTGAGAAGAGGAGGTAATGGGTCTGAAGGAGTACAAGGGGTGAGAATGGTGCAGAAATGGACTACAAGTCCCTTTACACGAGAAAGGGTCCTGAAGAAACTGGAAGTAATAAGAGTTGATAAAGCAATGGGGCCAGATGGGGTACACCCCAGGGTCCTTAAAGAACTAAGAGAGGTGGTGGCTGAACTTCTGGCTATCCTATTTAGCCGATCACTGGAAACAGGGAGGTACCCAAAGACTGGAGGACAGCAGATGTAGTCCCCTTATACAAAAGCAGGAACAAAGAGGAAGCAGGGAACTACAGACCAGTCAGCCTCACCTCGGTAGTGGGAAAGATCATGGAAGCACTACTGAAGGAGAGATTGGCGGAACATCATGTTGTCAATGGACTACAGGACCCAAGGCAGCATGGTTTCACCAGGGGCGGTCATGTCAGACCAACTTATTGAATTTTTGACTGGGTGACTAGGGAGGTAATCAGGGAGGGCAGTGGACATGGCTATCTGGACTTCAGCTAGGCCTTTGACACTGTGCCACATAGAAGACTATTACAAACTGGGGAATATGGGTGTGGGCAGGACAGTAGTGGTGGGTAGATAACTGGCTAGGTGGCAGAACACAGAGGGTGGTGGTAAATGGCTATCACTCCACAGAGGAAGAGTGACCAGTGGGGTACCACAGGGATCAGTGCTGGGACTGGTCCTATTCAACATCTTCATCAGTGACATTGCACAGGACCTAGAGGCAGAATTTCACTGTTAGCTGATGATACAAAGCTCTGTAACAGAGTAGACACACCTGAGGGTGTAGATAGAATGAGAAGGGACCTGCAGAAACTTGAAGAATGGTAAGGGTTTGGCAGTTGAAATTCAATGCAAAGAGCAAGATAATGCATATGGGGCACAAAAACCGGGCACAATATATCAGTTGGGGGTGAGGATATAGCATGCACCAAGCAGGAATGGGATCTTGGGGTTATCATCTCTGATGACCTCAAGGTAGAAACAGTGTAACAAGGCAGCAGGTAAAGCAAATAGGATGCTGTGATGTATAGGCAGAGGCATCACCAGCAGGAAAAGGAGTCATAATTCCGCTATACAAGACACTAGTGAGGCCCCACCTGGAGTACAGTGTACAGTTCTGGAGACCATACCACCATAAGGACATAGACAGGGTAGAGAAGGTTCAGAGGAGGGCAATAAAGATGGTGCATGGATTGCATCACAAGTCCTATGAAGACAGGTTGAAGGAACTCAACATGTACTCCCTGGAGGAGGAGGAGGAGAGAGGCAATATGACAGAGACATACAAGTATCTCACAGAGAGGAACAGGGTGCAGGAATACACTATTTTTAAGTGAAAAAGATGTTCCGGGACTAGAGGCATGGGATGAAGTTGGAGGAGAACGATTCAGAGGAAACATGAGAAAGAATTTCTTCACAGAACGGGTGGTGGACAAGTGGAACACCCTGCCAGAGAGGAAGTGGTGGGGCTGAAACAATCACGGGATATAAGAATGCATGGGATAGATATAAAGGAATTCTGGAGGTCAGGGTAAGGGCAACAGACTTCTAGGAAAACATAAACTGAACTTCAAAGTTCAAATGGGAAGACTGGGTGGGACATAGGCCCTTATCTGCCGACACTGTCTATGTATCTATGTATCTAAGTATGAATGTACCATGGTAGCAGGTGCAGGTTGCAGGATCATTCTCATCTACCATTCACCAGGGGTGATGAGAAGTGGTTCCTCAGCAGGAAGTGGCGGAACTTCATGATCGACATGGTGGTTGAGTCACCCAGGCTGATGGTCCTGGATGACTTTAACACCTGGGTCAATGACAAACTCTCACAATTTGGTCAGCAGTTCCTCTAGTTGATGACATCTCTGGGACTCACATGGGCTGTTTCTACTGCTACCCATACATTTGGTCATTCTTTTGACTTGGTCTTCCTCCCAGGGGTCGATGCCTCCAACTTGGAGTTGGAACCACTTGGTTGGTCCGACCATTACACCAAGCAGTTCAATTTTTGCACCCCTTCACAGGCCTATCACTGTAGAGATGGTCAGGTATCACCCTTTATGAGATATAAGCTCTGAAGGCCTGGTCGCAGCCCTTGATCTATAGGTCCTTCCATTGGCTAACAGTGATCCAGAAGCTCTAATGTTGGCCTATAATATGGCCATTTCTACTACTCTAGATGTCATTGCTGTGGTCTGCGTTCTTTCCTCTCTCCCTTCACCCTTGGTTCCTTTGGTTTGATGTGCCCTTGAGGGAGATGCGGCGACTAGGACAAAGGTGGAGTGTTGTTGGCGAAGTCCAACCTTGATGCCGACCACAATAGATTGATAGACCATTATCAAGTGTATCAATCCGCAATCACCAGTAAAGGCAGCGTTCCTGTCCGGGAGGCTGTGGATGCTCAAATTGACTGACTCAGCTTTTTGAACTGTGGAAAGACTGTGCAACCTAGCCTGTCTACAGGTTCGGAAACATTTTCTCAAATTGAGTGCAAGGGCTTGCTCAATTCTTTGTGACTAAGGTGGCTGACATCAGGGTGGTACTCCAGCCAGCACACTCCATGAGCAGCTGTGAACCAATGATTGGGCACGTCACCTTAGTTTTCCTGGAGTACTTTCTGCCAGCCTGAACTTTTAGACATCATGTGGATTGTCCGAGGTATGCACCCTACATGCTGTAGTTTGGATCCTGGACCAACCTCCCTGATTTTGGTCTGTAGTGATATCTTTGGTTCGATCCTGGCATGGATAGCCTGGTGCTCCTTGGAAACAGGAGAGTTTCTTAGCTCTCTGAAGGAGGCGGTGGTGACACCTCCTGAGCTTCCTGGACCCAGATTGTCATGTGAACTAAGGGCCTATCTCGAACCTTCCCTTTATAGGGAAGTTGATAAGAAAGTAGTAACCATACAATTGGATGACCATTTTACCATCCATGAGATCTATGAGCCTCTCAGTCTAGTTTTCAAAGAGGCATAGTAGCAAGATAGCACTGGTTCGGGTGTAATGATCTCCTGATGGCTAGAGATCAGAAGAATCATTCTATCCAGGGTTCTTCTTGATCTCTTTTCAGTGTTTGATTCTGGATCATGGAGTTTTGCTTGATCATCTGAGGTTCAACTGCGGCCTGTCTGGTACAGTCCTCAGGTGGTTTTCATCTTTCCTCACAGGAAAACTCAGAGGGTGGTGTGGAGGATTTATTCCTCTGACCCAGTTTCCCTCTCTTGTGGGGTTCCTCAGGGATTAGTATTGTCCCCAATGTTGTTCACAGTGTATATGCTGCCCTCGAAGACATTGTGAGAAGGTATGGGCTGAGGTTTCATTGCTATGATGATGACCCAGCTCTACCTATCTTTGAACCTGACCAGGATAGAGCCCTCTTGGTATTTAATATTTTCCTCACTGAAATCCAAGAGTGAATGAGTTTGAGCTGGCTGAGGTTGAACTCAGAAAAGACCGAAGTGTTGGTGGTTGACCCAAGTCGCCAAATAGGGGAGCTGGGGTGGGGTTCCCCTCTGGACTTTTTCTTGGGGTTTGCCTCTCCTGACCTCTGAGCAGGTGTGAAACCAGAGGGTAATTTTTGATGAAGGGTGACGCTGCACTCGCAGAGTGTAAGCAGTCATCAAATCTTCCTTTACCATTTTAGGAATATCTCAGGTTTAAGCACCTTGTTCCATCCAGTGACTTGCTTACTCTGGTCCATGCCTTTGTGTCCTCACATTTGGATTACTGCAATGCCCTATACCGAGGGCTTCCAGGGTTGATATTCACCGCTTGCAGCTGGTGCAGAATGCAGCAGCCCAGTTTTGACAGGAACCTCTCGATCCTGCCATATTTCTCGGTGTTGCACAAACTGCACTGGTTGCCGGTAGAGTGGCAAATCATTTTAAAGTCGGTTTACTGATGTATAAAGGCCTACATGGACTGGGTCTGGACTACCTGAAAGAGCTCCTGGTTCCTTACTGCCCCAGGCGATTGCTCGCTCAACTGATGAGGGGTTGCTAGGGTTCCAAGGGTATACTTAAAATCTTCTGGGACCCTGAGCATTCATGCATAGGGCACGACCCTTTGGAATTCTCTACCCCATCAGATACGTGAGAGTGCAATGGTGTTGGGTTTTAAATAGCAATTAAAACCTTCCTTTGATCCAAAGCATTTGGGGAATTAACTGCTGAATAAATATTGCTGTTTTATTGTACTGTATTTGATACTATTTATAATGTTTGTAATGATGAGCTATAGCTGTTTTATTGTTATGTGCAGTGCCTTGGTAATTTGAAAGGCATCTTATAAATAAACTTGATTGATTGCTTGATTGCGGGAGGAGACTGATTGTAACATAAACAAAATTGTTGCCTGCTAGATTACAGCTCATAGTTTAGCCACAGACTCCCATCTGTAATAACCAAAACTCAAAAGAGTAGTGATTATTGTGAAAACAGTGATAGGCGAGGTTTATGCACCAATATAGTTAGGGATGAGTACAGTGCTCATTGTCTAACCACTAATGTACTATAATAACTTTGATAGTGTTCATCAAAATTGCCGAACTTTGTCATATGGGTCTGAGAGGCAATTCCTCAATGGATATAGTATGATATCCCGAGAGCGTGAGTATGCCGATCGTAGGCATACCAAGTCAACCATCCAAAATCCACAGGCTTGAATGACTGAAATGCCAGATGCAGGAATTACCAGAATTTTAATCGAATATCAGTAAAATGCAGGGCTTCACCCTTCACCACCACACCTCCTGTAACTCAAATATCCAACTCCAAGGAAGTGGACCCCAGAGTAAAATATAAAGTTATGGGGGGTGCAGTGTAAAATGACATGACCCAGACAAGAACCCGCTTCACACTACAAGTACTCTGGCCCAGCAACGGTGGTATTCCCCTTCACAGCACGGGGCAGCTTGGCCAGCAACCATCCAGTGGTTCTTCCTTCCAGGTCACATGGGTGAGTAGCATACTGTCACATCTGCTACCTTACCCAGTCATAACAATAGTGCAGGCATAGTAGCGTTGGGTTAGAGCCTGTCTCAGGATAAGCTGACAGGAAAATGTACATCAGGAGCTGCAGTTTCCAGCAACCATAAGTATACCTCCTCAATACGTTGGGTGTTTCATGATAGTAACTTATGCAGTTTCTGAAATTCAGATGTGTCATTTTCACAGACAAGTCTAAACTTTTATAGGCTTTGATTACACTTTTTGCTTTCTCTTGCATCCAAGACATAGTGAATTTATTTTGAAAACTTTTAGTGTGGAAGGACCAGAGCCAAAGTGCTACATTTTGAAGTTTTCCTGAAAAAGCTTTACTCGGTTCCAGAAGATTTTAAAATTGTTTCTGTGTATGCTCCATAGTGTTTTAGAATAACTATCTGACACAAAGATAAACATATGTCTCCAGGACACTTCTGTTGTCTTCCCTGGTGAAATATTTTCCAAATAAATACATACATTTTGGGAGCATTTACTTCTCACAAAATTAGTGTGTTAACTTCCATGAGAAAACATTTTCGTGTTGTGACAGCCGCCAGTTTTTTAACTTGGTAAAGAAGAAAAATTAGAAAATACCTAAAAATGAAGAGCTTAAACAAGAAATAGCATGACTGTTCCTAAATGATTCTGTTTTCTCGGCATGAGCCTGAAATATATATTTTTTTAAACTTTGCCTGTCATTTCACTAAAATGGCTGATTTACTGTATGTGTTGAAAACAGAGAATTTTATTGTTTGCATGTTTAAGTGCAACACTAAAGTGTGACACTAAAATTTTTGACAGTTCATTTGTCCGCCCAATGGTGCTGAGGTTGAGGCACTGGACACCACACCTTGAGCCACACTGGCGAACCGGGTTTGGGAATGAGCCCAGACCACCAGGGGTCAGTGGGGAGAGAGGATTTAGCATCCAGAGGACTGTTCTCCTCTCGGGGAGGTCCAGGGTTTGCCTGGCATCGTAGTGGCCCCCAGTGGAGACAGGTGGCAGTGCAATGCTTAAGGCACTGTTGAGTGGGGATGCAGAGTCATGATGGATGTCCTTGGCATCATTGCACTCTCAGGCTCTGCTGGGTGGGTGGGGAGAGGGCATACCACACCAAGTAAAAATACCCTCTGCCACCAGGTAGGAGAAGGAGAGTCCAGGGGTTGGCCAACCATGCCCAATGCTGGGCTCTCATGTCATGTCCTCTGCTCTCCTCCATGCCTGGTTTACTAACTAGATTCTAGATAGAGCACCAGGAGGAGCAATGTGGCAGTCCCACCTCGGGATTCAGGCCGGGGCTGGGTGACCTGATAATGGTGGAGAGCTGTGACCCAGGAGGAATGAATGCAGAGAGCTTCAGGCAGGCAGGATAAAGACAAGCCCGAGAGATCTATCCATAGAGAGTGCAGGTGGGAAAGCAATAAAATTGCAAAAAAAAATGTTGATGGTTCCACCAAGCTGATTCGACAGGAAAATTGCGACAGTCACTACAGCTACAACATTGCCCAGACAGCCCATACACAGTCAGCTGACATCACCAAAAACCACAACAGTGAAAACAAATGATGATGGAACATCCACAACACCACACAAAAGAATAACCCCACACACAGAACCAAATAGCTCCACAATTAATCTATAAATAGCCCCCGCACCCCATAAATTAATAGGACATAATCCATGGTGCACATACTATGGAGAAAAAAGGCATCACATCCTGCATTAGTAGTATCCCTCCCAACCGTTGCAGTGGACACCAAATGCATGCTCATGTTCAATTCCTAACCTGATGATGAAAACACCTGTCAGCAGCACAAACACCAAACCTCACTGACACTCTACTGTCGAACTTCAGTCTCTGCAATTGACTCAGTGTTAGAGCATAGGTGTAGTAAGGGCATACCATTTTTGACACATACATTTTACTATTGCATATTCCTATGTTATCTTTAATGTGCAACACTAAAATTACATTTTGTGTCTCATAACTTTGCTGTTTTAAAAGATTTTAGTCCCAGATTATGACAAAACTATACTGTTTAAACAAACATGTATGGTGGGAACCTTCAAATACAGATCAATAAGTTATTTTACGGTCACTGTGCAAAACCTCCTTTTATGTGGATTTAATACATCCTAGCAACCATGTTTTGGTATTTGGCCAAAATAATTTCTGTGTTGCACATTTAAGTGCAATATTAAGTACAACACTGAAATGTGCTACACTACAATTTTAGTGTTGCACATTACAGTTTTGCAATTAAATCTATGACACTAGAATGTGTGACACTTAAATTTCATTATTTTGTCTCGTATAGCTTTACTGATAACAGCTTTTTACTATAGTTTAGTTCAGGGTGTGTTTACTAACATACAACGCTAAAATTTGCCACATTAAAATTCTTCATATGCGCTGAAATGGAAGTCTTGGTCATACTTAAAGGCAGTGGGACTCTTCCCTTTGGTGCAGGGCCTGGACAACTCTGTGCATCTGCATCTTGGGACTTGTGTAAATGAGTATAAATTCAGTATTTAAAAAAAAAGTAATTGAAAAAAGAGGTTTTGCACCAGTTAGGGTTCAACAATGCAACAGAAGTAGCAAAATATGGTGCTCAGGATTCCAACCCTAACTCCTCACTCCACATGCAGCAGAAGGACAAGACCACATAATCAACCACAGACAGTCATTGTCACATAAGACAAATTACGTGCAACTGTTTCCAGATGAGAGAAATGAAATACCACTGATGTGCTACCTTTGTGGATTTGAATCTATATTTGCAGAAGAGCAGAATCAACAGGGTTCTGCACTTCTGCAACAGAAAGGTGTATGTCTTACAGCATGTATGACTAACTGCAAATACAGAGCAATCAGCCACAAGAAGGCTTTCACTTCAGCAGATGAAAGTGGTGTTACAATTTGAGTATCACAGGATTTCTATCTGCAGTTGCACAAGTGCAGGATCCACAAGGCCAGAGGTTGGTGAGTACATTTCACATCTGTGGTTGCATACCATAAGTGCAGACCCTCAGCCTGAGGTGAGTATATGTCTTTCTGTATGCATGAGTACCTCTGGCAACATAATCACTAGCCCCACAGGTGCCTGTGGTTCTGCAGACATACACAGTGTTGCACTTTTGATATCATGAGTTTTATTTGTGGCTGCAGAAGTGCAGGCAAGAGAGGCGTTCAATTCTGAAGAAAAGTCAGTGTGCATGTCTTACTACTCAAACTGTAGAAGTGCAGGTCCGTGGAGGTGGTATCCTTCACTTGGCTAAAAACTAGTAAGACCATGGTGCACACCAAAGAGAACGGACACACAAGTAATGTGCTAGGCGGACATTCATTGTGCTTATAACACACATGGGTTTGAGACAACTAATCCGCTGTGTAATGGCACTGGCATTCTGCTCTTTTGAGCTTCATCGGGGTAAAGTCGCTGCAAACTGCCCTCCACTGACATGCCCTCTACTGTTGTCAGCTGCCAAGGTCCATTAACTTTCCTCTCAGAATTTTGCATTGTACCTTTAGTACCTTTAGTATCCCCACAGATCCATCTAAGAAGGGCTACAAGAGGAATAGACATCCACCACCCTGATTGTCAGCCAGTTTCACAGTCTGGCACCCTCTTTATGTTGCAGGGTATGTAAAGGTGGTGGCTTCATCCCCGTGATGCCAGTTCATGACTGGAGTAACTTGTCCCCAGTGAGAGAAGAGTGGTCCCAGGAAGCTGAATCCTGTCCTCAATCCACTCACTGGCCTCCACAAGTGAACAAAGTTTCTTTCTAAACCCAGGTTGCTACCCTCCTGACCAACCCATATTAACACCACCTCCAGAAATCTGCAATCCTTTTACCCAATACAGCTGATTAGAAACATAGAAATACAAAAACATAGACTTGACATGATAGCAGATAAGGACCACTTGGCCAACCTAGTCTGCCCATTTTCCTACCTACTGGATAAGCAGCAGATAATATTTAACCAACAGCCCATTTCTTCCTACCTCCACAAGAATTGCCTTATGTCTGTCCCATGCATTCTTGAATTCTCTCACAGTTTTAGACCCACAACCTCCTCAAGAAGGTGGTTCCAAGCATCCACCACAATCTCTGTGAAAAAATACTCCCTCACATTGCCTAAGCTATTCTCCCTCTATTTTCAAATTGTGCCCTTCTTCTTGCACATCTCTTTTCTGAAAGATGCTACCATCTTGGACTTGATTGATTCCACTGGGTACTTAAAGTTTCTATCATGCCCCCTCTCCCTCCTTTCATCAAGGGTATACATATTAAGCTCCTTTAGTCTCTCCTCATATGGCTTCTCTTGCAGACCCGACATAATTGTAGTTGCCCTCCTCTTGACTGCCTCCATCCTGTCTATATCCTTGTGGAGATGGGGTCTCCAGAACTTGACATAGTACTCCAGATGGGGTCTCACCAACTCTCTGAACAGAGGAATAACAACTTCTTGTTTTCTACTGGTGATGCCTCTCCATACATCCCAGTATCCTTCCAGCCCTCCCTGCCTTCTCACATTGCTTGCTAACCTTAAGGTCATCTGATACGATTACCCCAGGTCCCTTTCTATTTTTGCTGTTGTTACTACCTCCTCCCTCCCTGTGTACTCTTCCCTGGATTTTTGTTTCTTGGGTGCATTATTTTGCCTTCTTTGCACTGAATCCTAGCTGCCATACTTCTGACCATTCTTCCAACCTTGCTAGTCCCTTCTCATCCTTTGCACCCCTTGTGTATCAATCCTGTTGCAGATCTTTGTGTCATCTGCAATGAGGCATACTTTTCCTTCCAGTTGCTCAGCAATGTCACTTATAAAGATATTAAAAAGGACTGGACCCAGTACTAAACCCTGCGGTACCCCACTAGTAACCCCCTTTCATCAGAGTGGACTCTGTTTACTATTACCTTCTGTGTCCTGTTGTCCAGCCAATGTTTTACCCAGGCTACCACCCTGGGACCCACTCCCAGGCTGGCTAATTTGTTTATTAATCTTTTGTGTGGTACTGTGTCAAATGTCTTGCTAAAGTCTAGGTAGGCCATGTCACAGCCCCTACCTGGTCTACTACTTTGCTCACCCAGTCAAAGAAATCAATTAGATTTGTCTGACATGACCTTCCCACTGTGAACTCATGCTTCCTTGGGTCCCAGCCCCACTGGCCTCTCATTACTCAACAATTCTTTCCTTCAGAACTGATTCCATCATTTTCCATACCACAGAGGTCAAACTGAGAGGTCTGTAGTTTCCTGCTTCTGTCTTGCTCCCACTTTTGTGAAAGGGAATCACATCTGACCGTCTCCAGTCCTCAGGCGCCACACCATTCTCCCATGATTTGTTAAAAGGGTAGTCAGTGGTGTCACTAGTTCTCTCCTTAATTCCTTTAGAATTCTGGGGTGAATCCCATCAGGCCCCATTGGTTTGTCCACCTTCAGTTTTATAAGTTATTTCAGAACCATTTTTCTGAGAAAGGACAGGGATTGACCCCCTATCCAGTGTGCATCTTTTAATTGCATTAGGTACATCCCTCTCCTCCTATTTTGTGAATACTGAGCAGAAGTATTCGTTCAGTATCCCTGCATTTTCACTGTCCCTCTCTGTCCACCCACCGTCCATTCTGTTCAGCCTCACTATCCTCCCTTTTGAATTTCTACACCCCTAGTGTACCTATGAAATGTTTTATTCCCTTCTTCACTGAGTTGGCTATCTTTTCCTCAGTTTGGGCCTTTGCTATTCTGACTGCCTTCCCAACTTCCTTCTGCCTTAACTGGTACAGTTCCCTGTCCTGCTCCTTCTGTATTTCCTTATACTTTCTAAATGCTATCTTTTCTCCTAACCTTCCCGCCACCTCTTTTGAGAACTATAGTTGATTTTCTTTCATTTTGATTTGTTTATTTGCTTCACACAAAGGCTTGTTGCCTCTGTGATGGCAGTTTTGATGTTTCCCCATTGTTACTTCACCCCTCCTTCTTGCTTGTTTGCTAGTGCTTTTCTAGCCACTCTCTCATTTTGACAAAGTCAGCCCTCTAGTACCTCACTTTGTATGGCTTGAATCTGCAGCTGAGTTTTTGTGAACCACACTGTTTGGTGGTCACTTGTTCCCTGATGGCTACCCTTCTAGATCTGAGGTTCTTTCACTGTCCCCATTAGAGTAAGAGGTCTAAGATTGCTCCCTCTTGAGTGGGTTCTGACACTAGCTGTGGCTGCAGCAAGGTGCTCCAATAACATCTGGCATATTCAGGTCCCCATCAACAATATATCCACTTTCTCTCATCCTAAGGATGTCTTCTATCATATGCTTGTCCATTCCCTCCCTTGAGATGGGGGTCTGTATACAACCCTGTGTGGATTGTGGTTCCATTTCCAGTCTCTCAGGTGACCCATAGTGCCTCCTCTCCTCCCTGTTTTCTCTTTTGTTCCATTGCTTTAATCCTTCACTTTCATAGAGCTACTCCTCCCCTCTTCTACCTTCCCTGTCTCTCCTGTAGGTTGTGTGTCCTGGCATGTTAACATCCCAGTCATGGTTCTCTGTGTACCATGTTTCTGTGACTGCCACGATATTCAGACATTCCTCTTCTATCAAGGCCACCAGTTCAGGGAGCTTGTTGCCCAGACTATGGGTATTGGTACTCATTACCATCCATTTCTTGATGGCCTTACCCCTTTTGCCCCGACCCTTACTGTCTTTGTCAGTTTCTCCATTTACCTCTGCCCTTCTCCCTATTGATGTCTCTGTCTTAGCGTTTACCTTACTAACTACCCTGCTATTTTGGGGAGCTAGGATTTCCTGCTCCTTTCCAGTGCCTCCCCTTGGTAGTTTAGATGCTTGCCAATGAAGCATTTAAACCTATCACCTAGGATCCTGGTTCCCTCCAGGACAGATGCAAACCATCGCACCAGTATAGGCCTGCATCACTTCAGGTGGACCCCAGTCTCCAAATGAAGTCAAACCCTGAGCTCTCCACCAGTTTTTCAACCACTGATTGAATCCCATGGTGTGGAGCACCTAGCCTCACCATGCCGTAGACAGGCAGCACCTCTGAGAAGGTTGCCATGTGTGCTACTTGTCTAAGGCCCATCCCCAACTCCACGAACTCCTCCTGCACTGTTCTGATCCCTTTCCCAGCCAGGCCATTTGTCTCTAGGTGGAAAATGACATCCAGCTCTCTCCCATGCAGCTGTTCCTCGATCCTGAGAATTCTCTCCTGTTCCTCCAAGCCATGGTGCCTGGCAGACACCTTACCTCCCTCTCCCTCCCTCCTCCACCAGGTCTACCCTCCTAACAATGGAGTCCCCACCAGGAGTTGTTTCTTCCCTTGTGGGGTCCCATACCACCCTCCTGTGGGTTTCCTTTGAGGAGGTTCCCAACATCCTCCTTTGTCGCCACTGTGGGTGCCTCTATAGAGGAACCACACTCTGCTAGAGTGGCATACAAATTGTGGAGAGTACAACTGAAGATGCACCTCTGTTCCACCATCCTCACCCTCTCTGAGCCTACTGTGGTCCAACCGCTCCTATTGTTATTTTAATATTTCTTTATATGTACGGTTACTGTGCCTCTTAGAGTGCATTATTGAGTTCTTTGGGTGAGAGAACTGTAAAGACAAGCTAAGTAGTTTTGGAAAACAAAGGACTTGAGAAGATACTCCTATAACCCATAAGAGACAGAGGAATTGTACATAAAAACATGAAACATAAAAATTTGATGGCAGATAAGGACCACTACACCCACCAGTCTCCCTGTTTGCTCTACCTGCAACAGGTGCAGACCCTACTTTATCTCTGGCTTTGTTCTTTCTTCTAATCACTGGGGTTTCCCATGCCATCCCATGCATTCATGAATACCCCAACTGAATTTTCCCACACCACCTCCACTGGAAGGTTGTTCCATGCATCCACCACCCTTTCTGTGAAGAAATAATTCCTCACATTGCCCCTCTTTCCTCCTTCCAACCTCATGTCATGACCTCATGTTCTTCAGCATCTCCTTTTCTAAAGATACTATCCTCCTGTATATTATGTATGCCCTTGAGATATTTAAAGGTCTATATCTAACTTCTCTCTCTCCTCTCCTCCAGTGTATGCATATTGAGGTACTCCTGTCTCTCCTCATATGACTTTGCTGCAGGCCTGTACCAACTAAGTTGCCCTTCTGAGCTGCCACCATCCTGTCTATCTGAAACAGTACTCCTGATGAGGTCTCACCAGTGATTTGTATAGTGGCATCACCCCTTCATTTGTCTGCTGTTGATTCCTCTATCTATGCACCCCAGTACCCCACTGGCTCGCCTCATAGCCTAGGCACATTGCTTGGCATCCTTTAGGTCATATGATATGATTACCATCAGATCCCTTTCCTGCTTTGTGGCCATCAGTATCCCCCATCATGTAATCCTCTTGTTGTGGCCCAAATGCATGATCTTGCATTTCTTTACATTGAAGCTTACCTGCCACACTCTTGACCATTCCTGTAGTTCACCGGTGTTCCTCCTATTTTTCAATCCTCCCAGAGTGTCTACCCTGTGCAAATCTTCATGTCAATTGCAAAGGCATACCTTTCCTTCTAGCCCTCTGCAATGTCACTTATGAGACATTAAATAGGACTGACCCCAGAACTGATCTGTGTGGCAGCCACTGGTCATCCTTCCTTTCCACAGATTGAGCTCCATTTACCACTACCCTCAACCAATTTCTAACCATTCCCAGGCTTCCTAGCTTGTTTACAAAATACCTATGTGGAACGATGTTGAAGGCCTTGCCGAAGTCCAGGTAGGTCACATCCACACTCCCCCTGAGCCACTTCCTTGGTCACCCAGTCAAAGAAATCTATCAGTTTTGTTTGACATGGCCTCCCACTGTGAATCCATGCTGCCTTTGATCCGTGCCACACTGGATTTGAGATGTTCTACAATCCTTTCTGTTAGCAGTGATTACATTATTTTCCCCACCACTGAGGTCAGACTGATTGGTCTATACTCAATTAGCTATCACACAACAGTGATAAGTTCTATGTGCATTCTGTGTAAAAAACAACAATAAAAAAACAAGGTAAGCAACCTTAAATAAACACCACACAGCTAATTTATTTGTAGATCTTGACAGGCAGGTAAAGCTAGGGGATATTGGGGTGTTTAGTAAGGTATCACAAGTCGTAAGAGGGAGGTAATAATCCTCTTTACAAGACACTGGTTAGGCTCCAGTTTGGAGTATGTATGCAGTACTGAGGCCACACCTTCACAAGGACATTAACAAAATGGAGGCAGTCCAGAGAAGGGCAACCAAAATGGTGCAGGGACTGCATCAGAAAACATATGAGGACAGATTACGGAGCTCAATATATACCCTAGAGCAAAGGAGGAAGAGAGGTGATATGATCAACATTCAAACACCTTAAGGGCATTAACAAGGTGAAAGAGTCTAACATGTTTCAATGTAAGAACAAAATCTGGTTAGATCCACCAAGGCTGCATAATGAAGTTAGTGGAGTTGTAAGATTTTAATTTCTAATCAGTGATTATATTAATGAACAGGATGGTGGAGCAGTAGAGAATAGAAGTTTTTGTTATGAAGGGGCTATAAAAACTGCAGTTTGACACAAAAAGACAGTACATATTCAGCCTGATATTTTTGGAAGCTGTTTGACAATAAATGTTAAAACCTACAGTAAGCCGTAACTAAAGGCACCATGAAACCCTGCAATAAGAGGGGAGGCAGACAGAGTGTCTTTGGATGGTTTGGCAGAGATTGCTGAGGAGGATGCAGCTCTTCATCTACCCAACATATGTGGATTGTTGGTCTGTGCAGGTAGGTGTCCGGCTCATTCGACAGGGCAGATCCGCCTCCAGTTGCAGACTTTAATCTTGTTCGTCAGACCCTAGGCTGAATAAGCAAAGGGAGGGGACACCTGACATGAAGGTATGATCGCTGCAGCCCAGTGTTCCCAAGGGTGAGTGAGCAAGTCATCCGCATCACGCTGGGAAGACAGGAGCAAGTTGCTGGTCCTGAGATTGGATTGCAGATAGGGATGGCTTGGCTCGGTGCAGTATTTGCCGATGCTGTCTGCCAAATTTGTTCTTGGCTAGGGTGCTCAGTTTATCCGAATCCAGTTTATTAGCCATTCCTGTATCAATGATACAAGATTGAGTGCCAAGTGGGTGGTAGCGGAGGGTTAGCTGCTGCTATGGCTAAGGGGTGGGAACAGAGGTCTGGGCGATACAGTGCACAGTGGGTGGTAGAGGGAGGGTTTTGAGAGATTGTTGGGAAGGAGCTGCAGTAAAAAGAAAGGCACCAGAGAGGAGCAAGGTTGTGATGGGCGAGAGAATCCTTTTTTATAATTCAGGAAAATATAGAGTCCTTATACAAGGACTGCAGGCTCCACCATGCAACCCTAAAAATACAGGACAAGAGGGCACAGCATGAGATTAGAGGGAGGCTGACTAAGGTTAATGTGTGGAAGTTCTTTTTCACAGAAAGGTGGTAGATGCATGGAATGCCCTACCTCAGGAAGCAGTGGATATGAATACAGTGCAGGCTTCACACAGGCATGGGATAGGCATAATGGAGCAATATAGACAAGTATGACAGCTAGGCCATTGAGAGAGTAAGGCCGATGGCACATTTATAAGGTAGAAAAGAAATGAGCAGACTGGATGGGCCTTGCTGTCATTATCTGCCATCAACGTCAATATTTTTATGTTTCTATGAAAGTTTTTTAAAACAAAATAATTAGAAATGCAACACAAGACTGTGCTAAAGTACCTATCTAGGCATTCAGCCTTGTAGGAATAGTGTTGTTTTCAAGACTCAATTCCTAAATCCACTTTGCATAGCTCTTCCGAGAGTTATCTTTTGAATCCTTATCATTCTTTGCTAAGAGCTTCACAGGGTTGTCGCATTCACAAGCTATCCCAGGAGTTTGAAAAACAATGAAACCAAAAAGAGTGTCAGGCCAAGGATAGACAGTGAAACGGTCCTCCAGTGGCAATTAAATGCACTTGAAATTCAGTATTGCTGTGCTGCAGTTCCTTTGAACCAGATGAACAATGACATTCAGGTCCCCCTTTTGCTTCCACCTTAGTGATCCTCTGGGTCCATTCTCCATCCCTCCAAGCAGTGCCTCCCAGCAGGCACTTAACCTCCTCTTCAGTCCACTACCTAGTCCCAGTTCCACTCCTTGGATTATGAGTACCCAATAATAGGGTTACCCTTCTGCCAGGGGTTAGGGATGCGGGTTCACTAGACCACCATGGGGAAACAACGTTTTTATATACCATACAGGGCTAGGGATGGGGAGTTACACTGACTGGACATGTCTGTCAGGTGATCGGGTGGGGGAGGGACCTCTAGCCATCAGTGCTTTTTAATTACATGTTTGATGGGTGATCGAGTTGGGGCAGGGACTGCTAGCCACCAGAGCTTTTTAATTACATGTCGGACGGTTGATTGGGTGAGGAGAGACTACTAGCCACCAGGGATTTTTACTATATTTCGGCAGGGCTGGGGTGGCACAGGACTCCACGGTAAAGTTTTTGTTGCCTATATCATCACAGAATGGAGCAAAATTTCACCCAAAAGTCAGACTTTTCTGATCCGTCACTGGCGGAAGTTCAGAAACTTCTGAGAAAACTGTAACATTCGTTGAGTTCCACTGAAGTGAAAATAACTTTGCCCATCTCTAGCTACAGTGCAGCTTCTCTATCTGGCTGTCTCTGTCTTTCTTTCTCTCTCTCTCTCTCTCCACCCGTGTTGTAAACTTTAAATGAAGCCCACAAGATTATCACCTAAATCAGAAATGCAGTAGTCCCTTTATTTACACATTTACAAATCATGGTTTGTATCTGCAAACTTTCTCCACCAGTTTCTACTTCCTAAAAGATAAAAGCATGGCAGCTACTTCAACCAACTGTTCTGTCAACCTAATACTTGAGCCACTCACATTGCATCATAGACTATGTCAGAACAAAAAAGCGTTAAATGACAAATATGCAGACCTGTGTGTGGGTGTGGGTGTGGGAGCGGGGGACTGGGAATGGCTCCTATTCTGCCTAGCAACTGGGAACTAGTTAATGTACAGAGCTAAGAATGTTAGACTGAAAAACAATGAAAAGCTTAAAAAATGTAACCGATTTAATAATTTTTGTAATGCTTTACTTCAATCTATTGTATAATCTATTTTATAATCTCAGTAATCCACTCCAGTATGTGGGTTGTAGTGGGGTTTACTCAGTTCTGGTATGGTTTAGTCACTCAGCTGGCAGCCTCTTGAGTGAACCACATCAGACATGGGAAATCCTGTCATGGATTATTGGCTTTGCTTACAGTAATTGAGCCACACCTACCTTACTTTCTCATATCCTATTCGCCAGTTCCAGCAGCAAGGCGTGTCTTCGACTGCAGTACAGATCTATGCCATGAAACATTTTCAGGTGAGTGAAGGTGTGGGGGTGTGGGGTGGGGTGTAGGGTGCTGACTGGGAGGTCAGAGTGGGAAGGATGGGTGTGTGGGGTCAGATCATTGAGGGATCATTTTCTTTGTTACAGGTTTCAAAAATTGAGGAATGGTTTTCTTTATTACAGGGGCATTATCTAACACAGGAGATTGGGCATCCCAGTGCTGCGCCACTGTTCAGAGCACCTGGGAGTGCATCCCAGTGGCACCACATACGAAATAAGAATGAGGAGCAAGCTGGATGTGAAGTGGGCCAACACAAGAGATACTGGGGGTGGTGGACACCACAGTCTGCTTATAAAATACTAAAATATAATAAAACATTGGGAAGAGAGGCTTGGCAATCTGGAGGAGGAGTAACAAAGAAGCAGTGCTGGGTTTGGCACCCCAGTAGACAGACAGATAGATAGATAGATAGATAGATAGATAGATAGAATAGATAGATAGATAGATAGATAGATATGATAGATAGATACTGCCTGCTGCCGACCTCATACCCCGACAACCCCAGAGCAGAACGAGGTTCCTACCAGCCCTTGGACACTTGGAAATATGCCACTGGAGATCCTCAGCCAATATGGCACTCAGAGGGCTAGGTGAAGAAGCTGGCCAACTTCTAAGAAATTAGCTGCAGTGTGACAAAAAAGATGAATTTAAATTCACCTGTGGCAGTCCCTAGGTCAGTCTGACCAAGGGAGAGAACATTAGTGTTGATAGGTCCAGGTTTGCCTGCTGCCTCCCCAAACAACCACCAGAGCAGCATGGGGCATTCTACCAGCCCTTGGAAAAATGTTCCACCTGCCGAACCCTGAACCCAAGATCTGTATAGACCCCAATTTGCTGTCTTCTGCTTGTGACTAATTGGTAATAGTGCATGTGATTTCGTGAGTGGTAGGCAGGTTCTGTTGATCTCTGCCTGATAATGCCTGCAGCTATCCTCCTACTTAGGATGTTCCGGGATGGGCTTATAATTATATTATGTTTTTATATTGTTCTGCCTTCTACACTGCACCTGCTGCAGACCAGTGCACTGGCTTCTAAATTTAGTGTACTTCCCTTACTCAGCTCTACAGCTTCAGCCTTACTTTACCAAGGCAGAAGTACGGTTGAATAAAAAGACTGTGGGGATGGTTCAATAAAGAACAGGATTATCTATTTCTTAAGTCATTTAGCTAGATCTGCTGCCTGTAAGTTGTTAAAAATATTAATGTATTAGTGTTATAGCTAATTATCTAAACAATGCATACAGCTAACAGCCTAGCAGGGATTCATGGGTCAGCTACTGCTTATTGCTCAGTATTCTACAGTATAACTACTTTATTTGTTATCACAGTTGCTATTATCTGGCTTATACTAGTAACTTTTTCAGTTGTCTAACTTCATCAGTGTTTTGCGTTGCCACTGGTTATTGTTGTCAGAGTTAATGCTGCTGTTACTGCTGGTCTTCAGTGCTACTGCAGTGTACTTAGAACACGGTATGAATCCATGGTATTCTCAAATAACTTCTAGCTGCATCCTTTCAGTACTGTGCTTTTGCCAATGTTTCTACTATTGTTATTACCGTCTCTACCTGTAGTTTATAATACTTTCTAGCTGTGTACTTTACAATGTTGTGCTTTTGCCACTGTTCTACTGTTATTTACTTATTTAAAAGTTTATAACTGGGGAAAAAGCACCATGAACAGAAGCTCATTTCCAGATGTGACCCGGAGAAGAGAGTACATGAGTTAGACAAATACAAATAGAGGTATAACAATATTAGAAGCTATACATCACAAGTGCTATATACAATAGGTACACTTCTAAACAAGTACAAACTATAATACATACATGGGTATTTACAGTAGTTCACAGTAATAAAAGAGTAGACGGTCATACTGCAGTAAGCATGGTCTAGGAAGGAGAACAAATGCAGGAAGTAATGGGTTGATCAGAGGAGGTGCTTAAGAGCAGGGAAGGAGGAGGAAAATAGAGTTTGGGAGGAAGGCTGTTCCAGAGGAAGGAAATTTATTGGAGAAGAAGAGTTTTCCAGCTGAGGTGTGGATGCAAGGGAGAGAAAAGGCACGGGCACAGCTTGACCTCGAGTTGTAGGGCAAGGGAGGAGCAGGAGTAACGAAAGAGGCAAGGTACGATGGAAGAGACCCAAACCATTATTTAGCTACAAGGCAGATCAGTGAGAGGAACCTCTATGCAAGTGACTGGAGAGAAAGGGAAGAGTAGAGGACACAGTGGTGAGTTAAAGATGGGAGTTAGATGTGAAGCTACAAAGGTGTGAAACAGAACATCAAGTTTGGTGAGGAAGGTGGCTGGGCCAGCACTGAAAACTATGTCTGGGAGGATTGATTTAACTATGAGATTGCATCTGACAGGAGGAGAGACTGGCTTTGTGATGATAGAAAGCCCAAGTTTAAGACACTTCAGTGGGCACTGGGGATCATATTTATTATCTTATTGTTCATTTAGTTTCGTTCAAGTGCTGTAATCCTTCCAGGCATTCGCTTCTGCTGTTATAGGCTGCCAATTTAAATCATTCCTTTACCACCTGGAGCAGTATAGTGCAGTGGTTTAAGGCTCTGAGCTACAAATCTGGAGACCTGGGTTTGAGTCCCACAGCCCCCCACATACTGTGAGCCTGAGCAAGTCACTTAAATTCCCTGCACTCCCAGGTCGCACGGTAAACAAGCTTTCAGCTTAGTGTGTCTCTCCTGGATAAACAATTGGAAAAAAAACACATCTCTACTTAGTGATTCCTTCCTCCATCCTTTACTACTGCCCCCCACCATTGCTGCTTTCCTCTCCTCTCCTGTGAGTTCCACACTGAGAATTCGGTTTCTCCTCTAGCTCAGCCCTTGTACCTGCCTCCTCACAACTTCTTTCCTCTCCCATCTATTCATCCTCACTCCTTTCCCTCCTCAACCCTTGTATTTCCTCCCCCTCTTCACTACTTCCTCCCTACTCCTTCAATCTCCCCCTTTATTTCCAGTTATGTTCCTTATTACCATCTCCCACCTCCTTCTTCTGTTCACCATGACGTCCCTCCACTGACTACCTATCCTTCCTTTCCTCCTTCCCTTTTCATACCAACATCCAACTCTCACACCCTTCTGTCCTCCTTTCTTCCCACTCTGCTTCCTCCCGCTGGCCTCCTGGATACTCACTCCCCCTTCCCCTGCCTCCATCTTGCATCTTTTAGCTCCCTGTTCCCCTTCACTGCTCTCTGCTTCATACCTCTCTCACCCTCTGTCTTGCAGACATATATCTATCCCTGCTAAACTCTCATCTCTCTGCTACTATTATTAGCGGAGACATAGAACCTAACTCTGGCCCTGCTCACTCCTCCCCAACCGACTTACCCAATGATTTCAAATTGGCACACCTTAACATCAGGAGCGCTTTACTAAGATTGATCTTCTCCAGTCACTCATGGCTAACCTCAAACCTGACTTGTTATTCTTCTTGGAATCTTGGCTCACATCTATGATCCCAGATAGTGCCATCTGCATCACTGGCAACTCCCTCATCCATTAGGATCACACAAGCAGGGATGGTGGATTGGCCATATACCTCTCCTCCTCCATCCAGTTCACTCCTGTACTCTCCATATCCTCCCCTCTGCCTATGAACAAGTACTCATACAGCTCTCCCTTTCTATCTTTGTGGGTGGTGTCTACTGTTGCCAGGCCTTTCTTCCTCTTTGAATACAAACCACATCATTACTCTCACTACTGATTCCTCATCCAGAGAACTCCTCATCCTTGGGGACTTTAATTTAAACTAGCTGTCCCATACCCAGTCTAAATTCTGCCATGTCATTTCATCCCTTAACCTCACTCAAATGATCACAGAATCAACTTGCCTAAACCACAAATCCCACAAGCATACTCTTTAGACTGGGCACTCGCCTCACACCCTCACCAGATAATTGGCGTTGGCATCCTTCTGCATACACTCAGTAACCACCACGTAGTTTACTGTGTGCATAAAATACTCTGCCCCAAAGCCTCACCTAAACTCCTACTGCTCCATTCCTTCAGGTTCCTGGACTTGTCCTCCTTCACGAGGATATAGCCACAACTGACTGGTCTCCCATCTCCAGTGTCACCTCTGTTGATTCTGCCCTCAGCTATTTTAAGACTATGTTCTTGCCTATCGGGATCAGCATACTCTCTCCAGTAATACCAGGATCAGAGGTTCCCCTCTCCACAGGGTATCAGCCGAACTGATGGTCTGCCTGTGAGCACATGACCTCACATACAAGGTGCACAAGGCCGTATGCTCCCATGAGTTTTCAAGACTTGCCAAAGTTGAGTATTTTTCCTACACATTTCAGAACTTCATTAACCACCCTCCAAGTTTAAGAAGGTTGCCCACACCCTCTTTAAGCCCCACCTAGTCCCCATCCCAGTCCTCAAAGTGAGAGATACCACTGTTTCTGTCACCCTTTCAATGACGTTCAAGTTCAATACTTTCTTCACCACCTGTGCTTTCTTCGTATGTTCCTCCCTTCCCCTTCGACTGCCCCCCTTCATCCCTCCACACCCATCCTTCCCCCCCTCTAACCAACTGACACCTTAAGGGCTCTTTTGCCATCATCCCTCAAAGAGCAAGAGCCCTCAAGGGCTCAACCCCAATCTTCTCTATCTCTCTGCCTCTGCCATAGCCCTCCCTCACCACTCTCCTAAACCACTCCTTCTCTCTTGCCTCTGTTCCCGATGGCTGGATGCTGACCACAGTCATACCACTTCCCAAATGTGGTGATTCCTCCAGTCCTGCAAATACTGCCCTATCTCTCTTCTACCCATCCTTGACATACTGCAGATACTGTTTCAGCTCTCACCCTTCCTCAACTCTTCCTCCTTTTCACTCCTTTCCTCTCTGGTTTTGAAGTCTCACTCCACCTCCACCTCCACCTGTTACCTCTGACACTAACCCCCATCCTCTCTAGCATGGATCAGGGCCATATCACCTCTGCCATCTTTGTCGATATGGCCAAAGCCTTTAGCACTATTGCCCGCCTTCTTCTCTACAAACTTGCAGAAGCAGGGCTCTCTGTAACAGCCACTACCTATTCCATTCCTATCTTTTAAGTAGGACTCAGTCAGTTAGAACAGGTGACTCCTCTCCAACCCCATCACAACTGCGTCCCTCAGGAGTCCATTCTTGGCCCAATACTCTTCTTGGTTTTCCTCAATGACTTCCCTGCTGCCTGCTCCACTGCAGCTAAACATAGAAACATAGAAGGTGAAAGCAGATAAGGACCATGTGGCCCACCTAGTCTGCCTCTTTTCCTACCTAATGCAATACCGCAGACCTAGCTGATCTGTTGCTTTCCCTCTCTTCCTTAGTATGAGAGTACTCTTATGTCTATTCCATGCATTTTGAATTCCTCTGCCAAGTTTGCCCACACCACCTCTGCAGGAGGCTGTTCCAGGCATCCACTACTCTTTCTGTGAAAAGTACTTCCTTATGTTACCCCAGAGCCTACCTCTCAGCCTTATGTCATGCCCCCTTGTTCTTGTACACCTCCTTTTCTGACAGATGCTACCCTCTGGTACCTTGTTTATACCCATGAGGTACTTGAATGTATGTATCATATGCCCCTCTCTCTCCTATCCTTCAGAGAATACATATTGCGGTCCTGTATTCTTTTCTCATATGACTTTTGGTCCAGTCAGTGTAACATTTTGTTGCCCTTCTCTGGAGCACCTCCATTTTGTCTATGTCGTCCAAAGATGCAGCCTTCAGAACTGGACACAGTACTCCAGACAAGCCTCACTATCTGTACAGTAGCATAACCACCTCCTTTTTCTGCTGGTGACACCTCTCCCTGTGCACCCCAGCATCCCACTGGCCTCCCCAGCCTTCTTTCACTGTTTGGTTACCTTTAGATAATCAGATATGATTACCCATAGGTTCCTTTCTTGATTTTATGCCATCGGTACATCTCCCCATCTTGTACTCCTCCCTTGGATTTCTGTACCTTATATGCATGATTTTGCACTTCTTTGCATTGAATCTTAACTGTCACCTCTTGACCACTCCAGAAGCATGTTTAGGTCCTTTCTAATTTTCCACACACCCGAGTTGACCCTGCTGCAGATCTTGGTATCATATGCAATGGGGCATACCTTCCCCTCAACCATTCTGCAATGTCGCTTATGAAGACATTAAAGAGGACTGGCACAACACGGATCCCTGTGGACCCATTGGTCACCCCCTTTCTCAGAATGAATGCATTTACCACTGCCCTCTGTGTCTAGTCACTCAAGCAGTTTCTGACCCAATTTACCACCTTGGGCCCCTCCCATGCTGCCCAACATATATACCAAGCTCCTGTGTGGGATGGTGTTGAAGGCCTTGCTGAACTCTATGTTGACCACATCCACCACCCCTCCCTGATCTACCTCTCTTGTCATCCAGTCAAAGAAATTTATCAGATTTGTTTGACAAGACCTTCAATGTGAATCCATATTGCCTCGGGTCCTATCGCCACTGTATTCAAGAAATATTACAAACTTTCCTTTAGCAGTGATTCCATTAAATTCCCCAAAACTGAGGTCAGGCTGACTGGTCTGTAGTTGCCAGCCTCCTCCTGTTCACATATTTGTGGAGGGAATCCATTCGCCCTCCACCAGTCCCTGGAACCACCCGTCTCTATTGTTTTGTTGAATAGGGCTGTTAGTGGTGCCGCCAGCACCTCTCTAAGTTCTTTTAATATTCTAGGATGTATCCCATCCATCCCTATGGCATTGTCCCTTTCAGATTATAGAGTTCCTTTAAGACTCTTTCCTCTATTAATGGGCTGGCATCCTCCTCTCTCCCACTGATGCTTCTATTTCCCAGTAGTGCTCCTTCTCATCCCCTTCTTCTGTGAATACTGAACAAAAATAGTTGTTCAGGATTGTTGCCTTTCTACATCTCCCAACCCACAGCCCTCTCCCTGCCTTTTAACCTCACAATCCCATCTCTGGTCTTCTTTCTTTCACTAATGTACCTGATAAATGTCTTGTCTCCATTCTTAATTGTTTGGGTTATTTTTCATCCATGTGTGCCTTTGCACTCCTGACTGCTTTCCCACCTCCCTTTGCTTTTCCATATGTAGTTCCCTGTCATCCACCCTCTGTATTTCCGTGTACCTCCTGAAAGCTAGCCTTTTCTCTTACCTTCCACCACATCCTTAGAGAACCATGTTTTTTTTCTTTCTCTTTGTTTGCTTAGTTGCCTAACACAAGGTTTGTTGCCTCTGCAATGGCTCCTTAAGGTTAGCCCATTGTTTCTCTACATCCCATCCCCTTCTTCTTCCTCTGCCAGGGCTTCCTTGTGAGGATTCCCCATTTTGCAAAATTGATCCATCTGAAATAAGGACCATTGCTTTCATGAGGTTTGACTCTCCACTGTTCTCACATTGAACTACGCCCATACAATGATCCCGAACCCCAGGTGGGTACCCACCATTACATCAGTGACTCTGCCCCATTGGTGAGGCTATACATATGTATGCAGATTACACTGTTCTGTATGCCTCTGGCACCTCCCTTGGATGTGTTGACCAGTCTCCAACTGGGCGTCAATAAAGTTCAGCTCTGGTTTTGCTCAAATCAGATGTCACTCAACACCAAGAAGGTGGTCTCCATGACCTTTGGCTCCTGGCAAAGGCTTTCCAGGCTTATTGCCCCACTATCATTCCACACCCTTGATAGGATCATAATCAAAGATGTCACTTCTTTCAAGTATCCCAGGGTCTGGTTTGACCAGAACTAAAGAACATAGAAAGTGCTGGCAGAGGGGACTGTATGATCCATCTAGTCTGCCTGTGTGGGCTAACCCCCAGTCTTTTTCCTTCCTAAGGTTCTGCAGTGCCTATCCCATGCTAGCTTGAACTCTTTTTATGTATTTGCTGCCATGACTTCTGGGGCAGACTGTTCCAAAGCTCCACCACCCTTTCAATGAAAAAAACTTTCTGATGCTGGTTTGAATCTACTTCCCTGCAGGCACATGCTGTTAACCCTTGTTCATGTAGATGAGCTTTCTCTGAAAAGGTCCAGAGTTGGTACTAGATTAACTCCTTTGAAGTATTTGAATGTCTCAGTCATATCCCCCATCCTTCCTCCTTTCCAGTTATTACATCATGAGATGGTTAAGTCTTGGTTTGAAGGTTCATGATGAAGTCCATGAATCATCTTTGTAGCACTCTTCTGAACAGTCTCCAGTCAATCTTTATCTTTCTTGAGGTGTGGTCTCCAGAAACTGGATGCAATACTCAGGTGCAGCCTCACCAAGGAACTGTACAGCAGGATTACAACTTCACTTTTCCTACTCATGATACCGCTACATATGCATTCAAGGATGTCATTACCTTTCTATACCTTTTCACATTGTTTGATTGACTTGAAATCATCAGATAGGAGTACTCTAGACCGCTCTCAACCTTAGTATCTGTCAGTTGTTCCCTTCCTAGGGTATATTTCTTGCCCAAATTCTTTCTCCCCAGGTTCATAACTTTACACTTCTTGGCACTAATTTCAGCTGCCACTGTTTTGACCATTTTCCATTTTTTAGATTAGAGTCCATTCCTGTTGCCCCCTCTTGCATGTGTACTCTGTTGCAGAGCTTGGTGTTGTCTGTGAAAAGGCATACATTTCCTTCCAATCCAACAGTGATGCCACTGATGAATATGTTAAATAGAATTGGCCCCAGTAGTGATCCTTGGGGACTCCACTGGTTGTCCACCTTGCTCTGACAGAGTGCAGTTTACCATGACCCTCTGGGTTCTCCCCTGAAGCCAGTTCCTAACTCATCTGACTATTTTATGCCCCACTTCAGTGTGTTCCAACTTGTTTATTAGTCTCCTATGTGGAATGGAGTTGAATGCCTTACTGAAGTTGCAGATACCTGCTCCACCCTGGTCCACTGTTCTGGTCACCCAATCAAATAAATCAATCATGTTTGTCTGGTATGACCTCCTGCTGAGAAGCCATGCTGCTTTGGGTCCAGTTTTCATTTGCTTCCATATATTGCACTATTCTTTACTTCAGTAATGTTTCCATGACTTTCCCCATCACTCAGGTGAGGCTGACTGGATGGTAGTTACCAGCATCTTCCTGCTCAGACTTTTGTGTAGGGATACCTGTGACTTTTCCAGTCATCTGGGACTCTGCCATTCTCCAGGGACTTATTGAAGAGGACTGCTAATGGGGAGACAAGTTTCTCTGCAAGTTCCTTCAGTATTCCTGGGTGAATACTTTCATGCCCATTGACTTGTTGGTTTGAATTTTTCAGTTCTTTTAGGACCATTTCTTTTGTAAAGGGATTTATGTCAGCTTCATTGGTCTGGTGTCCTTCATTTCCTAGTGCCGTCCCACTACCCTGTTCCTCTTGTGTGAAGACTGACAGAAACATTCGTTCAGAACCTCTGTCTTTTCTTTGTCAGTCTCCTCGTTCTGCCCCTCACTGGTTCTCAACCAAATTATACCCCCTTCACTTTTCTTTACTCATATGTATATATATATTTGTTAAAGATCGTGTCCCCTTTTAACCCTTAGCACCTTTTTTCTTCTGTTCATGCTTTGCCTATCCTAATCGCCTTCCCTGCTTTCTTGAGCCTTGCCTTGTATCCCTCCATGTCTCTGTTCCTCTTTGTCTTTTGTACTTTTTGAAAACTTTTTCTCCTTTATGCTTTAGGCAACCTCCTTAGAAAACCAAGAGGGTTTCTCCTATTCTTAGTTTTACTGATCTGTTTGTGCATTCTGCTGTGGTCGAGTTATTGTGCCCTTTATGGCCTTCCAGCTTTACTCCACGTCACCCCTGCAACATCTTTGAGATGTTTTTTAATCACAGTTTCATTTTAGCATAGTCTGCCTTCCTGAAGTCCAGGATCTACAGTTTTGTGTGACTTGTGTCCTCTGCCCTTTTGACTGTCAGCAAGACTGACCTATGATCGCTTGACTCCAGATTGATTCCTACCTTAATGTCTGTGATCCTGGAACTGTTGGACTGCATGAGGTCCAGGATTGCATTTTCTCTGGTGGGTGACTCTACCAACTATTTTAGTCCTGCCTTTTAGAGCCATGAGGAATTATCTTCTCCTCTCAGTGAACCCATGAAGAGGACCAATCTATATCAGGCAGATTGAAGTCTCTGATGAGCAACAAGTCATCTTTATCAGCCATTGTCAGAATGGTTTCTAGTAGCTCTTTGTCTCCAGCTATCTATTAAGATGGGGTCTTTAAATCCTCCCACTCGGATGGGAGACTTTCCTAACTCAAGAGTGATCCATAGAGCTTCAGTCTCAGTGGTTGCCATCTGTACCTCTGTGGCCTTGATTCCCTCTCATATATAGATAGCCATTCCCTCCTTTCTTTCGTGATCTCTACTGTACAGAGCATGCCGTGGAATAGCAACTTTCAGGTATGGCTGTCTTGAACCAAGTTTCTGTTACAGCTACCAAGTCAAGGTTAGCCTCTGCCATTATGGCAGTGAGGTTCAGTATGTTGGTTTCAAGTTCAGTTCAGTTTATTGTTCAGTCAAGACCTTTACAAAATCAGTGCAAATCTGATACAAAATTAGTACAAAATAGCTTGATAATACAATAAGATAATATAATGAAATAAAAAGTATGACAAGTATACAAATGAATCTAAGATCAACATGCTGCATATAGCGTCTATATACCTAAACACATACTATACATCCTAGTATTTTCAGTTAGTAGCACACTAAAACCAAGGAAAACAAGATAATCTCTAGGAGGTTAAAACTCTTACTTTAAACACACTTTATACATCCTATCTAGATTGCATACAATAAACTTAATTGATTTGTCATATTAACTGCTTTCCTTTCCCCTTCTACTCCTGGCTTTATCTTTGTACGCTCCACTGCTACTCTATCAAATCATTCCTCCCCCATATCAGTTGTAGACTGTTGTTCGTTCTAGCTGCCAAAATACTGTATATGTATTGCACACACCAGTCATCATGTTTCATTTATCAGTATGCAACCTGTAAGTCACTTCCCTGTCTCATATCAATGTTTACCACCTCGGTCACCCTATGTGGTACCCTTGTATGTATATCCAGCCTGTATCATGTAACGTGCATTTCATGTATATACTGTTATTACCTATCTGTGTTTGTACTTTAAGTGTTTATGTCACAGGACCTCCTTGTGAATGAGCTTGCTCAATGGAGTATTCCTGCAATAAACTTGAACTTGAACCTACTAACCAGTTCATCATTGCAATGAAGTAATATCTGTGGGGTTAGTAAATCTGTAATAAAACAGATGTCCCCAAAGGATTAATACCCTTTCTTTATAATATCCATTTAGATGACATACAATAGTCACTATAACCAATTTTTTTGAACTTTATTTCTTGCACTTGGTGGAGAACTCTCTGGCAACCACTTGCCCAGAGCACTACCTCCTACCTTAAACACCTTACTCCTCACCCTATTATGACCTGGCAGACCCTGGCTCTGCACCCTCCAAGGTAGGGCCTTCCTATCCACCCAGGCACTCTATCTGTAATCTGATTTGCCAGTTGGACTGGGGGTGAGAAAAAGCCCAGTCTTGGAGTGTGGCTCATAGGTCTGTAAAGCCTTTGCCTATCCCGCTAATGAGGATTTTCCTTTATTACACCCTTCACAGTGTGGAAGTGCAATGGCATTGGCGCTGCATGCTGCTCTCCACGCTGCGCTCTGCCTCTTCTGCTAGTACCTACAGTGCCCTCGATCTCCATTGGGCACCGCTGGTGGAGTGTGAGACCCACTACCCTCCCGAGAGGAGAAGCAGTCCGTCAGATGCTCAATCATCTCCCTCCCAGCCTGACCCACGGCAACGAGTCTGTTCCCGAACCGGGTTGCCAGTGTGGCGAAGGTGGCATCCAGTGCCTCAACCCTCAGTGCCACTGGGCGACCAGTCTCTATAACGAATTAACCATTGCTAAAACATAGCTATTAATTCAATAAAACATGATTTGTTACCATAAATTGTAAATATAAAATAAACCCTTTGTATCTAATTGCATCATAACTTCTACAGGTTAGAGTATCTTACTTCAAACCTTTAGTTCCCCTAAGGGACTGAGAACCCTTTTTTAAGTGAAGTTTATGTATTCTATCTATGTAACATACAGTAGTTTTCATGACCAATTCATCGCTGCTAGTAAATAGTATCTGCAAAATGAGTTGTACGTCATTTGTTAATAACATTTTCAACAGTGGAGTAAGACATGTAGCCCTAACTCCGTCATACCAGCTGCAAGCAAGAATAACATGTTTTGGATCTTCGATTTCATGAGAGGTGCAACCACATTATTTTCTCATTCCTCACTGGACCCAGAAAATCTATCTTTGATAACATTACTTGGAAATAACCCATGCAATACAAAGTATACAACCTTCTTTCATTGAAGTCTGTTAATACATCAAAATAATATCTATAAAGGTGATTCACAGCAGATGTAATCAACCAATTAGAAATATGAAGTTTTTTGTTATTCTCAAGATCTTTAAGTTTATGATTATCTGAACTCTTAGTGGTGATACAATTCTGATATTTGAAACTAATAGAAACTTCTTTCAGTACATACTTCTCCAAAAACAAGCAGATTGTTGGCTTTTAAATTGTTTTGAATATTTTTAAGCCAACTTGACTGCAAAAAATTATACTTGGACCAGGAATACTTTTCTCTAAGACATAGGTCATTGATTTTGGCTCATGTGAGTTACTTTTGTCCAATAGTTTACTTTACTGGCCTGTGCTAAAGCTAATAGTGGTGTTATACCAAGCTCTGCACTGACCAAGGAAGCTATAATAGAGGAACTTAAACCAAGAGTTTCATAGTTTCATAGTAGATTACAAGTTTGCAAGGCCATGACCCATTATGAACTCACCACCATATTGTCAATAGTGGTATTTATACTTCATTTCTCCCATATAGTCATCTAATCGTGTTTTCAAGGACTCCACAGTTGCACTTGCAACAATGTATTCAGGTAATGTCTCCATAATGGTGGCGCCCTCTGGGTGAAGAACCTCTGTCTCTTTTGGGTTTTATTAATAGGGCATTGATTTTATCCTTTTGTGATCTAGTATTAGTTAGGACATCCAGTTTCCCAAGGCTTATAACATCTAATGTTTCACCTTTATGCATTGTGTTATATATGTATATGAAATCTCCTCTTAAAGCCTGTACTGATGTGAGTACAGATTTAATAACTTCAGTCTGTCTTTATATGTTAAATTTGTCAGTTGTTTTACTCTCCTGGTAGCCTTTCTCTGTACCTTTTCAGCTATGCTCAAACTTTCTGCTGCGGTAGATGCACAGAAGGAGCACAGTACTCAAGTGAGGCCTGACAAGACTTGTATACAAAGGCATCAAGACCTCAGTTTTTTACTCTTGATGTGTCTGTGTATGCATCCCAATACAGAGTAACATTTCTTGACAGTTTATTTTGTATGTATGTCAAATTTTAGATCATTAGTAATGGTTACTCCCAGATCTCTTTCCTCCATAGTTGTTTGAAGTATTGTATTATTCAAAGTATAATTAGCCCCTTGTTATTTTTCCAAAGTGCATCACCTTTCACTTGGATACATTAAATGTCATTTTATTCTCCCTGGCCCATATGCCTATATTATTTACACAATTCTGGAACCTTTCAACTGATTCTTGGTTGTTAACTATGCAGCCAATTTTGCAGTCGTCTGCATATTTACCAATCAGACATGATCGTTTGTTTGCATTGTTGACTCGAGAATGTTAAATAACAAGGGCCCAATACAAAACCCTGAGGCACTCCTCTTGTCATTCGGCCTCAATTTGATTCATATCCTCTCAACACAACCCATTGCTCTGTACCATTTAACCATGAGGATATCCAATTAATAAAGTGTTTGTTCAATGTTCTGTTAAGCAGATGTTCCAATAAGATTATATACAATAATGTATCAAATGCCTTGGCATAGTCAGGAAAATGACATCCACAGACATCCCCACATCAAGGGCTTCACCAGCTGGTTCAATGAAGCTAATCAAATTTGTTAGACAAGATCTGCCTTGAGTAAAGCCATGCTGTGACATATCATAATTAACAGTGTTAATTGAAGCCACCTATAGGCTGGGAGGGAGTTGCTAGCAGTCACAAAGGAAGAAAGAGACTTGGGCATCATCATCACTGATGACCTAAAAACATCAAGCAGACCTCTAAAGCAGTAGGTAAGGCTAGGGGGTGTTAGGGTGTATTAGTAAAGGTATCACAAGTCGTGAGGGTAATAATCCCTCTGTACAAGACACTGGTTAAGCCCCATCTGGAGTACTACGTGCAGTATTGGAGGCCACACCTTCACAAGGACATTAACCAAATTGAGGCAGTCCAGAAGAGGGCAGCCAAAATGGTGCAGGGACTGCATCAGAAGACATATGAGGACAGATTAACGGGCTCAATATGTATACCCTTGAGCAAAGGAGGGAGAGAGGTGATATGATCGAGGCATTCAAACACCTTAAGGGCATAAACAAGGTGAAAGAGTCTAACATGTTTAAATATAAGAAAATAGCAGGACAAGAGGACACAGCATGAGATTAGAGGAGGCCGAGCAAGGGGAATGTGAGGAAATTCTTTTTCACAGAAAGGGTGGTGGATGCATGGAATGGCTTACCACAAGAAGTGGTGGCTATGAATACAGTGCAGGGCTTCAAACAGGCATGGGATAGGCATAAGGAGCAATACAAATGACTATGAATAGATAGGCCACTGACAGAGCAAAGGCTGATGGCACATTTATAAGGTAGAAAAGAAATGGGCAGACTGGATGGGCCTTGCGGTCCTTATCTGCCATCAACTTCTATGTTTCTATGTTTCTATGTTACCTATATGTTCCATTATTATAGTTTGAATTATTCTCTCCATCATCTTGCCAATTACAGAGGTAAGGCTGATAGGCCTATAGATCCCCACAGACTGTTTGCTACATCCTTTATGCATAGGCACCACACTTGCACAACTCCATCCTTTATAGTACTTCCATATTTTAAGGACATGTTATATAACACTACCAGTGGACCAGATAATTCATCATTCAGTTTTTTGGACATTTGGGGCTATACCATCAGGACCTGGTGCTGAGTAATTTTTAAATCTGCAATTATATCCTTCACTTCTTTTATAGTTACTGATTTCAATATTTCTTTAGTATTTGGTTTTCTATATTGATGTAGTCTTTAGGAAGGAACACATTCAGGAAGTATGTATTTAGTTCATTAGCCATGTAATTTTCTTTACTAACTATTATGTCATTTATGTTTTAAGGTCCCATACTGCTCTGATTACCCTCAGGGATCCTATATAATAAAAAAAAAACTTTTTTATTATGTTTGGAGTCAGTTGCTAATTGAACCTCAAGCACCTGTTCCTTTTTCTTATCAGATTTTTAGTTTTTGTACCAATTTTTGTATAATATCAAGTGATTTATATTCTGGGATTTTTATATTCTCTGTATACCCTATGCTTTTGGTTTATGATTTTTTAATTCCGATTGTCCACATGTAAAGGAATTATTTTTTCTATTGTTATATTTAGTCCTTAAGGGTACCCATGTTTTATACAATACATAATCCTGTTATTAATTATGTCCCATTGTTCTTGAAGATTTAGGCACCTATCTAATTCATGAGCCCAATTCCAGTTATGTAGGTAATATTTAATACTGTCAAAATCAGCTTTATTATAATCTCAGATTTTGTTATTCCATTATTATCACCTTTAATAAGTGTATTTACCATAAACTGTACCATGTTATGATCACTATCTATAAGCGGAGGTAATACTTCCTGTTCTGTCTCAATGTTTTAATATTGGTCAAGATAAAGTCCAGTATATTATTTTCCTAGTTGGTTTCTGGACTATTTGTTCAAGGCTTTGTTGGAGTGTGAATTCTAGGAACCTGTTTTCAAGATTTCCTGTAGCCTCAAGTGAGGCCCATTTGATGTTGAGCATATTAAAATCCCCATAGGGATATAATCATTAACAACTTCCATACTTTCTATTTCAATAAGACCATGTTTCCTTGTAAATCCAAACTGGTAGATCTGTATCCTAATCCCAAGGTCAGTATTTTATTATTTCTGTGAAGATCAACCAACAGAACTTCTGTAACATTATCCTTTAATTTTCTGATTTCAGTTTTATGCATTCTAATACATATGATGCAATGCCTCCACCTTTTTATGTTTTCTACTTTAATAAATTTAGTGTATCCTGGGATATCAGTGCCCCAATCATTACTTGTATACCATTTCTCACATATTGCACACACATCTATGTGTCTATTTTTTACTGTATATCTCAATTACTCCATTTCATTAAGTAGGCTCCTAAAATTGTGTCCTTTGTTTATGTAATTTTTTCTTGTCCTAATTTGATTGGTATATACTCGTTTTGTGCCTGTAACTGTTTTATCACTTATATGAACCCTCTCACCCTGTATTCAGTTTAAATAGTTAGTAATGAGTGTTTTGAAGTGCATACCTAACCTTTGTTTACCTTTATTGGTAAGATGTAACCTATCCATACAAAAATATTCATAATTATCATTAAATTGATCCCAATACGTTATATATCCAACCTTTTGTCTCAGGGTCCACAATCTTAGCCAATTATTTACCTTTTTTAATTTTATTACTTTCTCTTGGTTCCTCTAGGTATTGGCAGAATTTCAGAAAATGTAAAATCACAGCCCAGTTCCACTAATTTATTTGTCATATCCAGAAATTCCTGTTTTATTTGCTGTTCAGTTTGAGAAATTATATTATTGGCTCCAGCATGAATTATGACAAAGAGTTATGTCCATCATGTTTCAATATTTCATTTGTCATTTTATTAATGTCAGATACCTTTGCCCTCAAAGCATGATAAATTTCTTGTTGCTTTATCTTAATCACATATCACTCTGTCTAATCCTTTTACTAGAGTCACCCAAGACAAATATTTGCTTTTACATAGTAAAGCTCACTTCCTAAGTTCATATTTTCCATAACCCTTGAGCATCATCACTATCTATTTGGATATGTATATCATCTGTTTGTTTAGTAGTACCCATTTCTGATTCAAGCACAACCAAAGGTACAGTGGAGTTTATTTCTGTTTGACAAGGCCCTAAATATTTTATTATAGTTTGTTTGCTTTGCATATTATTGAACTAGTATTAGGTGCATCTTGTTGAGCTAAGGGATCAAATGTATTATGGAGGAGATGTTAAAAACATCAGTATTCTTCCCTTCCTTATTTTAGTAACCTTAGAACTCTGTACCAAGAACCAGTCATCCTCTGCATTAATAGCTGTTTCTTCATCTCTAGATCTTTTTCTATTAGTGGGTTTTGTGTTACTTGTTTACCTTGTTTTGTCTTTTGTTTTGAGTTGGTGGAGTAGAAATGATTGTCTCATTAACATAATCGATAGTATGCTCTTTAAATTTATTTGCCATATCTTTTTGGCTTTTTCTAATTCAAGTAATCTTAAATTGAACTTGTTAACCATTACTATTAGTTCAGTATTCTCTTTACATTTTGTGCATATCTAATGCTCATTACACATAGGTTCAGGGTCTAGTTTATACATAAGGCATAATACGTACATTAAGCCAATTTTACCTTCCAGGTTGTAATTCTACCCTCCATCTCTTGTGTTTATTATTTAAGTATCTTGTTTATCTAAAAAATGCTCTGTACCTTACAAATCTCTGGTGTAGAATGCATCATCCAATACCCATGTAGGTCTTCAATTATTTAATACCTTCAGGATTAGTCGGTCTCTATCCTCCTCCTCACATGTCACCATGTGCTCACCCTGCTGGCTCACCCTGCTCACTGCAGGTCTGATATATACCAATCCATGGCCGGAAGTAGATCCGAGGTCATGCAGTGAGGCAGAAACATAAAGCCTTTAAAATGATTTAAACATGTATTTTCCTCTATTATGAGGCTCAAGTATCTGTTTTAAAATGCCCAGACTGGTTAAGTAAAAATAAACAGCACAAAGCAAGTAGTAGTTCGCTAAAGTAGCTCAAAAACTATCAGCCTTCTTCCTGTTCCTGCTACAGAACAGGGCTCCAAATGTACAGATAGAACAATGTTACATACAAATATCACATCCACTGTTTTAAATACTCCCAGAGATAGAATACAAGACTCTAGCAGTTCAGGGACAGTATTAACAGTCGTGCTCACTGCAGGTGGAAATATATTCCAATCTATGCCCCAGGAGTAGTTCTTAGCAAATTTATAAGAGGGACCTCAAGAGAATTAAATCTAATAGTATCGCAAACTTCAAAGTTATACAGTAGTTGTGAGTTGTATTTTGATTTGGTTGCTTGTAGTAAGGGTCTAACTGATCTACCACCATATTGTTTATTAAATAGACTTAGTGAATTAGGTGGCTGTTTTAATTTGATCAATAATTGGTTGCCATCTTTGGTCCATAGACCATTCAAATCAAGGTAGGTATAATCTCCAACAGTGGTGAGTTTTCTGCTGCCAATTTGCCACTTCTTAGTATGGTATCTAGATCCAAATATCATAACTTGGCTTTTGGTTTAATTGATTTTCAGTTTGTATTCAGTAACAAAATCAATATTTCAAATTTTTAGACAAACCTATCTGAGACAAAGAAATTAGAATTAAATTATCAGCAAAAGCCAACACAGGGCATTCCTTTGTTAGTATTTTCAGGGACTCGGAAGAGGATTTCTCCAAAAGGACCTGCAATTTATTTATATACAGTATACACAAAACAGTAGGGTATAAGAATGCACTCTGTCTAACTCCACAGTTTGTACAGAAGGAAGATGATAACTGACTGGCCAGCCCTACTCTTATTTGAGCCCATGTGTTGGTATAGATTTCCTGAATTATACAAACCAAATGGTGGGAGATACCCTTATTAATGAATTCTTCCCAAAGTATTTGATGGGAAAAATAATTGAATGTTGAACTAAAGTCTATGTAAGCTACATAGACTTTTTGTTTCCATAACTTAATATATTTTTCAAAAGATAGTTTAAAACAAAATAATTGTCGGTGGTAGAATATCCCTGTCTAAAGCCTGCATGAGTAGTCAGAGAGGCCCCCTAAATGAGCAAGCTTTATTTGTAACCTATCTGTAATAATTTTGGTAAAGATATTGCCCATTACATCAAGAAGTGATATTTGCCTATACATCTGTGGATTTGTTTTATCACCTTTTTATAAATTGATACTATAGTTGCTCCTTTCCAAGACTTAGGAAGTCCAAGCTCTTGCAACAAAAATTGAAATTACTAGTTAAAATTTTGGCCCAAAAGTGTTGGTGCCATGATAGTAACCTCAAGGAAAATCAAGTCAGGCCCAGGTGCCTTTTTTTTCTTTTAGCTGTAAGATAGAAAAATAGGTCTCATTATGTAAAATTGGATTAAATTGAGACATATCTTGAACACTTATGTTTTTAAGATTCTCTGTCTAAGAATTAAAGAAAGTCCTTGAATGATGCTTAAGACAAACGGTCATAGATATATAAGAGTCATTCTGATATTTCAATTTGTTAGTACAATGAGCAACCAATAGCCAATAAGACAGATGGTCTCCCTTATTTATAACTGGAAAGCATTTTATCCCATTGTTTATGTTGAAAATCCTTCTGTTTAGCCAGCAGCATTAATTTACATTGTTCCCTTTCTGAATTGAAAATGTATTTCTATTTTTTAATTTAGTTCTTTTGTATTTTGATAATATAGTTTGATATTCTTTTAGCATTATGACACTCTTTATCAAACCAGATAGTACTACTCAGTGTAGGTATCTGAGAAGTGGCCACTGTTAGAAGTTCTCTAATTTTACTAAGACTATTTTCATTAGTTCATGTTTATCACATAGGCAATTGTTAAGTAGATCCATAGAGGGCATTTAACTGTATCCAACATTACTCTGTCACACCATGTTTACCATCTAATGTTATTACTTCTTATTTCAAACATTACTCATCCTTCCTAAGTGGTATAGTCCTAATTGCATTAGAAATATAGAAACATTGACAGCAGATAAGGACAGCAAGGCCCACCCAGTCTGCCTACTGTTTCTACCTTATGAATGTACCATAGGCCTTTACTCTGACAATTGCCTATCTATTCATACTCCTGTATTGCTCCCTTATGCCTATTCCATACCTGTTTGAAGCTCTGCACTGTATTCACATCCACCACTTCCTGAGGTGAGGCCATTCCATGCGTCCATCACCTTTTCTGTGAAAAAGAACTTCCTCACATTACCACTTAATCAACCTCACTTTAATCTCATGCTGTGTCCTCTTGTCCTACTGCTTTTCTTATATTGTAAAATGTTAGACTCTTTCACCTTGTTAATTCCTTTAGGTGTTTGAATGGTTTGATCATATACGTCTCCTTCCTTTGCTCTCGGTATACATATTGAGCTCAGTTAATCTGTCCTCTTATGTTTTCTGATGCAGTCCCTGCACCATTTAGTTGCCCTTCTCTAGACTTCCTCAATTTGGTTAATGTACTTGTGAAGGTGAGGCCTTCAGTACTGCATACAATACTCCAGATGGGGTCTAACCAGTGTCTTGTAAAGAGGGATTATTACCTCCCTCTTCTGACTTGTGATACACTACTAATACACCCCAGCATCCCCTAGCCTTACCTACTGCTTTAGTGGCCTCGTGGATGATTTCAGGTCATCAGAGATGATGATGCCCAAGTCTCTTTCTTCCCTTGTGACTGTCAGCAACTCCTCCCAGCCTATAGGTGGCTTCATGGTTTCTCTTCCCTGTGCATGATCTGACATTTCTTTGCATTAAACTCAGTTGCCACTCTTCTGACTATTTTGCTAGTTTATCCAGATCTCTTCTCATTCTGCCCACCAAATCTGGATCATTTACTCTGTTGCAGATCTTGGTGTCATCTGCAAACAGACAAACCTTACCCTCCAGTCCATCTGCAATGTCACTGATGAAGATATTTAAGAGGACTGGCCCCAGGACTGACCCCTGAGGTATATCACTTGTGACTTGCATCTCTTCTGACTGTATACTGTTTACCACTACTCTCATTTTCTGCCCATCAACCAGTTTGCCACCCAGCTGACCAACTTCTCACCCATCCTGAGCCTACCAAGCATATTAATCAATCTTCTATGTGGAACAGTATCAAAGCTTTGCTGAAGTCAAGGTAGGTGACATCAACTGCCCCCCTTGGTCTACCACTCTGGTTACCCAGTCAAAGAAATCTAAGAGAATAGTTTGACAGAACCTTCCTTTGTAAACCCATGCTGTCTTGGATGCTGTGCTCTATGGATTCCAGGTGTTGCACTATTCTTTTCTAAGGAGTGCCTCCATAATCGTGCCCACTACTGAGGTAAGACTGACTGGTCTGTAGTTCCCTGCCTTCTCCTGATACCACTCTTGTGGAGTGGGATCACATGAGCCCTTGTCCAGTCTTCTGGGACCTCTCCTGTGCTCAGAGACTCACTAAACAGTTCTGCTAATGGCTCTGCTAGTTCCACCCTTAGCTCTTTTAGTACCCTGGGATGTATGCCATCAGGTCCCATTGCCTTGTGTACCCTGAGCTTATCGAGCTCCTGTGGGACCATTTCTTTGTGAAGGGACACACTCCCTCCCCCATGTCCATGCTGCTGAGCTGTAGGCCCTGCCCTAACTTCTCTTCAGTAAATATTGAGCAGAAGTATCTAGTTAGGATAGATGTTTTACATGGTCCTCCTCGGCATGTGCCCCTTATCTCCTATGATCTTAGCAATACCCCCTCTGGACTTTCTCCTTTCACTAATGTATTTATAGAAAGTCTTGCTACCTTCTTTAACTGTTTGTGCTAGTGTTTCCTCAGTTTGGGCCTTTGTCTGCTTTATGCCTTCCCTGCTTCCCTTGGGAAGTTTGGCATTCTCCTGTTTTCATCCTACTGCGTTCTCTTATATTGCCAGAGGACCTGCCTTTTGGCTGTGACCTTTTCTGCTACTGTTTTTGAGAACCAAAGTGGTTTTCTTCTTCTTTTGCACTTCCTTTTCTCTCTAACACAATAGGATGTTGCTTCAAGTATTGCATCTTAATGCTTGCCCACTTTACTTGTACTCCCTCACCTGTATTTCTTTTTGCCAGGGCTAGTTTAACTCTGTTGGCCATCTTATCAAAGTCAGCTCCTCTGAAATCCCATATTTTGCCTTGGAATGGGATGATTTAGTTTTAGTGCAGAATTGAACCATACCATGTGATGATCACTGGCCCCAGGAGACCTTCTACCTGAGATCTGTGATCCTTTCCGAGTTAGTCAGTAATAGATCTAGGATAGTCCTGTCTCTTGTGGGTTGTTGTACCAGTTGTTTGAGGCCCTCCTGCAGGAATCCACTCTGTCTCTAGTTCTGGCAGATGTTCCTGCTGGTATTGACCAATCTGTATCTGGCATGTTGAAGTCTCCCATTATCAGAGCCTCCTTTTGCTGTCATGTTTTCTATATCTTCTAACAGTAATGTGTCTATGTCCCCCCTGGTCTGAGGACCTGTAGACAACCCCAGTCTGTATGGCTGTCTCTTTTCTTGTTTCCAGGGTGACCCACAGTTCTTCTGGCTCCTTATGTGTATTCTGAATTTTATGTAGCTTTGATATTTTCATTGACATACAGAGACACTCGATTCCCCATTTTTGCACCTCAGTCTCTTCTGAACAGTACACTTGCCAGGTACTTAAGTCTCCTAAGTGCAGTTACTAGTAAACCATCCGCTAATTGCTACTATGTCCAGTTTAGCTTCTGTCATTATTGCCTGCAGGTCTGGGATCTTGTTTCCCTGACTGTGAGCATTTAATGTGCATGATTTGCCATTGGCCAGATTTCAGTGTGTTAGTTGTTGGGTGAGGTCTGGCATTTCCACGTGCATCATATGGGGAGCTGGACCTTTTTCCTTACCTGGTGATGCAAATGAACTGCAAACATTCTAAACTCCTGTTTGACCACTAGCTGTGGGGAGGGTGTTCTTCCCATTTGACGTATGGGTGCTGCATCTCTCTCCCCATTTGCTAGTTTAAATATTCTGTGAAGACATCAAATTTCTGCCCCAATGCACTGACTACCTCCTTAGTCAGATGCAGTCCATCAAATTTAAAGAACTTTCACTCCTGAAACTGTTCCCAGTTCCCTTCAAATTTGTGTCCTTTTTCCTGGCACCAGCCTTAAGCCACATGTTTAGCTCCCTCTCTCCCTTCTCTGACCTTCCATCCATCTGCTCCTCTCCCAGACTGGCAGGATCTCAGAGAAGGAGATGCGGACAAAATGGATGATAGTTTGCCACCCAGCCTGCTCAGGTGTTCCTTGGTCTCCACAACTGACTGGGTGAAATCGATAGTCCCTATGTGTACCAGGACATCAATGTTTTCTCCTGCTTCCTGAACAATTTTAGCAATGTGGTCAGTGTCTCTACACTGATGTACCTAGAGACATCTGACCATTACCCCTGGCTGGAGATAGATATCAAATCTCTGAATCATAGGTCTCCTATAATCAAAGTTTTTGGGATTTCCTTTTTGCTTTTTTGGTTTGGCTTCTGTTTTGGGTGGGTTTTTGTGCTAGCTCCTGTGCTGCAATGTCCTACTCTGCAGTGTCCTCTGCCCTTTGCTTGATTTTGGAGATAGCGGCAGATACCTGTTTGTAGTTTTATATGGTTTTGGCGGTAATATGTTGGAGTGCACTGAGTGATGGGGCACCTGATTTGCCCTCTAACCACCTGCCATGATCTGTATGATCGAGAATAATAGGAAAATTATCACTATCTAACCGTTTGTCTACATAACAACATTTCCAAAATTCATTCTTCCATTCAAAAATGAAGTTGATTACTGTTGTACCAAGGTGACTAATATGAGTAAATAAGCCCACTTCATCACCCTCAATTTGACAATTTAAGAGCGCTAAGAAGTGAGCATCCAAAATGCTAATCAGCTTGCTATCAACTTTATTAACCTTTTTATCCATTGTAGTCCTGGGATAGTTGGTAGCATTACAAGAACACAAATTATGATAGTTGTTAGTTGAATGGCCATCAAAGTTACCAATTATGGCATTGAAATCACCACATAGGATTAGCTTACAGCCAGTTGTTGCCCAAATAAAATGTAATATTTTTCAAGAACATCCCATAAGGTTTCTGAGTAATATTTAGTTCCTGAAGGAGTTATATATGTGTTGACAATACTGAATTTGATATCTAAATACTTCACAAAGTAGGCCTGATTATTATAGTTAGATATCAACAAATTGAATTTAAGACTGTCATCAATTCTAAACCAGGTTGCCAAAGCCCACATATCTGTCAACTTTTGCTATCCTTGTCCCAGGAACCTCAAAAGTTGATAACTGTTTAGGGATACATCTATCTTCGTTGAATCCCAAGTTTCTTGTAAACAGATTATCTGAAAATATTTTATATAAGATAGCCATTCATCATCAAGCAGCTTAGAAACAAGCCCGAGACATTCCAGCTTATCATAAAATGTTGTGGCTTTAAGTCTTCATTAGATTCCATAATTGGTTGTCAATTGTCCACATCAGGATTCCGTATCTACTAACTGTTATATTAGGAATACATTCTAGCTGATCAGTTTGGGTACTCACTACATCTGCTTGATCCTTTGCTGGTACATCAGGTTTGCTCAGTATGATGTGAAGAGATTCAATGGGTACCAAATATAGCCCATTGAGTCAAGTAGAGCAAACTTATTCCATATTTTGTTATACAAACTTTGGTATTTTATAGTTAGCAGAACTTAATCAGAAAGACAATTTGGGACACCCTGACAGAGTGTATGGCATCATTGTCCAAGATAAATATATTTAATAGCTGTTCTAACAGACTGATAACAACAGTTTTCAGCCATTAGTTTCATACATATCTTTAGAAAGACTGTATAACAAGGCAGCATGGGTTCTAGCAGGAAGGTCATATCAGACGAATCTAATAGATTTCTTTGACTGGGTGACCAAAGTAGTAGACCAGGGAGGGGCTGTGGACATGGCCGACCTAGACTACAACAAGGCATTTGACACAGTCCCACACAAAGATTAATAGTCAAATTAACCAGCCTGGAAGTGGGACCCAGGGTGGTAGCCTGGGTAAAACATTGGCTGGACAACAGAACACAGAAGGTAATTGTAAATGGAGTCCATTCTGAAGAAAGGCGGGTTACTAGGGGGTTACTGCAGGGTTCAGTATTGGGTCCAGTCCTTTTAATGTCTTCATCAGTGACATTGCAGAGGGACTGGAAGGAAAAGTATGCCTTTGCAGATGACACAAAAATCTGCAACAGGGTTAATACACAAGGAGGCGTGGAAAGGTTGAAAAGGGACTTGTCAAGGTTGGAGGAATGGTCAGAAGTATGGCAGCTAAGGATTCAATGCAAGAAGTGCAAAATAATGCACCTGGGAAACAAGAACCAGGGAAGAATACACAATGGGTGCGGAGGTAGTAACAACAACAAAAAGGAAAGGGACCTGGGGTAATCATATCAGATGACCTTAAGGTTAGCAAGCAATGTGTGAAGGCAGTAGGGAGGGCTGGGGGTATACTGGGGTGTATAGGGAGAGGCATCAGCAGCAGAAAACAGGAAGTTGTTATCCCTCTGTACAGACAGTTGGTGAGACCCCATCTGGAGTACTGTGTCCAGTTCTGGAGACCCCATCTCTGCAAGGACATAGACAGGATAGAGGCAGTCAGAGGAGGGCAACTAAAATGGTGCAGGGTCTGCAAGAAGCCCTATGAGTAGAGACTAAAGGAGCTTAATATGTGTACCCTTGAGGAAAGAAGAGAGGGGGACATGATAGAAACTTTTAAGTACCTCAGTGGAATCAACAAAGTCCAAGAGGTAGCATTTTCAGAAAAAGAGACTTGCAAGAACAAGGGACACAATTTAAAGATAGAAGGAGGGCAGTTCAGGGGCAAAGTGAGGAAGTATTATTTCACAGAGAGGGTAGTGGATGCATTTTACAGCCTTCCTGAGGAGGTTGTGGGATCTAAAACTGTGGGAATTCAAGAATGCATGGGACAGACATAAGGCAATTCTTGTGGGGTAGGAAGAAATAAGCTATTAGTTAACTAGGATCTGTGGCCTATCCTGTAGGTAGGGAAATGGGCAGACTAGATGGGCCTAGTGGTCCTTATCTACCATCAAAGTCTATGTTTCTATGTCTATGTATAAGCAAAAGACTTAGACATTTCATCCTTTTTATTCCATATTTGAATTATATCACAAAAGTTGATATCTACACAACTGAGTGCCCTAAAATGGTTCACAATCTACACAACATTAGTATCTTGTTCACTAGGCAATGGGCTTTGACACTGAGTGCCCACCAGCTTTGGCTGTGTCTGTTTTGCTATGTCTTTCCTTCTATTATGCCGTTTTGCTTCTTGAGTGGTTTGGCTTAGGGTGCACTAGTTATGTCCTGGTCAGTATCTGTTGTCTTGTTACCTGTTGCAGAACTAGCAGGTGGTTGGTGAGTGGCAACTGACACCCGGTGCCATAATGGGTTCTAGTGCCTCTTCCTTCCACTAGTTTAAATGACTGATAAATACTTCAAACTTTGCTGCATGCACCAGTCTCCTCCTTTGTGAGGTGCAGGCCATTGATCCTGAAAAGTCTCACTCCCAGGAATTCCACCAGTCTCCCATGAAGTGATAGCCTTTTCCTTGCACCACTCCTTAAAGAGCTACTTATGGCTCAAAGAAAACTTAAAAAAAACATAATAATTAGGTACAATTTTGTTGTATTCCATTTATACTATATATATTTTCCTCTCACTTAGTTCACTTTGTTTGTAGGAGTACAAAAGGTTGTGGCCCATGAGTTGACACCTGTTAAGACATGGTATAGCAGTCTAGGCTACCTCCACTGGCAATGTAGTTATCAAGTTACATTTAAAATTATCTTTATTTGCACTTAATATAATGTTGAAGGGCAATCTATTCCATAAGTTTGCTGCACATATTGTGAAAAAATACTTCTTTCTTTTAGTTTTAATTCTACTAACTTTGGTCTGTAGTGGGTGACCTTTAATACCTATATTGTCATCTTTATTTAATTTTAAACTTTTTATTTAAACTTTTGTTTATCGGGTAAGCATTGTGAGCCAAGGCCTGTTTTCAAATGCAATCCGGGACAGTAACATAATAATGGAAAGGGACCTGAGGGTAGTCATACCAGATGACCTAAAGGTGGTCAGCAATGTGAGAAGGCAGTAAGGATGGCTGGGGGATACTGGGATGCATAAGGAGAGGCATCACCAGTAGAAAACAGGAAGTTGTTGGCTCTCTGTACAGACAGTTGGTAAGACCACATCTGGAGTACTTTGTACAGTTCTGAAGACCAATCTCCATAAAGATATAGACAGGGTGGAGTCTGTCTAGAGGAGGGCAACCAAAGTGATGCAAGGTCTGCTTCAGAAGACATATAAAGAAAGACTAAAGGAACTAAAGATGTATAGCCTTGAGGAAAGGAGGAGAGGGGACATGATAGAAACTTTCAATTACCTCAAGGGAATCAACAAAGTCCAAGAGGGTAGCATCTTTCAGAAAAGATATATGCAAAAACAAGGGTCACAATTTGAAGATATGGGGGATGGCTCAGAGGTAATGTGAGAAGTATTTCTTCACAGAGAAGGTTGTGGATGCATAGAACAGCCTTTCTGAGGAGGTCGTAGAGTCAAAAACAGTGGGGGACTTCAAGAATGCATAGGACAGACATAAGGCAATTCTAATGAGGAGTAGGAGGAAGTAGGCTGTTGGTTAACTAGGATCTGCAGGTTATCCATTAGGTAGGAAATGGGCAGACTAGGTGGGCCAAGCACTCCTTATCTGCCATCAAATTCTATGTAGCCAAGTTGTTAGTACAAACAATTACAATACAATACAATCATTGAGAATACAAAAACAATTACAATACAACATGTAAGAACAATACAAAGTATGAGTATGTGTGATATGGGCAGACTGCAAGCGGGCACCTGCCAAAATGGTGACCCACTTGCAGCTACTGCCCTGACAGCAATAGTGTGGTTTGGCAACCGGATAGGGAGGTTCACAAAATGGCAATGGGATATTAAGTGTGCATACGTGTATGGGGGTGCCAGCATGCCAAGTGAAGGGCAACAGGGTTTCTGAAGGGTGGTGCTGCAGGTTGCCACTGAGCTGGTGTTGTGGCATGGTGGGTGCTGGTTTGGTGTGATGGGGATGAAGGGTTCGGGACCAGGCACCAGTAGGTTTTGTTGCACCCGGCCCAAGACAGGTGAGTTGTTTTTTGCAGGTGGATGCACCCCAAACATGCACCTCCTGGAGTTGAGAATCTAAATTTAGATGGCTGCAGGGCACTGACCATAAGTAAAAAAAAAACATGATTTTGCACAGCTTTCACTGGCGCCGGGATTCCACATTGTCAAAATTGAACTCGTGATGTGGAGTTGCGATAAGGGCATTGGCATTCTGAATTCACCCTTATCACATGGAGACCAATAGTATAGTTAATAACAATTGCATTTCAACATACCTGAAAATACTGTTTAGCAGTCAGTTTATTCCATCTTTATATGTAATATTTAATGCTGTCATCATTATAGGTCATTTCAGATATCATAATATAATAACATGTCTCATCTTTGAATTCTTAATTCAATACTATGAGACTTAGGCCTAGCTATTAGACTGTGCCGGGCAGTGGTGCAAGCCTGGGCACAGCACAACTGGTTGTGCCAGGGCCAGAACAAGCGACATTCAATGGTGATGCGTAAGGTGCAGCTGCAGTTGAATATAACAAATAGTGCTGAAGCTACACATGGTGCAGTGGCACTGTGACAGCACAAGCTACAGATAAGGAGCATGGGGTGCACCAGTGCAAATGCAGTTGTGCTAGGTGCAGCACCCATGATACTCAACAGGGGCATGCAAATGAGGCAATAAAATATGCACAGCACAAATGGGCAATTTGCATGTCATTATGGTCCCATTTGCATGCCTTGCACAGGGCAGCCTGGCAACACTCCTGGTACCCTGCACAGCAATGTGTGAGAGAGGGATCCTGAGGCTTCCCTGCCCATAGCAGCGATCGCTGCAATGTATACCACAAAGCCCTGGTAGTCTAGTGGCCCCTCCAGAGTCCCCAAATCCCTGAATATTGTAATGAATGACCATCCCTGGTGGTCAAGGGTCCTCCTCCCACCTGAGTCCCCAAGAAGTGTAAATGACCCCCCACCCTTAGCCATGATCACAGTAGTCCTCTGTAAGGTAAAGCCTGGTGATTCTGTGGCACTCCCCACCCTACCTCCACACCAAACCCCTTGCCCACCTGGTCTCCCCATCATTGGTGGGCAGCTGCACTCTGCTCTCATACCGCCTTGGCCACCAGTGACTGACAGGTACAGTATCATTGTAAGCCCATTGGTCCCTAATGTGGACCAATAGGTTTGCAGTGCATATTGTACCAGACAGTCCCAATTATGTGAATGACTTCAATGAAATTAATGAAAGCAAGGAAAATATATATTGAGAAACTATATACAGTACAAAACAAGGGATAGGGTAGGTGAGTAAGGGATGGGGACTTGGGACAAGGTCTGTACAGTGGGATGGAGGAAGGTAAGGAAAGGAGGTCAGGGGAAAGAAGAGGGTCTGGTATCCACTATGGCGGCCATAGCCTGTCACCCAGTGGTGCCTTTCTTGCACTGGTCCCTCAGCAGGATACTTCTGGTCTGGTCCGCAATATCCATTGTTGTTGAGGTGATTAAAATTATCTGTCACAGGAGGCAACAGTACAGAGGCAGCCACAATCCCCATCTGGACACCTATGGCAAAAAGCAACAGGTGATCAGTGCACATCCATAGCACCCAAGCCCTCCCACTGTGCACAGTGGTCAGTGGTAACATATGCCCCTGAAATGGCACCCTGGCAACCCGCAGTGGAGGGCCAATGCCTGCTACCAACCCAGCATGTCCAACTGTGCACAGTGCTGAACACCACACCCAAGGGCCACCCAACCACAAAGTGGCAGGCATGGGCACAGTGCAGCAGCGGAACCACAGCAGCAGTGGTGGCAGCCAGATGCACACCCAGCCCACCAACAGCTGCCACACATGTGCAGTGGCTGCCCATGGTGCCATGCAACCACACAGTGTGCTGCACACAGCTGACACAGCACAAGACACAGGAGGCCATGGCCATACCCCCACCCCCACTGACCCTGTACAATGTAGAGGGAATGAACAGTGCCTACCTGCCTGCTGTGCATGCTGGTCCTGTAGCCATTTCTCCACCACCACTGGGTCCAGCTCCCCTGCTGAAGGGCCTACATCAGCTTGCTGTGCCCGCCAGGTGCCCCAGCCACCCTGGCACGTCTCCTATCTTCAGGCCCTAGGACAGGAACACAGACAGGCATGCATCAGAACACAGTCACAGCTTGAGTCCACCTCACCCCACGAAGCACAGTGCATGCCCCAGCCATGCATAAGCCACAGGGCGGTTGTGCAGCACACCTGGTGACAGGCAATGCCACACCACAGGGCACATGATGGCAGGACCCCCGGCATGGCCTGCAGCCCTGCCAACACCATGGTATGGTGGTCATGCTGAACACAGCATTTGCCCACTACCTGGCTGTGGCACGACCCTCTGGGACACACGCCTGTAGCTCCCTCAGCTGCTCTGGATCCCTCCTCATAAAGTCAATGTGCCTGTGGCAGCACTGCTCCCAGTGCACTGCACCCCTGAGGCCTTGACCAGGCCAGCAGCTATGGCCTGCCACACCTCGGTCCTGAGTTGCTGCAGGGCTGCTGCCTGAACTGGCCAGCAGCATGGGGCTCCACCTTAGCTACCATGTTGACATGCTCAACCTGGCTCAAATTTCTAGCCCATCTCACACCACGGTGTGCCATGCTGCTGATGCTATTTCTCAAGCAAAATGGTGTCCAGTAGCACACATGCACAATGTACGCAGAGGATGCACGCCACATGGATGGCTGGGTGCGGGCTCTAGCAGTCTTGCATCTACGGAGATGTGCAGCTTGGTCACACCGGCATGTGTACCAGGAGTCCCAAGGAGGGCATAGAATAGGGTGGGGTCAGGGTCAGCATGCAAAAAGTGTACAAGGGCACCATAGGGCCTATGATGCATAGTGCACAATAGGGCCCATATTGCACCATGCCCATGGCCTTCTGCACTCAAGCCCCATAGGCCCAATAGCACACAAGTGCTATAGGCTCTATAATGATCGAGCCATAGGCCCAATAGCACTCAAGGCCATAGGGCCCAATAGAATATGAGCGCCATAGGGTCTATGGTGAATAATGCCATGGCCCCAGTAGTGCTCCTAACACAGGGTGCACAATAGGCTGCAACATATGCCTCAGTGCATGCATACAGTCAGGGCAACACCCATGTCATGGCATTGTGCCACAACATGCACCAGAGCAAGTCCATTGTGCAAGGTGCAAGAGTGCTATATTCAGCCATCACATGCAAATGAGCTCATCAGTCTATCCCACGGTGCACTGGGGATATTTGCATCAGTACTGTTGCGCAACTGCCCATCTGCATGTGATGCACCATATAGGTGCCGCACAACAGCACAGGCCACAGACCGTATTGCAACCTTCTGAGGTAAGTTGCACCTGCTATGTGGACAGCTAGCACAGTGGGAGGGATGGATGGTGTGGGCTGCTGCAGTCAGTAACCAAATGTCCATGTCCACAGGTACATGTCTGAGCATGAGAGGGTGAGCATGGTCCTGCCCTGAGGGCCAAGCCCAACTTTACAAGGTGAAGGCCGATGACCTGATTGAGGCGTACTTCGACAAGGAGCCATTGCTAAGTGGTGCCACTGGCACACCCAGGCCAGGGCTGTGGCCTGGGTGGAGGTGGCGGTGGCCATCAGACCAGCAGGGCAGCCACCAGCACTCTGCACAGGGAGTGCAGGAAGAAGGTGGGCACCGAAAAATGCCAGATTAAGGAGAAGGTGGCAGACATACGGGCTGCCAGAACAGCCACTGTTGAGGGCAAGTTGCCTTGCCACAGCTCACATTGCAAGAGGAGCTTGTGATGGCCACCGTGCAGCTAAACATGGTCGAGGGTGTGCCAGGTGGTTGCTTCCAGACTGGTGGGAGCACATCACTGCATGGTAGGTATGGCGGGAGGGTGGCTGGTAAGGAGGCACCAACACATCTGTGTTCCTCAGCACCAGCTCACCAGTATGCAGTGGAAGGGGTGCCTGTGACTAGCCATGGGGTAGGCCCAGCCCTGGAGGACCAGCCATCCACCTCCACAGGCATCTGGGGGCTCAATTGGCTGCAGCACACCAGCACTGTCCAGCTGGATGTCTGGGCACAGTGGCAGAAGAGGCCCTGGTTGTGTTCCAGTGGGACATGAGTCATGTTGTGTTCTGTGTTGAGACACAGATCAGGGCAGGGTCCAACACCGATGAGAAAGTGACCATAATCCTGGACAGTGGGGGTCTTGTCATGGGGAGACGCCCATACAATCCACCATCACTGGCAGAGTGGCCAGTGGCCTGTTAGTGATGGAACAGCTGCCCGTCACTGCCCCCGGTTCCACTGTGTGCACAGGCACAGAGATGCTGGGTGGTGGTGATGGTGGTGCAGAGGCGGCAGCAGCAGATGGCTGGGGACATTGGGTGGACAGGTGCAGTGTCCGCCACAGGTGCCTGCCATTGACCAACCCCATGGTGACCCCGCTGTGCAGCACCCACCTGAGCGGGGCCATGCAGCATGGTTGTACACCACCAGTAGGATGGTGACATGACCATGCACCCTGAGTACTGACCCCTTGACTGAGTACACCTGATTGCTGTGGGCCTCCAGTGAGCAACAGGTGTTGCTCATAACTGGGGTGCGTGCACTCCATGCAGAGGTGTGCCAAGCAGCTGAGCAATGTAGAGGGGCACTGCGCAGGTCCATGAGGCCATACAATGCCTGCGGGAGGACACGATCACATCCCTGGACTGCATAGCCAATGCAATCACAGTCGGCCATGCACCTGGCTTCCACAGGGCATGACCGCCTGCCACGAGACACCACAGGTGCAATGTCCACCCATGGACCCGGCTTTGGGTGACTCCTCAGTGTCAGTGCCGGGCTCCACTGTGGGCATCCCAGGTATGCCTGGGTCGGGCCTGTTTGGGTGCCTTCAGACCCCAAGAGGACCCGGTCACGTTCCCCACAGTTCAACCCTGGGAGAAAATTGCAGATCCCACCTGTGGCTGTTGTGCAGTCGCTGTGACGGCTGAGCGGCTGTGGTGCAGCTGCTCCGTGTCCATGGTGGCTGTGTGTCCCCACGGTGGACCTGATGTGTGCACCACTTGGTCTGTCTGCTGCCACCACCCTATGTGTACCTGGGTGTTGTGTATGTGTTCATGACACAGTCATGGCATCTGTGTGTCATACCACATGCTGCCCTTGTGTGCACCTGCCTGGCCACTAGCCCATGTGGCATGACTGTGATGATGGCAGCACAGCACTGGTTACACCTGTGCACCGCACCTGCATCTGATCCAGCCACATGCTAGCACCTTGGTGTATGCCCTGTGGGTGCCAGTGTGTGTGTGTGTGTGTGTGTGTGTGTGTGTGTGTGTGTGTGTGTGTGTGTGTTTGTTGCTGTCTAGTGCTGCATGGTGTTGTGTGTGGCTTTGTGGCACAGCCCCACACCTGCCCCATGCCTGTGCATGCCCATGGCCATGCAGCACAATCCTGTGTGTCGTGCCACTGTGTCTGTTCTATGCATGGGGTTTGTCCATCTACCTGCATGTGCCATAGTGCTCCTGTGCAATCATGTCACGATGCTGGCATGCCATCCTCTGGAATCTGGGATCCATCCACCTGGGGGCTGCCCACCACCTCCCAAGTCCATTGCCCATGTCGTCCCCACTGCTTCCCTCTTCAGCCTCAACAGCTATCCCATGGTCAATCACCATTGTGAGCATGCTACAGGCCAAGTGTACTGTAGCATACCGCCAGACCTGTCTAGGCAACAGAAATGTGCCTTCAGCATCCTGAACACATGCTCAATGATGTGCCACATGCTAGGTGTGCCTCATTTTACTGGTCCTCTGCTGGGGATGGCTGGCACCTGTGGGGGTGAGCAGTCAGGGCCTGAGTGGGTAGCCACTGTCACCTTTGTGGACAGAGATATGGTTAGCCTGGAATCCTCTGTCACTTTGCCCTTGCTCTTTCCTGGCTCTCCTGCCCAGTGTATCTGCCCTGCCCACCCTCCCATGCCCTGCTGTACCCAACTGCCTATGGTCTTGCCATACTCACCCACAAGGTGAAATGTGGGATGTCACCACTCTCAAACCTGTATCACAGTGCTGAGCTGTGCCAGATGAAAGAGTCTTGTGTACCCCAGGGTGTATGGCACAGACATTGAGTTATGTGCCCCTGGCATCGCACACCACCTGGCAGTTGATATTGCGTAGCCCTTTCTGTTCACATATGCTATCCCCTCTGGGTCAGGTGACGCGTGGATGCCCAAATGGGTGCAGTTGATGGCCTTTAGCACACCAGGCATCTGTGCTACCCTGTGGAACTCCTGCATTGTTGCTGTATGCTCTGCCTGTGTGCTGGGAAGTAGATGTATTCTAAAGCATGTGGCAGCAGGGTGTTGAGGAATTGTGTGAGGAGTTGTGACGTGGACACCTGGGTTATGCCTGCGGTGTCCCTGTTGGTCTCTGGAAGGTGCACGTGGTGAGCAGGCACATGACAGCTGCTACCTTCTTCTCCACTGTCAAGGCATGGCTCCATCTAGTGGATGTCTCCATGTCCTCACTGCACAGCTCACAGAGCTGCCTCTAGAATCATGCGGTTCAGGCAATACTGGCCTAAGATCTCTGTGTCAGCATGTGGGTCTCAAAGCTGGTGTGGGGCTGGTACTGCGCTTTTACGGGCATATCGCCAATGGGCCCTTCCATGGCCACGCCGCTCTGCCTCCTGCTTCCTCACACCCTCACTATAGCTTCCATCGGGAATACTGCACTGGCCATGGCCCTGTTGTCCTGTCACCTCCTGGGCATCTGGCTCCACTGGACCACCTGACACTGTGGGGCAGTACCTGTCACTCAGCGGGCTTCCTCCTGTGCCACCTGCCCTGACTGTCTGTCACCTGCAGGCTCTGTCCCCACAACTGTGGGTGCCTGTGTCACCCCTTCAGGGTCTGGTGGCTCCTTCTCGCTCTCAGTCTCTCTCACCCACTCTGTCTGCCTCCATGTCTGTCACCACTCTCTCTCTCTCTCTCTCTCTCTCTTTCTATCTCTCTCTGTCTGCCTGTCCGCCTCTCTCTGTCTTGCTGCCTTCTGGCACAAGTGCCGTCCCCACTTCCTTCTTGTTTTATAGGCTCAAGTCTGCTCACTTCTGGCAGTTGCTTCTCACTTGTGCCATGGTTCGAGGTTGAATATCGAACTGTGCTGCATATTCATGGGTATGCTACCTGTCCTTGTGCATGTATTCATTATGGTTGCGTTGGTTCACTGCTCCTTGTGCTGGGCAATGGCTCCCACTGAATATCGCTGTATAGCACATCTCCACAGTTGTGCATGCACATCCCAGTTGCGCCATGTGCAACTGCTTTGAATATCAGCCAATAGTGTATGGCATATGGTAACTTTGTATTGATTGTGATTGTGACTTTGGAATTGTTATATGTTTTGCACCTGTTGTAGTTTGATCTTTTACTATTTCCTTGTCCTCCTTCTCACTCACCACCCAGGAAGCATCAGGAAATAAGCTGCTACTCAGCTCAGTGTGCGCCCTGGTGAAACATTTTGAAATGAATAAATAAATGCTGTACATACAGAGAAAGGAAGGGAGGAGGAAGGAAGGAAGGAGGGAGGGAGGAGGGAGAGACATGCAGAGAGAGAGATACAAAGACAAACAAACCTAACAGTGGACCACCGGTTCACTGCTGTCACTCAGCCTTCAGAATGACTTCCATCTGTGGCTGCAGACCTCAATTAGGTCCTGCTGTTTTCATATAAAAATGCAGCTGAACAGCTATAGTCATGAATGCCATTAGACAGTTTTACAATTTTGTCTCTGTATATTTCGGTAGCTGTGTCAGTAAAATGTTTTTTTTCTGAAAGGTAACTAGCATAGTCTACATTTATGATCAATGATACTTACATCTTAGCAATGTGTATGTTAGCAGTACATGACTGAGACGCGCCACCTTTTGAGGTATAAGTTAGACTGAAGTTAATTCATGATAGCATACATACACTACACACATTAAACAGTTCTTATTCTAAAATCTCACCGAGGCAGTGTAAGTCAAGTTTTCGTCTAACTAACCCATTCTGACCTTTCTGATGGCTACAGTCTCATGTACGTAAATAAACTTTATTTTATTATAACCAAAGGCCTCTTCCTACTAAGAAGTAAGCTGTAACGTCTATAAAATATTTAAACATATAAATTAAAAGAAGAAAAGGACCACTTGTCCCATCCAGCCTGCTCTATTTTTTCTTTTTCTTTCTTTCTAACACACATGCAAAATTACTTCCTAGTTCTCAAAATCTAACTATATAACGTTATATTGTAATATTTTCTTTCTGTCTGTTTTATCAATGCTTATCTCAAATTTTTATTATATTGGAGTCATGTAATGTCTTTTGAGAATACTCAGCCAAACATCTGTTGGATTTTAAAAGATTTGTCAGGTCTTCTACCCTTCTCTATGTGTCCTGAGCTTGGATGTTTTTCACTTATTCACCTGATAAACAGTGTTCTTTTCTAGTACCTTCATAGTTCTTTGGTTGCTCTCATTCCTTTCTGTTTTTGTCGAATGTCAGTTCAAATAATGTTCATAATTTTATAAAAGGTTTTGGATGGCTTCTCACTTTGTAATGCCATGAGAAGTAACCAATAAAATAAATAGTCTGTTTAGCTAAAGTCTTTTTAGCAAACATTTTGAAATTAGAATGGCATCAGTAGCTTTGCCTCTATAGTATATTTAAGGTAACTATTATGTTAACTCATAGCATAAATTAAAATGGCATACAAGGGTTTGTTGTTTGCACTCAATTTTTAGAAAACAAAGTTCATATAGAGAATAATGTGTGATCTTACATTGGTCCACAAGTTGTTTTGTCAATTTTAATTTGGTAAGTCTTGTATCCAAGAAATTGACACTCTTCACGTGGAGGGACTTCTTATCTCTAGTTGCTGTCCCTCATGTTCTAACTGCATGGATGTCTGCTTTAATAAGTCAAGGGGCCCATTTGATAAAATTAGGTGTCTTGTGTGACATAATAGGCCAAATTCTAGAGGTGGGTGCAGGGCTTGCCCTAAGCCCTGCATCCACTGCAATGTTTGATGCAGTGTGCCAAAGCACTCGGGCGCAACTCAAGTCTGATTCAGAAGGACTGGAGCAGTTGCAGCAGTTTTCCCACTTTACAACAGCTTGTTCCAAAAGCTTGGTGCAAGTCCTTACAAAGGATATCCTCATGATGCAATGTTAGACCAGGGGAGCTGGCCTAACTTTGCTGCATTGGGACTTGTGGTAGCTGGCTTTCCAGAATAGCATTTTTTTTTTTTTTTTACTAGAAGAGACACACTAAGCTGAAAGCTTATTTACAGGTGCAACATGGGAGCACAAGGAAATTAGGTGACTTGCTCAGGGTCACACATTATGCAAGTGGGGGCTCTGGGATTTAAACCCAGGTCTCCAGGTTTGCAGCTCAGAGACTTAAACCACTGCACTATAGTGCCTCCTAGAATTCCTGCTTGTTTGATGCAAGTTTGCACCTGGGTGAAATGACCTGCCTCAAGTCCCTGTTGCAATCCCAACCTGTTCCAGAATAGGCTGCAATGTATCTTGGGACTTTGGAAGAAGAATGCTTTGTGGTCACTAAGTCCAGTAGGGTACAATCAGCATTTTAGAAAACATGAGTTCATATGAAGGTCTCAGAGTTGAGTGAATGTTATCCCACTTATATCAGTGGTAAAAACAGGTCAAGTACTGTTAGGCCTCTTTATATTGAACTAATATATCTCCAGTGATTGTAAACTAAGGCTTCAGAAGAAAGCTCCACTGGCTAAGCTGGGCAATCTTGATTTAGAGGTGCCCAGAAAAGATATTTCCGGCAGTTTTTCAAACAAGCACTCCAGAATCTAACTAAACTCTCCCATTTAGCTAGGTTCAGTAGTTTATTTGAAAAGGTATCATTTTCATTTATTTTCATAGTTTGTGAGTTTAAAAGAAAAACAAGATGGTGAAACATAGAAGCTGACAGCAGATAAGGGCTGCATGGCCAATCCAATCTGCCTTTTTGTTGCATTGTTCCTGACACTGTAGACCCCTCCAGGTCTGCGAGCACTTTTCTGCCACTTCCTTACCTTCCCTTATGACTTCCTTGTGCTAATCTCAGGCTCCCCACTAGGTCCATTGGAAGACCTTTCCAGGCATCCTGCACCCTTTCTGTGAGGAGGTTTTTCCCACATATCTTTTCTAAACCTACCACCTCATCTAGCTTCATTTCATGCCCCTTGTTCTGGGTACCCTTTTCTCTGAACAATATTCCCACTTGTAACCTATTCACCTCCGTGAGTTATATGAAGGTTTCAATCACATCTACCCTCTCCTCATCCTCTCCAAGGTGTATGTGTTTAATTCATTTAGCCTCTTCTCATAGAACATTGATGTGAATCCTGTACCATCTTGGTAGACTCCTTTGGATGGTCTCCATCCTGTCTATGTCCTTCCTGAGATGTGGCCACCAAACTGAATACAGTTCTCCATTTGGGGTCTTACTAAAGTCCTATGTACTGGCAACACCACTTCCTCTTTCTACTGATAATACCCTACCAATGCAACTCTGCATCCCACTTGCTTCGCCAATCACTTAATCACATTGTTTGGCTACCATCAGGTTACCCAAGATGACTACTCCACATCTCTTTCTGCTTGGTTGTTGCTAATGTGTCTGTCCCGTTTTGTGCTGTTTCTCTAAGTTTCTGTGATCAAGTGCATTATTTTGCACTTTCTACATTACACTTAGCTACCAAACTTTTGACCACTCGTCCAGTTATTTCAAGTCTCTTTCCATCCTTTGCATTCCCTCCAGAGTGTCCACACTAATGCTGATGTTTGTGTCATCAACAAAGAGGCAGATCTCCTTCCTTCCAGTTCCTCTGCTATGTATCTAATGAAGACATTAAAGATGACTGGCCTCAATACTGACCCGTGCAGAAACCTACTGGTCACTCTCCCCTCTTTAGAGTGAATTCTATTTACTACCACCCTTTGCCTCCTAATCCCTAACTGAAGTTTTACCCAGGTTATCACTTTACTGTCTACCACCATGTTACGTTAACAAGATGGCTGATGGCATAATCAACATTTTTTCACGAGATTGGTATTTCTTTAAGCACAACAGATAAGGTATGAAATGAGCACACACAATCTTTTTTACTAATTGCATTTTACATTAACTGAAAATCATTATAACACTGGAATTGCATACAAATTTTGTCAAGACCTTCCAAAGGCACACCCTTGGCAATGGCCCATTCACCTAATGCACTAGTTAGGGTTCACATTCAACCAACAAATGAAGGAAATGTGGTGGTAGGGTTTCCAACCCTAAGACCTCACCCACACCCTACAAGCAGCAAAAGGAAAACAAATATGGTTTTGCCTGTCTTGTGTCTTCACAAATCAAACCAAGGGTCTTCCTTGGAGTTATCAACCCTAACACTTCCCCATTCTATCAGCAAATAAGTTGAGAAGTGCAAACTATATGAGAATGGGGTGAGAACTAGGTTCATAAACCCAAAAAAGACCCAAGGCCTGATTTGTAAAGACTCTGAACAGACAAAACTGCAATCTTAAGGTTGGAAACCATAACACCACATTTCCTACTTTTGTCAGTTTAACCTACAAAAGTTTTTGCAAAGTATTTCTTCACATTTTGAGATAGTATGATTGTATCCTTATCTCTACAGGTCCCTTGGGGACCTATGTGAAAATAGCTATTTGTATAGAGAAGCACAGGGTCTGCTGGGCCTGTGCTTATTGCTCAGTAGATGCACACATCCATCTGGCACTGCAAATGCAGGGCTCTGTGGGGCCCCACACTTCCACGCCTCCAAAAAGCAATTGATGTGCTTAGTTAATATATTTTTTTTGGTTGTGGTCACTTTATATGGAAAATTATATTAAGTATGCCTCAGAACTCCTAGGGTTTAATTGTTTGGATAACAAAGCTTTCTCAGTTTTTACCCGTAAGTCAGTAAATTTGTGTTGATTTTCTCTAAAATTTGAAATTTGCAGTCGAAGACTAGATATACATTTGATCTACTTTTGATGAGGATTGGACTTTCACTATGGATTTAGCACCACAGTGAATATTGGAGGTAATTTTGTGGGCGCTGCATTCCTCATGAATCTATATGATGATTCTTTGTTAGTGTTATAGTACTCGTTGACACCTATTTTGATATCTTTTCATATATACATTTCCAATTATTGAAGAACTTATGACTTTCTTTACTATACTATGTGAATTTTTTGTTTGTATGTTTTTTATATGACCCTTAAATTTTGAGGGGGTGTTATGTATTAGTCCTGTAGTACCATTAAGAGATTTATTTTGATATATATATATATATATACACACATACATACTGTCCTTAACTGAAAATAGTGAGAGAGTTATGGAACAGGCAGTCACAGTTCCTTAAATACATAGAATACTTGTGGTTACAAGGTAAATCAATCAGCGTAGCACTGTAATTATACTTTATTCAGGGTATTAATAAAGGGTAGAAAAGAAAACATTTAAGGGGAGGAATTTAAACGTCAAGTAATAAATGAGTAAGGCATAGCAGCTATTATAACTCACAGAATGTAAAATGCAATGTTCTAGCTGTAAATAGTTAATACAGTTAAATTATACATTTAAACAAGACCCATACTTAATTACCTGGGAATCTAATACTATCAATTAGGTTGTTCATGGTCAAATTTGGGGTTCTCCAATTCTAGTGACCCTCCTCTCCAAGATATTCCTTTAAGAGACAAATGAGGGATCCTTAGACATGATGTAGAGTACCCATCTAGACCATTTTAATGTGCTTAGGTCAGTGTTGTCATTTATATGGTAAGAATTCTTTCTGATCTATGAATCTGATAACAATCTCTCTCCATTCTGCAATGGTAGGGACACTGGGGTAAGCCAGTGTCAGGCACAAAGCCTTCTTGGCCGCTAGCAGGAGAACTCCCAAGAGGTATCATGTGAGTGAATCTTTGAATTCTGGGGAAAATGTGAAGAATAAATAAATCAGCACTTAGGGTAAGTGAGGTGTCGAAGAGATCTCAGTTCCATTTGTAATAAAGTCAAAAGGTCTGTATCGGGGCAGGCCCAAAATATATGGTGTGTGTGCCCTGGGTTCACGCATTGCTGCCAGCAGGCCCTGATCAGCCTGGAGCAAAATGTGCTGTCACTGCTGGGTATGGAAGAACCTGGTCTATATCAGCCAGAAAACAACCTCCAGCTATGGGAATATGTGAGTTTAGTTATCGAAAGACAGCCCTTATACCAATTTTACTTTGGAATATCAAACCAAATTCCTCTTTCCATTTAACACATATGCCTTCAGTATTCACTCCTAGGGTGTCCCCAAGTGTCCTGTACAAGACAGAGACAGTATGGGGCTATATTGCCAACTTGTATGAGTTGTTGAATACAGGAATCAGCGGGAGGAACATTCAAACTGTCTTATCCAGGTTGGAAGGGAATAAAATAAGTGTCTTAATTGCAGATAATGAAAAATCTTGGCACCTTAAGCCGTTTGTTTGGCTTAGGTTCAGAAAGGATTTAAATTCCTCCCCACTTTGGAATTGAGTGAGGTTAGTGAGCCCCAGGTGTTCCCAAGTGGTAAATGTATGGTCATATAATGCTGGCTGAAAGTTCTCCATTAGTGTAATGGGGCAAATTAGTGTGAGAAATGGTGATAGAGACAGGTGTCTATGTATGGCATTCCAGGCTTTCAACTGATATGTAATCCAGGGGTTCATCAGAGCTGATTTGTGCAGTCTGGAAGGAGGCATTCGGTATGTCATAGATTTAATTAGTTGCTTAAAAGGCATTAAGCCCTCTTCAATCTCCCTCCACAAAGTAGGGCTAGACCTAGCTTAGTTGGCATAATATAAAGGAGGTGTGAGGCCCAGTTATAGAGTTTATAATTAGGAAGGCAATCCCACCCAATTTCCTTGGGAGGTACAGGATAGAAGCTCTCACTCTTGGTCATTTGCCAGCCCAGATGAATCTGCTGATAAGTTTATTCCAGGCCCTATAGTGTTGTTCAGGATACATATTGGCACATTCTGAAACAAGTAAAGGGCGAGTCAGGTCATCATGCGGATAACATCAACCCTCTGAAATAAATTCAGAGAAGCATATTCCATCCCACAAGGTCTGTCTGTAGCTGGGTAGAAAACATGTTATAGTTATGTTTAACTGTAGCGACTGTCTGGCGGGAGAGGTATATTCCTAAGTATTTTAATTTGTCTATATCCCAATGAAATGGGAACCTTTGAGTGAATGTTATAGAGGGAGAAAAGTGAAAAGTCAATGTTTCAGTTTTTGATATTAAGTTTGTACATTGAGCACTTGCTGAAGTGATCTAGTAGTTCAAGACTGTTGGAACCGATTAGGGTGGGTTCGATATAAAAAGCAACACATTGTCCGCATAAAGGGCTATCTGGGGTGTTCCATTACCCTCCATCTGTATTCCCTTATCCATAGGAGTCTCTGATGGCTTGTGCCAGAGGGTCAATAAAAATAGCAAATAAACCAGGGATAGGGGACATCCCTGGCAGATGCCCTAAATAAAGGCAAGTATGGGAAATGGTGTCGAGAAATTTTCACACAGGCTTGGGGTGAAGAATAAAGTGTTTTTATCAGGAAATAAAGGAAGGGAAAACACGTCTTTGACATAACAGCAAATAGAAAAGGCCACGAGACTCTATCAAATGCCTTCTCAGCATCTAAGCTGAGTAGGACTGAGGGTGTTAATACAGGTTGCATTTCTTATACTAAATGCAGGGCCCTTCTGGTGTTATCTGTAGTGAATCTACCACTGACAATGCCTGTTTGGTCTAGGGTTAATTAGCAGGAGGACTGTGTCCAGGCGTTTAGCCAGAATAGACATCAAGTATTTATAGACTACATTTAAAACTGAAATTGGGTGATATGATGCACAACGTTGTGGGTCTTTACGGGCTTGGGAATAAGGGATATTATGGCATATGACCATCTAGTTGGGATTTGCCATGCCCTGTAGTATGTTGTTGTAGGCCCTTAAAAGAGTTGGAGCTAGTGTTTGTCCTAGGAGTTTATAAAACTCTGTACCATACCCATCAGGTCCAGGGCCTTCATGGTTTTGGATTGGGAGATGGCTGTTTCAATTCAGAATATGTTATGGGGAGATTAAGGATGATCTTGGTCCTCATCCAGTTTAGAGAGGTTCAGTGGTGAAAGAAAGGTTCTAATATCTCCTGGGTCCAATTGATGATCTGGTGTGTACAGTGTTTTATAGTAATCACTAAAAATGTTGGTGGACTGGTCAATTTTGGAATAGATGGTGACCTATGTAGGGTCCCTGATAGTGGGTATAGTGGCAAGCCAGCATTGCCTTCGCAACCTGAAGGCCAGTAGATGGGAAGCCCTTGATCCTACCTCCCCATATCTTCGCCGTAAGAAGGCAAATGCCATCTCTGTATTCTGCCAAACTAGAGATTCTAGCTCTTGCTTAACCTGTGTTAACTGAGCCTCTACTGAGTTGTCCCCTGCTGATGGGCAGCCTGGAGAAAGTGGAGGTCACCTCCAAGTATGTTTGTTTTCCCTCTGCTGTTTAGCCTGGAAGGAGGAGTACTGGATAAGGTGGCCCTGTAAGACTGCTTTCAGCATGTCCCATCTAATAGTGGAGGTAATTTCGGGTTTGAATTGTCCCTCAGAATTTCTTGTATTTTCTCATCGAGGAATTCTTTAAACTTGGCACTTTTAATGTGAACAGGATTCAGTCTCCACAGCGTATTTCACTTCTCAAGGCCTAAATCCCATGTAGTAATGAATGGAGCATGATCGATATGGACAATATCACCAATAGTTGCCTCTAAGAGTTTCTAAAGATTCTTTCTGTGTATAGCAATGATCTATCCTAGAGTAGGAGTTGTGTACGGCAGAGTAAAAAGTGTATCTCCTTTCTCTAGGGTGAAGGGTGCACCATATATCAGCCCAACCCACCTCCTGTATAAACCTCTAAAAATATGTGAGGTGCCAGTTGTCTGACCTTGTAACCCCAGTGGAGTCAACATTTGGGTTGGGGTGATATTAAAATCTCCTGCTAGTACCAGGGTAGCCATAGTAAGTTGGACAACCTTATTCAAGAGGACACGGAGAGTTTGCTGGGTGGAACCAGGGGAAAATACACATTAGCAAGTGTAAGCTCCTGCCCTGCAGCAAACCCTGGACCACCAGCATGCGATCCTCAGGGTCAGCCCATTCAGAAGTAGCTTTAAAAGGAGTAAGGTTAGAGATCAATATGGCAACCCTCTTCCTTCCACTAGGGAAGGAGAAGGAAAAGACTTGTGAAAAGCCTCGCCTGGCTAGTTTTCCATGCTCTGCTTTGTTCATATGTGTTTCTTGCATAAATATTATTCCTGCATGGGTCTTTTTAAATAATTAAATCATTCTTGTTCTCTTGACAGGGCTGCCCAGCTCATTAACATTCAATGAAAAGATCCGCAAAGGTGTTCCAACATTGTATCATATTACGAACATATGAAATAATTTTCCATGCTTAACCTTGAACTGTCAGTTTACTGACTCTGAAATATTTGTTTATTTTTTGGGAAATGCTACTGTCTACATGGGGTGTAGCAAGTAGAACTCTTCTCTAACTGTGTAAAACATCTAAAAACTTCAACTGGCCAGACCTAACTATTTGGGCCAACTGGGCCAACAGAACCACACTAATCAGCCTTCTGGTGAAAGTGCTTATATTTTGTCGGTCATATGGCATGACCTTGGTGTGTTTCAAGACACTCACCAATGCTCTTAGTAGTGTTGAGAGCATTTGACACTTCTGGTGTCAATTAGGGAGGAAAAGTAGGAGTTGGTGACATCAATACCATCCTGATCCTCCCCTATATTGGTTTATCGTGTTGAAGAGGAGTGTGGGATTAAGAGGGGTCTGATGAGGAGGGATCCCCAACTGCCACTCAGACTCGATAAAAGAAAAATTCAGGGTCAGATCTCATACCTTTCTGAGGCAAGAATCAGGTGAGAGATGTACAGAGTAGTCGGGAGGATTATGGTGAGGGCGAGGCATGGACAACAGCTATCCCTGCATCTGTCCATAATTATCAGAATTACATATGAGGTACAGTACCATTAGCTTTCAATCATTCAATTCACCCTTAATAGGCATATTCACCCTACAGTGTCCCAATATTTCCTCTCTGAGTAGATGGTTAGTAGGTATTAGGAATGTGTTACAGTCCCAGTCTAGGTAATAGGACCATGAGATAGAAAATGAATGATGGGAGGAGTAGGTTTCCACCTTGTCCTGCCATTTAAGAGAATTAGTTTAGTATCTTAGTCGGGGAGGAAGTCAGAGCAACTATTTGCTGAAGGAAGCAATTAATCTGACCCCTACATCAGCAGTTTGTTAGTTAGAAAACATAGATAGAAAATTTAGCGGATTGGGACTTATCTGAGAGTTTGATGTTGAGTTATTTTGTCCCTGTAGGTTCTTAGTCTTTGGTGCAGGGCATCTTCAGCCGCTCAAAGAAAGAAAAGGGAGGAATCTTGGGATCCTTCCTGTCCCATATCTCTTGTAGGCCAACTCTTTATAACAAAGTCCTTTCCCCATTCTCGGTGCTGTCCCAAATGCTTCAACGTGGGGATCCTTTACTGTTAGGCCTCACGGTATTCATATCAGTGGCTGAACTCTGCGATTGCTGGTGGAGGGAGGTAATGATTTGCTTGATGGCTTCCTGCCCTTGTCTTCTGTGTGTCTCCTTTGTTCCGCGTTCCACACCTACTATGATACTTTAGAGGCGGGGCTGGCTTCTGAATCATTGGGCCTGTTGCACCTCTATTTGCCAGTTTTTCAGTTTAGTGATGGCTGCCATTGCCATTCGAAGGTCTGTAAGACATCAGTAAAATGGATTACTATCTTGGCGGGATAAGGGTGCAGAAACATAGCCCTGGAGCATTGAACACTCACATGACTGGCATATACTGTTTCCTTCAATTCATTATCTCAGGGCATAGTTGTTCTCTAAATATAAGTGGTGTGTTTGGAAAGAACTTCCTTGTTTCCAAGCAGTGTGTAAGACTGTCTCTTTTTCTTGGAATCTGAGGAACCGAACAATTATGGTGCAAGGGCAGGCACCCTGCACTGGTTTGGGACCAAGTGTGCTGTGGGCACGATTAATTCCAAGGTCAGAGACTCAGGGAGTTGTATGGATTCCGTATAAGTTGCCTTATGAATGTAAGCATATCGGTACCCTCAGTTCCCTCAGGTATACCAGAAATACGAATATTATTCCATCTATTGTGACTTTCAGCATCCTTCGCTCTTGCCTGTAATTTCTGAATTTTCTGGTGTAGTTGGGTAATTGCTCGTTCTGTGCAGTCTACTCTGCTTTCCGTCTCTGTGGCCTGTGACTCGAGGGTTTCTTGATGGGTTTCTATTTTGGCGATGTCAGTCGAAGAGCAAACACAGTGAAACGCATCTGCTTGAGGATGTCCGCAGCTCTGAAAGGACCAATGTCATCTGCCTTTGAATCGCAGCCAACAGCATTTGCTTGGTGCTGGATCTGCTACGATGAGAGGAGGCCGAGGGCTGTGATCCTCGCTGCCCGAGTCTCCGTCTGTCAATCCACCTCATCTCTCCCCTCATCAGGTTTGAAAATATTTCTTTTGCCTTTTCTTGGCATGACTAAATAATCTCCACACAGCACTTGGTAGTTTTATATTAAAAATGCTGTATTAGGAGGTTTTTATCTGGGAGATTTGGGAGCCGAATGGGTTATGCTGCCATAGAGGATATGACATCACCGGATGTCGCATAGTTATGGCTTGTTAACATTTAAATATGGAACAAAACTAAGTCCAAATTAATTTATTTTTATGATTCCTCCTACCCTGGCCCTGACTAGCTGCTCCTTTGGGCTTCTCACTGTTTTCCCCACTTGCCAGGCCATTCCTGTTGCCATAATTTCTGTCCCCTATTGGTCCCATGTGTCAAGACTCACACCACCTAGAATGCCTCCACTAGCAATGTCCAGGAGCCACCTGTCACATGGTCCAGTGCAGCCCATCCCCAGAAGGAAGTGTCCAAAGAACACTCTAACTCCCTCCCATCAGTCTCCACTCCTGTCTTCCAGGCTCAGGGCATGAAACTAGGTTGTCGGCATGCCAGATTGATGACCCATCACTTGCACTACAGAACCAGTTTTCCAAATCTTTTTCATATGAAGGCATCTTTCCTCATGAGATTGTGTTGCTCTCATGAAAAAGATTCCTTAATTTAAAAAGCATGTAAGAAAACTAAGTCCAAATTATTTTGCATATGAAGGAATCTTTTTTTAGTAATTGTGTCATACTCATAAAAAAGATTGCAAAAATAAATCAAATTCTTTTTTTGTATGAAGGTAATCTAATCTTGTCTTATATAGCTATACAAAAGCAAAAACAAAAAAAGTCTCAAGAAAAAGATTTTAAAATGTGTTAAAGACACATGTCTGTGTCATTTACCAACCAGTAACTGGGTTCTAAGTAGCATGATAAGTGTGTTTGTATGTTTTTCATGATACTTTTTTAAAGATTTAGATTTTTTTTAATGGAAACAAGATGATGGCCATATGAAAAAATATTTGTTTTCTCACAGAAAAGATTATCCCCTCCCAATATGAAACAAAATATTTTTTCTTTTTGGCCACATTTTTTTGTGTGTGTGTGTGTGTGTGAAACAGCTTTCCAACAGACTGTACTGAGCTTGCTCAGAACTGAAATTCAAACCTTATAACTCTGGAACAAATTAGTATTTTTCACTGAACCAGTGAAGGCTCCACTCTTGACAAAGCCCTTCCTAACCTGACACCTTTTATATCTACATTGACAATTATTGAAGGACTTACGGCTCATTATACTATAACATATGAATTGTTTTTATTTTTATTTTTTTTTATATGGCCCTAAATTTTTGTGGGGGTTGTTATGTATTACAGTGTAATACTCATTAAGACATTTCTTTTGCTATATACACAATCCTTAACTGCAAATAGTGGCAGAGTTATGGCTTATTAATATTTAAATGTGGAACAAAACTATGTCCAAATTATTTTCTTTTTTATGTTTGCTCCTCCTCTGCCCACAACCAGCTACTCCTTTGGGCTTCTCCTGTTTTCTCATCCATCAGGATATCCCTGTTGCCTTCATCTCTGTCCTCTATTCATTGTGTGTGTCAGGCCCACCACATAGACTGCCTCCATTAGCCACCTCCAGGAGGCACTTGTCACGATATCCAGTATGTCCCGTTCCCCAGGAAGGAAGTATCTAAGGACCTCAAACTCCCTCCCCATCAGTCTCTACTCCTCTCTTCCAGGATCGGGGCATAAACTGGGTTGTCAGCATGCTAGATTGATGCCCCATCCTCGACACTCTGGAGACAGTTTTCCAAATTTTTTATATGAAGGCATATTTCTTCATGAGATCGTGTTCTACTCATGAAAAAAATATTCATAATATGAAAACATGTAAAAATAAGTCCAAATTATTTTGTGTATCAAAGAATCTTTTTCGTGAGGTTGTGTCATACTCATGAAAAGACTGTAAACATAAGGCAAATTTTTTTTTTTATAACACGGCAATCATGTTTGTATAGCTATGCAAAAATAAAAATAAAAAATGGCTCATGAAAAAGATTTTAAAATGTGTTAAAAACACACGTCTAGGTCATTTTATCAAACAGTAACTGGAGAATCCAGCTTGTGGGATCCTGATTACATAGAAACATAGAAACATAGAATTTTTATGCAGATAAGGAATGCTTGGCCCACCCAGTCTGTCCATTTCCCTTCCTAATGGATAAGCAGCAGATCCTAGTTAACCAGCAGCCTACTTCTTCCTACCCCACCCCTAGAATTACCTTATGACTGTCCGATGCATGCTGAATTCCACCACTGTTTTGACTCCACAACCTCCTCAGGAAGGCCGTTTCATGCATCCACAACCCTCTCTGTGAAAAAATACTTCCTTAAATTACCTCAGGCCCACCCCCATCTTTAAATTATTGCCCCCTTGTTCTAACACCTCTTTTTTTGAAAGATGCTACCCTTTTGGACTTTGTTGATTCCCTTGAGGTACTTGAAGTTTCTATCGTGTCCCCCTCTCTCTCCTTTCCTTGAGGCTATACATATTAAGCTCCTTAAGTCTCTCTTCATATGTCTTTCGGTGCAGACCCTGCACCATTTTAGTGCCCTCCTCTGGACAGCTTCCATCCTGTCTATGTCTTTGTGGAGACTGGGTCTCCACAACTGCATCAGTACTCAAATGGGGTCTCACCAGCTGTCTGTATAGAGGGATAATTACTTACTGTTTTCTACTGGTGATGCCTCTCCCTATGCATCACAGTATCCCCACCCTCCTTGCTGCCCTCTCACATTGCTTGCCCACCTTTAGGTCATCTGATATGACTACCCCAGGTCCCTTTCCATTTTTTGTTAGTATCTCACCTCCCATTGTGTACTCTTCCCTGGGTTGTTGTTTCCCATTAACATGATATATGTGCTTGTGTGTTTTCAAGATATATTTTTTATAGATTTCAATTTTTTTAATGGAAACAAGATGGTGGCCATATAAAAAACATTTTTTGTCTCCTAAAAGATTACACCCCAATATGAAACAAAATATTTTTCATTTGGGACAGATTATTATTTTTTTTTTTTGAAACAGATATCCAACAGAGTGCATGGAGCATGCACAGAACCAACATTTCAAATCTTTATAACTCAGGAACAGATTAGTATTTTGTCACCGAATCAATGGAAGGTGCCACTTTGGACAAAGCCCTTTCTAACCTGAAAATTCCAGAGCAAGCTTTTTAACTGTCTTGGAGCTAAGCGATGACAAAAACAAAAAGTAAACAAATATCACTTATTTTGCTATCCATCGGACGGACACAACTTGACTTGTCAAGAGACATTACCCCAAGACTGCACTTGCAAAATTTCTTGCAAAGCCATTGAACACTGGCAAATCATTTAAAGTTTGAGTTAGGAGTTTAACATTAAAAAGCATACTCAGCCCTAACTATAATGGTGCTACCCTCCCACTAAAATATAAAGAAACAATGTGAGGCTAGATATAGATACATATACATATCTATAAATATGGAACCAATATAACATAGATAAAACAAAGTGTCTGCATAGTAATGAGATAACATTAATCTTGAAAAAATATTGTCACTGGCATGTTCCATACCTGAGGGTACCTGTAGAGCCCTAGAAGTCTCGCCATTGGGATGGATGTTACCGACACATCATCTCCAATAATCCCAGAGGTGTGGAGCTGGATTGACAGTTATAGTTTGGAACACAGTTTCTCTGACCTGATAACATCCACATAGTGCCCTGGAGGGCTTCGCATTACTGGTTAGCAAGAGTCATAAATCCGGAATCCCAAAGAAATATTTGCCAATAGTAGTGGGTCCTGATTTATCTCATGAGTGGTGAAAAGGATACATGCTATTTGCTTGTAAGTTCAGTTATAAACCTGAGAAATAATTTAATTGAATACATTTATATATGTAGGCAATGGTCACGATTACAGATACATAATTTATTTTGGATACATATGTATTCAAAATTAGAAAATCATTTATCTTCAGTTTTGCCATTTATCTCTAGACAGGTTACAAAGGTACACTTAACCTGTGGGTGAGCAACTGAAAGATGTCTGATGCTATCACCAAAGCTTCTGCTGGTCCAAAACAGAGCAAGAAATCAAACAGAAACAGCTGCATTTTCACAAAACACTCATTTAATAACTTTACAAATTCAAGTACATTTTATACACTGGATACATAATGCTCTGGCATATAATATTATTCCTGTTATCACATGTGAAGAGGTTAGACTTATAGAATTCACTCAACGCTCTGCTATTTGTCTACCATCCTGTGTATTCACTCATGGTGCTCAATGGCTTATTAGTCTAGGATCCCTGGCCAAATCTCTGTGCCATCACTGGTAGCAGCATTCAATGGCTGCTGTGCCGACTCATTCAGCAGACACTGCCGCCTCCTTTGAACTCCTGCATGGATCACACAAGCAGGATCCTGGCCAAATCTTGGTACCATCACCGGTAGCAGCACTAAACAGCCACTGTGCCAACTCATCCAGCAGACACTGCCCATCTCCTTGGAACTCCTGAATGGATCACAGAAGCAGGATCCCTGGCCAAATCTTGGTGCCATCGCCAGTAGCGGCATTCAACGGCCGCTGCTGTCCAGCAGACACCCCACCTCCTTGGAACTCCTGCATGGATCACACAAGCAGGTATTAGCGACTAACTCTTTGGAAGCTCCATACTCAGCGGCTGCCTTATGGTTGGTGTGGTGCTGCTGCCACTTGTCTGTGATTGGATGGCTCAGCTCTTGCTTCTCAGGCATTGGTGTGCCCCAGAACTGCTGCAAATTTCTAACTTTTGGTCGCCTCTTTGACCAGGTTTTCAAAGTGTGTTAATTGTCTAATTTGCTGTATATCACCTCTCACTGTAATTCTAGCCTGTATCTTAGACTGTAACTGCATTGTGTAGAATTAGTGCTAGTCTTTCTAATTAACTGTATGTAAAGCCGATGTTTTTTTTTTGCCTGAAATGCTCATGTACTCCATCCACTGAATCTCTCTACTCACACTCTCTCTCTCCTTCCACTTAAGTCCCTTGTACTACTGCTAAACCTCTGGCACTCCTACCATAGTCTGAACAGCTGCTGCTACTCGGCAGCACCCACCCTATCTCCCAGTGATCTCTGACCCTCTCCACCTGCAATCCTTCTTTTCCATTTCTGAGAACTCGCCACCTCTCCCTCCCCTGCGTACTACCTTAACACTTTCCGTTAATTAACTGCACCTTCTACTCCCTTTGTCTTTCCTGCCCTCTGAAAGCATCTACTTCTCTTTTGTTATTTCATTTTTTAGCACCCTGCCCTATCTGATAGACTGCCACCAGCCCAGCCCTGCTTCCTGTGATTTAACCTGCCTCTGCTTTCTGGCCCCACTAGGATCCCTGGCAAATCTTGGTGCTGTCGCCGGTAGCGGCACTCAAAGGCTGCTGTGTGACTCCATCCAGCAGACACTGCCCATCTACTTGGAACTACTGCATGGATCACACAAACAGGTATTAGTGCCTAACTCTTTGGGAAGCTCCATACTCAAGCGACTGCCTCACGGTGGTACAGTGCTGCTGCCACTTGTCCGTGATTGGATGTCTTAGCTCTTGCTTCTCAGCCATTAGTGCGCCCAGAACTACTGACAAATTTCTAACTTTCAGGTTGCCTCTCTGACCAGGTTTTGGAAACTGTGTTAATTTGTCCTAATTTAGCTGTATATTACCTCTCACTGTAATTCTAGCCTGTATTTTTGAAGATGTAACTACATCGTGTTGAATTAGTGCTAGTCTGTCTAATTAACTGTATACAAAGCTGAAGATTTTTTGCCTGAAATGTCATGTACTCCATTCACTGAATCTCTCCTACTCATGCTCTCTCTCTCCCCCCTTCCATTTAAGTCCTCTTCACTACTAGTAACTTCTCTGGCACTCTACCCCTTAGTTTGAACAGTTGCTGCTACTCTGACATGCACCTGCCCATATATCCCAGTGATCTCAGACCCCTTTCTCCACCTGCAATCCTAATTTTCCATTTCGAGAATTCACCACTCTCTCTCCTCACTCACTACCCACCACTTTTCATTAATTAACAGCACCTTCTACCCTTTGTCTTTCCTGCCCTCCCAAGCATCTACTTCTCTTTGTTATTTAAATTTTTAGCACCCCGCCCCTGCTGACAGACTGCGCCAGCCCCTGCCCTGCTTCCTGTGACCTAGACCTAATTTAACCTGCCTCTTCTTTCTGGCTCCACTAGGATCCCTGGCCAAATCTTGGCACCATCGCGGTAGTGGTGCTCAACAACCACTGTACCAACTCATACAGCAGACACTGCCCACCTCCTTAGAACTCCTGAATGGATCACACAAGCAGGTATTAGCGCCTAACTCTTTGGGAAGCTGTATGCTCAGTGGCTGCCTCACGATTGGTGCAGTGCTGCTGCCCTTGTCCATGATTGGTTGTCTCAGCTCTTGCTTCTCAGCCATTGGTGCGCCTAAGAACTGCTGCCAATTTCTAACTTTCAGTTCATCTCTCTGACCAGGTTTTCATCCCACTCCCACCACCCTCCCAGGCCTCCTTTACATACACTGACACCCTCCCACCTGGATTGCCCCACCTATCAGGAGCAACAATCTCAACTCACCCATCCTGCTGGTCTCTGCTGGACTTCCCCTGTGTACTATTATTTGCTACTCTCTTCTCAAACAGTGCCTTCTCTGTCTAACTGCGTCTCTAGCATTCTCCTCGATATGGCTGCCTATAACCTGCACCCAAGTACTGCTGTTCTTAGTGATGACTGTGCTGCACTGCCCCAACCAACATATGACTACTACTTCTCATTCCCAAGGCCAGCTAATACCTTCACCTACTCTGCATTATTTATTTATTTAGTTAAACATCAGTTTAGAAACCTTTGAGCCAGAGGCTCATTTACAAAGAGTACCTCGTTACACACTGGGAATGACCACTGCAGGTTCAGTTTTTAACTCAGTGTCTTTCAGCTCCATAACTGGCACTCTAGCTCCACTGTGAAGCACCAATGTTATAGCACCATGGGGAGTATATATGTACTTGTAGCTCTCTGTAATAAGCCAGGCTCATACCATTACCACAATATCCAGGCACACAGATGGATTATCAAACAAGCAAGCCCTCAAAATTATTCATACCTCCTCTTAAGATTTCTCCTACTGCTCAGCTCCTCTCCAGAAACATTCACCCTAACCCAGGCCCAACTGGACCGACTACCTATTGTCAGAACTGGTAGTCAGGGTCAGTTACTTAGCGATCCATCAATATATGCAGCCTCCTCAGTAAACTGGACACCCTCCAAACCTGGATTCTCCAATACAATCCTAACATCCTCTCTGTCTTTGAAACCTTGCTGAATCAAAGATCTCTGACAGTGCAGTTGCCATTCCTGGCTACACAATTTGTAGGCAGGACAGGGCTCTAAGGGGGGGTGGTGCTGCCCATCTACCTGAGAGATTCTCTCATGGGACATGTCATCCTCTTCCTAGACCAGGATCGCCATCTCAGGTCCTCGCTATCAAAGTTCTCCTTGGTGCCCACAACAAAAACCTCACTATAGTCTCCATTTACATCCTCCTAAAGGACCTGCTAATGGTTTCAATAATGTCATGGAATGTCTCAAGGACAATGCCATAACTCTGAGTCCATCATCCTGGTGATTTTAACATCAACTGGCTTGCACCGGAGGCCTGCTTCTATAAGGATGCAGTTACAGCACAACAATTCACACAGCTGGTCCTTTCTTTGACCAGGCACAACTACAGGACAGGACTTTCACCCTTATAGACTGGATACTGGCCAACCATCCTGAAAGAATATCAATGGTGTCTGTACTCCCTGACTCCTTAAGTGATCATTCACCTGTTATCTGCACCTGGGCTAATAACTACATAAAGCCGCCACCTAAAATATTGCACACCAGGGTACTCAAGAAGGGGCATTACACCTACTAAAACCCACCTAAGTAGAATAGATTGGTCAAATATAGACTCACTCAAAGATGTAAACATAGCTAGATCGGTATATCAGCTGATTCACTGGGCATATGATATCCATGCACCGTAAAAAAATGAAGGTTAAGGTAGATCTAACCCATGGATTGACACTGAGCTTATCACACAGCTCATACAGAGGATCACCTCTGGCACTGTGCTCGAGCTACAGCTGCCCAAGTGGATATTCAAAATACAAGCAAGCAAGAAATAGCTGCACGCATGCTATAAGGATGGCTAAAGAAAATACTTTAGAGGTGCGCTCTCAAACTCATGGGGGATGGGAAAAAATCTGGAACAATCTTAAGGACCTCTCTGGCAAAGAAATCAAGTCTCCACCCACCATGCTCAGCATTGATGGTACTCTAGTGCTAGACCTAGATACCATCACCAATACGTTCATCAATGCTTTCTCCAACCCTAAGCAGTGTCCTCCCACCTGATTTCTTCGATGTTCTACCACTAACCCCACCTCTGCTGCAGCAGCACAAGCTCACCCAGCTCGCAGTTCTTCTTCAAAAGGATTCCAATGCACTCTGCCAGAACCTATATCTGCAAGGCTATCAGCAATGCTGGATATAGTGGTGAATCACTCGACTTGAAGCTGCTTTCACTAGTCCTGGATAAGATCATTGAAACCCTGACTAAGATTTTCAACCTCCCTAAGGTATGGCCAATTCCCATCACTCTGGAAAAAGGCTTAAATCACACCTGTGCATAAAGTGGTGACAAGTCACTGCACACCTATTATAGGCCCATCTCCATCCTCCCCGTTATTCATGTGTGCACTGTACACTGTTTCGAGAGAGTGGGTTGTCTGTCTCTGTTTCTGACTGACTGACTGACTTATTTATTTATTTATTAACTAACTCTGTGATTACAAGTACCTTTGAGCAGAAACTGCTAGTTTACAAAGGTTCCACGTCAGAGGATGGGGTAACATACAACAATGGAAAGCATGGTAACAGTCACACGTACAGACTAACAAGTACATGATATAGTTCAGTCAGTCTGTTGCAGAAGAACAACCACAAGCTGATTTCTAACAGAATTCATGGCAAAGCAGTATACTTGGTAGGAGAAGTCAGTAGGAAGCTGTCTGATAGATGCTGTTGTCGGACAAGGATGAAGAGAGCGAGAGGAACAGGGCCAGTTGCCATACCAATTGAGTAAGTCGAGAAAAGGAGATGGGAGGGTGAAGGGCGAGAGGGAGGAGGGCTGGTGCCAAGAAAGCTAGGCTTATGCGGCTGAGGTTATAGCAATGGCTAGGGGTAGAGGGTGGTGACCATTTCTTAGGGAGGCAGACACAATAGAGGTGGTGACCAATTGCTTAGAGGATGCAGTCACATGCTGAGGTAGAGGGAGGAATAACTGCAGTTCCTTTTAAAGTGGTTTAGAATTGCAGTAGCAAGAGTCTCTTTGTTAAGGATGTTGAACCACTGCGGAGCCCTGTGCATGAAAGAGTGGGTCATCTGTCTTCCTTTCTGGTTGAATGATTTTCAGGTTTTCTGGAACTTGATCCTTCCAGGTAGTTTTAGGTTCATAGTTCAGTTGCCAGGTGGGCCACACTACCTCAGTGTGTGTACAACATTATGAGTCAAGACATAGCTTATCCTCTATATTTACTGTAATTTGTATAGTATTTAAAGTACATATGCAATAAATGTTTGACAGATTAAAGCAGAAGGTCTAGCAATCAACATATAACATGTTTTTTTCCTTTGGTAACCAGGGTAAGGCCCACTAGGCACAGGTACCTGTTTCAGGGGTGGCCCGAGAACACATGGAGATTAAGTGGTTAAGTGACTTGCTCAGAGACACACAGTATACAAGTGCATGATGTGGAAAATCCAGGTCTGCTGAATATACAGGCTCATTCATTGATCTTTCCTCCAACATCTAGGCTGTACTGCCAGCAATAACAGAGGGAGCTAGAATTAAATGTAACAGAGAGAAGTAGCATGGTAGAATGATTAAAGCAGAGGCTTGGACACCAAGATACCCAGGTCAAACCATACCTTTGCCAGAAGCTCACTGTATGACCCTGTGCACATCATTTAACCTCCATTTAATCATTTAACTGATATATGCTTCAGTTGCCCCATCCATAAAACAGAGTCACAAAATAGGATATTGCATTTCAGTTGGGACAACCTGGGTAAAATAAACAGCAAGATGAAATGTACTGCAGTTAATACTGTGGTTTCATGGAGGAATAAAGGTTATTGTCTATCTAATTCACCTCACTGTCTCAGTGTTAATATTTTAAAACCTTTCCTCCTCAATATATCTAGCTTTTATTTAAATGTACTATGGGTCAGAATTTAAAACACTGTCAGAAATTGAATTCCACAGATTTTCAATTCACTGGGTGAAAACAAATTGCTGCTGAGGTTTTAAATGGTTTGGCTATCAACTTTCCCTTCTTTCCTCATACTGTATTAATTTCACTTGGTTTGGAAGACAGTGTCTATTTCTACATCAGTTCCTTGTCTGAGTTGATGGTATACAGTACATTAATAAGAAATCACCCTCATCTTCTTTTTCTCCAGGCTATGCAAACCAATGCCTCCAATCTGCTCTCATATGGAAGAGTTCTTACATCAAAATGTGTGGTGGCTTTTCTTTGCATCTTATCAATCAGTTTACATCTCTGAACAAAACAGATCCACTAAATTAAAAGCAACAGTATAATAGTGCCTAACAAATGCTCCATAGAGGGGAGGGGTGGGGGTAATGCTTTACTATGTCTCTATACAATAGGTCTTTCAAACAACCCATCACTTTGCTTACCTTGCCATTATTGTGCCTACATTCTTTACTGTGTCTGAGGTCCTGTGTGATGTGAACTCCAATGACTCTTTCAGTTTCATTTGATTCCCATTCTATTCCACTGATCATCCTTAGTCCCCAAACCCATAGCACAGTCCACATGCTGGCAGCGTCTAATACCTGGTGGTCTGACAAAACTTAGGAACTTCTGTCCCAAATTAACTGGTCTCCTATACAGGCAACTCCTGATATTGACACAGCGCTCTCCTTCTTTGCCAAACTTTTAATAATGTCTGTAATATCTTTGCCCCAATGTCGACCCACCATTCTAAAAGGCAGAATGCCCCTAGGTAACCCTGGCTTTGATACACCAACTCAAACATGGGGACAACCTATGGCACCGTGCCATTGAGACTGGCCGGCCCAGTGACAGGCAGTTATATGTTGCCACCTGAAACAAGTGCACTTGGGCCAACAGAAGAGCCAAGTCTGAACACTGTGGTCCTCACTCACAGCCTCATGGGGAACCCCAGAACCTTCTGGGATAACATTAAACAGTTAAATGGGAGTGCACTCCCCCACCCACCAGATCAACATTAATGGCGTGATCTCTTCAGACCCAGCCCTGATAGCCAACCACCTCAACACCTAATTCACTGACCTTAGCCCTATCCTCCTACAAATTTTTGACCCTCCTCCCCAGCACCTGCCGTAAATCTTTCTCACCCTTATTTTCTCCTCTGCTGTGTTTCTGTCCAAGAACTTAGGCTGCACCTTGTCACTGCCCTCAAGAGTAATAGTACAGGCAGTGACACCCTGGATCCGTGTATCCTACGGCTGGTCTTGAACACAGTCCTAACCCTGATCACATGCCTCATCAACCACTCTCTTTGCCTGGGGAAGGTTCCAACTGCCTGGAAAGTCACCACTGTCACCCCTATCTTTAAAGGTGGTGATAGGATTGTGGCTGGAAACTATCGCCAATCTCATTCTCTCTCCTCTCTCCAAGGCCTTGGAAAAGTGGTAGCCTCTCAAATCTCTGACTACTTCTCCACATACAATGTTCTATGTCCTGAGCAGCATGGCTACTGGGTGGGCCACAGCCCTCCTAGAGTTCTCCAACTTTCTCCACTCCTCCTTAGACACTGGTTCTCTGTGGTGCAGTCTTCATTGATCTCTTTAAAGCTTTCAACTGTCTCCCACCCCTCCTTTTGATGCCCTTAGTCTCTCTGGTTTTGCTGCTGGGCCTATCTCCTGGTGCACCAGTTGTCTATCTGACCACTCACAGTGTGTAAAATTAATGGGACCTACTCAGACATCTATCCCATCTTATCTGGGGCTCCTCAGGGCTCCATTCTGGGCCGCTACTATTCTCCCTTTACCTTAACACCCTTTCACACTCTTGCTCGGGAACATTCTATTGTACACTGATGATGCAGTCATCTTTGCCTCAAGTCAGTAACCTATTGCCCTCCAGGACTCGCTGCAGAAGTCCTTTGCTGAAGCCGAGGGCTGGTTCAAGGAGCATAGATTGGTGATAAATCTTAATAAAACAAATACCATGTTCTTCACTCATCCTCAAAACAAGTCCTGCAACTTCAAACTCCTCATTCACTCTGGGTCCTCTTTCCCTCGAACAAGTTTACTCCTATAAATACCTAGGGATCCATTTTGACCCTCCATCTCCTTCTATGGACACATCGCTGCCCTAGCCACTGCCACTAATATCCGATTGGGCATCTTACATCGGTATGAACACTGCCTCCGCCCGGAGGCTCTCAACTTGCAGTCACCTCCTCTATCCTGTCCCTAGTGGACTATGGACCGGTGTATGGTGCTGCTGATCAGACTACACTCCATAAAATTTGCACTCTGAATAAGGCCTGCAGGTTAATTACTGGGGCACCTAGGCTAACACACACCTGTCTACTGTACGCTAAAGTGCTGGTACTTGATCTTGATGAGTGCCTCAGATATCTGACCTGTACCTTACACAAAAGACCCTCCTTGGCTAACCCATGGGGATTGACCACCATCATCCGCTGCTCTGTCCCACTAGTTCATACTTGGACCTCTGTAAAACCTCTCTTGTTATCCCTAGAGCTAGGACCTCTCACGGCCAAAGAGCCTTCAGCATTAGGGCCCCTCCTGGTTCAAACACACTGCCCACCTCCATCTCCAAAGCTCCAACTATATTGTGCTTCACAAAACGTCCTTATTGAAACCACCTTGTTAACACTGAAGCTGTAATTACTAGTCAAAGCCGTTTCAATACTAATGACAAAGCTACTACTAAGCTACTAAGGACAACATAACTCTGGTATTGTTTGCATCAATCCTACCTGTACCAGCTTGTTTGTATCTATGTCTTAAGTTACTGTTATACTGTGTTGTACTGCTATACTGTGTATTTTTGTTTGTCTTACTGTGACAAAGGTACTTTTGTAAATGAGCCTATGGCTCAAAAGTTTTCAAACTGCTGTCTAAATAAATAAATAAATAAAATAAATAAATACAAATGTAAAGGTGTACCTCTGTGGTAACAAGTGAAACTGAGTTTTATGACTAAAATGCATCACAGCACATTTCTCACCTTTGAATCTTACACCTAGATTTGTGACCATCCCAGACATTTATCTTGGTCATCCTGGAATGCACACTGTTTTCAGACCCCATATGTTGCACACTGTTTTCAGACCCCATATGTCACAACTACTCCTCAGCTGAGTATTGTCAATGAATTTCATACCATATGACTAGTTTCTCCATTTACTGGGCCTGATTTCTGAAGGGTGAGTGCAAGTTGCCACCGAACACAACTTGCACCACTCCACAACTGTGACACTGACCTTGGGCCCTATTCTAGAAGGGCAGGATCATCATAGCTAGTCCTGTGACTTGTGGCATGCGGCCAGGTATGTGCCGATCTGTGGGCACACCTGGTGAGTGTGTCACAAGCTGCAACAGCAGGATGGCACTGTCAACTCCCCACCCATGCCCCAACCCTGAGTCACCAGTCACAAATGTAGCATGTACCCAGGTAGCCCTGGTAGTCTAGTGCCCCCATCACTGTTAAATAAATTTACATCACCCCCATATCCCTGGTACACAATTTCCGAGCATTGGTAATGAATGTAAGATTGCCAATTCCCTGGTGGTCTAGTGCCCCCCAAACACTGTTGCAGAAAGAACACTCGTGAAGTCCCTGGTAGTCAAGCGGCGCCCATCAATATATAATGGTCACAGAAAGCTCCATATCCCTGGTAGTCTAGCAGCCCTGATCAAAATAAAATACATATAGCAAGCTCCATATCCCTGATAGTTCAGTGGCCCCAATCAATATAAATACATATAGCAAGCTCCAAATCCCTGGCAGTCCTAGCACCCCCGATCATAAAACGAAATGTGTAACTCCAATTCCCTGGTAGTCTAGGCCCCCACCCATCCATGCCACCCCACCCTGCACCCTCACCCGTCCCCAGCCAGTGACTGACACAGCCCACCTCTCACCTTGATGGCGTCTTTACAGTAAGTGCTCATACGGCTAAATGCTGGTGTAACTTCGTTGCTGGTTCTCCTTCAGGAATTCTTGTAGAATCCCAACATGGGGACTTTGTGGCTGCCCTTCTAGAATGGGCGCAACTGCTGCCATAAACCCCTAGTGCCATGTCACAGGGGATTCATGTAGTGTAACTGCTGAGCAGTGCAAGTGGCCTGTGACATGTCGCAGGTCACTTTGTAGAATTGAGTATGTTGCAACTGCTGGTGTAAGTTGCTACATGCACCATTCTACTTGGCACAACTGCTGTTAGGCCAGGCGAACCCTTCTAGAATCTGGGCCCACTGTATGTAAGTTACACATATTCCATGGAGGAAGGATGCAGCACCAAATCTTGTGGGACCCACACTTTACAGGTTCATATGAAGAAAAATGTAGAGCAGGGCAAAATTAGCAAATTCTGATTAGTGGAAATTTTCATGAAATTCTGCAAATGTTATGACAGTTTGCAAACTTTCTGAAAATTCCCAAGATTTATTAATTGGCCATATCTAGTCTGTGTAATACATAGAGATCAGCAGTTTGATATGCATTTTGTCTGGTACGGGCCCTAAGCACTTGTCATGCTTCATAATATTTGAATGAAGGGTGAGGAAGTTATAGGGACTCACAATTTTGCAATGTAATATTCATTTGAACATTTCTGAAAATATTTCTATGCTTACATCTTAGCCACCTTTGGAGCTAGATAATTGAAAACCTAGGTGCTTACTTTCTAGAAAGAGTCATAGAGGCTGCTACATAGAGAAGTACTAGTTATGTAACTTGTAAATTTAACTATGACCTGCCTCCCAACATGACTTTCTGTGCTCACTTTCAAATCTTGTTGCCAGCATGGCAGCATAACGTTCTGATGATGACCATGGGTGTTGCCTTAAATCCTAATATAATGTATGGTAAGGGCCTATTAACCACCATAATCAGCAGTCACACAGCTTTGTTATGCACTGTTTAAAATTTTAAAAGTTGTTAACCACACTTTGGAACTTCGAGACAGTGGCATAACAAAAAGAATGCACCAGAGTTCATAATTCTCACATAGAATGCAAACAGTGTTTTTTGACCATACACTATAAAGATGATGGCTGGGGATCGGGTGACAACCACGCTGAAATCACTTCTCACAGGTTGCTAGGCAGTAAACCTCTCGAGCTGAGCTCCCGAGGTTTACCATGCTGCCCTAACAACCACCGAGGTGATTACAGCGGTTATCACCTGATCTCCAGCCATTATCCTCTATATGTATGGTCAATGAACCTAACAACAATAGTGATATTCTACTCTAGCTTTAAACTTATATAGGCTTAAAATTCAGCAGTTTACTTAGTTGCAAATTGTAATTGTAAAATTTCTCAATGTTAGTCATGTTTAAAGTTAGAGATCTGAAATGTGGCACACACTGTATGTATGAGAAGAGGTAAAGTCAACATAACAAATTTGGTGCAATTTGGACAGATGCATTTAGTGTATGTAGTTGTTACCTGCAATTTTACATTTCTGAAAGTTTGGAAGATTATAACTCCAACGTTTCTATAATAGAGATCTGAAGCTTTGTGCTCTTTTATATAGGCACTGGAACAGTCACCACAGTACATTTGGTGCAAGTTAGACAGATACCTTTTGAACTAATTGGAAATAACCACAATTTCAATTTTGGTGAAATTCAACAAAATAATAATAATTAAAATTCTGTGAAATTTCATGAAAGTGAAAACATAATTTCCACAGAATTCCACTGATGGAAAATAGAGTTCACCAGCCCTAGAAAAATGTCCCTTGATGCACATCCTTCGTGTCCAGTTAGCCATCAGTTCCCCACTCACCTTATTAATTTACCCTGAAATATTAATGACATTAATTTTGCTTTATATATTTGTAGGGTGCTATGTAAAATTCATAGTAAAATCAAGAGGCGATTACAGAGTCGGTGTATGCCGGTGTAAGCTGAGATACACCAAACCCCTTGGAGCATCTCCTGATTTACATCAAGTGTTATGCCTACCCCAATTACAAGAGGTGCCTTGTGCCACAGCAGCTGTGGGCTATGACAACCATGGATTATGCCACCCACTATGCCACAGCCCATAATGCCGTGGTGCAAGGGTGGATTACGCAGCATCTGTACCCCATTCCAAGAGGCGGTGCCATAACCCACTGGCACTATTCCAGGTGCTACAGTGGTGGGGCTAACATAGAGCTGCTCTGAATTGCTCTAATGGGCATCCAACTGTGCTATCCATCAGATGCCCACCCACAGCACCGTGGAAATGGTGCAAATGTGACCCTGTGCCACAAGCACCCCCTGCCACCCACACCAAAATGTCAAGGACCCCAGGGTTCAAACTCTAGTGCACCCTCTGGAATCCTGTGCCACCTGTCCTGCCCCCATGCCCCTGGTGTGTGCCATGGTGTTCTGGGGCAGGGTGGGCTTTGGGGCTGCCAGTAGTGGGCCACGACTTGTGACATGCGGAGCATCTATGCCATGCCTGTGGCATTAGCCTCCACATGGCGTATCCACATGTCACACATTTCAGGACCCTGCCACTCTTGGAATGTGGCACAGAGTCCCTGGCTTAGTGGGCGAATGTCGCAACTTGCATATGCCGGTGAGTTGTGGTATTCATCCTGGAATTGGGGCCCAGGAATATAATGATAAACACTACTAGTATTTCTATCTGGCACCCTTCCACAGAAGCCCAGGTCACCATTACAATAAACAAAACAAAAAAAACACAACCAGTAACCCATAGCAATAGTACCTAAAATAGAGAACAATGGCTGTGTACTGTAATTGTGTGCTATAGATTTTTACACACCCAATGTACGTGAAGAACCATAAACACTAATAAAAGTGATTATACTATCAGTGCTCTCCCATAATACTATCGCTTGGAGTCCATAATACAGTCATTCAGAGCTCTGGTGACAGTATTATACACTAAGGTGCAAGTGCAGGACTGTAACACGTAGAGTGAGTGGTCACAGTAACCACTGCATAATAAAAGCCAGCTTGTTACTCCATCAAAACCAACAAAAGCATGAAATCACTCCAAAACAAACAACCAAATATTCTTCCCAGTCTGTCACCTGAACACGTGACATGGTAACCGCTGTCTCCTGTTCACATACTACAGGGCTCCTTCTCGACCCACTCACTTTAACACTCTGCCTTTTTAAGAAAATAATTATTCAAAAGTACTGTAACACCCAATAAGAACACATGATGGATCTTACATGGTGTGCCATTGCAGCATCCGAGCAAAGGCATGGCAACCATGTAAAAAACTCCACTAGTACACATACAGCATTGCAGCACATTTTACAAAACATTTGAAAGTCCTTTCATCCATGTATTACAAAAATAACAGATAGATGAGATGCATATTTCAAGGGTGTAATACCATCTTGAAGTTCTGGGTACAAGGAACCACTCAGTCTTCACTCTCAAGGTTCCCATGTCTAGAGAATCACTTGATGCTACTACACCCTTGTAATAACTGGTATTAGTTTTTTTTTCTATAGGAAAGGAAGTTATAATCTGCCATTATAACCCACAGGTTATGATGAGGAGCACCCAGCATGTTTCCCTCTCTGTATGCGTGTGCATAACAATCCCAAGTGGATAACTCCACAGTCAGCAAACAAAATCATCTGTTTCTCGCCACAGCAGTTGGCAGAGATGAAACTCTGCACTGCACAATTTCACTTAGCACAGCCACACTCTTAAACAACAATGCCTTTTTCTTCCCAGGGCTTTTTAACAATAAAATAAATAAACCTTTCCATTCAATCTGTAAACTTGGACTTCATCCTCAGCCCAATGGCAACTATCATTGTGGTACAGGTATTCTGTTCACTGCCTCAACCACTCCAGCTACTGGGACCAAATAAAATAAAATAACATCATTTTGATGAGGACAATGAGGACAAGATGAGGAACAATTATGAACTAAAACAAAATGAAGACCAAGGGTCTCCACAACTAAAGACAGTCTCAAAAACAGCACCATCTAGTGGCCAGAGAGTACTACAAATCACACAAAATGAAATGGTAAGGGTGAAAAGATGAATGGCAGCAATACATAAACTAGCACATGGGGCAGTGGAAAACTTGAATTTAATGCACACTCTCAGTGAGGATGCTTTGATAAACCCCTTGGGCTTCATCCTCAGGGTTTCCATAGCATCCCAACACCTTGAGTGTGCATTAAATTCTCATTATACACTCCCCATGTATTATTCTATATGTAATACACACTCACCCTATCTATTTTTATATCAAGGTGGCAGGCAGTGCAACAAAGCAGTATGCAGGAAAGAATAGGTAGGAAATCACCAACAGAAGGAGAGGTGGTGTTACCCTCCTTAGTGAGACCTCATCAGTACTGTGTCCAGTTCTGGAGGCAACATCTTAGGAAAAACTTTACATGGTAGAGACTGTCCAAAGGAAATCAATTAAAATGGAGCAGGGGTTGCATCATAAGCCTTATGAGGGGAGAATGAGGGATCTCAATATGTACACCCTGGAAAAGAGGAAGGAGAGGGAGACATCATATAGATCTGCAAGTACTTCACAGGGTGAATAACTAAGGTACAGGAGGGAAGTATTCCTCAGAGGAGAAGGTGCAAAAGCAAGGGTCATACAATAAAGCTGGAAGGGGAAATTTAGTAATGATGTAAGGTAGAACTTTTACTGAAAGAGTGTTGGACACCTGGAATTAAAAGTGTGCAAAAAAAAAACTTTCCTGGCAGAATTTCAGTGCAAGTCAGACTTTCACTTCTGTAAAAGTTCAGAAATCCATATCCAAACTTTAGCAGAAATTCTGCCTGCCCTGAACCCTAGAGTAATTATTTCCTGGTGTCTAGTGAACCCCTCCCACCAGTCACTATCACTTGCTGATGTATAAAGTCCTGGTGGCTAGTGGTCCCCCACCAAATCACGCACACCATATTAAAAAGATCCCTGATGACTAGTAGTCTGTCCCCCCACCCAATCACCCACCCCATATTTTTGTAAAAATCCTGGTGGCTAGCAGTCCCTCCCCTCTCAATGACCCACCTGACCAAGACTTCATGCCCTGGTTTCCAGTTTTACCCTCCCATCCTGATCCCCAGCCCATTTAGTACAAAAAGAAAGTTCTCCTTGTCAACTGACATAGCCCTCCTCTCCGTAGTTACCACCAGCCACCCACTCATTAAGCTGTCAATGAATGAGCACATGCATGCACAAATATGCACTCATTCCTTGACAGCTCAGTGCTGGCTTGCTATGGAGTAGAGTGGAGGGATTTGCCAGTCACTTGATTGGGTTTGAGATGGGGGAGCAGTGTGATGGTATAATCTGTGTGGTGGTGAGCTGGGCGGCTGCATTAGATCAAGCAGGGAATACAACTGCAATTCACCAACTGGGGTTCATTGTTTTTGGGGTTCACTAGACTACCAGGAAGAAATGTTTCTTTTTTACTATATGTGCCAGGGATCAGGATGGGGAGATACACTGGACACCAGGCATGCTGTCATGGTTGGGCAGGTGATTGGATGGGTGAGGATCACTAGCCACCCAGGAATTTTTAAAAATATTTGGGTGGGTGAACTGGTTGGGGAAAGACTTCAGCCATGAGGTGCTTTTTTAGGTACATGGCAGGTGATGAAGTGAGGGAGGGACCGCTTGCCACTAAGGGAAGGAATTATTATCTATAAAGTGATGGACATCGATCAGCAACCAACGAGGGGACTAGCCACAAGGGAAAATATTTCAGGCTTCAGCTAGGAGTGGTCCACAAGCTCCACAGTTTAAAATCTGGAACAGGTGGTTTCAATCGTGATAGCTCCCACTAAGTACTTTTACTTTTGAACCCTTCCAGCCAAGAGCGAAAAACTGACTAAACATCCCATTGAAAACATTTCCTATTTCTTCTGCTGCTACAAATGTACACAAGTCAAAACATTTCCAAAACGTTAATAACCCTCCACTATACTTCTGTGCCCCTAACCTGCAATTCCACATTAATAGTACCGCTTGTTTCTTCTTACAGCAGCAACCACTGCCCTGAATCTCCCTTCCTCAGAGGCTTCACCCACTCATTACAGAAGTCCTCAAGACCACCAGCTCAGCATGTCCCCACATCAGGAACTCACACGCTGATGCACTGATACACAATACTGTCATGTGTGTCGGTACTTGGCAAGAATGGCTTGGTCATCCTGAAACATATTCAGAAACACTAATTTAAAATACAAATTGCAAAAAAAAAAAAAAACAGCAAACATGAAACAAAGTTTGATAAATGAATATGCCATGATCCTATCTGAAATATCTGAGATATTTATCCTCATGTGGTTTGACCTTGATATCACTCATGACTCGCCATTCGATGTCTTAAGGTCAACTATCTCAAGAGAAATATCACAGATATTTCTGATGGGGTATGGTATATCCCCATTTATTTATTTAAATAATTTTATTTTTGATTTTATATATGCTTACAAACAAAAATGTATTTCATTTAACACATTCTCTGTGTATTTATTTATAATAGTTAGTTTCAGTGAAAAATAATATAATGAGAAATTTCAACTGGGGATATACATTATCCTAAAAGGAAAGTTACTACAGTATGGTCTGCAGTTGCAAGGTTTTGCATTTCAGTCCATTAAAAGAGAAACAAAATGTCTGTCTTTCCATTGCTGCAATCCAATACATGCAAAGATCTATGCCACAAAATATCATGTGTATTCACAAAAAAGCTAAGCAATCATTATTTACAAACAAATTTTAAGCTAAATTGCACTTAAGCAAACTTACAGTTCAAGTCATATTTTTTCCAGGGATACCAATATAAAACACTAACATCATTTAATGGCATTTACAAGCATGGTTTTCCTAAACTTATGTAAGCAAGCATACAGGTTTACAAGAGCATTTTTTCAGGGAGACAGGCATTTCTTTTCAGAGGTAGCTGTGGAATCAGTCAGAGAGTCCCACAGAGTTCAAGCCAAGTAATGAGCTCTAATGAAAGTTAGTAATTGGTTGGTTTCAAGAAAATATACATCTGGTCATCTTTGATGACTTTAACCTTAGTCAGTGGCAACAAGGAGAACTGTGCTCCAGCTCCAGAAATTCTTGCAGTATAGGTTAGGAACTTGCTCGTGTGCTGTTGTGTTTGATAGCAGTACAATGGGAAGCTGAAACATTTTATACCTTGATATTCTAATGACCCATTGGGTTTAACTAATCAGAAAATAAAGACTTGGTCTGATTCAAAGATCAAGGTAGCAAAGACAGTAAACTGAGAACAGGGTATTAATTTCTTTTGGCAACTGAAAGGCACATATTAAAGGAAGAGGATTGCTCGGGAGAGGTCAAAAAGTTTCAGTCTATACATTCATGATTAATTCTTGTGTTGTGAGAAAATTAGTGTCCAAGGAATCCAGGCTACCAACAAATCTTATATTTCTAAAATGAAGTTGTTTTGATTTTTTCCATATTTCAAATAGTGACATTGGGCCGATTCTAGAAAGGCTACACTTGGTGTTGTGTGACATGTGCCAAAAGAAATGGTGCAAGAAGCAAGATAAACCAGCAAGTGCAACATGCAGTGTTCTGCAACAGGGACATATGACATAGTGCAATACCCTGTAATAAATTCCCCATACGCCGCACGTGTGACAAAACCCCAGATACGCAGAGACAGAAAAGCGACATGTGCCAAACAAAGCAGGATAGTGCAGGAACGGTATCCTAGAAGGCAGTGCAACAACATACACCGAGAGCAAGTGGCAGAAGTTACACCAGGTGTGAGCAGTGTTACTAAATGCAGTATAAAAGGCAACCAAGGAGCCTTACAGGGCAACATAGTACTGTGTAGCAAGCAACGAAAACTAGTGACTAGAAGAGTGATGACAGCCCCAATAACCTTACTGGGCATACTGCTGGCAGCAGAGAGCAGTGGCTGTGGCACAGGGTGTGTGAGGCAGGAACCAGAGGAACAAGCAGCCACAACAGCAGCCAAGAAGGGCCAGGCACATAGCACCATGGGTATACAGGCTCAGAAGTCTTATCTGGACCACACTGAGGGCAGTGTGTTGCACCATAGCACTTTCAAAGTGCAATAATAGCAGAGCTCTGCAAAGATATCAGGGAAGAGCTCCAGAGCACCACCCATAGGGGCACTCAGTCCCTGTGGAGGTAACGGTAACCCCAGCACTCTGCAGCCTAGCCACAGGGACCTTCCAGACCCCCACAGGTGACACAGAGGGCATCTAGCAGCCTGCCATATCACAATGTCTCAGGCAATTCATGGGCGATGGTGTGGTGTGTGGACACGTACATCCAGTTAGCACAGGATGAGCATCAGCAACAGGCTGTCAAGCATGCATTCTATGACGTGCACTGTTCCAACATGTGTTAGGTGCAGTAGACTGCACACATCTACCCATCAGGGCACCACCAGGGCAGGTAGACTTGTGCGTGAACAGGAAGGGATACACACAATGAGTATGCAGGTCATGTGTGATGCACAGTACTGGATCCTGTATGTTGTGGCACAGTACCACGGTTCCTGCCACGACTCATACATATTATGGAACTGTGGTCTGAATGAGGCATGGGAGGTAAGACACATCAGAAGAGGGTGGCTGTAAGGATCTAATATGTTTGTGTTGTGTTTTTATTTTCATATAATCTCAAGTCACACCAAATGAATATTTTCTCTGGTTTAATTTTGTTGTGAGTCTTCAGTGCAAGTATTTTGTTAACTTCTCAATACATGCTGTTTTGCTTCAGATTTGATGCCATTCATTCAGTTCACAGGCAATGTTTATACATGAAATTATTATCTTGATAAGGCCAACACCCCAGTATAAACCAATCATAAGACAAATAACATGTCTATTTTAAGCTGTGATGTACCTTTTCTTCAAAAACAGGCTATTTATAGACTGTGTGGCTAGCTTGTAACAACTTTGTCTTCATATTAGGCTATATTTACTTCTGATCAGCAGTGGCACCCATCAGCAGATGTCCTAACATTTCCAGATACTGCTTTCATTCCTCCCTATTATTTAGTACATCAGCATCTGCACTCCATCCCTTCTGATGGACCAGTTAGTTGGTCATGTACCTACGTGTACAGTACATGTTAAATTATTCCACTACTTGAGTAAACAGATTTGGTTAGTATAGGAACTTACACTGATGCATTTTGAAAAGGCTATACTTAAACACTCAGTTTAATTATTATGAAAGGTTATACTGAAATAAATGTTTCACTACAAAAGGTTACACTACAATATCCCCTTTTGTAACTCTCTATAATTGGAGATAACACAGTACGGTGTTTGTCATTGTAACATTTGTATCTGTTGAATCATGTGTTGTATTTAACGGTACAATAACATTTGCAATAATAAGAACACAAATCACTGCAATACCGCATACTACCACTATCAGGGTTGGACTAGTACCCAAGACACAAGCTGCCCCAATCCCACCAGGATATAAAGGGTATATATATATATATATATATATATATATATATATATATTGTGACTGCCCTTTACCTCTTTAACAGAGGCCTTCTGTAAGAAAATGAGCCATTTAATTTGTAGTGTCAATTTATTAATTTTGGTTGTTTGAAATGAGGTGGAGTTGCCAAATCAGTGAGTAAATACAAGGCCATACTGGAACCATCGATATGGGTAACATTTGTTCAGCTATAGGCAGGACATTCTCTAATGGTCAATTTGTAACCCACCAAGTTTTGTCATTACACCGCCATACATGCCATGGTTGACCAGAGATTATACACCACGATTGGTTCCATCTCATTGCTTGGTGGTATTTATTTGCAGACGTTAGTAAATTTACATTGTTTAGGAAACTATGGGGAGGTTAATGTCTCTTTTCCACATAACAAGGTTTCATGTTCTTGTACACACTGTTGCTTAGGTAAGACAACATATTTATTGTGTACTGGGATAATAGTGTCACCTGGTATTTGGAGTCTCACGATTTGGTCATGTATTAATACTCCCAAATTACTGATTTGCCACAATATTTTCTCAGTTATTCAAAACATACAGGTATTATCACTAGTATGGGAATCACATGTCGCAGTACATGTGCATATTGATGTGGTGAATTCCATACTTTTATCATAGCTAAGGGTGGTAGGAATACAGTAGGATGATCCAATAATCTAGTTACATTGGTCTCTCCTATTGCTAAAGGTAACCTATTGGTTTCAATTCTATTTAATTCATTGACTAGAGAAGCATGTGCTTCAGCACAGCTTACTGTTTTAGCAATAATTTGAAAATTGTGTAAGGTTTCTCTGAATGCAAACCAAACAATTTCTTTATTATCAGCTGCTAATCTTACAGTAGTCGATAATGGTCCAGTAGACATATCTTTTAAAGTCATCTCCAAAGAACGACTATGGACCTTTAAAACCATGGAATCAATACCATTAGCAGTTTTCAATCCTGAGCCTAACCAGCTCCATACATTTCTTTTATGATGAAATAAGCCTGGTGATGCTTCTGCAGAAATTTGAAATGACCACATTTTGTGTCTATTCTGGTATTGATTTGAAGTATTATTATAATACTGTTGCCACAATAATTGTATTATATAAAAGTCACATATTACAACTTGAACCATAAGGATAATTTAATGCAATTGTATCTGATGGATATTGTAATATGTCCCTTAACTTTATTAGTAACAAGTCTTGTTTTCCTCTTGTCAGTTTCATTGTATCCCCAAAGTGGAATGGATATAAATTCCTTCTGGGTTGTTGTGTTCATCACACACATCGCCATGCCAGGCCAGGCATCTGGCAAACATCTCCATGTTGCATTTTGACATTGTCCATAACAAATAAAGTACCATTGGACAAGGAAATATCCAGTGTGTTCATATCATTCTTCCAACAATACTGGATACCTCATGCAGAAAAATTAGCATAATTCTTGTTGGATAAACTGTTCCTATGTGCCCTGGGCATCCATTGAATCGCTTGAAGTAGCCAGGATCAATAAGGTACTGCTCAGCATAAGTACAGGATACATCATTGTACTTTACCTATTGGGAGAACAGAGCAGTATCAGGTGTCATCATTTAAAGGTTGATAAAATTTACATTGGTACACATGGACCCATTTGGACTCTGTAGACCCTTGTTGAGTTCATCAGACCTGAATGACTTAAGGCCCTTTGACCAAATTTTTACTCATAACGAATGACCCCTTTCAATGGGCAGTATCACTTTTTCATCATGTCTCTGTTTGTATTTCCAATATTCTGTGCCATATTTCTGGCAGCATGGGGTAAATAAACAGCTAACTGTTTTTGCAACTGTTGCAAAATACATACATTTTGATGCAGTCTAACACTGGTGTTGATAGATCTGGATCTGAAGGATAATACAGCCACATATCTCATCCAGTCACCAATTAATATGAGCTATAACCAGTACTCTCACTTTCAGTACTTCTAATACCCATTAGATTCCTGATAAGTGCATCACCCACCCTTTACCAGTATCCAATGCTGCCATTTTCAGTGCATTTTAAAGTGCGATTTAACCTTTCCACCATCCTTGATGATCGTGGATGATAGGGTAATGCAAACGCTGAGTGATACCCAAAATATCACACAAAGCTGTCATTACTTGCTGTAAAGTGAGTCCCTCTATCACTTTTAAGTATGCTGGGAAAACCCCAATGTTAGAACACTTGTTTTCATAGCGCTTTAGCAGTAGCTGTACCACTATCATTACGTATGGGCAATGCTTCTACCCATTTGGAAAATATGCCAACAATGATTAATAAATATCAGACCACTCCTTTTACAGTAGGCAAGGGCCCCACATAATCAATTTGTAAGCTGGACCAAGGACTGTCTGCTAAGGGTATACACCCTAATGGAACCCTTTTACCAGGTACTGGAGGATTCATCCATGCACAGATGAGACAAGCCTCCAGGCATTGCTTGACATCTTTTCCCATTTTGGCCACCAATATTGCTGTAGCCAACATTTTAAAGTTTTGTGGAGTCTACAATGACCTCCAATTCTATGATTATCTATGATAATATATTTTCTAAATGAAGTGGGTGGTATCCACTTCCTAAACCCTGATTGTCGTTCCATATTACCATATCTTTCCATATGGTAACATGTTTGGTTGTACACTATCTTGTATCTTTCCATTGGTTCTGACAATCAAGAAACCAAACATCAGTATCTTGGATTTGCCCCAAACTAGGGACTTGTGATAATGGTGATATCTATTTTGGATGATTTTTATCATACTCTTCAGCTTCTCACAATTGTGTAGCATCACCTCCTAGAGGGTCTACCCATAAGTTTGATTGTTTTGGTTATTTTAGCCAGGTTATCCACCAGGTTATTATTCAATTTGTGGATATCCTTTGGATTTTTTTTGGTGAGCTCTTACTTACAGATTGCTATTTGTAAGGTGTCTGAGCTCCTATATCCCATATACTGTATGTTGTAATATGGGAATATATGCGACAGGTTCCACAGATGCTGCCCGTGATTTCTTTTAGTCCAAATTGGCAAAAGTCCAATAAGGAGTTAACTACAAAAGTACAGTCTGAGAAGATATTAATAGCCTCCCGAGGGTAAGTCATAATAGCTCTCCTGACTGCCTCTAATTCTGCTCTAGGGGCAGAAAATGATGATGGGCACCGTACTAATATTTCCTGATTAGTACTGTGTCCATATGGCATATCCTGTATGGAAATGTCCATCTTCCCAAAATGAGAGCCATCTACAGAAACATCTCTTTTAAGCTAGTTGACATGTGAGATTTAAATAAATCTTGATTACTTCATTTCTATTTTTGGACAGTAAATCACATGTTTTCATGTCAGAGTGAAAAGTTCACTTGTATAGCTTCATATACGGCAGGACCTGAAAATCCTGACAAAATAATGTGCTCAACTTAGATTAAACATGGAAGGTCAAATTGTGTTTCAAAAGGTCACCAATTTCAACAAGGTGAAAATTACCATATTTTTTTCATTACTGTTTTGACAGCTTTTTGCTGAGTTGAATACTTAATTAGATAAGGTAGTTATTCTGCCTTAACTCTAAGGAGATTTGGCACTACAACTGTGCCTCTGCATGTATTGTATACAAGGACTGTTTCTTATATGAAAAGTCTTGGTTGATCTAATCTCTTTATTTTCTATGTAATTGCCTAAGGAGCCACCCCATCCACATGCCCCTTCCAATGCTGCCTCACATTTACAACTGCAGCTTGCAAACAGTGTCCCAACATTTTAAAACCGGACATGTCATGGGATGAACCATACAAAATAAACCAGAGTAGCTTAAACTTCACTCCAGCATCATTATAGTTAGCATTCATTACTGAATACAGTAATATTTTGCAGTTCTCCTTGTACAGAGAACAGCATGACCTTGGGCAGCAGAGAACAGCTGTATTCATTATAGTCTTGATTTTAACCCACAAACTTCCTTTGTGAATAATATCTTTGATATTCACTATCTTTAGCCTCTGGGACATATTTGGCTATATTTAAGTAATGAGCACCCTTTTTCTCTAACAATTCTCTCTTTAACTGACACATCGTAGCAGTTATGTCTAACTGATACTGTACGACATTTGACATTTGTTAGCTTACTTGGTTTTATCTGATTTACTTTTCTCATTACAGTCTGTACAATTTTAACTAAACATAAGTATGCATCTTTCTGATTTACAGAAGAGCTATATGGACGTTCTTGTAGGTTCATCCCTAAACATTTACATAATATGGAATCCATACTTACGCCAACAGGTTCACTGGCAAGACACATCTGACTTCGCCTCAGCTTTCTTATGTGTCTTCCGACCTCCCTCTGTACATGAGTGATTAGTTCAGGTATGGTAGGCATTCCTCGCAGTGCCTTCCTTCTCTTCTCAGTTCTTTTGGTGTCATCAGCAACCATATAGACTGTCTTCAGACATCCCAGTCACGGCACCAGTTGTAAGGATCTAATATGTCTGTGTTGTGTTTTTATTTTCAAATAATCTCAAGCCACACCAAATGAATGTTTTCTCTGGTTTATTTTTGTTGTGAGTCTTCAGTACAAGTATTTTGTTAACTTCTCAGTACATGTAGTTTTGCTTCAGATTTGGTGCCATTTATTCAGTTCACAGACAATGTTTATATAAGAAATTGTTATCTTGATAAGGCCAACACCCCAGTATCAACCAATCATAAGACAAATAACATGTCTATTTTAAGCTGTGAAATACCTTTTTCTTTGAAAACAGGCTATTTATAGACTGTGTGGCTAGCTTGTAACAACTTTATGTCTTCATGTTAGGCTATGTTTACTTCTGATTAGCAGTGGCACCTGTCATCGGATGTCTTAACATTTTCAGGTACTGCTGTCATTTGTCCCTATTATTTAGTACATCAACATCTGCACTCCATCCTTTTTGATGGACGCAGTTAGTTTGTCATGTACCTACCTTGTGTACAGTACATGTTAAATTATTCCACTATTTGAGTAAACACATTTGGTTAGTATAAGAACTAACACTGAAGCATTCTGGAAAAGCCTACACTTAAACACTCAGTTTAACTATTATTAAAGGTTATACTGAAATAAATGTTTCACTACAAAATGTTACACAACAGTGGCTCATTGGTAGGTACACTAGCACAGGGTGCACACAATGACACAGGCATGGCAGGCACCCACAGCAGAGCACTAACAATGTATCTGTACCCCAACAGGTGACAATGGATATCCACAGCTGCCATGGGTCATGACACCTCCACCACCCACACATAGCCATAGAGCAGAGCTACACGATGCACACACAGCAACAAAGGCTGTGATAGAACATACCATTGGCATCCTGAAGGCACGGTTAAGAGATGCCTGGACTGCTCCGTGGGTGCCCGCCAGTACAGTCCAGAGATGGTCTGCAAGATGTTCCTATGTGCTGCATCCTGCACAACCTTGCACTGAGGAATAATGTACCCCTGCCAGACATGGAGGACAAGGACCATGACATGGATGGACACTAGAAGGACAGGCCATGAGACAGCTGCAAGCACAAACCACACTGTGCCATGCAGTACAATGTGCCAGATGGGCCGTGATCGAGCACCACTATGCAGACGGCCAGTAATACCATGTAAAGTGCACTGGCAGGCATTAGGGAGGTGACATGGTGGTGGAGGACCAACACTTGGAGATGCTGCCCAGTGCTGGGGGCATGCAAGGATGACACTGTCACATCTGCCAGTGCCCCAACACTGTGCCCAGTGGCAAGTGGACAGAACACACAACCAGGACACGTTGGCACTGAAGCAGGGCATAGCTGCCCACACAACCTGCCCACCCCGGTGTGTGTGTGGCATGGCATTGTGGACCAGTGCTGACATGTGACACGGGTTACGAACATAGAAGACCTGACAGCACTGAAGACAGGACATGCATGGACCGATAAAGGCCTGGAAGAGACCACACAGTCAACAGTGCACATGCATGCGAGAAATAACACAGGTGCATGGAACACAATGACAGGCATTGTGAAGCACTATCTAAGTGCATCAAAATAGTCATGCAGTGCTGTTACTAATGTACACACAATGGTGGCATATTAATATCTCAACCTTCAATCCATGCTGCAACTGTGTGTTGCATACAGTGTGATACGCTGCTGTGGTCTATACATGTAGTGCATGCAGACAATGCATCATCCATGTGCAGTCAAATATTACTGACACCAAAGGCCTGCAGAGGTACAGAGGAGCCTTCACACAGCAGTCACTGGCCACAGACAAACTGTAAACTGCCTGCAAGCCTATAAGGAAGTGGAAAATGACCACATTATGGCAGGGTCCCAAATTACACTGCAGCTGAGGCTGTTCAGCTCATCAACCTGGTGCAGCAGTGGCACACCACTCTGCTACCACTAGGGTGCATGGTCCACCCACCCTGGGGAGGGACAAGGTGTGGATGGCCTTCAGCAGACATCTGCAGGGGATGACAGGTGTGGAGGACCATAAGGCAGCTGAAGCACTGCTGAGAGGACCGCCACAGGAGGGATGGGCCTATTCAGTTGCGTCTCATGGACATGGCTGCCGGAGAGATGCCATGATGATAGTCGGTGGTACACCCAGGGAGGCGGTGGTGCCCCTGTCCATACAATGTTACCTTGCAATGTTGCACCACCGCTTGCATGGGTGTGTTACCCACACTGACCTGTGTCCCCCTCTCACACTGCAGGATGGAGCACCAGCAGACATGGTCCAGCAGGAGGACAGCACAGACACCACCAAGGTAGGTGCTGACCACATGCACTGGTGGACCTGTGTGCAGCAAAGCCACAGGGACACAGTGACAGCTCATGTAACAACACAGAGTGCCACTGTGTGGGAAGTGTTACAAGTTTGAACCTGTTACAGTTGCTGTTTGTTATTAAACCTTTCCAGGTACATGTTGACTTTGTGTGTTATGTTATTCTTACAGGTACATGCCACCTCCCCAACATGTGTCCCTGACATTGTTCATATGTTGCCACCTGCATGCAGTCATGCTGGTGCATGGCATGCACACATCCTAGGGATGGCACTCTGTGTGGCAGCTTGTCACCACACAGCCATTGGCACATCGCAGATGTACAGTGCAACAAGCCACAGTGCGCAGCCAGGTATGCACTGTGGTGTGCCTGTACCGCTGCCCCTTTGCACATGTGTGGTGCACCACCTCACATTGGCTGGCATGGCATAGCTTCACCTGCCTGTGTCCATTAGCCAGCAGGTGGCACTGTTGGTACAGTGTTGTGGGGTGTCACTCCACATGCCATCCACAGAGGTGTGCCTCCCGGTGCTGCATACCTGTTGTGGTACCACTGTGATTCTACTTCAGTGGCCATGGCTGGTGTATGGTGCCTGCTGGCATCAGCTGCATATTGTGGTGGTAACACTGTGTGCTACATGACAAGGGCCCATGTGTAGTGCATGCCACCCATCATATACAGTGTGCATGGCCAATGGTGCTGGGACCCAGGCCTGTGCCTGCCATGCTTGCAGGCAGGTATTGCAGGCAAGCCATGGGTGCATTGCAGTGCAGAGTCTGTGTGCAGCACTGCACCTGGGGTGGGAATGTTGGTGTGTGCACATTTTGGGAGGCTGGTACAGGGCAGGGGACCCAGGCCGCTGTGCAGCATCCCATATTGTGCACCATGTGTGTGTGTGGCAGGCCTGGCAAGGGCTGCACTGTGGTGTTGTTGTGGGGTACAGGGCATGTTATGTCCAGCCATGCAAACATCACCATGTGCACCCATGTGTCCCTGCATTGACCAGCATGTCAGCTGTGTGCATGCCAGCACACTCTGACATGGCAGCTGTTCACCGATGCCAGTCACACTCACTGGCACTGACCCCAACCATTGTATGTCCTGACTAACAACCATCAGAGGTTCGGCACACGCACACACACACACACACACACACACACACACACACACCATTCACAGCACACACTGAGCTGGACTACTGTGGATTTGTAACACTGCTTTACTACTGCACCAATGGTATCACCTACTGCGTACCACCCATCAGTGCACTGTGCATCCTGTGCATGGCCGTATGCCAGTCATCACATTGTGCCCACACCCACATATGGTGCTGTGACAGTGTCTCTGTGTGCAGTCCTGTGTGTGTGGACACAGTATGACAGTCTTGTCCCATGGTGTGCAACCCTGCACACTCTCCATGGTCTGTCATGGGTCGACAGTGGGACACACTGTTGTGCATTGTCCCCATATCAGTCACGTGCCACTGCCAGTACCCATGCCAGATGTCCCGCTCTGTATGTTGGCATTGTTGTCCATTGCTGCATGCATCGGCTGTTGTTGTTGTACTGTTGCGCATGCCTGGACCTCTCTTCAGACGTCTCCTGTGCCACACCATGTTGTGTCCCTGTACTGGATGCCCCTCCTGCTGAGCACCTTGGCTTCCTGCCATGCTTCCTGGGTGGGTCTCTCATCTCTGGCTGCTGCTGGTCTGTGGCTTAGGGCTCCACATGCTGATTGGTGTTTCCTGCCTGTATGGTGATCACTGATGCACCAATTGTGGTGGTGGAGGTTTGCAGTTGTTCCACTGTGTGTGGCTGTGTACCTGCACTGTGGCTCCCTTGGTTGTCTGTGCCTTCCTGTTGAGCATGGTGCCCTTGCTGTATGATGTATGCAGCCCATCTCTACTTCTGCAGGCATTGTCTGGTGGCCACAGCCATGCTGCACCAGGTTGACCAGTCACTGGCTGTGCTGTGTGCTGCATGGCTGGCATGTGTGGTGAATGTGCTGCAGGCTCTTGATGTCTGGCTAGCAGTGCATTTACCATGGTGTGCAGGTTGCTGTTGCTGCACCACGTATCGCTGTATGGCAGCGTGAAGTGCAAGTGTGCCTCCATCTGCAGCTGTGCCTGGTGCACTAGGCCATGAAGGGCCAATGCAATGTCTGCCAGGCCTGTGGTACTGTCATATGTCTCTGCCTGTATGGCACTGTGGATCCCAGACATCTGCCCTCCATCCAGTTGTGATGGTCCTTCATGCTGTTCTGCAGATGTCCAAGTTCCACAGTCAGCTTAGCATGCTTCAGAACAACTGTTTCACAGTACTCACTGAGGTATAGTGGTGTGCAGTCATCCCGTGGCTCTGTCCCTCTGAACATCGGGTTGGTCCCCAGGTTCTCCAGTAGTGAGGGGATCTCCTGGTCAGCTCTGTGCTCATGGAGGCTTGTGTGCGACTGTTGCCCTTGCACCATGCTGCACATGTTCACCAGAGGCCGTGGAGTCTGGGTGCCACCACCCATGCTCCATTGGGTGTCTGCCTCTGTATTCCATTGTTCAGACCTGGACCCTTCCTGACCTTGTGCTGTGTCATTGTCCTGGTCCTCCGCACCACCCACACTGACGTCCATGGCTGATGCTGCATCCTCTCTGGTCACTGGTCACCTCCTGGATGGAGGGTGCTGTGATGTTGTTGGTGTTACTGGCACTGCTCTCCTGGTCTGCGTCCACCTCTTGTGGTTCCTGTTGTGTGCTTGTTGCTGCCTGTACTGCGGTACCTGGGAGGGAATGCATGTTGTTATTCAGCTGTTTTGTGGGTTGTTACTGTGTGGGCATGAAAATGCACGCATGCATGTCCATGCCTGCAGCCCATGTTCCCAGCTCCACTTACCACTGGCATGCTGCATCCTGTAGGTGTCCAGGCTGCTGTCACCACTGATGCTGTGGTCATCCAGGAGTGGCCACCAGCTTCTTTGTGGCTATCAGGGCTGTGTCTTAGCTAGTCCTCCTCCAGTGCCCTGGGCAGCCCAATGGTTGCGTGCCAGCTTCTGCTTCACCACCCTCTTCATGTTGCTGTACTTTTCTGTAGGTCACGACCTTGCGCCTCTGTGTGGTCACTGCATTGGCTTTTCTATCCAGCTTCTCGCAGGCACCCTTCCTCTTGTCTCTTGTTGCCTCTTCTTCACCCCTGTTGAGCAGTAGGGCTGCCTAGGCATGCACCCTTCAATAAGGATGTTGGTTTTCTTATGGGAAAACATGTTTTGCTTTTTTGTGCCCTTGCGCCTGTTTGCTTCCTTTTCCCAACCCTTGTACACATTGCTTGGTCCACCATTGTGTTTGCTGTCTCGCCACTGTTCATGTAGCTCTGCACCATTTTATGATGCATGTCACAGCTACAGCATTATGCTTTTCTGACTTGTCGTAACTGCTATATTTTATAGAATATGGTATACACTTCGTCATACTTGCATTGGCATATGTTGTGCATTTACATAACTCGTGATGTCATAACTGTGTCTTCTAAAATATGGCCCACTTTCTTTTATCAGCCCCATGTGTGTAGCCTCTGGGGATTGAGATCTGGGGCTGGATTCACAAAGGAAGCCAGAAATTGTGCAGCTGTGGGAAAAATGCATGCCACACTATGGAAATGCAGTTGCGCTCTATACACATAGAAAACTGGAGCAGCTGCAGAATTTCACAAAAGACACCACAGGTGAAGTAATTCAGCAGCTGTGATATTGCTATGCAGAACAGCTGCAACTGTGGATCTGCAGCTTGGAATGGCTTAGGAGGCACAACAATGGTGACCCTAATGAGCTGGAGCAGCAGATTACACAGTACTGCCATAGCAGGTAGCTGTAAGCACACACAGAGAAACCAGCAACCAGTTCCCCAACTGGGGCAACTTACAGCACCACACGTACCAGCACTACCATGGCACCATAGTGGCTGACTGTCACTGCTGGTTGTCCTTCCTGGCGTAGCTTGTTGCCGCAGTGAGTGCACCACTGCAGGCTGGACAGGCTGTACCACCATGGGCTCTGTAATGGGCTGCACTTAGTCTGGTGATTGTTGTCTGTTGCCATAGTATGGCAATGTGTGCTATTGTTGCTGTAACATTAGCCATTGTTATATCCACTGGAATGCTATTACCTGTGCCTGACTGCCACCATAAATGTTTTCAATTGTTGGGGCACTATTGCAGTGTGTGGAGGGAGAGTTACACCTCACTCCAATGTGTGTAACATTTTTCCACAACTGTGGACAAAACCTGGCTGAGAATTGCCTTTGAGGGGCTGTGCTTACTTGTCAATTGTCTTTATCCCTTAGGTACTTCTGCAGCTGCATGCTTTTCCACAGTTTATAGTGTTTTTCTGCAGCTGTGGAGGTTTTTGTGAATAGCACTAAAGGGGCAATTTCTTCTTTGTTTCTGTAGCTATGGCAATTTGGGGACTTAGAGGAGGTTTTGCACCTTCAGAAAACTTTGTAAATCCAGCCCCTGGCATCAACATTTTCAAGCTTTTACTTTGATCAGAGGTGCATTTCTCCCTTGTTAACTGTTTCTCTTAAGTCACTTGGTCTCACTTTGCAAAAGTCTGTTTTCTAGTTGAAATAATTCTCCAAATCTAAGATCATAATGATCCATCCAAGACTTTATTTTATCAGTTGGTCAGCTGAGAGAGACCCTAGTGTATATTCCTTAGAAATTGCTGTGTCTATTGTTCTAGTGGTGAGCACTGAAAAGTCATCATGTTAAGGTCAGTGATTTTTTTGTGGATGGAAATGAGTGAAGGTGCCAGAATTTGTTTTGCAAAATATGTGCAAATTTCAGCACATTTGTGGAGCTGGGGACTGTAATTTGCATTGTTATTCACCAGGAAGATTGACCAAATGTGTGTGGTGAATGGCTAATTCACCTAAAGAATAGCAAGGTAAGTTGTGTTGAATAACCATACATAACACTCTGCTGGCACTCTCCTGCCTCCTGCCCCCCACGTAAACATGATGCTGCCAATCACCCTCCTGGCCTTCATCATTCTCCTTTCCTCATGAACAACCACACTACTCTGGAAATAAAGAAAATGGCCCCTGGTACACAGCATCTGCTCTGTTTAGTGCTGTCACCAATCTTGTAGTGGCTTAATAAATGAATATTGATTGTCTTTTTGCTCCTAGTAAAATCTGGTTTGTTAAAATTTAACCAATCAGGATTTACAAGGAGCACATATGTCACTATTCAATTTTATTTGCACTATTTACAAGATGGAGTCAGTTCTCAACAGAGCAGGCAATCTGCACTGGAGGACAATTTTCTTTATTTGCAGGTTGATTTTGTGGGGTGTTGCTGGAGAGAAGGGAGGTGGGTATCAGATTAGTGATTCAGTAGGGGACTGGAAACAAAAATTAAATGCAGTGGGTCTCAGGTGGAGGCAGAAAATGGGAAAAGTATCAAGCACATGGAGGGGAGAAGGATTAACTTTAACTTATCTGCCACAGGCAGCCACCAGCTGCAGCAGTGTGCTCCAGAGGGAGGAGGCAGCCAGCAATATTGGGTGGAGGGGGTGTAAAATTCTGTCAGTTATGTTCTTGGGTGGGGAACAGCTGGTTTCATGGCACACTGGGTGGCAGCGAGTACTTTTTATTTTAGGAATAAAGAAATCCACGTTGGCAGGTCTGCCATGCATTCCATTTTTTTCTCGTGAAACATGAATATTATGGATTCATGAAACTTCACCAGCAAATTAAAACTTTACAACATCTCTAGTTGTGTAATGTTATGCACAGTCCCAACCCTTTGGTACTGATGAAGGAGTCTTGTGTAATGAAAGTGGCCTGTGAGTTGAAGGGTGCTTGTGGCCCAACAGTCACCTCTCTACTCTCCTAGCTTAGCCTAACCAGACAATGCCATTGGTCCAATAGCCCCAATTTCAGCAACACAATTCACAGCTATGCCTGATGGGAGTGCTAAGCAGGATATATTTTATTCCCTTTACAGAGTCTGTGCTATTCATGTTGCATGAAACTACTGCAAATTATTGCTGTAGGACAGATAAGGCTTTTTAGAATACCAAAATGTGCACAGTGTTCAAGGAGTTCAGCTGCTGCCATCTGCCATGTTTCACTAGGTTTCAGTAGGTTTTCAGGCGCAAAGCAAGGCAGAAGCCCATGCTTAGATCTTATAAAGACAATGAGTAAAACTCCATGTCCCCATCAGTGGCTATGTAATTGTCTAGATTTTAATTTTTTTTTTTACCTATACTGGATATTATTGAAACAGGTAGCTTGTTCCTGAGATTTGCTGCTCTTGTGGTATAACAATGTTTTCTATTTTGTGTATTGAATCTATCTATTTAATTTGTAGTGGGTGACCCTATGTTAAACAAATATTTTTTGTATTCTGTATTTAGCTCCACCATCATATTTGGATCATTTACAATATCAAAGTAGAGCAGAATGTCACTCCTATGCCTTCTAGTTTTTCAGACTATGTAACCCTAACTTATTGAGCCTGTCAGCATGTGTTAGTTTTTGATTTGATTTATGGACTTGGTATATTTCCTTTGGACTCATTCTACTTTGCTGATGTTATTTTTTAAATATGGGCTCCATAATTGATCTACCATAGTGCATAATGGGTCTAACATACATTATATACAACGGCAATAACACTTCTGCTTATCTCCTTTTGATATTTCTTTTATTGCAACAATGGTCCTGTTAGCCTTTGTAATGGCAATGCTACACTCTTCTTTTAAAAAGTAGCTGATTGTCTATTGTTATCGCTAAATCCTTTTCACAAAGTTTTTGGGTAAGCAATATTTCATCTAAATGATATTGATGTTTACAATTTTCTTGTCCATATGTATGACACAGCATTTCTGACTATTCAATACCATAGAAACATAGAAGTGATGCCAGATAAGGACCCCAGGGCCTATCCAGTCTGCCCATTTCTTTTTCTGCCTTTATAAATGTGCCATCGGCCTTTGCTCTGTCAGTGGTCTATCTATTCATACTCATCTGTATTGCTCCTTATGCCTATTTGAAGCCCTGCTCTGTATTCTAGCCACCACTTCCTGAGGTAGGCCATTCTGGCATTCACCACCATTTCTGTGAAAAGAATTTCCTCACATTCCCCTAATCGACCTCCTCTAATCTCATGCTGTCCTCTTGTCTTGCTATTTTCTTATACTTTTGGCATGTTAGACTCTTTCACCTTGTTAATGCCCTTAAGGTATTTGAGTGTTTCAATCATATCACCTCTCTCCCTCCTTTGCTCTAGGGTATACATATTGGGCTCCGTTAATCTGTCCTCATATGTCTCCTGATGCAATCCCTGCACCATTTTGGTTGCCTTCTCTGGACTGCCTCAATTTGGTTAATGTCCTTGTGAAGGTGTGGCCTCAACACTGCACTCTGTATTCCAGATGGGGCCTAACCAGTGTCTTGTAAAGAGGATTATTACCCCTTTTACAACTTGTGATACCCTACTAATACACCCTCACATCCCCTAGCCTTCACGTATTGCTTTAGAGGTCTGCTTGATGATTTCAGGTCATGGTGCTGATGATGCCCAAGTCTCTTCTTCCTTTGTGACTGCCAGCAACTCCCTCCCAGCCTATAGGTGGCTTCAGAGTTTCTCTTCCCTATGTGCATGATCTTGCACTTTTTGCATTAAATCCCAATTGCCACTCTTCTGACTATTTTGCTAGTTTATCCAGATCTCTTCTCATTCTCCTCAACTCATCTGGATCATCTACTTGTTTCAGATCTTGGTGTCATCTGAAAACAGACAAGCCTTACCTCTAGTCCATCTGCAATGTCACTAATGAAGATAATGGAGAGAAGTGGCCCCAGGACTGATCTCTGAGGTACCTCACTTGTGACTTGCATCTCTTCTGACTGTATACCATTTACCACCACTCTCTGTTTTCTGCCCGTCAACCAGTTTACCACCCAGTTGACCAAATTCTGACCCACCCGAGCCTACCCAGTTTATTTATCAATCTTCCATGTGGAACAGTGTTGAAAGCTTTGCTTAAGTCAAGGTAGGTGACATCAACTGCTCCCCTTGGTTGATTACTCTGGTTACCCAGTCAAAGAAACCTATGAAATTAGTTTGACAGGACCTTCCTTTGTAAACCCATGCTGTCTTGGATCCTGTGCCCCTATGGATTCCAGGTGTTGCACTATCCTTCCCTTAAGGAGTGCCTCCATAATCTTTCATACTATTGAGGTAAGACTGACTGGTCTGTAGTTCTCTGCCTCCTCCTTGCTACCACTCTTGTGGAGCGGGATCACATGAACCCTTCTCCAGTCTTCTGGGACCTCTCCTGTGCTCAGAGACTCACTAAACAGTTGTGCTAATGGCTCTACTAGTTCCATCCTTAGCTCCTTAAGTACCCTGGGATGTTTGCCATCAGATCCATTGCCTTGGCCACCCTAAGCTTAGCAAGCTCTTGTAGGACCCTTTCTTCTGTGAAGGGGTAGTGCTCACCTCCCTTCCCCCTATGTCCATGGTGCTGAGCTGTGGGCCCTACCCTACATTCTCTTCAGTAAATACTGAGCAAAGGTATCTATTTAGGATAAATGCTTTTACAGGGCCCTCCTACTCACATGCCCCCTTTCTTCTTTGAACTTAGCAACACCCCTCTGGACTTTCTCCTTTCACTAAAGTATCTATAGAAAGTCTTGTCACCTTCTTCTACTGTTCATGCTAGTGTTTCCTCAGTTTGGGACTTTGCCTGCCTTATTGCCTTCCCTGCTTCCCTTAGGGCAGTTTGGTATGCCTCCCTATCTTCATCCTGCTGTGTTCCCTTTATATTTCCTGAATGCCAGCCCCAGCCTTTTGGCTCTGACCTTTCTGCTACTGTATTTGAGAACCAAAGTGGTTTCTTCTTCTTTGCACTTCCTTTTCTGTCTAACACAATGGGATGTTGCTTCAAGTATAGCATCCTTAATGATTGCCCACATTGCCTGTACCCTCACCTGTGTTTCTTTTTGCCAGGGCTAACTTAATTCTGTTGGCTATCTTATCAAAGTCAGCTCCTCTGAAGTCCCATATTTTGCATTGAATGGGATGATTTAGATGTAGTGCCAAATTGAACCATACCATATGATGGTCACTGGCCACCAGGTGACCTTCTACTTGGAGATATGTGATCCCTTCCCTGTTAGTCAGTACTAGATCTAGGATAGCCCTGTCTCTTGTGGGTTGTTGTACCAGTTGTTTGAGGCCTTCCCTGCAGGGACTCCACCATGTGTCTAGTTCTGGCAGATGTTCCTCCTGATATTGACTAATCTGTATCCGGCATGTTGAAGTCTCCCATTATCAGAACCTCCCTTTAGCTGTCATGTTTTGTATATCTTCTAACAGTAATGTGTCTATGTCCTCCCCTGGTCTGGGGGCCTGTAGACAACCCCAGTTCTTATGGCTGTCCCATTTCCAGTTTCCAGGGTGACCCACAGTTCTTCTGGCTCCTTTGTGTATTCTGAATTTCTGTAGCTTTGATATTTTCATTGACATGCAGGGCCACCCCCTTTTGCACCTTGGTCTCGTCTGAACAGTACATAGCCAAGTAATGAAGTCTCCCAAGTGTGGTTACTGGTAAACCACATCTCACTAATTGCTACTATGTCCAGTTTAGTCTCTAACATTATTGCCTGCAGGTCTGGTGTCTTATTTCCCAGGTTGTGAGCATTTGTGTACATGATTTTCCATTGGCCAGATTTTGGTGTGTTAGTTGTTGGGTGAAGTTTGGGATTTCCTGTGCATTGTATGGGGAGACTGACCTTTTTCCTTACCTGGTGATGAAAATGAACTGCAAACATTGGCAGCTGGGAAGGAAAACAAATGGAACTGGGCAAGGAGGGAGACACAAGCACAGAGACTGTGTGCTCCTGGTACAACACTGACACTCCCCGCTGCACCACTATGCACTCCTAGCTCTTTGAAACAGTGCTTTGTGTCATCTTGGGATACTGTAAGCACATGTCTGTTCCATTAGCTCTCTGATAGACTTTTGCTTACATCTTAACTGGCAGATGGGTGATCGGTAGAGTAAGGAGATCTTGCACTGGGTTTGTGTGGGCAAAATATGCAACTCAGAGTACCCAATTGGATGACAGCATGAAAAATGAAAACGAGAAAAACAGGAACTGCTTGAGCTGAGGTAAAAGGCAAATATATCCTGACAGGCCAACAGTATATGTCAGCATATTTTAAAAGTGAAACTGTAAAAGAAATGATGAGTATTAAAAGAAATTAAATAAAAGCACAAGCACAGTCTGTACCCTGCACATATCACTCACCCCAACCCCACCCACATGTCGCATGACAGAGATCAGGGATAACCACTCACTGCTGCAGACTTAGAAAATGCCATACACAACACCTGGAATCTGGTATGGGACTTTTAATTACATAACTTAATTTATACAGAAACCTATGTGTCCAATCTGTTCTGAGTTTTCAGGTTAGCTACTGGAAAGAACATTGTGGAACCTGCCGCTTGGTAAAGCTGGAGACAAGTTACACAAAAACAAAGAACACTAAACACCAACCAAACAATAAGTATTGATTTCAACTCTTTTTTGGCTGTTTGGTTTGTTTGTGATTCTCAACAAATAATAAAAGATACAAGAAATGGTCTGTACTGTTGTTTGTCTCATTTCACACTTCCTGCTGCGGCCCTCAGCTTGTGGATGAATTTTGTCATTTGGCACAGTCACTGTTTACAGGTGGTGCACTTTTGTCTTTTTCTTCTTAATTTCTACCTGGAAAGTCCAGTCCAGACTCTGGAGGGATGTCCTCCTGTTGTTTGAATGCCCGGTATATTGCATGACGAGCAAGGCAAACATATTGTGTGCTGATAGGACAGGCATATTCTCTTTTCATCTCCTTTGCTTCCACATCCTCCAGCTACTACTCCTCCTCCATACTTTACAACAGTGACTCAGCCACAGTCTGGATGTAATCCTTGATATTATCCTCAACTGAGTTACTGTTTTTGACAGAACACAGCCGGTTTAAATTGTGTATGGGGTGGCTTCTCACTGTCAGCAGCATCATCTGTGTGTCTGGTGTCAGGTAGGTAGCACCACAAGTAAATTCACCTTTACTGAAGCAGCAGGCTAGTGTCTTCCTGGGACTCACATGCCTAAACTATGCACCATTATGTGCAATATCTAAAACTGATCCTTTCACACAAGTTGCAGCATAAAGCTCCAGCTTGATGTCAAGAGATCCAGTAGCTCCTTCGGTATCCTGTGTACAAGGCGACTGTGATCAACCAGTTTTACAAAGGGTGACTCAGTCATGGCACCTGCAGGCCTACCTGGCAGGGGGCAACCGGATGGGAGTAGGCAACTATAGCAATGGGATATCGCTACATGTGCTAGGGGGCCATGCCATGCGATGGGTGGAAGGGAGGGAGGAGGGTTTGGAGGTTTAGTGCAGTAGTGGGCTGCCAACCTGGCTGTGTGGCATGGTGGGTTGGTGGCAGGCTGGGGTTGGGAGGGTGCCAGGTTCGGTTCTGGGTGCTTCTATTTTTCACCATTTTTTTTTAAGTTTTGCACCCCCTGACATGCACCCTCTGGAGTTGAGAATCTTTTAGGGGTACAGGCCCCACAGAAGATAAAAACATAGATCTCCGTATCATCTTGCAGTTCCACTTGAGTGTACATTTCATAATTCATTTTGGGCAATATAACATTCCCAAATGGAGATCAATATTCCATGATTGCTAAACATAAAACCATTCTTATTGTATAGGGATGTTGATGCATGGAAAGGGGATGTAGACACCAGGGTACAACATTAGACACATAAAGGGATGGCAGTGTGGGGGAGGCACCACTAGACACCAGGAGAAATGGCAGCTCACTGTTCTCACTACAGCCCTCAGCATGAGTTCCAGCTGTGGCTGCATAAGTCAAGAAATTCTCTATTCTCATACAGGCAATGTGGATGCACAGCTCCTCTCACTAAGGTGGGCACCTGGGATTTGGGGAATAGATATTTCAGGCTTTTATTAAAAAAAGGAGTGTAGCTAAATGAATCCTGTTTTGCTAGGTTCTGATGTTTGTTTTTAAATGCCATCATTTTCTTGTATTTTCATGCTTGTTTGTTCATGGAAAAAAACAAATAAGATGACGGTTGGCACAGCACAAAAAATGTTTGGTGCCATCCAAATATAGTGGCTAGAAAACAAAATGGGATTTTCGACATCGGCTTTTTGATTTCACACTAGAATATTAATTCAGAAACTGTACTGTGCATGTTCAGAAGGGAAAACAATAAATTTTAAAGCCTTATGGCTCTAGAACCCTTTAATATTTTATCATCGTATCTATCAAAATCAGTACCTAAAGACATGACACAGGTCCCCTGCCTGCTTGAGAAAAATGTCCATTCCATGTAGGCTGTAGACAAGGGCAAAAAAACTGTTAAGTATGGGGAAAAAGTTAGTATTTTACAAAAATGACATACTGTATGCAAATCTCAGACCGCATAAGCTACCATCACAAACTTGTCACAGATCAAGACATTGCCTCCTAGACAATACCTGCAAAATTCCAACTCATTTCCTCAAATGGTGCAAAGACATTAATGTGCAAAGTTAGGGTTCAATATTGAATACCCTACTCAACCCTAACTATAATGGCACTACTATGCTTCTATAATAGATATAAAAATATATTGCAAAAATTACATTAATATCCCAGTTTGGGTTCAACTTAAAGCAGCAGTGCATTATACTACATTTTGATTCTGCTAACATATTTCTGATTGGGATCATTTATCTATCTAAAAACTTGTTTTAATTTGTTAACGTTGATAATTTAGATCCTGTACATTACCGATATTTATTTATTTATTTATTTTGTTTATTTCAATTCTAGGATTACAATTACCTTGAGCCCAGGGCTCTTTTACAAAGGTTCCATATCAAGACATTGGTAACACATGACAATAGACAAAATTATTTCACAAATAAGTGGTAAAGGATGTCAAAATTAAATTTTGAATGGACAGGGACAGGGTAAAGGGGAAAGGAAGAGGACAGGGAGGGAACGGTAGTGATAGAAGAAAAGGAGGGGCAAGGGGAGGTAAGAAAATTGAGAAGAGAGAGGATTGGTGGGGAGTAGGTAAGCATATGGAGAGGGGAGGGTTTGTTGAAGCAGCCAGTAAGGTGGCATTGTCATGTGCTGGAGAGCGGATGGGGCAGAGGCCAAACTAGGGGCAAGTGCATTTAGTAAGGAGCTTAGATATGGGAGAGCAGTAGAGGGAGCTGTGTTGCACAGACATTATCCATGATAGCTGCAGATGCTGGAAGTGACCAAGGTGTTTCGGAGCCTGGATTTGAAGGCCCCTAGCCCAGTGGTATTGATAGTATCATTGGCAAGACTGTTAAGCCATGTGGGTGCCTCTAGGCAAATGAACGCTGGCCAATGGCTGTCCCCAGTGAGGGATATGGAAGACTTGTGGCTTTGATCCCTAGTAGTTCTGGAGCTGATTTTCATTTGAAGGAATGAACAGACCTCAGGAGGAGCAGTTCCTAACTATATTTTCTTAGCAACCACGCAGATTTAGTACTAAATTCTATTGCCAAATTGAAGCCAGTTAGCTTGTGAGTAGAAGTCATAGGTGTGAGTGAGCCTATTCAGCCCCTGTGATGAGTCAACAGGCCTTGTTTAGGGTGGTAGTAATCCTTCTGAGTGCAGTGGTGGTGGCAGTGCCATAGATGACAAGACCATAGTCAGTCTGGGAGATGATGGAGCTTTGAACTAGGCAAAGAGGGCCTCTTTAGTCAGGTGCCAACGAAGCCAGTAGATATTTGTCTCCACCTGCACAAACATCAGTCACAATTGCCATATTTGAATGCTACACTTGCTGAGGCTGGGGATTCATGCACAGAAGCAACAATTTCTGGTGATCCCTGTTACAGCCAATCAGGGAAAATGATGCTATTTTTCAGGATAACAGACATGCAAGTACCCAACCCCAGTGGAACATGCTGTGCAGTCACATGTATTCAGTTCACATTAATTTTACTAACCTATTATTCATATCTGGCTGCTTACGATCAGTCTCAAGTTGTGCTGCCTGACAGCAGAGACAGCTGCTCATATTTCCTTAATGATCAATTCCTCTTTAATAATTTATTTTTAAATGAATAGATAGAAATACAACACAAACAGCCACCTCATTAAATAAGTGAAGATTTACTCTGTGTAATAGCCAGTTGTTTTATATTTTTCTCAGAAGATTTTTTTCTAGTTATAACAAACAGCAAAGTATTCACAAAACATATATAAGATTTGCTGTGATAAACATCACAATGTATAACATGTTACCTATATATATATTTGTTTGCCTATGACATGTTACCTCAATCGGTGTACTTGGTGAAATTACTTCCTTTCCTTGTCAAGTTCAAAATATGTGAATAATTGATTAGACTCTATTGCTATATAGAATACAATGAATTGCAAAGTTGCTTGTCTACAGTTTATTACAGAGCTTTTCACACTGAATTACTTTCTTCTTACAACTGAAATTAAAAAGTGTTAAACATATGCACCCAACATTTGAAAATTAAAATCAGTTGCAAGTTCAATTTCTGTAACTGTGTAGGTTCTTTTATGCATGCAAAAATAGCCTTCCACTATCTTTTAACCATACACATTCACACACTCATTATCTCAAACTTATTCCTATTGAGATAATGCTCCTTACAAATACCAAAGTTAATTTATTTGCATTTTTTCATATGTCAATTGGCTGTCACCCAGTATCTCTACATTTGCTGTAATTTGTATTATTAGACAAGGGTTTATAAAGTACTAAATGGAGTTGGTATAGGCATGTTCAAAGCTTTGGAGTCCAGATGGCACATTGCTTTACATTTTTCAGATAAATAGAATGTATCCCATAATAAATGCCTGTATGCTTGTGCACACATATACACACACACACACACACACAAGATGTACAGCGCGCACGCACCACACACACACACACACACACATTTTAATGAAATTAACACTCAATTTATTTTCCTCTATATGACCCAGTTCTGTTGTCAAACATGTAGCTTAAAAGCTGACTATATCCTGACTATGCCATGCACCTTAAACTGCTCTTTATTTATTTATTTGAATTTTGATAACCGAGTAAACCCAATGAGACAAGACTGTCCCTTTGAGTGGCAACCTGGGAACCTAAACATTTCACAAAGTGAATATTCATATAAAAACATTGTAACAATTATGTAACACAGAAATAATAAAATAATTAGGCATATACAATAACAGGTTAAGTAGGCATGTACAATAGTTATACCATGCAGTCATTCAAGTTATACAGCTTCCATACTTACCTATGCAGGGTAGATAAGATAATGTGTCATTCCAGGAAACAAGGTTACATTAGGGATCAGGTAAAGGCAGAGTGTGAGGATAAAATACCATACAGAGGTTGGAAGGACTGGCAGGGGTAATCAGGGACAACTGCAAGAGGTAGAGGTGAAGAACAGGCTCTTATACCATTTTTATACTGTGACAGGGATGAACAGTAGAGGAGATCTGGAGGAAGGTAATTCCATTTGTGGGTGGCAGCAAATGAGAAGGATCTCTTCCTAACTACTAATTGTGGTTTTGATATATTTAGTAATGGCTGCTGAGAGGATCAAAATGAACTGGTTACTGGTTTATGAGACAGCAGATTGGCATGGCTAAGTGGGGAGGGAGGTATACAAGTATACATGTTGTACAAAGTAGGGGAATCCAATTTTGCTTTATAGCTAAGCCAGTTTAATGTGTTCAGCACAGTACAGTGGTGGGTTGTGATGGGGCAGATGCAGCAGATCATGTTATCCTTTGAATGTTTGTCTGTGTCTATTTGAGATCGATAGTTTGAGTGCAAGGAGCAACAAGGCACCATAGAGTAGTCCAGGATGTAGGGTTGTCATAGAGTTGGTCTTCCTGGATTGAGACATGAGGAAAGGGTGGTGCAATAGAGGACACAACATTTCTGATGTGTTGACTTTATGATTTTGTTTGTGTGCATTTTGAAGGATAGGTTCTTGTCTAGGGTGATGCCCAAGTATTTAAAACTTTGATGCCCTCCAGGTCACCCCATAGATGTTTTAACAACTAGTTGTGAATGATTATTTATCTTGAAGAAGGTGTGATGGAAAAGCATGATTTGGGTTTTCTTTATATTAAGTACTAGTAGGATGGACTTGAACCAAGCCATGGGCCTGGAACTCTCTCTCTCGACATTTGTGTTAATGATGGAGATATCTTTTGTGGCTTTGTAGAGAATGGCATTGCCTGCATATTGTTGTGTTGCTGCTCCACCACAATTGAGTGGGAGCTCATTAATGAAAAGGACAATAAGAATGGTCCTAGTATGGATCCCTGGGGACACTGTCAGTGATGAGAGATAGGGAGGACATGGTGCCTGACCATTTAGCACTTTGCAGCTTGTTGGTTAAGTAGTTGACTAGCCAGGAGTGGGATGCATGGTCAAAGCCTAAGTGATGGAGTTTGGATAGCAGAAGACTGTGATTGACTAGGTCGAAGGACTTGGTCAGGTCCACGAAGATAGCCCTGTTACCTCACCCTGATCCATTGCTTGTAAGTTATCTGTGATTACTCGTAGGAAAGCTGTCTTTGTGCCATGTTGTTTTTGGAATCTGTGTTCATTGGTGATGATGGCATTGTTAGTTTCAAGATGTGAATAGAGCCAGTTATATAGGATATACTCTTGAAGTTTAGCAAGAGGGCATAACATGGAGATGGAGCTATTTGTTTTCTACAAGATTTGTGGTGCCACTTTCATGTACTGGGACTGCAATTGCTATTTTCCATTTGTCAGGTACTGATTGGGTCCAAAAGGATTTATTAACAGCATTACTGGATAAGTAATGGCAGGTATGCCTAATCTAAGGAATTTGGGGTGGAGGAGTCAAAGCCAGGGGCACTCTCATGACCATTAAGAAGCTTGAGGACCTCTGATTTGTTGGACAACTTCAGGTAGAAAGGCGGGTAGAGCTATGGGGTTGGATTTTTGAGTCAGAATGGACAGGGGCAGGTCTTTTGGATTTGTCCAAGTCTGTAAAGAAGTGATTTATGCCAGTGGCTAAATCAGTGGGATTTGACAGTGTGTCACCTTGTATGTTCATATGTTTTATACGAAGTGATTGAAGGTCAAGGACCTTATGATGCTCATCACTTTTCAGTGGAAACCCATATAATTGTATACTCCTATATATATATATATATATATATCTCCAATGATTTCTTAAATTCTAGCATAGTTTTACTATTAACAATACCTACATGCAATGAGTTCCATGCACTAACAACTCTCTGGCTAAACCATTTACTTCTTTGAGATGTTCTACTAACCTCTTGTGTTAGTGTCATATTATGTGACCTTGTATTTCTTTGATTGGGGTGTCTGACAAGCCTAGTGGTTTCCACCTACCCTCATTCCTACTAGCACTTGAAGTGGAAGACTAGGTTTGCTGGCAAAGACACCCAGCTTCAACTGAGCTATTTTCTTCTAGGTTGCTTGTAAGGACAGAGCAAGGAACCTTGCCAAAGCAAGGAAAAATATTAATTCTTCTTTTGGCTAGGCAGATTTTCTGTGGGTTCTTTTTACTTTTGTACTCTCTGGGATTGTTACTGTTTGTTGCTAACAATTTATTGCTTTATTTTTCTCTGATTCAAATTGTTGTTTCTGGGTATACTTTCTGCTGTTTTATTACAGGGTGTGCTTACAGGTTTTGTGCTTAAAGATCACTGCTGTAATCTTCTGATTCAAATTGTCTTTGCAAGGTATATCTTCTGTTACTGCTTTATTTTCTCTGTAGCAAAATGTTTTTACAGGGTATATTGGCTGTGAAATTATACAGGTGGTGCTTAACAGGTTTTACAGTTTTTCTAGCAGGCTATGCTTTCAGGGCTACTGCATTTATTGTTTGTTGATTGTTTCTGCTCATACCTCCTTGTCTCTTTCATCTGTGGTTCTTCTTTTCCAGCAGGGAAGGTCCCAGCCAATCACCCCATCCCCAACCACCCACACTACACTCCATTTATAGGGTAGCACAGTTGTGACATTTCCTGTAACAAAGTAGGAAGAGGAGGATCAGAGGGTATCCATATAGTGACCTCATTTACAGTGGTACAAATACTTTAACTTGTTAAAACAAATTATACAAAAACAAAACACAAAATCAAATATGTGCTTTTATTTTCATCCTTCTCATTACTCTGACCAGGTTATAAACCAAGCAACTCATCTGGAATGGATATTATTAATTGCAGGTACTATGGGACTACATACTGGACCATTGGAGATCTAGGGACTCAGTTCCAGCATGGGCAGAGATTGCGTGTGTCAAATTACATATTTAGGAGGAAATGTGTTATAAGAACCACCAGCCAGTTCCACAACATCCAACAGAAGCACCTTGACTGCAGAGGGTAGTTGGTCTGGGAGATTGGCAGTTGTTTAGAGGGAAAATGGGTGCCCTATAATGCGTGCTCTCAACACATCACCTCCATAAACCATATAAAAATTACAAAAGTATCTGCCGCTATCTCTGAAATCAAAAAAGGGCAGAGGACACTGCAACAAAGGAAATAGCACAACAAAACTCACCCAAAACAAGAACCAAGCAAAAAGCAAAAAGGAAATCCAAAACACTTCTAATCATAGGCAGCACCATGATTCAGGAGTTGATACCTACCTCCAGCCAGGTGTAATGGGTCAAATGTCTTCCAGTTACATCAGCATGGAGAAACACTGACTGAATTGTTAAAACTGTGCAGGAAGCAGAAGAAAACATCGACATCCTGGTACACATAGGGACTAATGATCTCACCAGCTGTTCAGTTGTGGAGACCAAGGAACACCAGACTAGGCTGGGTGACAAATGGTCATACATTTCATCTGGCATCTCCTTCTTTGAGATCCTGCCAGTCTGGGAGAAAGGACAGATGGAAGGAAGATCACAGCAGGAAAAAGGACACAAATTTGTAGGTAACTGGCAACAGTCTAGGAGCAAACATTCATTAAATTTGATGGACTGCATCTAACTAAGGAGGGAGTCAGTGCATTAGGGCAGAAGTTTGATGTCTGTGCAGAGTATTTAAACTAGCAAATGGGAAAGTGGTGCAGCATTCAAAACATTGAATGGGAAGAACACCCCTCCACCTCAGCTAGTGATCAAACAGGAGTTCAGCATGTTTGTAGTTCATTTGAATCACCAGGAAGGAAAAGGTCTCTCTCCATACAACGCACAGGAAATGCCAGATCTCACCCAACGACTAACATACGAAATCTGGCCAATGGAAAATCATGTACACAAATGCTCACAGTCTGGGAAACAAGATCCCAGGACCTAGCAGACAACAATACCAGAGGTTAAACTGGACATAGTAGCCATTAGCAAGATATGGTTAACCAGTAAACACACTTGAGAGACTACAATACCCGGCTCACATGCATTGTTTAGAAGAGACCAAGGTGCAAAAGGGGTGAGTGGAGTGGCCCTTTATGTCAATGAAAATATCAAAGTTACAGAACTTCAGAATACACATAAAGAGCCTGAAGAACTATGATTCACCCTGGAAACAGGAAATGGGACAACCATACGAACTGGGGTTGTCTACAGGCTCCAGACCAGGAGGACATAGACACATTACTGATTGAAGATATACAAAACATGACAGCTAAAGGGAGGTTCTGATAATAGGTGACTTCAACATGCCAGATACAATTGGTCAATACCAGCAGGAACATCTGACAGAACCAGACACATAGTGGATTCCCTGCAGGGGAGGGCCTCAAAGAACTGGAAGAACAACCCACAAGAGACCGGACTATCCTAGATCTAGTACTGACTAATGGGAAAGGATCACATATCTCTGGGTAGAAGGCCACCTGGGGACAATGACCATCACATGGTATGGTTCAATAGTCACTAGAATTAAATCATCCAATTCCAAGGCAAAAATATGAGACTTCAGAGGAGCTGACTTTGAAAAGATGGGCAACAGAATTAAGCTAGCACTGGCAAGAAGAAATACAGGTGAAGGGTACAGGCAAAGTGGGCAAGCATAAAGGATGTAATACTTGAAACAACATCCCATTGTCTTACAGAGAAAAGTAAGTGCAAAAGAAGAAGGAAACCACTTTAGTTCTCAAAACAGTAGCAGTAAAGGTCAGAGCCAAAGGCTGGCCTTCAGGAAGTATAAAGGAATGCAGTAGGATGAAGATAGGGAGGCATACCAAACTTCCCTAAGGGAAGCAGGGAAGGCAGTAAGGCAGGCAAGTCCCAAACTGAGGAAACACTAGCACAAACAATAAAACCAGGTGACAAGATCAGGGAATAAGGGGAGTCTGATGAGGAGGACCAAGAAAGCATATATCCTAAATATATACTTGATCAGTATTTATTGAGGAGAAGGTAGGGCAGGATCCACATCTCAGCACCATGGACATAGGGTGAGGAAGTGTGCACTAATCCTTTCACAAAAGAAAAGGTCCTACAAGAGCTTGATAAGCTCAGGTGGACAAGGCAATGGGACCTAATGGCATACATCTCAGGGTACTAAAGGAGCTAAGGGTGGAACTAGCAGTGCCATTAGCAGAACTATTTAGTAAGTCTCTGAGTGCAGAAGAGGTCCCAGAAGACTGAAGAAGGGCTCATGTGATTACGCTCCATAAGAGTGGTAGCAGGGAGAGAGGCAGGAACTACAGATCAGTCAGTCTTACCTCAGTAGTGGGCAAGATTATGGAGGCACTCCTTATGGAAAGGATAGTGCAACACCCAGAATCCATAGGTGCACTGGATCCAAGAAAGTAAGTAATTAAGTAAGTAAATGTTTATTTCTATAAGGCACCCTTCCCAAGCTCAGGGCACCTTTACAAAATCCTACATACAACATTAAAACCACATTAATAAATAACATTATATCCAAAACAAAATTTTACATAATTTATGTCACTGAAAAGCTTGATTAAAAAGGAAGGTCTTTAGAGCTATTTTTAAAGCCTCCACAGTCAAGTTATTTCATATCTGGCAAGGTAGAGAATTCCACTGGTAGGAGCCATAAAGGCAAATGTTCTTCCTCCAGATGTTTTTAAGGTTACCCTGAAAATCTCTAGCAATCCCTCACCAGAGGATCGGAGGAGCGGTAGGACAGTAAGAAGTCAGGAGTTTTTCCAGGTAGCGGGTCTCAAACCGGTAGGGCTTTATAGCTCATCAACATGACCTTGAAAGTGATCCACCACTGTACAGGCAGCCAGTGCAACTCTCGGGTGAAGCACAGGTGTTATATGGTTGGAACCTTGGGCTTCCAGTCAAAAACCTAGCCACTGCATTTTGCACCAGCTGCAAGTATTGAATATCTACTCCGCAGCCCTAGATAAAGGACATTGCAGTAATCAAGATGACTGGCAACAAAGACGTAGACCAGGGTAGGAAGATCTTCTGATAGAGTCAGGTTTTCACCATGCTATATTCTTAGATGAAAAGCGTGATTTGACTATGGCCAACACCTGCGCCTCAGGGTCAGGCCCTCATCAAGTATAACACCATGGTTATGTACCTGACCAGATGCCATAAGCGGGGTTCCCTGAAATAAACCTGAGGGTTTTCCCACCCATGGACTTGATATCCTCACTCCCGTTTCACCACCAATACCTCTGTTTTTCCTGGGTTCAACTTCAGCCAATTGGTACTCATCCAGTTCTGTATCTCCAGGAGGTAGTTGTTAAACAATGTACTTTACTCAGACTCCCTGCTTGGGCACAAAAGATATATAGAGTTGAGAATCATCGGTATAGCAATGCAAACTCAATCCATATTGTCTTATAATGTCTACCAATGGAAGCATGTACACCACAAATAACATGGAGGACAACACTGAACCTGTGGCACTCACAGCGTAGGCAGTGAGAGGCGAAATAAATCCCAGACACTACTCTCTGAGTCCTACCCTGCAGGAAAGATTTAAACAAACTGTGGACCACCCCACTTAGTTCACAAAGAAACCACGGGCATTCAAGCAGCACCCCATTATCCACGGTAAACAAACGCTGTGAGAGATCAAGGAGAACCAAGATAGAATGAGTTCTCTGATCTCTCACCATCAGGAGATCATTTAGTACTGTACAAGAGCTGTCTCAGTACAATGCTGTTTCCTGAAGCCAGACTGGAGAGGGTCATAGATACTCTGGATGGTTAAATGATCTTCCAGCTGCAAGGTGACCACCTTCTCGATAATCTTCCCAAAAGGGAAGATTGAAACTGGTCTGTAGTTTTCTGGGCAGTGGGATCATGGGAAAGCTTTTTCAGGAGGGCATACTATTGCCTCCTTCAAGGGATCAGGAAAGATCTTCTCTCTCTCTCCAGTGATGCCACTACTATCCTAGTAAGGATCGGGCCAGTAAACTCTACACACCTCACAAGTAGGTGAGTAGGACCTGGATCCAAACTACAGCAGGTTGGATGCAAAGTTTGGATGATCCTCACTATATCCATGACTGCCTGTTGACTGAAGGTGAATCAAGTTAGTTGGGTTTTGTGACCCTCAATTGATCACTGCAAGACCCAATGGGGAGGCACTGGCTGATCTCATCCCTGATAGTGGACACCTTATCAGTAAAGAACATCGCAAATTCCTCACACTGTAACTGATAATGCTCGACCGGTGTGAAGACTGGATTGCACAGTCTGTCCACTGTCCAGAAGAGCTGGGCCGATCTATTCCTTGCAATAGCAATTTCCTGGACAGAAACTCTGCCTTCTTATGGGAAATTGCTAACTGATAGATCTTATAATGATCTTTCAGTCTAAGCCTGTCCACTTCCAGGTGAGTTTTCCACCAGTGTCTCCAATCTTCGGCCCTGTCTCTTTAACCCACAGATTTCTGTGGTAAACCATGGTGCCCTTGAGTGACTAGTACAAGGACGAACACGGAATGATGCAATGGGCATCCAGGGCCCTCACAACTGCCCAATTATAGGCCAGCACTAAGGACCCTGGATCAGTGATATCCATTGGAAATCCCGGAAGTCCAGCTCCATCATTAGGCCTTCTGAGGTAACTCCTCCCAAAGGATGGAGCTGTACAATCTCTTAGGGGCAGGCCTCTTTCGAGGGGCCACGAAACTGAACCTCAGGGCGTGATGGTCAGACCAACTGATGGGTTCCACCTCCACATTAGAGGCTTCCATCCCCAGGTAGAATATCAAGTCCAATGAATGTCCCCTGGTGGGTTGCCGAGGTAATAACCAGTGTCAGACCCAATGAATCCATCAATTGGAGGAGGTTTGTCCAAAAGCATGAGTTCATTGTTGACCCAGGCATTGAAATCCCCAGAATTAACCATTGGGGACTTCAAAACCCTCTTGGCGATGAAGTCCGTCACCTCCCTCAGGAATTCCTCCCATCACCTGGTGGTTGATAAATGAGAAGTATCCTGAAGCCTGCACCTGCACCCACAATACATTCAAAAGAGTTGGTACATCCAACTGGCACCTCTCTGAGGTCCAGTTCCTGTCTAAAACAGACTGCAATTCCCCCACCTCTACGGGCCACTCTCAGACAGTGAATCACCGTGAACCCGTCCAGAACTGGTTACTCCAAAATGGGGCCTGTATTTTCATCAAGCCAGGTCTCAATGATGCAGGCTAAGTCCACAGATGTAACAAGGTCTTAAAGCTGTCTTGTTTCTGATAGACCTAGCATTGCTTAACAGTGTCTGAAAGGGACGAGACTCCATGGATGACTCCACTCCCTGCCTGATCAAGTCAGTGCCCTTGGGTATGGATACAAGACATGATGGACCTCGCTCCTGTATCCATTTTGCCCCAGGGTGCCTTCTGGTTCTAGCTGTCCCTATCCGCCCACTCTTTTCCCATGCCCCAAGAGTTCCAGGATCTCCTATTTCCTCCCTCCTTCATCTCACAATGCGAATATTCAGTATTTCCTATAAACTCTGAAGGAAGTGTGGGACATTCAAATGGTCAGAGATCCTTCAGTCTTGAGGGGAGTACCACCTGACTGTGTTTTTAACAACCCAACACATTCAGATCCTAGCAATACTACTAAGTTTTAAAAAGCCCACTAAATCAACTACAATACTAACAATACTACTGAGTTTTAAAAACCCACTAAATCAACACTTTTATTTATTCCTAATATACCCCTTAATAAACAATTATTAACAAAACAAAACCGTTCTTCGATGGCAACTCCACCACTATCTCTCACAAAGTGGGGAAAACAAGAAAGGTTTATAAATCCCACCACTGTGTCTCAAACAGTAGGGAGTATAATATAAATTACAACATTAATACTTATTTAAACTAACATAAAAATTAAAAGTAAATAAATTATAAAAATAAAATACCTGTATTCACTCAACAAAAGTCACTTAACAGTCCTGGTCAGTCCAGTATTTCTTCCTAATCAGCTTTATCAGTCCTTTTATCCAAGAAACAGGAAATCAAAAGTTATACATAGAGCTCACAACTCAAGGAGCCATGAATGCAGTTCAGTCCCTCCTGTGGGCTCTCATTTCCTAAAGAACCAAAGAACAGTCATGAATCCCAGCGATAAGTTCTAGAAACAATTCTTTAGTCAGATTTTACTATTTGACCCAAATTAAATCCAAATAATACATATGGATCCGCCACTGTCATTCCCGCTCTAATCACAGATCACACAGATTCAAATATCCAAATTTCGCATTTGTTTCAATGTCTCCTACAGTCTTCACTCCAGCCAGAGTCGAGATATTGAAGGTCCGCTACAGATGCTGGAGTCCGGTAAAGTTATTTTATTTGCTGATTTCATTAACAGTTCTCTCTGAACTCACCCAGCCACAAACTCTTCCCCAGACCTGTTCTGCCCCACGGCAGCCATCTGCTACTGTCCAGCTGAGCGGAAGCACTACAGCGCTGACCACCTGCATGGTGGCAGCACACAGCATACCACTAGTTCTGGCCAGGGCCGAGAAGAGATTCTTCTCAAAGGAAATCAACAAAATTACTGTCCTATGAGAAAGTCGACCGACTCCAACTCTCTCCAACTCTGTCCTCCACTGCACCAGGATATGACACGATCCAGCCTCCGACTCTGTTCCATGCTTCACAGCCCGGCTACTAATGCAAGAAATTTCTCTTGCTCTGTTACCAGATTTTTAGTCTCGCTACCAGTGCTTCACAGTAGTCACATCCAGGGAAAATCCAAGGGTGATCCTTTCCCATTTGAAAAAGAGTCAATACAATTCACCAGGACCGATAAATAAATGAAAACAGAACAGAAATGGAGCCAAATAAAAACAAAACTAATAACTTAAATGCATCAACTTAAACACATTTAAATTAATAAAACCAAAAGGGTTAGAAAAATCATGCAGTTATTCCATTGTTGCTTACAGCCTGCCCAGCACGGCGGCCATCATGGGTTTACAACAGGAAGGTCCTATCAAACTAATCTCTTAGATTTCTTTGAGTGGGTAACCAGAGCAGTGGACCAAGTGAGAGCAGTTGATGTCGCCTACCTTAACTTCAGCAAAGCCTTTGATACTGTTCCACATAGAAGATTGATTAACAAGCTGGGTAGGCTAAGGTGGGTCAAAAGTTAGTCAACTGAGTGGCAAACTGGTTGACAGGTAAAGACAGAGGCTGTGGTAAATGGTATACAGTCACAAGAGATGCAAGTCACAAGTAGGTACCTCAGGGATCAGTCCTAGGCCAGTCCTCTTCAATATCTTCATTAGTGATATTGCAGATGGACCGGAGGGTAAGGTTTATCTGTTTGCAGATGACACCAAAATCTGCAACAGAGTAGATGATCCAGATGAGTGGGCAGAATAAGAAGAGATCTGGATAAACTGATAAAATGGTCAGAAAGTGGGAACTAGGGTTTAATGCAAAGAAGTGCAAGATTATGCATATAAGTAAGAGAAACCTCCAAGCCTCCTATAGGTTGGGAGGAGAGTTGCTGGCTATCACAAGGGAAGAAAGAGACTTGGACATCATCATCACAGATGACCTGAAATCATCCAAGCAGACCACTAAAGCAATATATAAGGCTAAAAGGATGTTTGGATGTATTAGTAGGATATCACAAGTCACAAGAGAGAGGTAATAATCCCTCTTTACATGACACTGGTTAGGCTCCATCTGGAGTGCTGTGAGCAGTACTGGAGGCCACACCTTCACAAGGATATTAAGAAAATAGAGGCAGTCTAGAGAAGGGCAACCACAATGGTGCAGGGACTACATCAGAAAACATATGAGAACAGATTAAAAGAGGTCAGTATGTTTGCCCTAGAGCAAATGAAGGAGAGAATTGATATGATCAAAACATTGAAGGACCTTAAGGGCATTAACAAGGTGAAAGAGTCTAACATGTTTCAATATAAGAAAAATAGCAGGGCAGGAGGACACAGCATGAGATTAGAGGAGGCTGATTAAGGGGTAATGTGAGGAAGTTCTTTTCACAGAAAGTGTGGTGGATAAATGGAACTTCCTACCTCAGAAAAGTGGTGGATATATACAGTGCAGGGCTTCAAACAGACATGGGACATGCATAAGGAGCAATATAGATGAGTATGAATAGATAGTTCATTTATAGAGTAAAGGCCTATGGCACATTCATAAGTAGAAAAGAAATGAGCAGACTTAACGGTCCTTGCAGTCCTTATCTGCTGTCAACATCTATGTTTCTCTGTTTCACTAAAAACAGACACAGGTAGCCCGTATCCATCTGTACTTTAATGAGTAGAGTTCCAGATGAGTTAATCTATCTGGTGTAGGTCGTCCCTCATATTCTCTATCTTCTTAGTCATTCGCTTCTGAACCTTTCCATCAATCTATCTCCATCCTGACTTTTGGGGGCAGAAAGCTGAGTACAGTACTCCAGATGAGGTCTAACCATTGCAGAATAAAGTGAAATAAATGTGGTCAATTATCTACTCTTTATATGTCTAAAATACACAATGTTGTCTTCTGACATTTTTAACTATCCCTTTAATATGGATATCAAAGAAAGGAATTTGTAACTGTAACTCCCATGTCTTTTCTGTTTCAGTTGTCTGCAGGATGTAATCATTCAAATTGTAAATCAATTGTTTATTTTATTTTCCCCAATGCATCCTCTACACTTTCATTGGTTAAACCTTAACTTATTTGTACCTGCCAGTGCTCCAGTCTTGTTAATTCCTTCTGTAGATTTTTGCTGCTTCCTCATCATTAACTATAGCTCCCACCTTACTATCATTGGAATACTTACATACCCAGACAAAACTGAAGTTTCCGTTTCAGAAACAAATATATTAAACAAGGTGGGACCCAAAACAGACCCCTAGAGGCACACCGCTGGTCACCTCTCCCCATTCGAAAAAGTACCCTCTAATTCCAACACTCTAACTCTATCATACAGCCAACTGTTTACCCATCTTACTATATTAGGATGAAGCTATAATTTCTTGAATTGTTTTAATAGTAATTGTTGACAGACCAAGGACTGAGAACGTTCCTTTCCTTTTCTTTAAATAGAGAGTTTATAAAGTATGGACCCAGACATTTTAGGGTTTGTAAGATTCTTTACCTGTAAGTCCCAGAGGTATTGATGTTTTACCTTTATTGGCTGGGTTTGCAGACATTGCACAGTTGGTGGTAGTGCTGCCGGTCGGATATTTGTCCTGTAGATTTGAACATTTTCCAGGCTTTATCACGGAATCATATCATGACTCGTTGGATGTGGGAAAGCCAGGGTGAGTGGATTTCTTTAGCTCTCCCAAGCCTAATGGGGGTTAGGAAATCAAGAATAGTGGAGAAGAAGTTAATAAAGTATTCTAGTGCTTGGTTGATGTCTGGAAGGAGGTTAATGGGGAACCAGTCAACTGATTTCAGATGCTCTATCAAGGTTGCAGTGCTGAAGCTTGTAAGGTCTTGAGTTTTATGGGGTTTCTAGAAGTTGTTCATACAGATGCAGAAAGTCAGGAGTGGTCACTGAGGGCATCAGGAAAACCTCTGCAGTTTTATATTTTAGTATTATTTTTAGGACCCAGTCCAGTAGACTGTGATTGCCTGATTTCATGTTAAGTCTAATGGGGTGGTGAATTACTTGTTTGAGCTTAGCATCTGCTAGAAAGGAGAGATAATTTGTTCTATTGGGACTGAGCCAGTCTAGACTGACATCTCCAGTGAGTAACAGGTCACCATGGGGTGGGGGTCTAGGTTTGCAAGGAATTCGGCACAGGTTGAGGAGGCAAGGTTTGGGGCAGGTAAATTGTGCAGTGTACAGTAACTTAACCAAGTGTGATCATGATTATTAGGTGTTCATGCTCTGAAATGTTTGAGATTGGTGGAGTTCACATAATGTTTCTGTTTGGCATAGAGAAGAACACCCTCATGTTTTGAATTGGCTGTCCTTTCATTATGTGGTATAGCCAGATAGTGCAATTTCATGGAGTAGTATGGGTGGTTTTAACCATGACTCAGTGATGCACAGAATATTAGATCTGTAGTGCCTAATCCAGGCTTCAAGTTCTGGCATTTTGCACTGGATGCTCTGAATATTCATGTGGATTATTTTAGGCCTTTGTGATTGGTCCAACTTGGAGTCGATGAGAAGAGGTTTTGGGTTCCCTGATCTTTGTGTCTTGGGTTGAATTGGATGTCTCCAGACAGTAGCAGGATGGGTCAGAGGATGGAAGGGGGTTGGTGGATATTGGGACTTGTGACACATTCTGGATCATGGTAATAATAGCATGGTTTTATTGTGCTGAAGTATTACTATTAATGGCAGGGGAAGAGATTAGTAATTTAGGGGAGTATGAGAGCAGTATTTTTGTGATCATGAGCGTGTTGGGAGAATAGTGAAGATGAGCAATATGATGGAGTCCATAGGGATCATTTACGTTGCCTTTATGTGTGGGACTGGGTGTAGAACTAGTAGGGTAATACAGTAGATTAGAGACCCTGTGTGCTACAGTGCTCATTTGTACCTCAGTCAGTGGCCAGCCCTGGTGGTGAGAGGAGGGCTGAGCTGGTCACTGGCTCATTCATGCAGTCTAATCGGGATGAGCAGGGGTGTCACTGCTGGGTGGGGGAACTACTAGACTACCAGGGACAATTCTTTATTTTATGTTGCTGAGGTAGGGAGCCAAGCTAGGGGTGGGAGGACAACTGGCACAGGAGGGGTTTCAGTGTGTTTTGGGACTACTGGGGGTCAGGGATCATGTTGGGGAGACACTAGCCTACCAGAATGTAACAGGCACACACTGGAACAGGGACCATGATGGCAGAAAAGGACTGCATGGCCCAGCCAGTCTGCCCTGTTCCATATCTACTGGCCATGTTGCATATCCTGGTGACCCTACAGCCTATGGCGTCCTGCCCCACCAGGTTAACCTTATGCCTGTCCCATGCATTGCATCCCCCACTGTATTTCACTCACTACTGCAGTGGGGTACCTGTGTTGTTGGGGGAGGCATCCTCCAGGGACTGTATTGCCATGGGCAGTGGGTCTTTTAGCTATCGATCTGTATGTCTCTATGTATATATATATATATATATATATATATATATATATATATATATATAATAGATACCACTCTGAGGTGTGTGGTAGCGCTCTGATATCACGCACCTTGGTGTGCGTTTACGTACAAGGCCGCAGGCTGAGTGCGTCAACCGCACAAAGGCGTACAGTATATATCAAGAGCATGACCGCACACCTCAGAGTGGTATATCTATCTTATAAAATGGCTATAGATTTATTTTTTGGGGGAAGTAGTCCTTCTGTGTAGTTGGTAATTAAATGTTATGTTTGTAGAGGTGACACTTTTGGTGTTAAAACTGTATTTTAAATGAATTTAAGTTTTAGTAGTCCTTTGTGGTGTCAAAAAGTATGTGTTTATAGTACTGTCACTTTAATTGCCCAAATGTAGCATGACCAGTGGTGCTCATTTTAGAAAGTGAGAAGCTGTTAGGTTGTAAAAAGTAAGGCATGGTGTGTTTAAAAATTAGAAAAGTCTGTGCCTTTTATTAGTTTCTGTCCATTTTCTTTAGTACTAGTTCCACATTGTATGCAGGCTTGTGAGGGTAGATTGAGTGAGTTGGTAATTTTAGAACCGTACAGGGAAGCGAGGCGAGTGTTGCTATGTAGCTTACTAAGCTCTCGCTTCCTCAAAATTACCAAACTACACTCGAGTCTGTGATCGCCTTTCGCTTCGCATCGGAAATGGAGCTACTATTTTGGATTACGGAGAGAAACTAGTAAAAGGGACTGACTTTTCTAATTTTTAAACACTGCATGTCTTACTTTCACCAGCTAACAGCTTCTGACTTTGTAAAATGAGCACCGCTCAGTCACGCTTACATGTATTGAAAGTGAAAGTACTGTGTTTAGGATCACGGTATTGTCAATGTAAAGGCTTGAATTGAAGACAAGACTACAAAATAATGTATGTAAGGCTTGAAATGAGGAAAGAGTACAAAATAATGTATGTTGTACTTTTATATATACAGTTAGGTTTATGTTAATCAGACTGGTCACAGTGGTTACAGGTGTCAGTTGCATATGTGTGTTAGTGTGGTGTCTAGCTGCAGCAGGTGAGGTGGTCTTGCTGCTGGTGAAAAGGTTTTGAGGAATGGAAAGTAGTTTAGGCGTGCGGTCGTACTGTGCTAGGTGTGCGGTCGTTGGGAAATAATGACGGTCATGTGACGTGTTTTGTCCAATTGTATAAGTGGGATTTTTATGATTTTACCACACCATTTTATAAATATATATATATATATATATATATATATATATATATATATATATAATAGTAGCATGGCAGTGCTACCATAGTTAGGGTTGAGGAACCATTTACATGTTAAACCTAAAATGTTGCACCTTAATAACTTTGCAACCGTTAAATAGATTTATCTGAAATTTGGAAAACACGATCAAAGAGCCATATATCTTGGGATCTACCAACTTTCGTATTGTTCGGATATATGGATGCGGAGTTATTAAGCATGATCTGCATGCTGTTTAAGCTTTTTGGAATTCTTTGGTCGCTCTACAGGTTGCACGGTTTGTGCGATAGTCTGAAATCTTCAGGGAATGTGGCGGGGTCCCCGATGTGCCTTTTGGAGATTTTGTGAAAAATATTAAGCGGTTATAAGGTTATTAAAAAACAATTTCCATTATAAGCCAATGGGAAAGTTAACAAAAAGTTTGACAGCGTCGCAAATGCAGTTTTACTTTCAGCAAATGACCCTTTTACTGTTGCAAATCTGCCATTTTATTTTCAGTTGGTCATCAGAAAAATGCTTGGCATTTAAATTTGAGACTCTCTAGCAACCTAATTCTTTTGTATTCACCTAGTCAGATCCTGAGGATGCTAGGCATGTCTTTATGTTGGGGTAAAACACCCCATAAATATATTTTCAAATTTCAGGAAAAGTACTTTCACAAAGTGCTTTAGCATTCTTGCGACACTGTTGCATGAATTTAGAAAGCTTTGTAAAAAGTGCAACAGTACTTTTCGAGCTGTTGGAAAATGACAGCAATTCTTTATCACCCTGCTGGAAAATAACAGATTTTGGTGAAAAATATTACAGGGTGGCAAAATTATGGCACTCAAATTTGACACGTTTTCCCATAGGATAACATTAAGGATGTTTCCTCATTGCAGGAATCTTTGGCGCCTGCTGCAAAAGAACTGTTTTTTCTTTTGGGCTGAAATTTGGAGGAAGAAAGCCAACATCCCACATATGTGCCTTTTAGTGGTTTGGTGAAAAAATATTACAGGGAGTGAAAGTTATGGCACTCTGAACTTCTCTTTTCCCATAGGATAACATTCTGGCGTTGGCTCGCCTTTCAGAGCCATGCTTAGGAAATGGTGTGAGATACGGACTTTTCATAGAGAAAACACTTAGCCCTAATGGGAGCTAAGTACAAAACTAGCCAGGAAAGTCATAAATCATATGACTTTTAATTTTTCTCGATACATACGGTTCCTGAGATATAAGCAATTTAGTATTCCAACTCCTCATTTTCTCTCGAGACCCATTATTATGCATACATTCTTTGTACTCACTGTCTTTCTCTATGCTGCTTTTGGGGAAACCAGCCTGTGTGCTTACATTACTGTTATCCTTACTGCTTCTGTTTGCGGTTCCATACCCGTTTCACTTACTGTTCCAGTCTACGGCACCATGTGCGTTACCCTTTGCAATTTCATTTGCACTTGCTTTTCCATTATTTTAACCATTTGTATCTACAGTACTGTTTATCTTTCTGTTTCACTATGTGTCACAATGCATTACCATTTGCGTTTGCAGGCACCGTGTTACTATTTGGCAAGACATTTGGGCCCAGCGCTCTCGCCGCCATATTACATTCACTATTTCTCATTATCATTCTCAAAAGAAGAGAAATCAGAGGCAAAAACTCCATTTAATGCAATAGTTAGGATTGTTCCACAGTGACAAAATGAGGAAATTCAGCATTAGAGTTGAAAGCCCCCTTTGTCCCCCACCCACACCCCAACCGGCATCAGGGTGCATGTTGAGTTGTCAGTCCTAATTCTCCTCCCATTCTCCTATACCTCTGCTTCTTCACACATCTGATAGGGTTAGCGTAAGGGCCAACAACCCCAACACACACACCAGATGCCGGTTGGGGGTGTGGGCGAGGTCAAAGGTGGCTTTCAACCCTAACATCATTCTTTCATTTTTTGTCACTGAATAACTTGACCAATGCAGTAACGGAAAGTTTTGCTCCAATATCTATAGATATTGGAGGCAAAAACTCTGTTTAATGCATTAGTTAGGTTGTTCCAATAGTGACAAAAGTGAGGAATTCACTGTTAGAGGTTGAAAACCCTAACTCGAATTCACCCCCAGCACCACACACACACAGACACACACATGCAAGTATGAGGGAGGACCAAGTCAACACAACCAATGACAGACATCAAGCAGCAGGTGACAGAAATAACAAACAATTGTCTAAATGTACTACGAGACATCCCCACCCACCTGACCAGGTACTGCATGCTCAGTGGAGGTCAACAGCAAAACTGAAAAATGTTCACCAAATGTACACATCCCTGATTGCAGCTGCACAGCGTACCACACTTAGTAGTTGCATGGCCTTACCTACAGATGCCCCAACCACACCACATGTGGTGGGCCACCTGAGCAACAGAGTTCTAGCAAAACCAAGGAGTTGTACAGGTATAATATCTCTGATTATAACAAGGGTTTGAGAAATGCAGCTTTCTAATTGACTGTAAACATTGTAACAGCCTTATGTTTAGTTTTATTAACATAGATGTAGAGCCCTAACCATATGACGAACATGGTTTAATGTTGTTTAAAAAACAGTTTTATTATGATAGCAATAAGCAACTCCAGGTATTATGTTAATGGTCAGTTTATCACTGTCTAGCGATATGTGGCACTCGGCTAAGCCTCATTCAACATTAAACCCCTACAGGGTAATTAACAGACCATTTAACATAACCGTTGATCATGCCTTATTGCTTAATTGTCTTTATGAGTAGATACTCTCCTCTGCTAGGCAGTGCAGCAGCTTGCAACACAGTGTCACCCGATTCACCATACTGCCTAGTTACTGGAGAATGGCTGTGAATATGAACCCATGAAGATGAACAGTGTAACCTGATCATTACAGTCATCGAAACCTAAGTGTGATTATAACTGACAGAGTCAGTGATAGAAAATAACCCATGCTGTCCTACTACACTTACCCCATAGTGAGTTAAATCAATACTAAAAGACATTCTGTTTATATCTACACTATACCTACTTGATTCCTGTTGTACCACAATTAACATAGTTATCACTTTGATAGCATCAGTGACAGAAGTGTGGCAAACCCAAACACTAGCATACAGCCTGAGTATGAAACAACTGTTAAAAAATACACTGTGTCCATAAGTGGCATAGATCCTCACTGCAACAATAGTAAATGTATTACTATTTGAATAAGTTAGTCATCACAGATGCAATGAGATTGTCTTTATCAGGTACAACATACTCAGTAAGTGCCTACAAGAAAATCTATCCTATATACATCTCCGATACAGGTACATCATTGTTGGCTCAGTAGTGCTATGATATTTAGAAGTTGCTTGGCCTGATCCATGCAATTACACTGTTTCTTACAAAGAATACTTACTGCATCTTTAGTATTGAAACACACCAAAGTCTATGTATGTACATCAGCAGTACACCTTCATCAGTAAGAATGCATCTGATACTGGCAGTACAATTTCACAGCGTTGAACAGGCAATGCTTTTCCATACGTTTACATCAGCCTCTCTATCTTGAGTAAACTGTTGCAGTAAATGTACTACTATGTAAATCACATACTAAATGTAACATTACTTTTATCTTGAGCATGCTAGTGTCTTGTAGTTAATTTACGTGCTTCTCTTAATTAATGTATACTCACTAGTGTTAAACCTTTCTACAACTGTCATCATGCACCTTCAGCATTTATATTGACTAATGGCACAGTACCAGTTGTGGTGTGGTGTGATGTGGTGAGGGCATTGGTAGGTAGAGCCATGCAACTACTAAGTGTGGTACATTGTGTGCAGCTGCAATCAGGGATGTGTACGCTTGGCATACATGGCCTCAGTTTTGCTGTTGATCTCCACTGAGCATGCAGTACCTGGTCAGGTGGGTGGGGATGTCTCGTAGTACATTTAGACAATTGTTTGTTATTTCTGTCACCTGCTGCTGGATGTCTGTCATTGGTTGTGTTGACTTGGTCCTCCCCCATACTTGCATGTGTGTGTGTGGTGCTGGGGGTGAATTCGAGTTAGGGTTTTCAACCCTAACAGCGATTCCCTCACTTTGTACGCTGTGAACAACCCTAACTAATGCATTAAACAGAGTTTTTGCCTCTGATTCCTTCTTTTAAGAATGATAATGAGAAATAGTGAATAACATGGTGGCGGAGTGTGGGCATTTTGGTCTCTGCGACCCTGCCACATGATGTCTTGTGGCATAGTAACAGGAAGAGCAATGCAAACAGAAGTGGCAATAGTGGCACATGGCAACGCAAGTGCAAATGACAACAGAAAGGGCACACACATGGTGGCACAGATGGGAATGGTGTGCCATGTGATGTGTTGTCATCATAGTAACATGGTGCCTGCAAATGGAAATGTCAATGGGCATAGTGGCGCAAAGTGAAACAGAAAGAGAAACAGTACTGTAGACACAAATGGCAAAAATAACAGAAGCATAAAGGCAAATGAAAATGCAAAGATAACAGCCATAGGACCCACATTCCGGCAGTATGCAGAGCGGGGCAGTAGGGGCCCAAAGAGCCCACACTCCACCACATGATATCTTGTGGCATAGTAACAGGAACAGCAATGCAAACAGAAGTGCTAACAGTGGCGCACACAAGGTAATGCAACCGAATGAGAACAGAAAGATAATGAACACGGTGGCGTGAGGCCGCGAACTGTGTGCCGCGTGATGTCTTTTCACATAGTAACATGGTGCCTGCAAACGGAAATGTCAATGGGCATGGTGATGAAAAGTGAAACAGAAAGAGAAACAGTAGTGGAGACACAAATGGCAAAAATAACAGAAAGCAAGCGCAAATGAAAGCAAAGGATGATGCAGTGGCGGAGACATCAACGGTAAGTAAACGGGCATGGAACCAAAAGCGGAAAGGGCAATAGTAACAGTAATGTAAGTGCACAGGCTGGTTTTCCCAAAAGCTGAATAGAGAAAGACAGTGAGTACAAAGAATGTATGCATAATAATGGGTATCAGAGCAGAAAATGAGGACTTGGAATACTAAATAGGTTATATCTCAGGAACCGTATGACATAGAAAAAAATTAAAAGTTGTATGATTTATGACTGTCCTGGCTAGTTTTGTACTTAGTCTCCAGTAGTGGGCTAAGAATTTTTCCGACAAAAGTCCGAATCTACGCACGGTTTCCGAGATACAGGTCCTGAAAGGCGTGGCGAGCACGTAATGTTATCTATGGGAAAAAAGAGAAATTCAGAGTGCCATAACTTTGCCTCCTGCAATATGTTTTCACCAAACCACTGAAAGGCACATCTGTGGCCTGTTGGCTGTCTTCCTCCAAATTTCAGGAACAAAGACCAAACCGTTATTTTGCAGCAGGGTGCCAAAGAATTCTATAATGCATCGGGCGCCATAATGTTATCCTATGGGAAAACTGTCAATTTGGAGTGCCGTAACTTTGCTGTCATGTAATATTTTTTCAGTACAACACTGTAAGGCACATCTTGAGATGTCAGCTGCCTTCCTCCAAATTTCAGCCCAAAACTAAACTGTTCTTTTGCGGTGCAGTGCCAAATAATTGCTGTCATTTTCCCACAGACTAGAAAATTAATGTATAATTTGCTAAAGCTTTCATAAACATTAGCGACACTTGGTGAGCACGAAAGTACTTTGTTAAAGTACTTTTTCCAGAAATCTGAAAACTCATTTATGGGGTGTTTTACCCCAAAATAAAGACATGGCTAGCATCCTCAGGGTCTGACTAGGTGAATACAAAAGAATTAGGTTGCTAGAGGGTCCCAAATTTAAATGCCAAGTATTTTCTAATCACCAACTGAAAACAAAATGGCCAATTTGTGAAAGTAACAGGCCCATTCAGTAAGTAAAATCCATTTGCGAAAGTGTTGAACTTTTGTTAACTTTTCCCATTGACTTATAATGGGAAATTGTTTTTGAATAACTTTGAACTGTTTAATTTTTTCACCAAATCTTCAAAGGCACATCGGGGACCCTGGCTGCACGTTCCCTGAAGATTGTGGGATGGTCGCAAACCATGCGACCTGTAGAGCGACTGTAGAATTCCAGAAAAAGCGTAAGACGTGCGTCAAATCACGCTTAATAACTCCACAGCTGTGTATCTGGCTGGTACGAAACTTGGCAGTTGCCACGGCCCATAGTTCTTGATCATGTATTCCAAATTTCAGCCAAATCTGTTAAACAGTTGCAAAGTTATTAAGGTGCAAAGTTTTGGGGTTTAACATAGAAATGGCTCCTCAACCCAAACTATGTAGCACTACTGTGCTACTATAATATATATTATATATATATATATATATATATATATATATATATATATATATATATATATATACATACATATATATATATATATATATATATATATATATATATAGGTCCTGCTTGCAAAGCTGCATGGGTGTGTTGTATGCACTGGCTTGCCTGCCAGCACACAGTTCCTGCTGCTTCCAGCTAGTACTTCCATTCGACAACAGGGGATGCTATGGGCATAGCTTTGCCTGCAGCATCCAGCCTATCTTCCATTCCGACCAAAGAGGAGCTTTGTGCTCCATGCAGTAGCACTGGGCAAACTGCATGGTAATTTATGCTAAAGAGCACTTAATGAGATACAAATGTACTTTTTGCCCATGAATTATCTAAGTAGGTTCATTTGCATGGGAGTTTTGAATATAGCATCCGTATGCTTCGGCTAACCAGTTTGCACCAGGCTAATGTGTTAGCACTGTGCAATCAGGTTAGCCCTGGGCAAACCTCAATTCAGCATAGCACACTAAGCATATTTCTGCAGTGTGTGGCTTACAATGTTGTTTGCAATCATACCTCTCAACTGTCCCTGATTTTCAGGGACGTCCCTGATTTTACCTCAGACTTTTACGCTATCCCTCCTACAGATTGTGTTTCCATGGCCAAACAGTGGGGTTGTAAGCATAACATAATGTCAGACAATATTGATACAGATGTGTTCTTCCTTAGAGAATGCATTGTACACTACACCACTTATTCTACCAGCTTCCTGGGTGGATATCACCAGTTTATAAGGTATGTCCATGATTTTAAACCTTTGTCCCTTTGTTTTAAGCCCTGTCCCTGATTTATAAGGCAGGAGGTTGAGAGGTGTGTTTGCAGTAGCTGTGAGATATCTCTGTGCAATCACACAATGTTCTCCACCTGCAACACTGTCTTGCTACAGAGTCTAATGAGCTGCAGTTGCAGTTTGCACTTCACTGTTGCTATATTCAGTGCTGTCTTATTCCTGGGCTGTTTTTGTCCTGCACTCCCAGGCAGTTTGCCCGGCTTCCTTGAGACTACTATATTTCAGCAGGATTAGCACCAGGCTATTTCCTTCCAATATAGCTTGCTTTATGCTCTGGGCTAAGTTTTCCTGCTGGGCAGTGCTAATTTAGCCCCAGGGCAAAGTTTTGAATATCTGGCCCCAAATCTATTTACATGTGTCCAGTGAGCCACAATGTGTCCAGCATCCCCCACTCCCCATACCATGATATATCCCAGTGAGATTTTCTTGGTGTTTAGTGGATCACACTATGCACAAACCCACCAGTATATTAACTTTAGAAAGATTATTGATGGTCCAGTGCCCCCAGCAAACAGACCCATTCTCACCACAGAGTTCATCTTTTACATAACATGTGCTAACTGGCAGTTTATTGTAGACTGTTTGGTCTGTTATTACAATTTTCTTAACATTGTTTGCACTTTCATTGTATACAGACCAGTCTTGACCTACACCAAGCATTGGAAATGCATCGATTCATCACTTTATCGTCCAGCGATCACATGTGGTGTTAAAAGGCACTAGTGAGTTAAAGCAAATGTGATGATATGCAATAAGCAGCTGTAGACATAGTGGAACTAGCAATGGGTGGTGGGTAGTTGTTATTGCCTTGTGGTGGTGGTGGGAATGTCCTGAGTGAGGTTGAATATCCTGAGTTCCAGCAGTTTTTAAGGACCAACACAGGTATAAGCATCACTGAATTTTTTTGCAACTTAATATTCTTTATTATGATAAAAGGAACAAAACATTAACAAGTCCTTCCCAGAATTTAAACATGCAGCAATTACACTTGTTTTATGAAAGGAAGAGTAAATAAAGAGCAATGTTAAATAAATCCCTTATGCCTCCCTCCCTCCCACCCTCTAATCCCCTCACTCCCTGTGCATCTCTATTAACCTAACAACATCACAGAATTTATGATTACCTTTTTTAAAATATTTTTGCAGCCATGAACATCAATTGCAACATCAACTGGTATACATAACCTTTTTCAGCAAACAAGTATGAGTATCAACACTCAAATTGTATGATGTGTTCCATCTGGAATATCAAATTCCATCAATAGGACTAAACACATTTTGATAACCGTTCATAACATATTAGTGAAACAAGCTTTCTTGATGAATCTTTGCCTGGTATCCTGTCTGACTAGTTCTGAATTAACTTGCAGTAGTCACTCACTGTGAGTTGTTACTGGCAGACTTGCTAATAACTAAAAACGGCCTCTACCTCAACTACCAACAAAACAAGCACACTAAATTATTTACTTTTAGAGATCTGATGTATGTCATTTTCACAGTATAATGACACAACAATGAAAAACAAGATTAGATTTGTGATATGCCGAGAAAGGAGGCAGTGTAGCATAGTGGTAAGAGCATTGTGCTGCAAACCTAGAGAACTGGGTTTGGATCCTACAACCACCACTTACATACTGTGTGACCATGACCAATTCACTTCACTTCCCTGTGCTCCCAGGATGCACTTGGAAACAAGCCACTGTGTAGTGTGACTTAATGTAAACTGCTAAAGTAGATTAAAACACATACAGTACTACTTCTAAAATTGTCTGAAATAAATCACAACACTGATTTATACACATATGCCTAGGATTAAAAAAACAAGACATTGTTCAGCCTAATGACTTGCTTGAGCAGGGACTGCTAATTACTGTATGAGTCTATTAAAAGGTATGCCAATCGAATGGCGACACCAACACAGTGAAATACCTCACTGTTGACAAATTGACACTTTGCCGACAGCTCGCTGGGTTAGTGCGCCCAACACAGGGGCACACTGTCTCCAAGTCCTGCACCCCTCCATGAGTCAACTCTGTTTGGAGTTAACAATCTAAAATACAGGGGTGCAGGGGAGCAAAGCCCCTCACCCAGGGGGTCAGGCGAAACCCCCAATAGTAAAGCAGGACCAGGAAGTTTATGGGATTTATGTCTGTCGCAGCTTGCAGTAAACATAACCGATCACTGTGATGCTGGTCGACAAAAGTGTTGTCAAACCAGCATCATCGAACCTATTAAAACATAGGCAATGAATTCTGGCAAGTTTCTAACAAACTACAGCTCAGAGTAACTTCAAAAATGTGGCAACTCACACCTCCTGTCAAACATTCTCATCTGATGAACTGACAGCTGTTAGACTCTTACTGTCATGCAGTCTCGAGCTGACAGCTGTCACGCTATGACTGTACATCAGTCATGCTCATTTCTCATCCAAGAAGTCTAACATCATCTTTCACATGGATGAGCAATGCAAGTACACATCAACATGCTCACATTGTGTATCTCATGTGTCAATATCTTGTCCAAGCTTCTGAAAACCACAGCTAAGGAAAAGAAAAAATGCATACATCTTTATTAAGTTTTTTAATTATGAAAAACAAGTCAACACATTAAAGAAATAATGAAACAGATTATAAAGTGAGACTTGAGAGCTTTATTTCAAGTATACAGCTATGAAATGTTACAATTTCATGCACTATGATGCATTGCTGCTTCAAGCCCCAAAAAGTACAGCAATGTGTCATTATGGTTCCTTCTAACTTCACCCCCAGAATAAGCAAAGGACACGACTACATAAGCAACCACAGATAGATATCACGTAAAACAAACAACATGCAATTGTTTCCAGATGATACAAATCCAGTAACACTGATGTGCTACCTTGATGGATTTGTATCTGAGGCATGCACACTGTAAGACATTCTGTACACACTCATCTCTGGCTACAGACAGTAATCAATTATATTCAAATTACAATACTACTTCTGTCTGCAGAAGGACAGGTCCCTGAAGCCCCAGATACAAATCAAATGACAACAAATCACAACAGCTTTTCTGTCTGCAAGAACATATGAGCAATGCTTCTGTAGCCACAGGAACTCGTGCACACTGTAAGACAGTCACACACTTCTGGCTTCACAAGTGCAGGCCCCAATGATATCCATGATGCCCAAACTGCAACACTTCTGTTTGCAGAGGTTCAGACTAGTGTGGGGCTAATGCTTCTGTGGCCACAGGTACTCTTACACACTGTAATTCATATACTTATTTTTTGGCTGCAGAAACCAAGGCCCCTAAGGCCAGTACTCTGTAGTCACAGACTGAAATATATGATACCCAAAATGCAACACTGCTTCTGTCTGCAGAAGTGCAGGTCACTGTGGGGCCAGTGCTTCTGTAGCCACAGGTAATTATGCACACTGTAAGACACAAGCACACTTTTAGCTACAGAGGTCTTTGTAGCCACCAGTATAACACATACAGTGAAGCTTGACAGGATTTAACCTAATGTTGCAGCATTCTGCAGCAGAATTACTCAATAAGCAGTATAATTTCAATGGGAATTAATCCATTTTGTCATGCGGAAACTATGAAACTGCTTATCCTGGCAGTGTCAAGAAGCCTTCCTGTATGGCAAAAGGGAGACTTTTCCCATTGAAATTACATTGTTTACTGCAGAACTTGCTGCAGCATCCTGCAAATGCTGCAGAATTGGGTTTAATCATGGTGAGCTTCACTGTGCATGCCGACTTCTGGTTTCAGAAGCACAGGCCGCTGTCTCCTGAAAAGTGATTCATTGGGTTTTCAACCATAATGCCCAACCCTTTCTCCAAGCCCCTAGCCTCCTGCCTGAGCATAAAGTGCAAATGAAAGCCCATGTCCTGTGGTCATATTCAGTTTTGAGGTAGAGAAGTATAGCTGCCACATTAGGCCAACAAAATCAGTCAAAACTTTCTTCATACAGTGCTTTGCAGGCCCTGCATGATGCAAAATATCATGTATAACTTTGTTTTCTCAGGGAGGGACTGACATTAGGGCTGACAACTCAAGGAACACCATGCACACAATCAATTTGTCAAAACTCCAGAGACTCCAAACCCTAATGTTTTCATTTCCCTACTTTGTGTGCTTTTACTTTTTGGAACCCTGTTTCCTGCAAAACTTTTCTCTTCTTTTTGTGATATTGGAATCACATATAAAACCTCTTGAAGTGCAGGGCCACTGAGCCCTGCACATTAAGAAAGCTACAAATGCATATATGCATGGCCCTATTTCAGGAAAGAGTCTATAGTCGTGGCCAAAAATATTGGTGCCCTTGCACGTTTTTCAAATTACTCACAATTTCCTCTAAACATAAGTTGAAATTAACAATAGTATTTGGTCTCCACAATTGTTTATTTATCTGTTAATATTACAGAACCTTTGATTTTGATTTGGAATTTAATATATCCTTTTAAATCAGAAAATGAAAAGAAATGGCATTGACAAAATTATTGACACCCTAGACTTAATATTTGGTAGCACAGCCTTTGGTCAAAATAACTGCAATCAACCGCTTCCTATAGCCATAGATGAGTTTCCTGCACCTCTCTACTGGCAGTTTGGCCTACTCTTCTTGTGCAAACTGCTCCAGTTCTCCCAGATTTGAAGGGTGACTTTTCACAACTGCTGTTTCAGATCTCTCCACAGGTTTTCAATGGGATTTAGATCTGAACTCATTGCTAGCCACTTCAGAACAGTCCAGCGTCTTGTCTTGAACCATTCCTGGGTGCTTTTGAAGTGTGTTTGGGGTCATTGTCCTGCTGGAAGACCCATGACCTTCGACAGAGACCCAGCTTTCTGAAACTGGGTTCAACTTTGTGCTCCAAAATGTCCTGGTAGTCTCCAGATTTAATGATGCCATGCACATGGTCAAGGCACCCAGTGCCAGAGCAGCACAGCAACCCCAAAACATCACTGAACCTCCTCCATGTTTGACTGTAGGGAAGGTGTTCTTTTCTTTGAAGTCTTAATTTTGTTTTCTGTAAACATAGAGATGATGTGCTTTACCAAATAGCTCTAATTGGGTCTCATCTGTCCCCAGGACATTCTCCCAGAAGGATTTTGGCTTGTTCAGGTGTGTTTTGGAAAACTCAGTCAGGCTTTCTATGTCTTTCTTTCAGCAGAGGGGTCCTCCTGGGCCTCCTACCATATAACCCCTTTCATTGAGTTGGCGACGGATGGTGCAAGTTGAAACTGTCGCACCTTTGTCTCTGAAGGTCAGCTTGAATCTGTTTGGCAGTTGATCAAGGTCGCCTCCACCATTGAACAATCCTGCGCTGCAATCTTGATCAAGTTTTCTCTTGCAGCCACGTCCAGGAGGTTAGCTACAGTGCCATGGGCCTTAAACTTCCTGATAACATTACATACGGTGGAAAAGGAACATCAAGGTCTCTGGAGATTGATTTGCAGCCTTGAGATTGTCCATGCTTGGCTACAATCTTCTGTCTGACCTCCTCAGACAATTCTCTAGCTTTCTTTCTTTTCTCCATGCTCACTGCAGTACACACAGTGACACAAAACAGAGAATGAGTCCTTTTCTCTATTCAAACTGGTTGAATGAGTGATTTTTATATTGCAGGCACCTGCAACTTACCACAGGTGAGTTCAGTTCCAAAGTGAAGAAGAATCACCTGCTTGAAATCTAATTATTTCTAACTACTTCTAAAAGGAGCCAATAATTTGAAGGCCATTTAAGGATTTCTGTGTGGAATAAGCTAAGACTTAGTAAATTTTTCTGCTTTTTGTGTTTTCTATTCCACTGCAAACCAAAGAAATACATATTTGGAAACCAAAATATTTTTTAATTTCAACAATTTTCTGGAAGGAATGGTGCATTATTAGAAAAAACTGCAAGGGCGCCAGTATTTTTGGCAACAAGGTAGATATATATATATATATATATATATATATATATATATATATATATAATTTAGAAACATCATAAGCTTAAATTGAAACTTCCATTGCCCTCAGGGATTAATGACCTGACCTAAGTCACATGATTATGTGTGGAGGCAATGGAGATCAAACCCAAGTCTGCAGCTGCCCTGCTGATGCACAGCCCTGATGCTCTGAGCTTTTGGCTATACTGCCAACAAGTGTTGTGGCAGGGAACATACTAAGACTGCCCACAGCCTCCCCTTTTGCTCTAGGCCATACTGCCACTTAGTGATCTGGTTGGGCACTTACTAGTCCCTGCCACACCCCCCCACCTATGAGCATACCACACAGTGCATCAGTGTAATGGCCCTTAATTTACAGCTTTTAAACCGGCCACTCAATTAACCAAGGAGGAGTGTGAAACATTCCTTCTCATCCTGTTTGCTTACTGGCAACATATGAATCCTTCCTTATGCATACTGCTCCCTCACCCACCTAATAATCACCCCATCTCTCTCTCCAGTCTCAAGCACTTACCTCCTGGGTCCTCTTCTCCCAAACCCCTCCTAATTCTTCCTAGACATTCAATAGATATTCCCTTATCTGCCTCACCCTCCCTCTGCCCTCTCACCCATGTCCCTGCCCTATCTCTGCCTCTCCTCCCTAGTAACTGCCACACCCTCACCACCAAGCTGAGGCCTGCTTCTTCAGAACTTCAAAAAGATGTCACCATAGCTTTCTTGTACCCTGTTTCCTTTTCCTCCTTCTGGCTGGTGATCTCAAAGCCATCCCCAGTCCTACTGCCCCTGTTGGTACTTCATTTGGTGACCTTGGCATCTATCATGTGTATGCCAGGAACTTATAGCCAAAATGGACCATTTGAGGCTTGGATACTATTGAAGATGTTGAATAGGACCGGTGCCAGCACTGATCCCTGTGGTACCCCACTGGTCACTCTTACCTCTGTGGAGTGACAGCAATTTCCACCACCCTCTGTGTCCTGCCGCCCTGTAGCCAGTTGCCTATCCATCACACTACTGTCCTGCCCACACCCATATTACCAAGTTTGTGCAATAGTCTTCTGTGTGGCACAGTGTCAATGGCCTTGCTGAAGTCCAGATAGGCCATGTCCACTGCCTCCCTGATCCACCTCCCTAGTCACCCAGTCAAAAATTCAATGAGGTTGGTCTGACATGATCTCCCCTAGTGAAACCATACTGCCTTGGATCCTGTAGTCCATTGACAACCAGATGTTCCACCAATCTCTCCTTCAGTAGTACTTCCATGATCTTCCCCACTACCGAGGGTGAGGCTGACTGGTCTGAAGTTCTCTGCTTCCTCTTATTCCCACTTTTGTATAAGAGGACTACATCTACTATCCTCCAGTCTTTGGGTACCTCCCTGTTTCCAGTGATCAGCTAAACAGGATTGCCAGAGATTCAGCCACCACCTCTCTTAGTTCATTAAGGACCTCTGCACCCCATCTAGCCCCACTGCTTTATCAACTCTTATTACTTCCAGTTCCTTCAGAACCCTTTCTCATGTAAAGGGACTTGTGTCCATTTCTGCACCATTCCCACCTTGTACTCCCTTCAGACCCATTACCCTCCTCTTCCTCAGTAAAGACTGAGCAGAAATACCCGTTCAATATGTCAGCTTTACTGTTGTCATCCTCACGTGGCCCCATCCTCCCCTTCAGTCTCACTATCCTTCCCTTTGTCTTTCTTTTTCACTTACTTACTTGAAAAGGTTTTGTCCCCATTGCCCACTGATTTTGCAATGTGCTTTCTAACTGAGCTTTGGCTTCCTTACTGACCTCCTGCCTCCCTTTCAGCCTCTGGTACTTCTCCCTATCCCCTTCTGCCTGCTTAACTTTTGTATTGCCTGAATGCAATCTTTTGTGCTTTCACTTTCTCTGCTACCTCCTTGGAAAACCATAATTGCCTCCTCTTCCTTTTTCCCTTGCTAACCTGCTTAGTGCATAATTCTATTGTTGTTGTAATCCCTGTTTTAAATACTGCTCACTGTTCCTCAACCCCTGATTCCTGTCAATTCCCCTAATGCCTCTTTCAAGTATCTCCCCATTTTCCCAAAGTCTGCCCCGCTAAATCCAGGATACGTGTTTTGAGTGGTTTGGTTCTGCTCCATCTGTGATTTCAAACCACAATGACTGGTGGTCATTGTTCCCCAGGTGCTCCCCCACTGTTACCCCATCAACTGTCCCTGTTTGTAGCACAAGGTCCAGTATTGCCTTCTGCTGAGTTGGTTCCATGACCAGTTGCTAAGGAAGGCACCCTGAAGGGAGTCCAGAATAAATCTGCTCCTAGTTGATGCTGCTGCTGCTGGGATGCTCCAGTCCACGTCTGGAATATTGAGGTCTGCAACCAGCACTACCTCACCATTGTCTACCATCCTTTGGATGGCTAGCATCAGCTCCCTATCTGTTTCTTCCTCCTGGGATGGTGGTCTATAGACCACACCTGTGCGGATGGCTGGCCCATTTTTCTTTCCAGCTTAACCCATTATCTCTCCCCATTTTGTTCCTCCTGGATCTTTGTGGCCCTTATCTCATTTTTCACATACAGTGCTGCTCCTTCACCCTTCCTACCTGCCCTGTCTCTTCTGAATATGTTGTAGCCAGGTATGGCCATCTCCCATTTGTGGTTATCATTACACCAGGTTTCTGTGATGGTCACAATGTCCAGGTCTGACTGCACCATGACAGCTCCAGATCCTCCATCTTTTTGCTAAGGCTCCTGGCATTGCACACATGGATTTCCATTATTTGACCTGCCTAGACTGTTTAGCTGTTCTACTCCAGCCCCTTCCTTGGTTGTCCTGTATCCCTGGTTCTCCTTGCTGTCTGCCATTCTGTTGAATTTTGCCCTTTCTGCCTATCCCACCTCTTGGGTGCTTATCTCCATCTTTTGCACACTGCTTTGTAGAGATATCAGGTCCTCTGGTTCACTGGTTCCACTGCTAGCCATGGGTTGGGCAGATAAAGCTCCTCCTTGCTGGCCTGCCACCCCTTAGCTAGTTTAGAGTGCTTGTCAATGTAGCATTTAAACTTATCATTGAGTGCTGGATTCCCTCCAGGATGGATGCAGGCTGTCAGGCTTGAACAAGCCTCAGTCCCTCCAGGTGGATCCCCAGTCACCAATGGATCTAAACCCTTCCTCACAGCACCAGTTCTTCAACCATGAGTTAAAGTTCCTGGTGTATGTACTATGCTCTCCATGCCTCTAGCAGGTAGTACTTCTGAGAAGGTGACAGAGTAGCTACTTGCTTGAGACCCTCCCAATTTCCTAAACTCTTCCTGAACTTCCTTTGGCTCCCCATTTGCCAGGTCATTAGTACCTTGGTGGATAATGACATCCAGCTCACCCTCCCATCTTGTCCTCCCAGCAATCCCCAGGATCTTCCTTCCATCCCTCCATGCCATGGCACCTGGTAGGAACCTCACCTCCTGTCCTCCCCTCCTGTGTTCTAGCTGGATCCCTCTTATGATGAAATCCCCACAGGATTTGCTTCCTCCTCCTCTGGGTCCACTGCTCTCACTGAGGTCACCTCCTTGGCTAACCTCCACATCCTTTTCTTCCACTTCTCTGGGTACCTCTATTTAGTTGTCCCGTTTGACAGTGTGGTATGTGGTTCTTGAGTGGAATAGAATCTGGAATGTGCCTCTGCCTGACCACCCTAACCCTCCCTGAGCCCTGTCATCCAAGTGCTCCTTGTTTCTCAGCATCCTTTGAGGCAGCAGCATTGGACTGGTGGTCTCTGGATGGGGTGATGGTATTCTGACCCAGTTTACCTCCACTCTGAGTCTGGCTACCTCATCCCACAGTCCAGAGAGATGCATGCAGATAAGGCAGTACCTCAGAGTCCAGAAGGTCTGCCTGAATATAGCTGCCCCACAGCCACTGCATTGCACCACTCCCACATTAAACTGCACCTACACTGCTGTTCTAATTCTTATCTGTTACTGAAGCTCTCCCAGTTACCTTTTATTAATTTACTGTCCTAAAATCCTGCCACTGATCCTCAGATACTTTTCTTTAAAAAAAAATAAATAAATAAAAGAAGAGTCAAAACACTTGTCATGCTGAGTGAGTTAACCCCCTTATACCCCACCTACTCGGGTAAGGCCCACTAGGCACAACTGCCTGTTGTCAGGAGCGACCTTGAGCACTGGATGGTTATGACTTGCTCAGGGTCACATAGTATGCAAGAGAAGGTTGTGAGGATCAAACCCAGGTCTGGTCTGATGGATGTACCAAGCTCGTTACTCTAACCTCTAGGCTATACTGCTAATTGACAATCATTGCATGACGCTGCTGCAGGAAATCTCACCCCCAAACTCCTCCCCCAAGCATCTGTGTTCTGACCACCCAGACCTCTCAAAATTCAAGTCCTTTGTCAGACCTGTACCTTGCTGACTGTTCTGGTGTTCACAGCTCCAGACATGGACTCTGCTCTTGTGTCCTTCACCACAACCCTTCTCAGAATCTGAAATCTGCAAGCCCATTCCAAAAGACTGTGGCTTCATTGAAATCAACTCCTTTGGGTGACCCATAACTAATCACCCTCTTCAAATCCAGAGACCAGGCTGGGAACACGTTCAAAACACTGTAAGACAAGACAACCTGCAAAACTATAGAGCATTAAGAAACACCCGCACATAGGCAGTGTGCTCTGCCATAGCTCATTTTTTCAAAAACAACTAAATAGCAGCAGGACTTCACTGCAGAATACTAGAATATCGTTCATCCACTCCTAGGTTCCTACTCCCCTTCTGCCCCAGCTTCCCCAGCTCAGATGACTCAGATCCTTCTTCTGCAGCTCTTTGATCGATGTCTTCTTCACCACCTGTGCTCTTCATCCTGACCCTCCTTTCCCTATCTCCAACCCTCCAATCACCTCTCTCTCCCTCCATCGATGGGTTCTCCTTCACCCTATTACAATAACAGAAGTACTCCAGGCTCTAAAACCATAAATCCCTCCAAACAGAGCCCAGACATCCTTGACCCTAATCTACTTTAGAGCTCAGCTCCAGCAGTCACCCCCCGCCCACCTTTCAGTCTCTCCATAACACAATGTACAAGTCCTAAGTCAAGAAAACTGGCTAAGGTCATTCCAATACACAAAAGGTGCTTCCTCTCTGCTTGGCAACTATAGGCCAGTCTCGCTCCTCCCAGCTCTCTCCAAAATCCAGGAGGCATTCATCTCAAAAGAGTAATCTCCTTCCTGGACACCTCTAACACTCTACACCCTTCCAATCTGTTTTCAGGTGTCTCCATTCCACCTCCTCTCTCTTTTCCACCTCCACAAACCACATTCATTCTGCCATGGACAAGGGTCACCTCACCTTGGTGATTTTTCATTAATCTTGCTAGGTGTTTGCTCAGACTCCCACAGTCTCCTACTAAACAAATTAACCTCCATAGGACTCTCTCTTCCTCTACAGACAGGTTTAGATTATATCTCTCAGAGATACCAATATACAACAGGCTCACTCCAAATCTACCACCCTCCCATTGGTGCTGGTGTCCTCAGGGTCAATTCTGACCCCTCCTTTCTTCTCAATCTTTGTTATTGACCTTTCCTCTTCTAGCTCGCAGATGCACATGCACATGTATCGCTGATGACACTGTCATTCATGCTTTAGGCCCTCCTCCCAGTGGTCCAATCATCCCTACAGGCTGCTTTTGAGAATGCCTTCAAGTGGTTCAAGGCAAATCTCCTCAAGTGCAAAACCAAAACATCTGTTGCCATGGCTTTTAGCAGTGCCAAAGGCTAGACAAGCTTGCTTCCACACCATTCTTCTTTTCCTTGGATGATACAAAAATAAAACAGTGCAGTCTTTCAAATAATGTACTGAGAGGTCTGATGGACCACAAGTTAGCTTTCTCCAAGCATGTTGACTCCATTCATTACAAACTCAGGCCCAAACTGGGAGCCTTGTATAGTATTAAGGATTGTCTCTCCCTCCCGACCCGTAAAGAGCTCGTCACCTAACTAATCATCCACACAACCGATTATGCTGATGTTGTCTACAGCTGTGCCCAATCATCTCTCACTAAACTAGACCCCTGTAAAACATCTTTTGTTGTTTTGCTTCAGCATTCCCTTTCAAACCCACCATTGCTCCTATACTCTGCCCTATCCTCTCTCCTCTCTCACAAATCAACACTTTGCTCATTGTGCTGTTTTCATTGGCAAATTCTGATTAATGGCCTCCCCATCTCTCCAATCATTTATTCCCTCATCAACTTCAGACTACTGCCTCAGAACACACGATTACCACACTTTCACTGTCCCTCATCCACACTCACAATCAGGCAAGGTGGCTTTCTCCTTCAGACTCCCTGATCTTTGGAATCATCTCCCCACTCAGTCTGCCTTATGCCCCTCTAGCCACTCTCAAAAGCAATTAAAGCACCCCCAACTGCAACTGCTTCCTTTTACCATCCCTGACCCCTTTCTGCTCCCTTCCCCAATCCTCCCTTACTTTCTCTCCACTTCTGCTCTCCCTCACCCTCTTCTCCTCCTCTTCCCACTACCTTGCCTCCACCTGGTACACCGCTGACTCCCATATCTGTACTCTCTGCATCTTTCTGAGACCCCACTACCCACCTTAACATCTCCAGAATCCTTCCTATTGGTTGTCTTGAGCTGTCCTAGCAGTTTGCATTACACATGACATGCCTATGTATATATTTTATTTTTGCCTATGTAAAATTGTTTACACTGTATTTTACTGCATATTGCACTCTGCATCTTGTAAATCTATTCTACTCCAAATATGTACCTTGTATGTATGTTTACCAAGATATATATTGTTCTGCCTTGTTTGCCCATATTTTTTTGATGTTTTGCTTCTCTGTCTATTGTAATCCCATTACCCTCCTGCCTAAGTCACACCTGTAAATGAGCCTCAGCTCAGTATATCTCTCCTGGTTGCCAAATTTAACTAAATAAATAAATAAACAATCAAATAAATAAATAAATACATTTTTATAGAAACATAGAATCTGTTTGGCTAGAGATCGGGGAACAAGACAATTCTTGTTCTCTCGATCTCTCATCAGCTTTCGACACTGTGGACCATTGTGTTTTTCTTGCTCGCCTTGAGGGACTTATGCGGACTCACACAGCAATGTCATAAAGTGGTTTGAGTCCTTTCTAACTAACAGGAGGCAGCAGGTTATGATGGGAAATTTCTCATCTACACCTAGTCTGCTTCTCTGTGGAGTTCCTCAGGGATCAGTATTGGCTCCAATGTTGTTGCAGATGTATATGCTTCCTCTGGGTGGGATCATTAGGAAGTATGGCTTGAGTTTTCATTGCTATGCCAATGATACTCAGCTATATTTTCCTTTGCCCCAGGAATATCCAATGCAGTGGACGTACTTAATATCTGTCTGGCCAAGATTAACGACTGGATGGCCTCCAGCTGGTTGTGGCTGAACCCGATAAGTATTAGTAGTGGTGTCGAACAGAGCTCATGATAGGATGGCCTCTGTCACAGAAACCGGGCTTGTCCTAGGGTCTGTGCCATTGAAAACCTCCTCTTGGGTGCGTAATCTTGGCGTGATTCTGGACAGAGATTTAACCATGGAGGCTCAAATATCCTCTGTGGTTCATACCTGTTTTACCACCTCAGAAACATTGCCAGAATTAAACCCTTGTTCCGTCTCTGGACCTCCTACTTTGATACATGCCTTAGTCACATCTAGGCTGATTGCTGTAATGCGCTCTATCTCGGGGTCATGGGAGGATCTCTATGCAGATTGCAGCTGGTGCAAATGCAGCTGCCCGATTGTTGACCAGGCAGCAAAAGTTCTGTCACATTACACCAGTTTTATGGAATTGCACTGGCTGCCAGTCAGGTGAGAGTCCTCTTTAAGGTGGGTCTTCACCCATAAGGCCTTACATGGACAGGGCCCTGGCTACCTGTTAGACCTTCTGTCACCTGCCCTCTCCTCGCGCCTCTTCATTGCGTCCAGTGAATGCCTTCTGACCATTCCCAGAACTAGGCTGAAAACAACTGGCGATAGAGCATTCAGTGCCGCAGCCCGGTTCTGTGGAATTCCTTACCAACTATGGTCAGAGAGGCTTCATCGGTGGATGTTTTAAGGCCCAGCTAAAGGCTTTTTCTTTTCTAAGGCATTTAATGCTTAGATATGGATTTATCGTTAGGGTTTAGTCTTTGTATTGATCTGTATTTATATGTAAATTTATATATTTATTATGTTAAATATGTTTGTTTAAATGCCTGTACGGCACCCAGAGCCTCTGGGATTGGGCGTCATTTAAATAAATTTTGCTTGCCCTTTGCCTTGCCTGTTGGCAGATGAGGACCATATGGCCCACCTATTCTCTTCACCATTTCCTAATCACTGTTGCAGCCCCAGGTCATATTTGATATATGACTTTCCTACATTGCACATCTCCAGGGTACCCTTATGTCTATCCCATGCACTCTTGAATGTCCATATTTTTTCACCCCCACCACTTCAACTCCACCACCCTTTCAGTGAAAAGTACTTCCTAACCTACCCATGAGCCTTTACCCTTCAGCCTCATAACATGCCTCCTTCCTCTTGTGCAGAGTTTTCTCTGAAATATGCTTTCCACCTGTACCTTGTTTATCCCTAAGGTACCTTAAAGTCTCTATCATATCTCCCTCCTTTTTCCTCCATTGAATAAATATTAAGGTCCTTAAGTCTTTCCTCATAAGGCTTTTATTGCAGTCCATGTACCATCTTCACTGCCCTTCTCTGGACTGCTTCTATTTTGTCAATGTCCTTCGGAGACATGGTCTCCAGAAATGGACACAGTACTCAAGCTGTGACCTCACCAGTGATCTGTACAGTGGCATCACCACTTCTTTCCTCCTGCTTGTTATGCCTCCTTATGCACCCAGCATTCTGTTTGCCCTCTCCAGCACCTTTTAACATACTAACATACTAAGATGCCAGCAGAGCAGGACTAATGGTCTGTCGAGTCTGCTCAAAAATCAGCACCAGGTCAGTGCACCATTGCTGCCCTCTTTGCTTCTCCCATAAATCCCCTCATCCCATCCCCACTGGAGTTACACTTTCAGGTCTGGCATTACTCAGCTTTACCTTCCCTTATACTTGTCCCAGCCACTGAAACACTCCACTTTATTAACAGCCACTAGTTCCACGGGCAGTGCATTCCAGTGGTCCACCACCCTCTCATTGAAGTAGCATTCTTAGTCTTCCACTCAGCCTCCTGCCAACCAGCATCATAGAGTGCCCACTGGTAACCCCTCCTCCCTTAGCAGAAACGCCCTATTTAGGCTGACTCTATTTACTCCCTTTAGATATTTAAAGACCTCGATCCATATCCCTCTCCCTTCTCTCTCCAGACAGTACAAGTAGAGCTCTTTAAATCTCTCCTCATAGGATCTTTCCCCAGACCATGTATCATCCTGGTTGCCCTCCTCTGGACCCTCTCAAGAAGTGCAATGTTCTTTTTCAAGTACAGGTGCCAAAACTGCATGCAGTACTCTAGATGCAGTCTAACCAGGCAGTTATACAGAGGAGAAGCACCTCCTGTCTCCTCGAGGTTGTCCTCTGGTGATGCACCCAGTCATTTTATTTGCTTTACCTGCCACCCTCCTACACTGCTCAGAGTTATTCATTTTGGCATCCACAACCACCCCAAGATCCTTTTCTCCTCCCATAATCTGCAGTTTCTCCCCACCCAAACTCATGAGCTGGGTTTCTATGTCTCAAGTGGAGAACACTGCATTTCTTGGATTAAACATCAGTTTCCAGTTGTGTGAACACATCTCCAGAGTCTCCAGGTGCCCCTGAGGGCTCTTCTACCTCTTCCCCATCCTCCACCACTCCCAGTTTTGAGTCATCAGCAAAGAGTTCATCTCACTCCTAATGCCTTCCCTGATGTCTGAGAGGTGAGCATTAAAGAGGAATGGACCAAGCACCAATCTTTGTGGGACCATGCTAATGACCCTCCTAGGAGAAGGTACCTCCTCCACGACCACTACCTTCTGAAACTGCCCAGTTAGCCAGTTTCCTATCCACCTAACCATCCTTTCCCCCACCCCATTCCCCCAAGCTTGTCCAAGAACCAAAGGTGTGGTACCAAATCAAATACCTTGCTGACGTCTAGAAAAGGACATCCACTGGCCTGCCCTGGTCTAGTTCCTTTGTTATCCAATTGTAGAACTCCTCAAGGTTAGTCTGACATGATTTGCCCTGAATGAAGCCATGTTAGTGATCATCAAGATGGCCTCATGTCTTTAGAAACACCTCCTGCCTCTCTTTCAATATAGTCTCCATCATTTTACCTAGTAATGCAACATATTCATTAGTACCTCCGTCCGCCCTTGGCCTCCTGACACACCCACTACCTGACCTCAGTCTGCTAGTCTGCCCTTCACTTTCCTTCTTTCCCTGATATACCTAAATAACCCTTTTCCCCTGCTTCTGATCTCCACTGCCAACCTCTGCTCCATCCTCGCCTTGGCTGATCTAGCAACCAGGTTACCTTTTGGATATCATATCTATCTCCCACTGTGCATGACCCCACATGAGCACTTGTATCATCTATAAGAAGCTCTTTTCTCCCTCACCACCTTCTGGACCTCCCTGGTCCCCCAGCTGGCTTTCTGGCTCTACAAACTTGTGTTGGACCTTCAAGCAGGCCTTGGTGGCTTCCATGAGCCCTCTTTAATAATTTCCCACCTGTGCTCTGTGTCCATATCTGGTCTGATCCCCTCAAATACCCTATGAGGATCCCCTTTATTCCCTTAAAGTCTGTACCCATAAAGTCAACCACCATCATTTTAGTGGGTTTCCTCTCTCCCCAGGTCTAAGGAAAACCAGACCCAAGCATGATCCTCCCCACTAGTGGGTCCCCTACCACTATATTCCTAACCAGATCGCCATCTGACAGGATCACATCCAAGATATGACCATCCCTTGTCGGGTCAGCCACCAGTTGGGAAAAGAATGCATCCTGGAAGATGTCCATTTGGCACTGCTTCCTAGTCAATGAGGATGCCATAGTACCTCAATCAACCCCTAGCATATTAAGGTCACCCAGCACCACAGTTCTCCCCCACTGACCACAGTGGTTCCTTAGATATGCCACCAGGCATTCCTCAAGTTCTCTGCCTGCAAGGGTGGCATATAAACCGACCCCAGATTTACCCTCTTACCCCCAGGTGCTGCAAGGCAATCCATAATGCCTCTGCATTTCCCTCTGCCCCTCCACCATGCATATATCAATGCCATCTCTGATGATGAGTGCTACTCACCTCTCCTGCCCACAGTCTTGTCCTTCCTGAACACAATGTACTCCATCAGAATCAGGTCCCAGTCATGCTGAGGAGTAGCCCAAGTTTCAGTGACTGCTGCTACATCCACCTTCCCTTCAGACAGCATCACCTGAAGCTCAGGAATGTTGTTACCCATGCTTCTCATGTCAGTCATGACCACCATCCATCCCTGCCCTTTGCCCTTGCCCATCCCCAACCCAAGATGCCCCAGTTAACTGCATGCTCCCACTTCCTTGTGCACAGCTGGGTGACCCATTTGGCTCATCTCTCCTCCACTGAGATGAGAAGGTTAAGTCCTCCCTTGATGTGCCTGCTAGCAGCATCCTCAAAACCTAGCCCTCCCCCTTCACAAGTTGAAGCCCCACCTAGCTTTGATGAACTTGGTCAATTTTAGTTTCAAAACCTCCTTCCACCTCTAATTTAAGTGAAGCCTATCTCTAACATACAGCCACTTGTCCAGAGTTTGATGGTAGATAAGGACCACTTGGCCCATCTAATCTCTCCAATTTCCTACCTGCTGTAGCACCACAGACCCTACTTGCTCTCCAGCTCCTCCCTTTCCTTCCACCAAGGTTACCTTATGTCTATCTCATGCCTTCTTGAATTGCATTACAATTGTTGCCCCCACCACTTCTGCTGGAAGGCTGTTCCAGGCATCCACCACTATTTCTGTGACAAAGTGCTTTTCACATCTCCCTTTCCTGATGTCCCTCCTCCAGCTTCATGTCATGACCCCGTGTTCTGAAGCAACTTTTCTCTGAAAAATACTTCCTCTTCATCCTTATTTATACCAGTGAAATATTTAAAGTATCAGTCATATCCCTCCTCTCCTTCCTTCCACTAGAGTGTACATACTGAGGTTCTTCAGTATTTCCTCTAGATCTTTTGATACAGACCCTGAGCCATTTACATTCAGTGCTCTGTACTGCCTCTACTCTGTGTTTGCCCTTTTGGAGATATGGTCTCCAGAACTGGACACAGTACTAAGACAAAACAAAGGGTGCAGCTGTGACAAGCATGTATGAAATGGTACTCAATGCTATGATGACCAGCCATTGAAGTTAGTGTAGGCAGTAAATAGTGCAGTGTCACTTGAACCCTTACCACAATATGAGGACAACAAGCTGTATAGCTAGTGCAAAGTAAAATTTATTTTCTGAGTTGAAAAGGAAGGGCTGACAGCAGTTACTCCTTCCTGACCACTCAGCACTTTGACTCCACATCAGTCTTCCTCAGGGTGTGTTCAGATAAAGGAAAATGCATTTAAATATAAAAAAGATCATTAATATTCATGAGTGCTGTATTGCACATGTACAGTAAAATAAAATAAACATTCTTATACAAAATAATAATGGCCAAGTGGCTTTCACTTCTCACAAATGTTTTAGGAACTTAAATAAAGATAGTTCTGAACTGCTAATCACTCCAAAATGATTACTTAATATTTAATTTCTTATCCAATCCTTTAATCTATGATCACATTTTATTTATTTACTTCTTACGTCATCCATTCAGACCAAAGAATATAATGTTCATAGGCTTGGAGTGGATTCTACCATTAAAACAATGTTTTATAGACCCAATCTCTTATTAGAAAAGAAAGCATGTGGATCTGCAAACTTAACTGTGTGAAACCACATGGGCTTAAGTACAGGAGGGATGTGAACCTTTTCTGAAACATAAATGAATGCATAAAACAGGAGTTTCATATAACCATGTAGGATGACTGAATAAATGAATAAATGAAATGTTAAAGTTATCATATGACTACTCTTAAATGGCATTTCTTTCTCTTTTTCTTTTGCTTTTTAGGCCATGTCTACAGGTTTGGGATGTTATCTCTGTCTCTGGACCTGAATTTGCCTTGCGATAAAACCCTAAGTCTGGAGGTGGTTCCTTTTTTAAGGTCACTGACTTAAGTTGCTGTTGCCATGATAACCAGGTTAGGTCCAGAGACTATACAACACTTTTGCTCTGTTTACTTCCTTTCTTCTTATCTCCTGTGAATTTTTGAATGATTAGTCTAGCACTGACCAGCAGCTTCACTAAATAAACAATTAAATAAATAAAAAGTGATCATAGATTTAAGGACTGGATAAAACATTATGGCGGGATATTCAAAGGGATTGCACCTGGCACAACTGAGTTGCACTGGTGCAGCCCTGCATTGTGTCCTGGCAGGACATTGAAAAGACTGCCTGGCACAGCTGAAATCCCAATGTGCTGGGGCACAAAATAATCCTATGTGGCACAGATGCAGGGGCATGTCCATGGATATGCATCACATCCCGATATTTAGCCGGGATGTGTGGCACATAAACAGGAGTAGCCCTGCATTGTGTGCCACACAGAAACTCTAAGTTGAGCCCTGGAAAAGAAGGAACAAATCCCAGCCACCCAGAGGTAGGCTGCTGTATTTATGGCACAACACAGCAGCTGCCAGCCATGGGTGGCCACCTGCCCACCAGAACACTATTGACAAGCATACATACACCCCTGGTGGTCAGTGGACCTCCACCCACTCCATAAGCCTGATCACAGGCATCTGTAACTAAACTCAATCCCTGGTGGTCTAGTGGTCCCTCTGCTGACTGATCATGGGCTGTCATGGCTGCAGAAAGTCACCTGGTGGTCTAGTGGTACCCCCTCCCCCACCCTCCCATAGAGGCCCCCAGCCACATGGCCACCCCATCATTGGTGGATGGCAGCACCCCACCTGCATGCCTGTGGCTGCCTGGCTGACTGTGGACAATAAGCATACTGGAGCATACTGTACCTGTCATTGGTGGGCAGCGGGTGATATGCTGGTGGGGTGCTGCCACCCGCTGATGATGGGGGTGCTAGAAGGCGGGGTCCTCTGTGGCAGGTGGGAGGGGGGTACCACTGGACCACAATGTGACTCTCTGCAGCTATAACAGACCACGATCAAGCAGCAGGGGACTGCCAGACCACCAGGGTTTGAATTTCAATTACAGATGCCCACGATTAAGCAGTGAGGAACCGCTTAGACCACCAGGGATTGGTCTATATTAATGTGTATGCCATGATCAAGTGGATGGACAGGGTGCTACACTAGGCCCACCAGGGAGCCAACCCCCGCCAACTGCAGCACGGCAGGGCACCAAGCGCATTTGTCAGAGCGTCCAGCACAATGCCTGTAAATGGGGCCATAATGACATGCAAATGTCACATTTGCACCTTGTGTAGATTATGTCCTCATTTGCATGCCTCCAGCTGAATAGTGGGTGATGCGCCCAGTGCAACTGCAGATTTGCACTGGAGCATCCCCATGCTTCCTCTCTGTGGCTTGCACTGGTGCAGTACCACTGTGCCATGTGCAGTTTGTGTTCCAAACCTGCCATATTCAATGGTGCTGAGCCATGGCCCATCACCATTGAATATCGCCTGGCCCTGGCCCGGTGCAGCCAAGTTGCGCTGTGCCCAGGCCTTGCACCACTGTCTGGTGTAGTCTGAATATCCAGTCCTTATATTAAACAATGATTTGAAGTGATTAACTTTGGCAATTCAGAGCCATTTTATTTAAATTCTTAAAACGTTTGTGAGAAGTGAAAGCCACTTGGGTACATTGTCATTTTGTATACAAATGTGTATTTTATTTTACTCTATCATGTTAAACACAGCACCCACGAATATAAAAGTGCTTTTTGTATTTAAATGTGTGTTTTCCCTTACTTGGCCACAACCCTGAAGAAAACTCACAAGGAGTCAAAATGCTGGGTGGTCAGGAAGGAGTAGCTGTTGTCAGCCCTTCCTTTTTGCAACTCAGCAATTTAATTCTTACTTTGCACCAGCTATACAAATTGTTGCCTGATATTTTGGTAAAGGTTTGAGTGACAATGGACACAATACTCCTGGTGAGGTCTCACTCGTGAAAATGCTTAAATTTCCTCCATTAAAGTATTACATGATATTTTGTATATAAACAATCAAATCATCTAAGGGAACAGTCTGCATGTCTCTGAAAGCTGGTCCCTATGGGACCTGCACTTCCCTGCTGCTACTGAAGTATACATTCAGGGCCTTAAGGGCCCTGCACCAAGTCAAAATCACATCTGGCAGTGGAAACATTGTGCATGCTAGGCTCTACACTTCAATGCAGCTACAGATGCAAATGCACAGGGCTTCCAGCCCCCACCAAGAGAATAATACTGTACATCTGATGATCCCATCACTGATTTTCTGATACTCCAGAGACAATAAACCCTAATATGTTTTCTCTCTCCACTTTACACACTCTGCATTCCTCAGCCCTTATAGCAGCATTATTGTATTTATTTTGCAATTAAATTTCCCTTCTTTTTATGATAGTGGAATCATATCAGGACCTGCACCAGTAGATGCTGAAGTGCATGGCTCTCTGGCCTACACCAAGGAAATAGCATATCTGGCTGCAGAATTGAATAGCCCTCATGGACCTGCACTTCTGTGTGACTACAGATGTAAAGAATTTGCTGAGCTCTATGGGGTGTTACAGAGGCACACAGTCCTTAGGTGGCTACAGATGCAGAAATTTAGGTAGTGCCATCCCCTAGCCTCAGCCCATCCAGTTGGCTCACTGAGCTTGTCCTTAAACTCAGCTTACCAGCATAGGATCACAAGCACTATCCTCTTGGCCAAAGGCTGGCTTTGAACACATGGCAATTCTGAAGAGAGTCGGACCAGCCAGATTGCGTAGCGTAAAGGCTACGGGAATCACATGCGCCTTCTGCTGAAAACATAGGTTCAGCATCATGCCTACATAGTGTACGCGGTGCCAAGTGCCCCAGCCATCAGGAATATGTGAACCTTATCTAACATCACAAACACAAATACCATAATAAATAATCATGAAAAAGAGTAATAAACGCAAACACACACAATTGCAGACATAATCAATGAACATAAGCTTTCATCAGGGGCTGTGCAGCTACTTTGCCCCAGGCTCTGTCCATCCACATCCTTCACAAATTAATCGTCATCTTTACGCAATGTGATGTAAGGGATTTGTCAGTTACGTATTAAACGAAGTTACGCAGTAAGCATAGTTCCTTGGCTGGTCTGACTCTCTTCACAATCACGGAACACATTTCATATAACTTTTCTTTTACATGTTTAATTCCATGTCATGACATTTGTCATGCGACTGTGTTAAATCCTGCCCAAAAGATGGTTACACAGAGTGAATGCAAAATCACCTTTCAACCTGTATTTTAACTACCCGCCATCCTTGTTCATGAGGAAGGGTCATGTAAACAGCATATTTGTAATTTGGGATTCAAATGTTATAAAACAGCCAAGCTATGAGTAAAAATATATGAGACACAAACAGTTTTTCATGTATACAAAAATTGAATTATTGGGTTACACATTTAAGTGTGACTGAAGATTTTTTGTACACACCAAAAATAGATTTTGAGTCAATATTTTGACTGGAAGTGGAGCCAGCAGCTTGAACGGCACTGTATCAGAATAAGAGATGCATTCCAGCTGTGTTGCAAAATAATTTTATAAGCTACTTTAGAGCTTACCATATATCGAAAAACAGTAGGATGTTAAGTTGTCAGTTTACTACAAACTTAAAAATGCATGATCAACTCATTAGTATAACAGTTCAATGTGATTTGTATGACAGGTGTCTATTGCAAGAGCAATATGAATCTATTGTAAGCCAATCATAATAAAGGAAAGCCATCATTCAATACTGCACACATTAGAATATCCCCTTCATTGATTGATTATCTATATTTTAGACACATGCACATTAGTTTATATACATTTTAGACACACTTACAATAGCTTTTCTGTATTTAAGATTCACTGATAGGTTATACACATCTAGCCTGCAGGAAAACTTATACCTTCTACTTCAACTACCATAGAACTTACAAAATCTTGTTTTCAAAACTTTCAGTTGAATAATTGTAATAACATTCCGTTACCTGGTGTATACTATGAATAACCGGTGTCTTTGGTTGTTTAGGCACCTCAGCCTTCAGTGTCAGACATTAATTCACTGAAATAAGTTGTTTATTGCTTTGTATACTCTGGCTAACAGAATGTTACCACTTAATTGTACGGTACTCTAGGTGGTGTCTGACTAGGGCCTTGTACGCGGCTAAATTACTTTCCCTGTCCTGGTGGTAACCCCCACCTAGAGGTTAGAGGAACGAGGTGTGAACAAGCTTTATACATCCAGCAGACCTGATCTGAGTTTGATTCTCACAACCTCCACTTGCATACTGTGTGACTCTGAGCAAGACACTTAACCACTCAGTGCTCCCAGGTCATCCCTGAGAACAAGCATTTGTGCCTAGTGGGCCTTATCCAGTTACCAAAGACTAAAAAAATAAAAATAAAAAAAATGCACCCCAGCACTCTACTAGCCCTTAAAGGAAAACTCCATGTTAAAATCAGAAAAAGATATGTAGTAGTCTGTTTTCTGTGTTCTAACCAGTTCCCAGCATTTTCTTTTCCTCTGGCTGTGAGAGATGTTTTTCTAACTTTCCTAACTGATTTATTGCCCTTGGAGGTTGCCATTCTGGTTTCTTTTATGGCCCCTAGTCTTCCCAGAGTGCCCTTTGGTGTGATGTCTAATTGCCCCTGCAGGAAGCCAGTGTCTTGTTACAGGGTCTGTCACAGCTCAGCCACAGAGAAAATACTTCTTCCAGAGAAGACATACTGCTAGATTTTGGGTGAGTGTAATCATTATTATTTTTGATATCAATCACGTTGTCCTGCTATGCTCTGCGTGTGTGTGTGTGTGTGTGTGTGTATGTGAATCATGTCACTGTTTACCCTATTCCTCTCAGTCACTTTCAGTTTTGCACCAGTACTAAGTAGCAAAAATTAAACATCACCTTATAGGTTGTAACATAGCAGGACAAGGTACTAATATCAAAAATAAGAATGATTACACTCACCCAAAATGCAGCAATGTGTTCTTCTCTGAAAGATGTATTATCTTTGCGGCTGAGCTGTGACAGACCCTGCTAAATCTAGGGGCATAGCTACATCACTGTCACATGAACCAGGGTGCACCGTGGGAGAAATAAAGCCAATAAACCTATTCATGATGGAGATCCCCAGGGTCATAAAACTACTATACAGCTAGCAGGCTAATTTAGGAAAAACTTCTAATAGCAGACAGAGAAGGACACACTAGAACTTAACATACATATCAAAACACTCTACATAACATACATTTTGCACATTCTGGGTGGACTTCTCCTTTAAGAGAACAGCTGTACCCTGCATATCACATTGCAGCCTCTCAAGCATTATGACTCTCAGGTCAGTTTTCTCATCCACTGCAACAGTGAGAAGCACATACCTACCTTTGTTTTTCTTCTCTAAGTATTTCACTTTGCTTGCAGATATATTTTGGAATCTATGCATACCCATAAGTCTCAGACTTTAACAAAAGTGCTTGTTTGAAATAATGGCTAAAATGGTCAAAGGTAAAACAAAATATTGTAGGGGTAGCTAATGAAACTGTGAGTTTGTCCAAATGGCTAACTAATGTTTTGTTATTTAGATACAACACTGGCTTTTAGGAAGAATGTACAACTTTGACTTAAATACAGTATTATTAGAGGCACAATTGGCAGAAAGTACCCTTATTATACAGTCATCTTTATGCTGATAACCACTGGTGGCTGAATTAGTATCTGCCTAGCTATGAGACAGAATGCTGGCCATATACAGTACCTTCAAAATATTTTACCCTTTCAAAAGTTGCATTGGATCAATTACTTCTACTTTCTAGCATGTTATCCTACATTGTTCTAGGCAATTGCAATGTGCCTTTTGAATTATAGAAAAACTTTGTAATGGTATTACTTACACTTCACAAGTTGTCTGCTTAAGAGGCTCTGTGAATGACAGTGCTGAATAAACATGTGCAATATGAACAGGAAGGATTACCCCAACAATAATATTTCCATCCTTGGAGAAACCTGTCACTGCTGGGCTTGGTAGACTAAAGCCTTGCTTCTGTATCTGGTGAGTAGCATCGGTCAGTATCAGGATCCAAATAACAATATTCAGTATCATTGCTGAAGTATTATATGAGATCTAATCAACTTTATCTTCTAGAGAGAAAGAGATGGAGAGAGAGAAGAGAAAACAAATATGACATTTGGATTTTCAATAATCAATAGCCAATAATAGAAAAGATAAAAACTAGAAAAGGGTGCATTTTTTCTTTTTGGAACAATCATTAGTATTTCCCAACTACAAATGTTAAATATGTATGATCTTACTGTACAAATCATCAATTTATAATTTTCACATGTTCCTTTCGGTTTTATTAGTGATATAATATGTTAATAAAAGAAACAACAAAAGATTCAGAACATTTTTAATTTCTTGCATTTTGGCATTTAGGGTGTCCAGAGCTTGTTGGCAAGCTGGCTGTGCCAAAGGTACCTTTCCACATACTGTAGATGGGATTATGCGGAGAAATGCATACCTAAATGCTGGTAATCAACCTCAGAATCTAACAATAGCTGGTGGGGTGGATATCTTGGGCAGACTCGACAGGCTGAATGGCCCTTTTCTGCCAGCATGATTCTATGATAATAATCATTTGGGATGTCTAAGCATTTTCACAGAGTGAAGCAGGCTAAAGATTTACTGATGACATGCACAATGAAGCAGGCTAAAGATTTACTGATGACATGCACAAAGAAGAAATAAACAGATATTATATACATGAGAGAGAGAGAGAGATATTTTGATTAGCCCTGCTGTACTGTAGGTCCAACTGGAAAAAACAACCACCACATCTTCAGGAAAAGCAGAACCAAGTCCCTAGCCTCAGTTGTCCTCAAAAGTGGTCTTCACATGCTAGGTAACTGTAAATTCACAATACTGCTTGCTTTTGTTAGCTAGCCTGGGGTCCCTAACAAAATTATTTTTATGACGACAACCTGGGTTGTCAGATTTGCAGGGCTACCTGTCACAATTACAACTGCAAAATCAGTAAAGCAGGCCACAGTGCAAAGTCAATGGTGACTTTAGTGAGTGCCAACATGCAGTCATTTTCCTTTTTTTGCCATTCAAACTTTATTAAAGTTTTACAATATAGAGAATAAATCCACAGTGTGATGTACATATCAAAACAAAAATGTACAGATGCAGTCATTTTCTGTTTCGTAATCCCTTCCTGTCTGCCTGAATTGGAAAAAATATTAAAAATTGGAGGGGACGCAAAACTACACCTGATCTGGAGAAAAGTCCAAAACTGTTAGCGCTTTCCTACAGAATTGTACAGGTAAATAAATGGTGGGAAAGATCAAATCCCAGAGGAGGTTAAGAGTAGGGAGAGGCCGAGCAAAGCCTTTGACCCTAAAGGTTTGGTAAATCTGAATGTAATAGAGCCTCCTAGCCCTCCTATATATAAAATAAAATCTGCAAATGACTTTTTTTCGGGGGTTACACTAAAAGATATATTAGACTGTCTGCCAAGCAGACATATTAAACCTAATACAACCAGAAAATTAAGCAGGAGTCTTCTACATGCTGAGAGACAGTTTTGAACAGAAGGACATTAAAAAACAAGTAGCAGTAATGTTAGAAGGGCTCAGCTTAATCCATTGTGCAACAAAAGCAAGAAAACTCAGGTTTTAAGTACAACTACTGGATTACCAGTAGGTTCTGGTTAAGTCATGGACTGACTTGATGGACCCTTGGTCTCCTTCTGCCAACACTTTCTATGTATCTATGTATATGATTTGTGCTTGAAATAGTCATGGAAAGATCAGAACACTAGCAACAGCATTAACAGCAAAAGCAACAGAAACAACCTCAGGAAAATGGGGACACTGGTGGACACAACAATCTGAAAGCACTCCAGAATGAAGTGAGATGGGGATTTGTTAATATGATCTCCCTATCAGAACAGAAATGGTATCTGAGCTTCCAAACAAAGATGACTCACTAACATAGATACATAGATACATAGCTACATAGATACTGTCAGCAGATAAGGGCCTATGGACCACCCAGTCTTCCCTATTGAGCTCATAAGATCACTTTAAGTTTTTCTAGAAGTCTGTTGCCCTTACCCCAACCTCCAGGATTCCTTATGCTTATCACATGCATTCTTAAATCTTGTGATTGTATCAGCCCACCACCACCTCTTCAGGCATGGTGTTCCACTTGTCCATCACCATTTCTGTGAAAAATTCTTCCTCATTTTCCTCTGCATTGCCCTCCCTCCAACTTCTTCCCATGCCCTCTATTCCTGGAACATATTTTTCACTGGTAAATAGTGTTTTCCTGCACCCTGTTCCTCCCATAAGGTAGCTGTATGTCTCTGCCATAGCCCTCTCCTTTCTGTCCTCCAGGGAGTACATATTCAAGTCCTTTAGCCTGTCCTTATAAGACTTGTGATGCAATCCTTGTACCATTTTGTTGTCTTCTCTGAGTTCTCTCCACCTTGTGTCCTTACCTAGATATGATCTCCAGAACTGGACACTGAACTCCAGGTGGGGCCTCACTAGTGGCTTGTATAGTGGTATTATGATCTCCCTTTTGCTGCTGGTGTGTCACTGCTTATGCATTCCAGTATCCTATTTGCTTTACTTGCCATTTTGTCACACTGTTTCTTTACCTTGAGATGATCAGAGATGATAATCCCAAGGTCATTTTCCTGCTTTGTGCATGCTATATCCTCACACACCAACTGGTTTGTTGTTCCAGGGTTTTGTGCCCTAAATGCATTATTTTGCACCTTTTTGCATTAAATTTCAACTGCCAAACTCTTGACCATTCTTCAAGCTTCTGCAGGTCCCTCCTCATTCTGTCTACACCTTTGGTATGTCCACTCTGTTACAGAGCTTTGTCTCATCAGCAAATAGGGAAATTCTGCCTTCTAGGTCCTGCACAATGTCACCGATGAAGATGTTGAATAGGACCAGTCTCAGCACTGATCCTTTGCCACCCACTGGTCACTCTTCCCTCTGTGGAGTGATAGCCATTTATCAACATCCTCTGTTTCCTGCCACACAGCCAATTGCCCTCCCACCACACTACTGTCCTGCTCTCTCCCATAATCCCCAGTTTGTTTAACAGCCTTCAATGAGAAACTGTGTCAAAGGCCTTTCTGAAGTCCAGATAGGCTACATTCCTGCCCTCCCATGATCCATCTCCCTTGTCACCCAGTCAAAAATTCAGTGAGGCTGGTCTGGCATGACCTCTCTCTGAGTGAAACCATGCTGCCTTGGGTCATGTAGGTCATTGGCAACCAGATGTTCCTCAAACCTCTTCTTCAGTATTGCTGCCATGATCTTCCCCACAACTGAGGTCAGGCTGAATGGTCTGTAGTTCCCCTTCCTCTTTGTTCCTCAATTTACAATTGCAGTGGGCAAAGTCCTACAAATGTTTCACTTTGAGAAAAGGACACCCTGCATAAACTACCTTCCAAACAGCATGATAGAGTGTTAAAAATAGTGTCCTCTGCTGAAGCCTCATTACTGCACTGCATGTGTGTGTATGGGAGCTTGAGAGCAACATTTTTTCTCTGGCTTAAGAAGTAAATTGAGCCTCCCAGTACTGCCTTTGTTTGCAAGTTGAAACCTCCTCCAACAATTGAGCCCGCCCCAGCACTGCCTTTCTTTGCAAGTTGAAAGATAGCCAACTCAGTTAAGAAGGGAGACAAAACCTTTTATAGGTACATTGGGAGTGAAGAAAGACTAAGGCAGGGATACTGAGTCTGAATAAAGAAGAGGATGGTTGGGCAGAGAACAACAGTGAAAAGCAGGGATACTGAACAAATACTTCTGCTCAGTAATCACAAAGAAAGAGGAGGGAGAGGTACCTAATCCACTCACCTGAAGCACTCTGAATAGGGAGGTTGATATCAGTCCTGTCACAGAAAAAGGTTCTGAAATAACTCATAAAACTGGAGATGGATTAAGCAATGGGGACCAATGGGATTCACCCAGAATTCTAAAAGAACTAGGGAAAACTAATAACACCACTGACTACCTTTTAACAAATCAAGGGGATGGTGTGGTAGCTGAGGACTGGAGGAAGGCAGATATGATTCCCCTTCACATAAGTGGGAGTAAGACAGAGGCAGGAAACCACAGACCTGTCAGTTTGACCTCAGTGGTAAAGAAAATGATGGAATCTCTTCTGAAGGAAAGAATTGTTGATTACCAAGAAGACAGTAGGGCACAAGACCCAAGGCAGCATGGATTCACAGCAGAAAGGTCACGTCAGATGAATCTAATCAATTTCTTTGACTGAGTGGCCAAAGTAGTAGACCAAGGAGGGCTGTGGCTATGGCCTGCCTAGGCTTTAGAAAGGCATTTGACACAGTCCCACAAAGCGATTAGTAAACAAATTAGTCAGCCTGGCAGTGGGTCCCAGTGCGGTGGCATGGGCAAAACATTGGCTGGACAACAGGACACAGAGGGTAATAGTAAACGGAATCCACAGTGAAGAAAGGGGGCTAATAGTGAGGTATCACAGAGTTAAGTACTGGGTCGGTCCTTTTAATGTCTTTATAAGTGACATTGCAGAGGACTGAAAGGAAAAGTATGTCTCTTTACAGATGACACAAAGATCTGCAACAGGGTTGATACACAAGGTGGGGTTAAAGGATGAGAAGAGACTTGGCAAGGTTGGAGGAATGGTCAAATGTATGGCAACTTAGGTTCAATGCAAATAAGTGCAAGTAATGCACCTGGGAAGCAAAAACCAGAGCAAGAGTACACAGTGGGGGTGAGATACTGACAACAACAAAAATGGAAAGGGACCTGGAGGTAGTTATATCAGATAACGTAAAGGTGGGCAGGCAATTTGAGAAGACAGTAAGGAGGGCTGGGGATATTGGGATGCACAGGGAGACATCACCTGTAGAAAATGGAAGTTGTTGTCCCTCTGTACAGACGAAGACATAGACATGGTGGAAGCTATCCAGAGGAGGGTAACCAAAATGGTGCAGGGTTTGCACCAGAAGACATATGAAGAAAGACTAAAGGAGCTTAATATGTATAGCCTCAAGGAAAGGAGGAAGAGGGGACATGACATAAACTTTCAAGTACCTCAAGGAATCAACAAAGTCCAAGAGGTAGCATCTTTCAGAAAAGAGATGTGCAAGAACAAGGGAGCACAAGTTGAAGATAGAGGGGAAGGCTCAGAGATTATGTGAGGAAGTATTTTTCATGCAGAAGGTTGTAGCTGCATGGAACAGCCTTCGAGGGCTGTGGAGTTAAACACAGTGGGGAATTCAAGAATGCATGAGATAGACATAAGGCAATTATACTGGGGATAGGAGGAAGTAGGCTGTTGGTTAATTAGGATTGGCAGCTTATCCATTAGGTAGGAAATGGGCAGACTTGGGCGCCAAGCGGTCCTTATCTGCCATCAAATTTTATGTTTCTATGTTTCCTCCAACAATTGAGCCCTCCCCAGTACTACTTTTTTGTAAGTTGAAACCTAATCCAAAGTGTTTTATGGGCCTTTTCTTTGCTTGTTAAGTTTCAGTGCTTCATTTACTACCTTTTGCAATCTAAGAAACTCCTGCCTTGCTGGTATCCCTCCCTCACTCATCAAGAGGTGTAAATTCCTTTGTTAGCCATTGGATGACCACAGCTGAAAAATCATTCACATTTGTCTACAAGCACTGTCTGCTAAGCAGGACACAAGCAACTGACTCAAAAGTACATAATATGTTGATCATAATGGGTGCAGGATTCTGGACAAAGTGACACAGTTTATATACAGATTGCATGCAGCAGTAACTTCTGTTGAGATAAACTGATATGTCTTCTGCCCTACGGGTCATAATGTTGCATGCTTAATAGCATACGACATTATGACTAATCTGAGATAACTCCATAGGCAAGAAGCGAATGGTGCAATACTGTGTATACTGCTGTACTCAGTATTGCACCATTCGATCTTTCCCAGGCAGAGGATAAGACCTCTGCTGGGATTGTTTCACTGAGCAGCTGCTGTGGCTCAATGGACTGAGTCACAGCATCAGGAATCCAGGCACTCTGTCTGGGACAAGGTTTGATTCTTGGTCCCAGAAACTTTTATTTATTTTTACGTTGTGCACTCCCAAGTTACCCCAGAGTTGAGAATATTTAGTAGGGGGAGCTGGGATCAGATCCCAAACGCCTCTTATGCCTCATGGCAGAAAATTACGCTTGTATTAGCAGCACAATTTTGTATGCAGCATAATGTCTTGCAACATTATGACCCCATGCCATATTCTGCTATGCAATGGGAGGAGCATAATTGAAGCAATCACAGATGTGTTTTATAAATCGTTGCCTGTGCTCCATGATGTTTCCAAACTAGTTTATATAAACCATTCCAATGCTGCATACATTTTTCATTTATGGGCTACTCAGTCAAACTATAAGTGCTGTTCCATTTCTGCTAAAACTGAAAGAGGCTAAGCGGGATAGCAAAATGAGTGCAGACAAAAATACTTAAAACAGTGACATGCTTACACAAACACACACACACACACACACACACACACACACACACACTACCCTAAGCAGAACACAGCTGGTTAAGGTGCCAATATTTAGGAAACTTGTTACACTTACCCAAAGACTAGCAGTGTGACTCCTGCGCTGTGTTCTGTCTCCTGTGCTAAGCTGAAACAAAGTCCCTGTAACAATACACTGGCCTGCAGGGCTATTAGACATTAGAGAAAAGGGCACTCTGGGAAGACTCTCTGGGAGAAGATGCAAAAAAGAAATCTGAATGGCAGCCCTAGGTGCAATAGAACAGCCAGGGAAAGTTAGAAAAACTCTCTCACAGCCAGGCAGAAACAAAAAACACTTGGATGAAGAACTCAAAAAGGTAATAATACCTTTCCTGATTTTAACATGCAGTTTTCCTTTAATAATCCACAACATGGTGTGGGTTGGGCTGGGATTTCCCACACCTGGCAAGTGACCAACAACCCCAGGTGTGCATACGTCCCGGTGCATGCCACACTGTGCAGTGACTTACTGTGATTGTATAACTGGTAGGAAGTAAATAATTAAAATAAAGTTATTAAAATACTAAATTTCTGGAGCAGAGCATAGGTGCAGAGGAATGAGATATTGGGCTTACCTTTAGATGTCATTTGTACAGGCATATCCCTGTCTAAATCAGTCTTACCTTAAATCAAGGCAGTAGCCATTTCATAGAACCATGAGAATGAAACTGATTCTGCATATAGTTAGCTAAACTCTGGCATCATTTTCTGTTTTAAGGTTTTGTGAAATGTTGTTTGCCTTTCTGTATTGCTTTGTTGCAGAGATGTCAGAATTGATATTGTAGGACAGCTGACAGTGGGGTAGTCATTCACGCCTACATTGAAAACATTTTATAAGACATTACCTCTTGACTTACAGTGTTGTTATTCTTTTGGTTTCTTCCAAAAACATTGCTCCTCATCTTAACAAATTTGAATTGAATTGACCAGAATCATGGTCTAATTTAAAAGCAATTGTATGACACAGGTTTATTAACTTTGAAATCTTCAATGCAGCACTAAATATAGAGAATACTTGATGGGCAACTATGCACAACCAGTGTCCTCTACCACAGAGGGTTTTGATTTTCTCCTGACAAGGAGAAAAAAGCTTGAGAATTCCATGGAATCAGAACCCCAAGATGACAGAATACATTGGTTATGCATAAAGTTGCTCATTTTATATTTTTATAGTCTATAGTGGTATTATGTGAAATGTATCAGTAGTGTTTTTCTCTCTTTAATAATGAAACTGACTTGTAGAAGTCCCTAGAGGTCCCACCACCCTTTCTGTGAAGAAATACTTGCTTGCAGTACCCCTTAGTCTACAGCCTTCCAACTTCATGTCATGCCGTCTCATTCCTGGACATCTCCTTTTCTGAAAGGTGTTACCCTCCAGCAGCCTATTTATGCCTTTTAGATATTTGAAGATTTCTATCATACTACCCATCTCTTCTCTTCTCCAGGGTGTATATACTGTATATTAAAGGTCTCATGGTCTCTCCTCATATGACTTCCTGTGCAGGTCCTGCACCATCTTTTACTTCCTCAACTCTGTCCACATCCTTATGGAGATGCAGCCTCTAGACCAGTTGTTTCTGGGGTTGGTTCTCTAGCACAGAAGTTGAATTTGTTTTTGGGTCATTTTTGCAACCTTGTGCTCTAAAATAAAGTCATACATTTGTGATACAATGGATCTTCTTAACAAAATAAGAGAGGTTAAATGGGATAGTAGATACAGATGGGCAAGTATTGATGTTGTCAACCTATATGCGTGTATCCCACATGAAAAGGGATTAAGGCAGTCAAAAGGATGTTATCATTTGAAAAGAATTTCCCATTCCCTTTATATTGGAAGGTCTTAAATTTGCTTTCACTAAATATTATTTCACCTTTGATAGAGATTTTTATTTGCAGGTGTGTGGCATGGCCATGGGGCAGCCTTTGTGCCATCTTATGCCAAAATTTATATGGGCCAAAGGGAGGAAGCACAGATCTATGATGTCAACAGAAATACATTTTTGATCATGTCATTTGTTGGTATCATTATATAGATCTATACTGCCATTTGGGATGGAACCACTGAGGAATTTGAGGAATTTATAAGATATATCAGTTCCAATGAATCTGAACTAAAGTACACCTATGAAATTAATGAAGCTGAATTTAATTTTGGATGTAACACTCCATTCAGATTCTGAAAATAAAGTTCAAAGCAAAGGCTTTAGAAAAGCCACAGCTGCTAATAACATTCTACGTATAGTAGTTCACATCCACATTCATTGATTAATTCCATCCTATGTGCTCAGTATTTAAGATTGCAAAGAAATTGTAGTCTGGACACCGAGTTTGAATTACAAGCAAATGATTTGACAAAAGGCTACTAATTAGGGATGCCAGCTATCCAACCTTAATAAAGCTTTAGAACAAGTGAGGCTAAAAGTCAGGGAAAGTCTTTTAATGCCAAAAACAAATATTTAGAGTTAGATGGTCCATCGACAATATCTCATGACTTTAGCCCCATAGTTGGAGAAATTGGCAGTATTGTACATACATTTTGGCCATACTTACCAGTGACCGAGATTTGGAACCTACTGTTGGACACCAGCCAAGAGTTACTTTTCAGAAAGGGAGAATTTAGGGGACATATTGACCAAAAGCCATTATTCAAAACAGAAATATCTAGAAACTGGCTACCCTATAGACCTCCAGGTTTTTTTTGATGTGGGTCCTACAATATATGTAAATATGCCTCCACTGGTAACATATATGTACATCCATTGCACAATGATAAAGTAAATCAAATCAAACAGTTCACTACGTGCAGGAGTACATATGTAGCATATGTATGGTGTACATGTGGACTACAATATGTTGGTCTTACTACTTGAATGTTAAAAGCAAAATCCAAGAGCATATTAGAGCAATAGTAAATCAAAATCTTGAAAATGCTATGGAGTTCATTATGCAATAGCCCATCGTTCTATTCCTAGTGGTTTGAAATTCACAGCTTTGAAACAAGTAGCCCAAATCTTTAAGAGGAGGTGATAGAGTCACAGAGCTACAGAAAAAGCAAGTAGGCAGATCTTTCTCTGAGAGCCTTAAGTCTACAAGGCATGAATGAGAAAATTGATTTAAGACCATTTTGAAAGATTTGGAAATTAATTTGTTATTGATGTTTTCTATATTAAATTATGTTTTTCCTTCCCTTTTTTCTATAGGATGAAATTTTGGAATTCATATAAGGGAATGTGATCTGGGAAAAGTTCAAATAATAATGAAAAACATTTATTGAATATTGTTACAAATACGAATAATAAAGTGAATAATTAGGACAACAATTCATTTTCTTTTGTTTTTAATAACTATCTAACTAATTTGGGTTTGATTTCAATCTATTTTTCTTTACTGATAAAAATGTGTTTTGAAAAGCCCAGCATTCTAGATAAGTTTAGGATCTATCATTAAGATACTTTAAATTTGAATTAGTTTACAGAAATATAATCCTATGGTACAATAAGATTATTTAACATTAACTAGCTCTATCTTACAGATAAGGATAATGTGAATTTTTTCATTTAAGATATACATTTCAGCTTATCTAATTAGAAAGCTGTCTAGTTATATGTTTAATGTGGATATTTGTTGATATTTGTCCAAGAAATGTTTCACATTGTGTATATGTATGTATATTTTGAATTGCTCCTTTAAGGCAAATTAAAGTAAATGGTAAATTAATTAATTAATGACATCAACAATTTATCATCTTAAATAGGGGCTCTCTTCCTTGCCCACCTCCAGGCTGAACTGGTAAGAACTAAGGAGGCCTCCCCACCCAAAGAGCACCAGTTCCAAAACCACTGCCTCAGAGGTTGCCATGTGTGAAGAGCAGATGGACCACAGTGGGTTCTGGGAGGGTGAGACTGGTGGAAAGAGGCATAGCCCTTGAGTTGTACCTCTACACAAATCATATGTCAGTCTGGCAAATCAAGGATTCTCTATGATGACACCCACAGTGGAGACCAAGAAGAATGCTGGGGACATCCACAAGGGAGACCCACAAAAGTGTCAAGGGACACCACAGGGAAAGAAACAGCTTCTGATAGGGGACTCAATTGTTAGGGGTGTAGACCTGGGAAGGGAGAGGAGAGGGAAGTAAGTTGCCTGCCTGGTACCATGGCTTGGAGGGACAGGAAGCAAATCCTCAGGATTGCAGAAGCAGCATCACAGAAGAGGGAACTAGATATCATTGTCCACCTCGGGACAAATGGCCTAACTAGACATGAGATCCGTGCAGTGCAGGATGGATTGTGGAGTTGAGGAGGAGCATCAGACAGGTAGCAAGCAGGTAACCTTCACAGAGATGCTGCCAGTCCATGGCAGGGGTGAGGCTAGTGCTGCACACCATAGATACAAAGACAGTGTCGGCAGATAAGGGCCTATGGCCCACCCAGTCTGCCCATTTGAGCTTGTAAGTTCAGTTTATGTTTTCCTATAAGTCTGTTGCCCTTACCCCTGACCTCTAGAATTCCTTTTATGTCTATCTCATGCATTCTTCAATCCTGTGATTGTTTCTGCCCCACCACTTCCTCTGGCAGGGTGTTCCACTTGTCCACCACCCGTTCTGTGAAGAATTCTTCCTCATGTTTCCTCTGAATCATCCTTCCTCCAACTTCATCCCATGCCCTCTAGTCCTGGAACATCTTTTCACTTAAAATAGTGTATTCCTACATCCTGTTCCTGCCTGTAAGATACCTGTATGTCTCTATCATATCCCTCTCCCTCCTCTCCTCCAGGAGTACATATTCAGTTCCTTCAACCTGTCTTCATAGGACTTGTGATGCAATCCATGCACCATCTTTGATGCCCTCCTCTGAACGTTCTCTACCCTGTCTATGTTCTTACGTAGGTATGGTCTCCAGAACTGTACACTGTACTCCAGGTGGGGCCTCACTAGTGTCTTGAATAGTGGAATTATGACCTCCCTTTTCCTGCCAGTGATGCCCTACCTATACATCCCAGCATCCAATTTGCTTTACCTGCTGCCTTGTCACACTGTTTCCTTACCTTGAGGTCATCAGAGATGATAACCCCAAGAGTCCTTTCCTGCTTGATGCATGCTATATCCTCACCCCAACTGATATATTGTGCTAGGGTTTTGTGCCCCATATGCATTATCTTGCACTTCTTTGCATTGAATTTCAACTGCCAAACCCTTGACCATTCTTCAAGTTTCTGCAGGTCCTTCTCATTCTGTCTACACCCTCTGGTGTGTCTACTCTGTTACTGAGCTTTGTGTCATCTGCTAACAGTGAAATTCTGCCTTCTAGGTCCTGCACAATGTCACTGATGAAGATGTTGAATAGGACCGGTCCCAGCACTGATCCCTATGGTACACCACTGGTCACTCTTCCCTCTGTGGAGTGACAGCCATTTATCACCACCCTCTGTGTCCTGCCTCCCAGCCAGTTACCTACCCACCACACTACTGTCCTGCCCCACCCATATTCCCCAGTTTGTGTAATAGTCTTCTATGTGGCACAGTGCCAAGGCCTTGCTGAAATCCAGATAGCCATGCCCACTGCCCTAACCTGATCCACCTCCCTAGTCACCCAGTTAAAGATTCAATGAGATTGGTCTGACATGACCTCCCTGGTGAACCATGCTGCCTTGGGTTCTGTAGTCCATTGACAATCAGATGTTCCACCAATGTCTTCTTCAGTAGTGCTTCCATAATCTTCCCGCTAATAAGGTGAGGCTGACTTGTCTGTAGTTCCTGCTTCCTCTTTGTTCCCACTTTGCATAAGGGGACTACATCTGCTATCCTCCAGTCTTTAGGAACCTCCCTGTTTCCAGTGATTGGCTAAACAGGATAGCCAGAGGTTCAGCCACCACCTCTCTTAGTTCTTTAAGGACCCTGGGGTGCACCCATCTGGCCCCATTGCTTTATCAACTCTTATCACTTCCAGTTCCTTCAGGACCCTTTCTCATGTAAAGGGACTTGTGTCCATTTCTGCACCATTCTCACCCTTGTACTCCCTTCAGAACCATTACCTCCTCTTCCTCAGTAAAGACTGAGCAGAAATACCCGTTCAATATGTCAGCTTTACTGTTGTCATCCTCCACGTGGCCCCATCCTACCCTTCAGTCTCACTATTCCTCCCTTTATCTTTCTTTTTCACTTATGTACCTGTTAAAGGTTTGTCCCCTCTACCCACTGATTTTTCAATGTGTTCTTCTGTCTGAGCTTTGGCTTCCTTACTGACCTCCTTGCCTCCCTTTGCTTCTCCTGGTACTTTTCCCTATCCCTTCAGCCTGTGTATTTTGTATTGCCTGAATGCAATCTTTTTGGCTTTCACTTCTTGCTACCTCTTTGAAAACCATAATAGTCTCCTTCCTTCCTCTTGCTAACCTGCTTAATGCATAATTCTGTTGTTCTTGTAATCCCATTTTAAATACTGCCCACTGTTCCGAACCCCTGATTTCTGTCCCATTCCCTAATGCCTCTTTCAAATATCTCCCCATTTTCCCAAAGTCTGCCCCCTAAAATCCAGGATACATGTTTTTGTGTGGTTTGGTCCTGTTCTTTCTGTGATTTCAAACCACATTGACTGGTGGTCACTGTTTCCCAGGTGGTCCCCACTGTTACCCCATCACACTGTCCCTGTTTGTGAGCACAAGGTCCAGTATTGCCTTCTGCGAGTTGGTTCCATGACCAGTTGCTTGAGGAGGCACCCTGAAGAGTAGTCCAGGATAAATTTGTTTCCTAGTTGATGCTGCTGCTGGGATGCTCCAGTCCATGTCTGGAATATTGAAGTCTCCAACCAGTACTTCCTCACCTTGTCTGCCATCCTTTGGATGGCTAGCATCAACTTCCTACCTGTTTCTTCCTCCTGGGCTGGTGGTCTATAGATCACACCTGTGCAGATGGCTGTCCCATTTTCCTTTCCAGCTTAACCCACAGTATCTCTCCCCATTTTGTTCCTCCTGGATCTCTGTGGCCCTTATGTCATTTTTCACATACAGTGCCCTCCTCCTCTCCTTCCTACCTGCTCTGTCTCTTCTGAATATGTTGTAGCCAGGTATGGCCATCTCCCAGTCATGGTTATCATTACACCAGGTTTCAGTGATGACCACAATGTCCAGGTCTGACTGCACCATGACAGCCTCCAGATCTTCCATCTTGTTGCTAAGGCTCCTGGCATTTGCACACATGGCTTTCCATGATTTGACCTCCTAGACTATTTCTCTGTTCTACTCCAGCCCCTTCCTTGGTTGTCCTTTATCCTGGTTCTCCTTGCTGTCTGCCCTTCTGCTGAATTTTGCCCTTTTCTGCCTATCCACCTCTTGGGCACTAATCTCCATCTTTTGCACACTGCTTTGCAGAGATAGACACTCCTCTGGTTCACTGGTTTCACTGCTAGCTGTGGGGGCTGAGCAAGTAGGTACCCTCCTTGCTGGTCTGCCCCTTGCTAGTTTAAATGCTTCAATGTAGCATTTAAACTTATCATTGAATGCTTGTATTCCTCCAGGATGGATACAGGCCATCAGGCTTGAACAAACCTCTATCCCTCCAGGTGGGTCCCGAGTCACCAATGAATCCAAACTCTTTCTCACAGCACCAGTTCTTCACCCATGAGTTAAAGTTCCGGTGCATGCACTCTATGCTCTCCCTTGCCTCTCACAGGTAGTACTTCTGAGAAAGTGACAGAAGTAGCTACTTGCTTGAGACCCCTCCCAATTTCCTAAACTCTTCCTGAACTTCCTTTGGCTCCCCATTTGCCAGGTAATTAATATCTAGGTGGATAATGACATCCAGCTCACCCTCCGTCTTGCCTTCCCAGTGATCTCCAGGATCTTCCTTCCATCCCTCCATGCCATGGCACCTCGTAGGCACATCACCTCCCTGTCCTTCCCTCCTCTGTTCCTAGCTGGATCCCTCTTATGATGGAGTCCCCACCAGGATTCACTTCCTCCTCCTCCTCTGGGGTCCACTGCTTTCCTCACTGAGGTCACCTCCTTGGCTAACCTCCACATCCTTTCTTTCCACTTCTCTGGGTACCTCTATTTGGTTGTCCTCATTTGCCAGTGTGGCATATGAGTTTTAGTGGAATAGGATCTGGGATGTGCCTCTGCCTGACCGCTGTAACCCTCCCTGAGCCCACTGTCATCCAAGTGCTCCTCATTCTCAGCATCCTTTGAGGCAGTTGCATGCAGTTTAATGAAAGGTTGCAAAACTGGTGCAGAGCACAGGGCTTTGGCTTCATTGAGGACTGAGGTACACCTGGAGAGATGTAGGTCTATGCTGGCATGATGGTCTGCATCTGTCTAGGAAGGAAACATGCTCCTAGGTGACAGGTTTAAAGGCTTCTGGCAAGCTTTTTAAACTAGCCAAGGAGGAAGGTGCTGATTGAAACAGAAAGTTCAAGCCTCCCCACAAAACATGGCAGGTAGTAGAGTAAACATTGAGCTTGACAGAGGGCAGGACAGGGTAAACGGAAAAATTGATAAGGGCAGTACGAGCAGAGATGGGGTAAAAGGATAAAGCCAACATTAAATGGAGGGCAATGAGTACCAATGACAATAGTCTGGGAAACATGCTTCCAGAGCTAGTAGCCCTGATGGAAGAGGAACACTTGGATATTGTGGCAGTCACAGATACATGGTACATGGAGAACCATGACTGGTATGTCAACATACCACGGTACACAATCTACAGAAGGGACAGGGAGGGTAAAAGAGGAGGTGGAGTAGCTCTCTACATAAGGGAAGGGATCAAAGCTACAGAATTGAAAAGTAAAGGGGAGGACAAGAGGCACTCTGGGTCACCTTGGAGACAGGGAATGGCATTACAATCCAGAAGGGGTTGTATACAGACCCACATCTCAAGGGAGAAATGGACAAGAAAATGATAGAGGAATTCTCAGAATGGCTGAAAAGGGAGATACTATTGATGGGGACCTGAATATGCCAAATGTTATCTGGATGACATGGGCTGCAGCCACATCCAAGAGCAGGGTCATTCACAATGCCCTACAGGGGCATGCCTTAGACAGCTAGTGGTGGAACCCACTCGGGAGACAGCAATTTTAGACTTGGTACTCTCAAATGGAGAGAGAATCACAAATTTAGAAGTCAGTAGACATCTGGGAACAAGTGACCACTGCACAGTGTGCTTCACAATAAACACAACCATGGAGAAGCCATACAAATACAAGGATACTGGACTTTAGAAGGGCTGACTTTGGCAAAATGGGTGAATACCTGAAAATGATTAGCAAATGACCAGAAAGGAGGATGGAATAACAATGGAGAAAAATCAAAACTGCCATCGTGGAGGCAACAAGCCTTAGTGTGAAACAAATAAAGAAAACAAAGTGGAACAAAAAAACATTATGGTTCTCAAAAGAGGCGTCAGGAAGGTTAAGGAGAAAAAGGCTGCATTCCAAAAGTATAAAGGAATCACAGAAGGATATATGTTTTGTGATGTTTGTTTCTTCTCCTTCAGTGATTTCAAACCACACTGACTGGTGATCATTGTTCCCAGGTGCTCTCCCACTGTTACCCCATCACACTGTCCCTGTTTCTGAGCACAAACTTCAGTATTGCCTTCTGCTGAGCTGGTTCCTGTGACAGGGTTGAATAAGGCCCTGCCCCATTTGTTACAAAGAGTTAAATGTGGTGATCTGTTCTCTCTCCTTTTCTGTCTCTTGTCTGTGTGGTTACACCACCAAATTTTATTGTAAGACCTAGGAACTGATCACTCAGATGGTTTCACAGTTCTTCATCTCTCGCTATCTCTCTGCTTTCACTTGCTGTTTCTGTTTTCTCCCCTTACATATCTGCATTTATAAAATATATGTGAATCTTTATGTAAAACTGTGTCTGAAATTAGGATCCTTAGATTAAGAAATTGAAAATAGATATACTGTTGAAATGACTGAAAAAGCTATTTGGAACTCAGGGGTTAACCTGAGTTGCAGTTATCAACTGGTCATGGAACTATTGCCAATGAACAGGTCAGGAAGCATAGGATGACCATGAACAGTTTAAAAATTCACAAATAGCATTTTATTTTCTCAGTACCAGCAAAATAAAAACTAAAAATTACACAGTTTAACTATTTACAAAGGCAGTACAAACAGGAAAATTAAAACCATCTTTTGAGGGTATCTCTTAATTCCAAGTTTCACTCTCTCAATCTCTCTCACTCTCCTTGTCTCTCTAGCAAAAGTATCACTGCTCTTTTTATAACTAGCCTTGCCAGGAGCTTGTTATGGATGTTCTGCTTTTCACAGAATGTTCTTGCCAGTTTACAGAATGTTCTTCTCAGTTTCCTTGCAGGTGCAGCAGGACAGTACATAGTCAGTTCTAGATCACTATGTACTGTTCTGCTGCACCTTCTCCCAGTCATGGTTGTCCTTACACAGGTCTCATGGTGGCCAAATGCCCAGGTGCAACTGCAAAATTGCAGCCTCAGATACTCCATCTTGTTTCTAAGGCTCCTCCCATGGCTTTGCATAATGTGACCTCCTTGGTCTGTTTTGTTATTCTACTCCAGTCACCTCCCTGGTTGTCCTTTATCCCTGGTTCTCCTGTTGTCTGCCCTTCCATTCTTTATTCTGCCTATCTACCCCTTTGGTGACTATCTGCATCTTTTGCACAATGCATTGTAGAGATATTTCTTCTTCCTGTACTCTGGTTCCACTGCTACCTATGGGGTGGGCAGTTTGGCACCCTCCTGACCATCATGAAAGATGTGCTGTGTGTGTGACAGGATTGAAACAACAATGGAGGTGAGACAGCACACTGAAGAGAGATTGTTTTCTGGTGGATTGTCATCTCCAGCACTAGTTCTGAACATTCCTGCTCTTGCTGAGACTGTCTGTGCCCCAATGCCTAATCTTATTCAGAGCTGCTTGGTAGGAGGGCTTGGTGGCAAGCAATTAGAAAGTAGAAAGCTCTGTTGGTGCAGGCACAACACTACAAATGCTCATGCCACTAGGAAGAATTGGAACACCTGACCATCCTGAAAGACACACTGCATGTGTTGGCAGGATTGAAACAACAATAGAGGTGAGCCAGCACACTGATGAGAGACTGTTTTCTTGTGAATTTTCATCTCAGAGCACTAGTTTTGACCTTTCTCTGCTCCAAATGCATACAATTTTACTCAAAATTGCTTGGTTGAAGGGTGGCTTGGCAGCAAGCTCAATTGGAATGTAACAAGTTCTGTTGTGGTGGGCGTGGCACTACAACAGCTTATTCTAGTGCACAGCATGAGCTCATGTGTGTAATGGTGCAGTGCCACTCAGTAGCCATTTTCGTTTAACTCATTATACCCCAGGAAGCCATTTTGTGACAGGTAAATCATGGAAAGTTTGGACTGCTGAAGAAGCTATTGAGGTAATGAGTTAACAAAGGTTGTTATTCTTTTTATTATTGTAAGTTCAAGTATAAAATGATTAGAGAATTGTTATTTGGGACAATCATTTTAATATTGGATACATGGGGAGTGAAAGTATGTTTGGGTCAAGAGAATGTTTCCTCTAGTATAATGGTTTAACTGTTGAGTAAAGGTTTTTCTGCCAAATGCTCACATGAGAAAAGTGGATCCATTCAAGAGTTTTGCAGTAAATCCAGTTTCTGGATAAGGACTGTCGACATTCATCTGTATTTTTTTTCAGAAACAACTGTATATAGAAGGGACTCCATAAATGGTTACAAAATTGAGATTTGTTTTTATGAGAAGGGTCATATTGTTACTGTTATTGACTTCTGATAATGTTCATCAAAACCCAGGTCCTTTACCGTAACTTAATTATTATTTTGTTGACTTTGGAGAAAGAAAGCACTTTAGTATACTTCACTCAATGTTAAACATTGTCGACCAAAATTGACCAAATAAGAACCCAGGTTGAAATAACCCATTCTGATACATTTGCCATATCAGAATCATGGTTAACAACAAAGGTTAAGGATTCAGATGTATCCATTAGTAATTACGACATCTACAGAATGGATAGAATTAAGAAGGGAGGGGTAATGATTTATTTAATTTCCCATTATGAAGGGCAAATCAAGTTAACTAAGTCTATTCCAGGTCAATTGGATTTATTGATATTGCAGGTACAAGGACCACAAAGCCTAAATTTAAATCTGGCAGTTTGTTATAGACCCCTCTCGCAGTGCCCACTACAGCATTACAGTCCTTAAGCTCATATATTACCCTTTTTAAAAAAATGAAACTGTGCTTTAGTGGATTTTAATTGAAATATGCTAGTCCCATAGAAATAATTAAATAATCAATTTGCAGCACTGAATCTATCCCAATTAGTCATCTTACCTATCAGACCACACCTCTCTGATTCTGGTAAAATTACGTTTGAATCTTATACTAACAAATAGATCATAAAAATATATTTCGTCAGTACATGAGGGAGATGTAAGTGATCACTGTTATGTTTCATGTATAAGGAAAACCAAAAAGGAAAAGGTACCAAGACAAATAGTTACTGCTAGAAAAATTAATACCTTTTGTGACCAAGCCTATTTAAGAGACATTGCAGATATTGATTAGAAATTAATGTATGTCTGCCCAGATGTTGAAACTGCATGGTCATTTTTCTTAAAATTCCTAAACTGAGGAAACACTACGCCGAACAGTAAAAGAAGGTGACAAGACTTTCTATAGATACATTAGTGAGAGGAGAAAGTCAGAGGGGATTGCTAAGCTTAATGGAGAAAAGGGAGCATGTGAGGAGGAGGACCCTGTAAGGCATCTATCCTAAATAGATACTTTTGCTCAGTATTTACTGAAGAGAAGGTAGGGCAGGGCCCACAGCTCAGCATCATGGACACAGGGGAGGGAGGTGAGCACTACTCCCTCACAAAAGAAAGGGTCCTACAAGAGCTTGCTAAGCTCAGAGTGGATAAGGCAATGGGACCTGATGGCATACATCCCAGGGTACTTAAGGAGCTAAAGGAGGAACTAGCAGAGCCATTAGCAGAATTGTTTAGTGAGTCTCTGAGCACAGGAGAGGTCCCAGAAGACTGGAGAAGGGCTCATGTGATCCACTCCACAAGAGTGGTAGCAGGGAGGAGGCGGGGAACTACAGACCGGTCAGTCTTACCTCAGTAGTGGGCAAGATTATGGAGGCACTCCTTAAGGAAAGGATAGTGCAACACCTGGAATCCATAGGGGCACAGGATCCAAGACAGCATGGGTTTACAAAGGAAGGTCCTGTCAAACTAATCTCATAGATTTCTTTGACTGGGTAACCAGAGTGGTGGACCAAGGGGAGCAGTTGATGTCGCCTACCTTGACTTCAGCAAAGCTTTGACACTGTTCCACATAGAAGATTGATAAATAAGCTAGGTAGGCTCGGGGTGGGTCAGAAGTTGGTCAACTGGGTGGCAAACTGGTTGACTGGCAGAAAACAGAGTGGTGGTAAATGGTATACAGTCAGAAGAGATGCAAGTCACAAGTGGGGTACCTCAGGGATCAGTCCTGGGGCCAGTCTATTCAACATCTTCATTAGTGACCTCGCAGATGGACTAGAGGGTAAGGCTTGTCTGTTTGCAGATGACACCAAGATCTGCAACAGAGTAGATGATCCAGATGGGGTGGGCAGAATGAGAAGAGATCTGGATAAACTAGCAGAATGGTCAGAAGAGTGGCAACTGGGATTTAATGCAAGAAGTGCAAAATCATGCACATAGGGAAGAGAAACCCTGAAGCCACTTATAGGCTGGGAGGAGTTGCTAGCAGTCACAAAGGAAGAAAGAGACTTGGGCATCATCATCACTGATGACCTAAAATCATCAAGCAGACCTCTAAAGCAGTAGGTAAGGCTAGGGGTGTTAGGGTCTATTAGTAGGGGTATCACAAGTCGTAAGAGGGAGGTAAATCCCTCTGTACAAGACATTGGTTAGGCCCCATCTGGAGTATCGTGCAGTATTGGAGGCCACACCTTCACAAGGACATTAACCAAATTGAGGCAGTCCAGAGAGGGCAACCAAAATGGTGCAGGGACTGCATCAGAAGACATATGAGGACAGATTAACGGAGCTCAATATGTATACCCTTGAGCAAAGGAGGGAGAGAGGTGATATGATCGAGACATTTAAACACCTTAAGGGCATAAACAAGGTGAAAGAGTCTAACATGTTTAAATATAAGAAAATAGCAGGACAAGAGGACACAGCATGAGATTAGAGGGAGGCCGATTAAGGGGAATGTAGAAATTCTTTTCACAGAAAGGGTGGTAGATGCATGGAATGGCTTACCACAAGAAGTGGTGGCTATGAATACAGTGCAGGGCTTCAAACAGGCATGGGATAGGCATAAGGGAGCAATACAAATGACTATGAATAGATAGGTCACTGACAGAGCAAGGCCGATGGCACATTTATAAGGTAGAAAAAGAAATGGGCAGACTGGATGGGCCTTGCGGTCCTTATCTGCCGTCAACTTCTATGTTTCTATATGTTTCTATGTAATTGGAGTAATTGAATAACATGCCCGTAACACAAAAGGATGTTATAAAATAAAGACCCAATGGCTTACAAGGGTAAAAAGTTAATAAAAACAAAAGCTCAGTTATGGCAAAGGCAAGAGATCAAGAATTTATTAGATAAGCAGTCTTTAGAGCTATAAGGAATAAATGAACACATGAGATTAGAAGAGCAAAACACGATTATATTAATTACTTTGCAGAGCACACAAGAGATCCAAAATTAACATGGAGGTATAGATTCTCTACATGGAAACTGGTTTCATCTTCTTTACCTTTAGAATTTAATTATGGGAGGAAACCTTATGTAGTGCTATGGATTAAGTGGCAGCGTTTAATTCATTTTTTCAGATGCAGGACAAACATTTGATAGGGAACACCCAAGTTTAGCCCCACCACAATTAGACACTGATTTCACAGAAAAGTTTGATAGGCCTTTTTTGTTTTCATGAAACAACAGAAGTTGAATAGTGAAACAACTGCAAACATTGGGTACTAGTAAAGGGACAGGATGTGATGGAAGTTCCCAGTCTTTCTTAAAATTGCATCACATTTAATATAATGACATTTAGCTTATTTGTTTAATGTTTCACTTCATAGTTTTGACATACCATTGGATTGGAAGACAGCATTCATTACTCTGATTTTAAAGGTGGTGATCCTACTGAACCAAACTCATATAGACCAATATCAATATTATCAATGTGTAAAGATGTTTGAAAAACTTTTGCATAAACAGTTGATTCATTACTTCATAAAATGTAATGTAATTACACATTTACAATTAGGTTTTAGGAAAGGTCATAATACTACCCATATGATCTCAAAAGTGGTGGACAATGTGTTGAATGCCTTCTGCAGAAGAACCAGTGTTTCAACAATTTATTTGGACCCATCAAAGGCATTCAGCACTGTCCACTACATAATTCTACTTAACTGTCTGAAGTTAGCTGGACTTGGCTCTACAGCCATGTCTTGGTTGGTTCATATCTGACTCAAAGGACCCAATGGTTTGAGGTGGGCGGAGCCTGTTCAGATAAAATATTGATGAACATGGGCATACTGCAAGGTTCAGTGTTCTGACCCTTGTTATTTTTATTATATGTCAATGTTGTTCCCAGACAATGATCTCTCCTGACATAAATATGCATGTATGCAGATGATACAATTATGTATTTTACAGGGAAGGGCACAAATACAGCAATAGATGTACTATATAACAATTTTCTTGGCGTCCAGCAGGAGCTTATGGGGCTGTGACTTCTGCTGAATAAAAAGAAAACGCAGTGGATGTTGTTTGAAAGGAAAAGTAGTAATAAATCTATTAGCAGGATGTGTACACTGTTTCAGGAGTTGCAATAAGTTGAGTATACTCTTATAAATATTTATGTTTATCACTTGACAGTAAATTGAATTTTAATTTACATATCAAAGTATTCTTAACAAACTAAAGGGCTTCTCATTTTTTTAAGAAATAAATAATATTTTAATTTGGTAGTTAGAAGATCATTGGTTACATATTTATTTGTTTCTGTGTTAGATTATGGTGATATTGTTTATGAAGTAGCAAGTAGTACTTTATGAGGAACACTTGAACTATTATAAAATAGTGCTTTACATTTTATTACAAATCTTCCTGTAGTACTTTTTGATGTACATTGTACAGCACAGCTAGAATTATTTCATTGTCAAACCATAGAGATCTGCACTGGAATTTGTTTGCTTATAAATTTATTACACAGACATTGCCCTCATATTTATTGTGTGTATTAAAAATGAAAACTTTACATAAATATTCATTGAGATCAAAAACAGGGATCTCTTGTCTTGCTCCAAGAAGTAGTACTTGTTATGGGAATAAGACATTAGCTAATATGGGTTCCAGAACTTGGTATAGACTAAGTAAACAAAAGTTCAAGTATTACTTCCAATTGGATGTTTTAGAACAGCAATACTTAGTTTGTATAACAAAATTGTAATTGGTATGGAAAATGTTATAATCTAACAACATCAGCTAATTTATTTGTGATACAAATTGTTTTTATATGTTATGTATACTGTATGTTTTTTATGAATTTGTTTTATGTAATGGGCACAGTTGCAAATGAGATTGTAATCTCAAATTGCTGTCCTATAAGTATGAATCTGATCTGCCTCTCCCCACCCAGCCAGTTTAAATGCTTGTCCATGTAGCATTTAAACTTTTCATTAGTGCTTGGATTCCCTCAGGATGGACACAGGCCACTGAGCTTGAACAAGCTTCCATACCTCCAGGTGGGTCCCCAGTTATCAATGAATCTGAACCCTTCCTTGCAGCACCAGCTCTTCAATCGAGGAATCAACAAAGTCCAAGAGGTAGCATCTATCAAAAAAGTGTGCAAGAACAATAAGGCGCAATTAGAAGATGGGAGTGGCTCAGAGGTAATTTGATGAAGTATTTTTTCACAGAGAGGGTTGTGGATGCATGGAACAGCCTTCCAGAGGTGGCTGTGAGTCAAAACAGTGGTGGAATTCAAGCATGCATGGGACAGTCATAAGGCAATTCTAGAGGGGTGGGGGTAGGAAGAAGTAGGCTGCTGGTTGCTAGGATCTGCAGCTTATCAGTAGGTGAAATGGGCAGACTGGTGGGCCAAGCGGTCCTTATCTGCCATAAAATTCTATGTTTCTATGTGTTAAAGTTCCAGGTACAGGTATCCCGTGCTCTCCCATGCCTCTCAAATGTAGTATGTCCAAGAAGGTGATGGCTGTAGCTACTTGCTTGAGACCCTTGCACAATTTTCTAAACTCTTCCAGAACTTTCTTTGGCTCCTCATTTGCCAGGTCATTAGTTCCTAGGTAGATAATGACATCCAGTTCTCCTTCCTGTGTTGCCTCCTGGTGATCCACAGGATCTTTCTCCCATCAGTCCATACCATGGCACCTGATAGGCACCTCAACTCCTGTACTCCCCTTGCATGTTACTAGCTTGATCACCCAGACAATAGAGTCATAGAAACATAGGAACATGGAGTTTGATGGCAGATAAGGACCCTGGCCCACCCAGTCTGCCCATTTCCCTACCAATTGATAAGCTGCAGATTCTAGTTAACCAACAGCCTACTTCCTGCAACCCCCACTATAATTGCCTTATGTCTGCCCCATGCGTGTTTGAATCCCCTACTGTTTTAGACCCCACAACCTCTCCAGGAAGGCAGTTCCATGGTCTACCACTCTCTCTGTGAAAAACAATTTCCTCACATTACCCTTTGTGCCGTCCCCCTCTAACTTTAAATTGTGTCCCCATGTTCTTTCACATCTCTTTTCTGAAAGATGTTACCTCCTGGACTTTGTTGATTCCCTTGAGGTACTTAAAAGTTTCTATCATGTCCCTCATCCATCCTTTCAATCAATCAATCAATCAATCAATCAAGTCTTTATTTAACCAGGTGTTCATCATTGAGCAGAAGCTCTTTTGCAAGATGGACCTGGGTGGAGCATGAGCAATTGCATATACAGGTCAACACAGGTATTTACAAGGCAATACAGATAATACTCATCAAGGGTATACATATTAAGCTGTCTCAGTCTCTCTTCATATGGTTTCTGATGTAGACCCTGCACCATTTTAGTTGCCCTCCTCTGGACTGCTTCCATCCTGTCTATGTCCTTGCATAGATGAGGTCTCCAAAACTGCATGCAGTACTCCAGATGGGGTCTCACCAACTGTCTGTAAAGAGGGATACCCACTTCTCTTCTTCTTTGTGATGCCCTCCCTATGCATCCCAGTATCCCCTGGCTCTCCTTACTGACTTCTCACATTGCTTACCCACCTTTAGGTCATCTGATATGACTACACCCAGATCCCTTTCCATTATTGTTGTTGTTAGTACCTCCCTGCTATTGTGTACTCTCTTCTCCTGGATTTTATTTCCTAGCTGCATTACTTTGCACTTCTTTGCATTGAATCTAAGTCGCCATATTTCGCACCATTCCTCCAACTTGCCAAGTTCCTTCTCATCCTTTCTACCCCCTTGTGTATCAACTCTGTTACAGATCTTTGTGTCATCTGCAAGAGGCATACCTTTCCTTTCAGACCCTCTGCAATGTCACCTATAAAGACATTAAAGAGGACTAGACCCAGTACTGAGCCCTGAGGTACTCTACTAGTAACCCCTTTTCTTCTGAATGTGTTCCATTCACTATTACCTACTGTGTCCTGTTGTGCAACCAGTTTGCTACCCAGGCTACCACCCTAGGACCAACTCCCAGGCTGGCTAACTTGATTATTAATCTTTTCTGGGGACTGTGTCAAATGCCTTGCTAAAGTTCCCCACATCACTTCCTCCTCCTCTGGGGTCCACTACTCCCCCACTGAGGTCACCTGCTTGGTTGACCTCCACATCCTTCCATTCCACTTCTCCAGGTACCTCAGTCTATTTGTCCCTGTTTGCCAGTACAGAATATGAGTTCTGGCAGTCAATAGGATTTAGGATGTGCTCTGACCTGACCATCCTTACCCTTCCTGAGCCCACCATTGTCCAAGTGCTCCTCATTCTTGGCATCCTTTAAGACAGCAGCATTAGACTGGGAGGTCTCTGAATGGGGTGAAGGTATTCCTTACCTGGTTTACCTCCATTCTGAGTCTGGCTACCTCATCCCACAGTCTAGAGAGATGCCTGAAGATAGGGCACCCTCAGCATCCAGAAAGTCTGCCTGAATATGGCTGCCCCACATAAACTGCATTGCACTATTCCTCACATTATTTTGCATTTATACAGTTATTCCACTATTTGTGTAATTACACTATTACACTGTTTGTCTGTTAGCTATTGCACTAGTTGTCTCTGTCTGAAGCCCTCCTTCTAGTTCTCCCAGATGTTTAGCTATCCTTCTAGGTCCCACTGTTTGTTTTTTTGGAAGTATTTTTACTTGATGTCTTTTTTTTATAATTTACACTTCAGTAGTCACTGAGCTGACTGCACTTCTACATTACTGCTACTTGTTGTACTGAGGGTGGGCTAACACTCCTTGTGCCCCTCCTACTCAACAGCTCCTGCTATTCCCTGTACTTGGTCCCTCTCAATCAGATTTAAAGGGCATTTAATTAACAGTGGGAGCAGGGGGGAGGGTGGGAAAAATCTGCACCAAGTGAAAAGGCAGAGAAATAACAGCTCCATTTAAATCACACCAAAGTACATTTCAAATTTTCAACAGCAAGTTAAAACAGCCCCACTTAAGTCACACCAAAATAGGTTTCAAATTTTCAACAGCAAGTGAAAATTGCAAGGAAATAACATCCCACTTAAATCACACCAAAATAGGTTTCAAATTTTCAACTGCAAGTTAAAACAGCCAAGACATAACATCCCCACTAAAAGCACACCAAAGTTGGTTTGAAATTAGAAGAAATGGGTTTCTAATTCAATTAAATAACAACCTCACATACTGTAAATCACACAAAAGGTATATTTTCAACAGCAAGTAAAACAGCAAGGAAATAACAGTTCCACGTATATCTCACCAAACTAGGTTTCAAATTTTCAACAGCCACTACAAAACAGCCAAGAACTAACAGCCTCACTAGAAGCATACTAAAAGTGGTTTGAAATTAGAAGAAATAGGTTTCTAATTCAAAGAACTAACAGCTTTACTTAAATCACACCAAATAGCTTTTACATTTTCAACAGCCACAAAACAATTCCCTGTTAGCCACTTATAAGAAATTAAAAATCAACCTGCTACCAAGAGAAATCAACAATAACCAATAAAAATAAAAAGCAGGAATGAGCAGTTACTGCACTACAGAGCCGAAAAATAGGAAAACATAGTCAACATTTTCACAAATTGTATTATGCATATTTGACATTATACTAAGTTTTGTCTCCTTTGTTTGTATTCATCTTCATTTTCCCTGGCCTCACCTTTAAACAATTCTCAGTAAAGTGTGCCTTTCCAGGTTACTAAATTTTACAGACTCAAAAGCACAGAATGTAAGTTGAAGTCTCTGCTAAAAATAAGAAAAATGAATAGAAAGCCAAGCTAGGGAGCTAACTATACTTAAACAAGCTTGGAGAAATGTACACAATCCCACAGAGATAATATCAGGCTGGTAGGAATTCCCAAGGGACTGAAAGTGTGGACTACCTGCACTTTTAACAAAAATGGCTGTCTAAAGTCTTGGGAGACAATCTCCTGAAAACAAAAGAGCTACAGTAGACAGAGTGCATACAGATGAGAACAATCCTATTAAACACCACCACCTTCAAAATGAAGAGTAACCTTTAAGTAAAGCAAGAGTGGAGTTATGTTTATAAACTAATGAGATGATGATGTAAGAATTTCCAAACATCATGTCAGTTGTCTTGGGAAAAATTAAAGCTTTCTCTGTGGTGTAAAGTTTGCTAAATGAATAAAGGATTCACTTTACTTTGTTGTCTCCTGCAATACATAAAATGTGTCTTCAGGGATACATACACACACATTCCAGTTTTAGACAGGAAGGGTTATCAAAGAAAGACTGCTTAAGGACCAACCCTGGTGGCTTTACCAAACAGAAATCAAGACCTCAAGATGATGGCAGCAGAGAAAAATATCAACATTATTGGAGGATCCTACCAGCTGTTCATTAGCATCATTATTTGACTAGCAACAGTGGAGAAAACATGAAAAGAGGGTTATAGAAAACACTGAAGAGAACAGAGAAATGTCCTCCTGCACAAGATGGAACCCAACATGATAAGCAGTAGATGGATGGATAATTAAATGATCACCAGCTGGAATATTGCCTGGATAAGACATTAAGATATCAAATTAACCCATGGGATGGGGTAAGAAAATGAAGAAAAGTGGGAAAATATAAAGAAGTTTATGAGACATGTGTCTGAATTAGGAATTAGAAAATAGTTCTCAAGATAATTATTGGGCTCTTTAGGTTTAAGGCAATTCTAGTGTAGGGGTAGTAGGAAATAGGCTGTTGGTTAACTAGAATCTACAGCTTATGCATTAGGTAGGAAATGGGCAGACTAGGTGAGCCAAGTGGTCCTCATCTGCTGTCAAATTATATGTAAGATTAAGGGAACATATTATATAGTGATATATCTTCCAGATAAATAGTAATTATATTTTGTTATAAAAACTAGAGACATGGAGTGATTTTGCCTTGATTCTCACCAGTTTTTGTATTAAGTACAGGGTACTAGGTCCCTAATGTTGTGCTATAAAATGGGAGGGATGGCATTAGGGATAATGAACTTGGGAGGTAAAGTAAAGGCCATAGGTATTTTCTCTACACACAATTTTACTTCCTTATCAAGTTTACGTTTAGGCACAGAGGTAGAGGGGTGTGGGTAGATCAAGTACCTGTGCCTCTATGACAGTTAGTGTTTGAAGTGGGATTTACACCATGCATGCACTAAGCCTTGAGTTTTGTATGTGGGTACTAGAACTGGCACCAGGGAATCATAGACGAAAATGTGGATCCTGCAACAGCAAGCCCAGGAGTGATGACTAAGATATTGGCAGCCAAACTAGAAGCAGAAACAAAAGTCCAATCTAAGATTGTACAGCCGGCACCAGAGAGGAAAGAAAAGAAGAGTTAGGGAAAGTACATGAAAACATGTCTGCCTTCTTCAAATGGTGAGCAGTTCAACAAATACCTGGTCTGACAAGGGTGGCCAGACAAGAATCCAGTAGATGCGTGTCTAGAATAGGCATGACCACCAAACAGATGGCAGAAGGTAGGGTGCCTAATAGAAACACTATGGTGTGCAGAGATATGATTTTGGGCAAGTGGAAAAATTATACAGATGGTGAAAACCTTAACAGAACTGGTGAACTGGCACATAAAACATTGGACGGAGGCTGAGCAGAGATACCCAGGGCCTGAGTAATCCACCAAGTGAAGTACTGTGAGTCCACAAGGAAAGACTAGCCCATTTACAAGTCAGAGAAGGTTGAAAAGTGAGGAGAGGCCCATTTGTTGCAAACAGTGGCCTGAGGGGGGTCCAGTTAAAGTGCAAAGAACCAGTTTAGAGCTGTGATACCCAAGGAGAAGATGGAGCATTTGGAGCTGCTTGTATTTCCAGGAGTGACCTTGTTAATCCAGAATTGGAGATAGAGGAATGCCTCATGCTGGGACATGGAAGTTCAGGTGGATTGGTGCAGAGACTGTCAATGAAGAGGTGCTAGATCATGGTGGAGAAGAAAGGAAACCCTGAGATCATGTGACCTGAGATGACGGCATGGCTCCTTGAGTAGAATGGTAGAAAGGTGAGAAAATAGCCTGTGAGGCAGCAGAAGGGCAAATCGTTTTGCTAAACCAGGGATTCCTGGAGATTTAGACACTGAGGTAAGATGCAAAATGGGATATACATGTTTACAGATTATACCAGTTTGTGGAAAGTATTGATAGTATAGTAAGTGGTTCTTGAGTGGTTAACAGAGCACATCCCGATACATTGTCAAAAGGAGGTGCAATTCAGGTTGTGATCCAACTACAGCTTAAACAATATTGAAGTGCAGGTGGTTGTTCCACCAAATGTTGATGCAGGTGATACAGTGGGCAAACACTGATCACAATAGGAAACATCTAAGTAAGCTGAAACTTTGGCAAACTTTTGACACATTTGTATAGGCCAGGTTTCCATAGGCAGGTACATAGAAACACAGAAACACAGATGTTGATGGGAGATAAGGACCACAAGGCCCATCCAATCTGCACATTTGTTCTACCTTATGAATGTGCCATATGCCTTTACTCTGTCAATGGCCTATCTATTCATACTCATCTGTATTGCTCCATTATGCCTCTCCCATGCCTGTTTAAAGGGCTGCACTGTATTCATATACACAACTGCCTGAGGTAGGCGTTCCATGCAACCACAACAATTTCTGTGAAATGATCTTCTCACATTACCCCTTAATTGGCCTCCTTCTAATCTCATGCTGTGTTCTCTTGCCATGCTGTTTTTCTTATAGTGAAACATGTTAGACTCTTTCACCTTGCTGATGACCTTAAGATGTTTAAATGTTTCAATCATATCACCTCTCTCCTCCTTTGATCTAGGGTATACATACTGAGCTCCGTTAATCTATCCTAATATGTTTCTGATGTTGTCCGGCACCATTTTGGTAGTCCTTCTCTGGACTGCTTCCATTTTTTAATGTACTTGTGCAGGTGCAGCATCCAGTACTGCACACAGTACTCCAGGTGGGGCCTAACCAGTGTCTTATAAAGAGGGATGATTGCCTTCCTGTTATGACTAGTGATATGCCTACTAATACACCCCAACATCACTCTAGCCTTACCTACTAGTTTAGTAGTCTGCTTGGATGATTTCAGGTCATCTGTGATGATAATGCCCAAGTCCCTTTCTCCTCTTGTGATTGCCAAAACCTAGGTGGCTTCAGGGTTTCTGTTCCCGACTGTATATGCATGATCTTGTACTTCTTTGCACTAAACCCCAGTTGCCACTCCTTCAACCATTTTGCCAGTTTATCCAGATCTCTTCTCATTCTGCCCACCCCATCTGGATCATCTGCTCTGTTGCAGATCTTAGTGTCACCTGCAAACAGACAAACCTTACCTCTAGTCCATCTGCAATGTTACTGATAAAGATATTGAAATGTACTGGCCCCAGGACTGATCCCTGAGGAACCCCTTGTGACTTGCATCTCTTCTAACTATATACCATTTACTACCACTCTCTGTTTTCTGCCTGAAACCAGTTTGCCACCCAATTGACCAATGTCTGACCCACCCTGAGCCTACCCAGCTAATTAATCAAACTTTAATGTGGAACAATATCTAAAGCTTTTCTGAAGTCAAGGTAGGCAACATCAACTGCACCCCTTGGACCAGCATTCTGGTTACCCAGTCAAAGAAATCCATGAGATTGGTTTGACAGGACCTTCCTGTTGTAAGTCCATGCTGTCTTGGATCCTGTACTCCTGTAGATTCCAGATGTTGCACAATCCTTTCCTTAAGAGTGCCTCCATAATCTTGCCCACAACTGAGGTAAGACTGACTGGTCTGGAGATCCCTGCCTCCTCTGTGCTACCATTTTTGTGGAGCGGGATCACAGGAGCCCTTCTCAGCCTTCTGGGACCTCTCCTGTGCTCAGAGGCTCACTAAACAGTTCTGCTAATAGTTCTGCTAGTTCCACTATTAGCTCCTTTAGTACCCTGAATGTATGCCATCAGGTCCCATTACCTTGTCCACCCTGAACTTTGCTAGCTCTTTTAGGGCCCTTTCATTTTTAAGGGACTAGTGCACCTCCCTCCCCTGTGTCCATGGTACTGAGCTATGGGCCCTGCCCTACCTCTTCCTCAGTAAATAAACAGAAGTATCTATTTAGGATAGATGCTTTTCTTTGGTCCTCCTCCACAGACTCCCCTTATCCCCTTTGATCTTTGCAATACCCTCTGGACTTTCTCCTTTCACTAATGTATCTATAGAAAGTCTTGTCCCTCCTTCTTTTACTATTTGTGCTAGTGTTTCCTCAGTTTTGGCTTTAGCCTGCCTTACTGTATTCCTGCTTCTTTAAGGGAAGTTTGGTATGCCTCCTATCTTCGTTCTGCTGCATTCCTTATATTTACTGAAGGCCAGCCTTTTGGCTTTGACCTTTCTGCTACTGTTTTTGAGAACCAAAGTGGTTTCCTCCTTTTTGCTCTTGCATTTCGCTTTAACACAATGGGATGTTGCTTCAAGTATTACATCCCTAATGCTCCTTACCTGTATTTCTTCTTGCCAGGGCTAGCTTAACTATGTTGGCCTTCTTATCAAAGTCAGCTCATCTGAAGTACCATATTTTTGGCTTGGAATGGGATGATTTAGTTCAAGTGGCCAAATTGAACCATACCATGTAATGGTCACTGGCCCCATGTGACCTTCTACCTGGAGATCTGTGAGCCATTTCCCATTAGTCAGTACTAGATATAGGATACCCTGTCTCTTGTGGGTTGTTGTACCAGTTGATGAGCCCTCCTCCTGCAGGGAATCCACTATGTGTCTAGTTTTGATGGATGTTTCTGCTTGTAATGACCAGTCTGTATCTGGCATGTTGAAGTCTCCCATTATCAGAACCTCCCTTTAGCGGTCATGTTTTGTATATCTTCTAACATTAATGTGTCTATGTCATCCCCTGGTTGGGAAGGCTTGTAGACAACCCCAGTTCATATAGATGTCCTGTTTCCTGTTTCCCAGGTGACCCACAGTTCTGTTGGGTCCTTGTGTGTTTTCTGAATTTCTGTAGCTTTGATATCTTCCTTGACATAAAGGGCTGCTACACCCTCCCCTCTTTTTGCACCTTTATCTCTTCTGATCAGTACTTAGCCTGGTACTAAAGTCTCCCAAGTTTGGTAACTGGTGAACCATGTCTAGCTAATGATTACTATATCAAATTTAGCCTCTGTCATTGTTGCCTGCAGGTCTGGCATCTTGTTTCCAGACTGTGATCATTTGTATACATGATTTTCCATTGGCCAGATTTCAGTGTGTTAGTTGTTGGACGAGGTCCGTGTTTCCCTGTGTGTTGTGTGGGAGCCAGACCTTTTTCCTTACCTGGTGATGCAAATAAACTACAAACATGCTGAACTCCTCCTTGATCACTAGCTGAGATGGGTAGGAGTGGTCTTCCCATTCAACGTATCTGGTGTTGCACCCTTTCCCATTTGCTAGTTTACATATTCTGCATAGACATCAAACTTCTGCCACAATGCACTGATTCCTTCTTAGTCAGATGCAGTCCATCAAATTTAAAGAACCTTGCTCCCAAAATTGTTTCCAGTTACCTACAAATTTGTGTCCTTTTTCCTGGCACCAGCCCTTAAGCTACATGTTTATCTCCCCTTTCTCCTCTACTCTGACCTTCTGTTCATCTGCCTCCTTCCAGTCTGGCAGCATCTCAAAGAAGAAGATGCTAGACACAATGGATGACATTTTGTCTCCCAACCTGGTCAGGTGTTTCTTGGTCTCCACAACTGACTAGCTGGTGAGATCATTAGTCCCTGTGGGTACCAGGATATCAATGTTTTCTCCTGCTTCCTGCATGATTTTAGCAATGCAGTCAGTGTCTCCACGCTGATGTATGTGGGATACATCTGACCATTACCCACAGCTGGAGTAGATATCAACTCCCGAATCATGGTGTCTCCTATGAGCAGATAATATTCTTCAGGTGAAGCTACCGCTGGCTAGAAGCTGCAATACTGAACACAGGATTTGCAATAAAGTGAGTTGTGCTTACAACAGAAGGAGGTGAACCTTACAATTGTCTTTGGTTTGTAGTAGATATTCTGCAGGTGGAGGCTACTTCTAACTGAAAGGTGAAATAAGGAACTTAGAATTATCAGGAAAAGACAGTCTTTAAAGCAACAGAGGAGGTGGATCTAGCTTTTCTTTGTTACAATTCTTAAGATTTTCAGTGCAGGAAGAGTTTAAAGCTCAGCTGACTTATTTTGGGGCTGAATGCTTTCAGAGCACAAACCACCAGGCTGTTTTGGGGCTGGGAGGTTTACCTGTGTCTGACTTGGATGTTTGAATTTTTCTCTGTTTGATTAGCAGGGTATTTTCTCTGTCAAATTGTTGTGTATGGCATTTTGCTGACAGGAAGGCACTCATTGCAGCAGTGGGTCAGAGCTTTAGCTGATTGTTTTGTGAGGGCACAGTTTAGGCCCAACCCCTGCACACCCCTCACCCCACCCACCCTCAAAATACTTCTTTATACCTGGGGCTCTGACATCATTTCCTCAATAATGCAAGGAGCATATCACTGTCATATCCTCTCTAGCACACTGCAGTGACAATATAAGCATACACATTGTGTAATATATATATTTCTATATAACAAACCAATCCACACACACAAAAGTAGATAAACATGTGGGGAGTAGTGCAATGTAATGGCTGTGGGGCAGCAGTCTTCCAGGAGTCTTTCTAGAGGCTGAGATGCTGCCCTATTTGTAGACAACTCTGCCCTGAGGAGGAAGTTGCCTATCTTCAGGTCACACTGGACAGTAGTAAGGGAACCTTCCCCAGGCCACACTGGACAGTAGGAAGGGAACCTCCCCATCCAGGGAGCACCAGAGCCACCACCACTACCTCAGAGGTTGTGAAGAAGACACAGCAGTTGGACCACAGTTGGCTCAGAGAATGTGAGAATGGTTGAATAGAGGCATACCCAGTCAGTTGTTCCACCCACAATCCATATACCATTCTGAGGAGCATAGCTCCCTATGGATGCACCCACAGAGGAGACTAAGGAGGCTGAGGACAACTGTCACAAGGGAGGCCCACATGAAGGAGGCAGAGGACACCACAGGAAAGGAAGCAGCTCCTGGTGGGGACTCAATTATTAGGGGATAGAACTGGGGAGCAGGAAAACTGAAATAAGGTGCCTGCCTGGTGCCAAAGCTTGGAGGGACAGGAAGCATCCTAAGGATCACGAGAACAGCTGTACGGAGTCTGAGCTGGATGTCATTGTCCACCTAGGGATAAATGACTTGGCTCATCATGATATTAAAGCAGTGCAGGAGGACTTTGTAGAGTTGGGGAAGGGCATAAGACAAGTAGCACACACAGTATCCTTCTCAGAGGTGCTACCTGTCAATGGCATGGGTGAGGCGAGGTACTTTGCACCATGCAGTTTAATGAATGGTTGAAAAAATGTAGTGGAGCACAGGGCTTTGGCTTCATTGGGGACTGGGGTTCCACCTGGAGGGACACCAGCTTATACTGGCAGGATGGTCTGCATCTGTCCAGGAAGGAACAAGTCTTTGAGCAATCAGTTTAAATGCTTCATGGCAAGCTTTTAAACTAGTCGGGGCGCACTGATAAGCAGCAGGAAAATCCCAGCCTCTACCTACAAAAACAGGGTACTAAATGAGAAAAAGACTGAGGTAGAAAGGTCAGTGGGGATGCTGCAACAGAAGGTAATGCCATCAAAAATAGAGAGCAATGAGTACCAATGCCCATAGTCTGAGTAACAAGCTTCCTGAATTAGTGGCCTTGATGGAGGAGGAACATCTGGATATCGTGGCAGTCACAGAAACATGGTACACACAAAACCATGACTGGGATGTAAACATACCAGGATAAACTATCTACAGGAGGGACAGGTAGGGTAAAAGAGGAGGAGGAGGAGCTTTACATGAGGGAAGGAATCAAAACAACAGAACAAAAGGGTAAACAGGAGGAGAAAAAGCACTGGGGTAAATTTGGAGACAGACAATGGCACCAAAATCTGCAAAGGGTTGTATACAGATCCCTTCTCAGGGGAGGAAATGGACAAGGAAATGATAGAAAGTATACTTAGAATGGCAGAAAAGGGAGATTTTGCTGATGGGTGATCTGAATATGCCAGATGTTAACTAGAGTGCAGTTGCAGCAGCCACTTTGAAGAGTGGGTTATTCTAGATGCCCTACAGGGGCATGCCTAGACAACTAGTATTGGAGCCCACTCAAGAGGGAGCAATCTTAGACACAGTTCTCTCAAATGGTGATGGAGAGAGGATCACAGATGTGAAGTAGATAGCCATCTGGGAACTAGCGACCATCGAACAGTATGGTTCACAATAAACACAGCAATAGAGTCGAGCCATACAAGGCAAAACTACTGGACATTAGGAGGGCTGACTTTGCCAAAATGGGTGAGTGCCTAAGAATGCAATAGCAAATGGGCAGGAAGGAGGGTGGAAGAACAATAGGAATAATAAAATTGCCATCACAAAGCTAACAAGCCTTTGTGTGAAACAAATAAACAAAATGACATAAGAAACCACTATGGTTCTCAAAGGAAGTGGCAGTGATGGTTCAAGAGAAAAGAAAGCATTCAGGAAGTACAAGGAATCACAGAAGGAGAAGGACAGAGAACTGTATCAGTTAAAGCAAAAGGAAGCTGGGAAGGCAGTCAGAACTGCAATGGCCCAAACCAAGGAAAAGATAGCCAACTCAGTTAAGAAGGGGATACAACCTTTATAGGTATATCAGGAGCAAAGGAAGAACAAGGAGGGATAATGAAAATTAATAAAGGGAGGGAGGGTGGGCAAAGGGTGACTGTAAAAGGCAGATATTCTAAACAAATATTTTGCTCAGTATTTACAAATGAAGAGGGGAGGAATCTAAAACAAACAGTTGAAACACTCTGGATACAGAAGTTGATACCAGCCAATTTACAGAAGAAAGGGTTCTGAAAGAACTCTTAAAACTGAAGGTGGACAAAGCAATGGGGCCTGATGGATTCATCCCAGAATTCTAAAAAACTAAGGGTAGAACTAGTGACACCACTGACTACCCTCTTTAACAAATCATGGGAGGATGGGGTGGTACCCGAGGACTGGAGAAGGGCAGATGTGATCCCCTTCACAAAAGTGGGAGCAAGGCAGAAGCAGGAAACTACAGACCTGTTAGTTTAACCTCAGTAATAGGAAAATGATGGAATCACTTCTGAAGGAAAGAATTGTTGAGTATCTAGAGGCCAGAGGGCACTGGGACCCAAGGCAGCATAGATTCACAGAGGAAGGTCATGCCAGATGAATCTATAGATTTCTTTGACTGGGTGACCAAAGTAGTAGATCAGGGAGGGACTGTGGACATGGTCTACATAGACTTCAACAAGGCATTTGACACAGTCCCACATAAAGATTAATATACAAGTTAGCCAGCCTGGGAGTGGGTCCCAAGATGACAGACTTGGTAAAAGAATTGGCTGGAGAATAGGACACAGAGAGTAATAGTAAATGCAGTCTACTCTGAAGAAAGGGGTTACTTGTGGGATACCGCTAGGGTTCAGTATTAGGACCCGTCCTCTTCAATGTCTTTATAAGTGACATTGCAGAGGGACTAGAAGGAAAGTATGTCTCTTTGCAGATGACACAAAGATCTGCAACAGAGTTGATGCACAAGGTGGGGTGGAAAGGATGAGAAGGACTTGGCAAGGTTAGAGGAATGGTCAAATGTATGGCAGCTTAGATTCAATGCTAAGAAGTACAAGGTAATGCACCTGGGAAACAAAAACCTGTGGGAAGAGTACACAATGGGGGTGAGATACTGACAACAACAAAATGGAAAGAGACCTGGGGTAAACATATCAGATAACCTAAAGGTGGGCAAGCAATGTGAGAGGGCAGCAAGGAGGGCTGGGGGATACTGGGATGCATAGAAAGAGGCATCACCAGTAGAAAACAGGAAGTTATTATCCTCTGTACAGACAGCTGGTCAGACCCCATCTGAGTACTACATGCAGTTCTGGAGGCCAAATCTCAAAAGACATAGACAGGATGGAAGCTGTCCAGAGGAGGGCAACTAAAATGGTGCAGGGTCTGCACCGGAAGACATAGGAAGAGAAACTTAAGGAGCTTAATATGTATAGCCTCGAGGAAAGGAAGGAGAGAGTCATGATAGAAACTATCAAGTACCTGAAGGAATCAACAGAGTCCAAGAGGGTAGCATCTTTCAAAAGAGGTGTGCAAGAACAAGGGGCACAATTTTAAGATGGGGGTGGCTCAGAGGTAATTTAAGGAAGTATTTTTCACAGAGAGGTTGTGGATGCATGGAACGGCATTCCAGAGGAGGGTGCAGAGTCAAAAACAGTGGTGCAATTTAAGCATGCATGGGACAGTCATAAGGCAATTCTAGGGGTAGGAGTAGGAAGAAGTAGGCTGCTGGTTAACTAGGATCTGCAGCTTATCCACTAAGTAGGAAATGGGCAGACTGGGTGGGCCAAGTGGTCCTTATCTGCCGTCAAATTCTATGTTTCTATCAGAATTGTTTTGTATGTAATTTTGCATTTTTGTTTTGGTCCCTGTTTTGTGTGAGTTTTTTGTGCTGGCTCTTGTACTGCAGTGTCCTGTTCTGCCGTGTCCTCTGCCCCTTTGTTTGATTTCAGAGATGAGGCCGATACCTATTTGTAGTTTTATATGGTTTGCAGAGGTGATATGTTGGAGATCACTGAGTGATGGGGCACCAGATTTGCCCCTCCTAACCTCTTGTCAACCTTCCAGACCAACTACCCTCTGCAGTTGAGGTGCTATTCTTGGATGTTAGTAAAATGGCGGGCAGTTCTTATAATGTATTTCCTCCTGAATATGAAATTTGAGGCATGCAATCTCTGCCAATGCTGCCTGGAGCTGAGCCCTAGATCTCCAATGGTCCAGTATGTAGAACAGTTTCCTAAATCCTGTATAACTGCTCTTTGAAAATTATCCCACAGTACCTGCAGTTAATAATATCCATTCTAGATGAGTTGTTGGGTTTATAACTTGGTCAGAGTAATTGAAAGGAGGAAAATGAAAGTCTGATTTTGTGTTTTGTTTGTTGTTGTATAACTTGCTATAACAAGTTAAATCACTTGTGCCTCTGTAAATGAGGTCACTGTGTGATACCCTCTGATCCTCCTCTTCCTGCTTTTCTACAAGAAATGTCACAACTATGCTTCCATGTAAAGGAGTGTAGCGTGGTGTGTTTTGGTATGGGGTAGGTGGCTGGGCTCTTCCCTGCAGAAAAGAAGAACCACGGACAAAAGAAACAAGGAGATATGAGCAGAAACAATTAACCAAAACAATGATAAAAAGCCACAAATTATAAGCACCACCTATAATAATTTCACAGGAGATATACCCTGTAAAAACACATTGCTACATAGAAAAATAAGCAGTAACAGAAGATATGCCTTGCAAAAACAATTTGAATCAGAAGATTACAGCAGTAATCTGTAGGCACACTCGTCATAATGCAGCAGAAAATATACCCTGCAACAACAATCTGAATCAGAGAAAATAAGCAGTAAAATGTTAGCAACAAACAATAATGACCCCTGTGAGTGCAAAGAAAATAACACACAGTAAATCTGTCTAACCAAAAGAAGCCTTACTCTTTTTCCTTGCTCTGATAAAGTTCCTTGCTCTGTCATTACAAGCAACCTAGAAGAAAAGAGTTCAAGTGAAGCTAGGTGCCTTGCCAGAAAACCTACTACAGATCCTGCTGTGCCTGCCAGTTAATGCTGGCTGTAGCCCCTAACAAAAAGGTGTGGATACCTCTAACAAAAATGTTAACTTCCCAAACACCAGGAGAAGCAGAAGGCCAACAAAGGAAGATCACCTGGGAAAGAGATGACTTTCTGTAGAAACTACTTGTGTTTCCTCCAGGGCTGGGAGAGACATAAAGAAAATAAATAAATGTGTAATAAACAGTGTAACAGTTTTGCTGTGATGCTAATGGCTTAACTGTTAAATTGGAAATTTTAGAAATGAGAATTTAGTAGGTTGCAAAAATGTGTCTGCTTAAACTGAAATGTTTGCTGTAAAAGGAGATATGGGAAAGTGATATGCAAAGACCCGTAAATGTTATAAGGTAATATTAAAAGAGAATTAAAAGAAGGATTTGAAGACTTGTTTTTATAAGAGAAAAACAGGTTTCCTTTTAAAGTAGGTGGTATATGATAGGGTTGAGTAAGGTCCTGTCCTATTTGTTATGCAGAGAGTGAAAAGCAAGGATCTGTTCTGTCCACTCCTTTTTGCTGTTGGTCTATATATTTCTCCTCTCAGATTGCAGAATCAGCTTATCATGTGAACAATGAGACTTGCCACTCCTTTGGCACACATAGGGTTGCCACCTTTGAATGAGGCAAAAACAGAATCCTAAACTCCACCCCTAGCCCACTCCTTTTCATGACTCATCCTGCATTTTTCCTCCAAGAAGGCCATTTGTTATAGCAACAAAAGACAACACTTAAAGCAGCAGTTCAACAAAAATGTTAAGCTACAGTACTGTGTCTGTTAAAGTTACTTTCCTAGGTTCTTCCTAGTCATTCATTTACTGGTGTATTTATTTACTGACATTGGTTTACCAGATAAACATACAGAGATAAAATAAATCTCATTGACAGATATGATCTGGGGAGAAAAGGAAATACTGTAAATAGCATATAACATTATGCATAATATATACTATATAATAAAGAAATTGTGTCCTATAATATGTACTTTTATATCTTTTCCTGGCTTCATTGTCTGTTCATGTCCACAGTACTATTTTAAAGCCAAAGAAGTGGCCATACTTTTTTCTTGAGGAAAACAAAATAATTTCAGAACATTTAAAATGCCTAAATTCTGTAAAAGATGAAAATGTTTACCAGAAAGTGGAAGACAACTGGCTCTGTTGCTGTTACAGAAGGTGAGGGCAGCTGTGTTGCTATGCCACTTTAAGATGCAATGGAAAAGATTAGGTTAAGCAAGTGCTAATGATGTTAATGGCCATACTTTACACCTCCCAGGTTGACTCTTTTCACAAACAAGGGCTATATTAACAACAGAACTTGTTTGTAACCTGGACATGTAGCTGAAACAATGAATGGCATGATAACATGTGCTTCAAAAGTATGTGAGCACTCAAAATGGCTCAAAAACCTGACAAGCACAGAGCAAAACCGGATTACCTGATAGGGATGTTAAACTTGATCACCAGGTAAAAACCTGACAGGTAGCAACCCTAGTCACACAATTTCTCCCTCCTATCCCCCTTCCTGCACATGCTGTTCTGTTCTTTCTCCCTTGCTTCTCTGTGGTTAAAAATATGTGTGAATCTTTATGTGAAACTGGATCCCTTGTTTTGCAAATATATGCAATTATATTCTTGAAATACTGCAGACAGCGATTTGAATTTATTAGAAAATACAGAAAGTTGAAACACAATTTGTTTGACCTTGAGAAACCTTTTGACCTTCTCAAACTTGTTTGCAAAATTGTTTACAGGAGCTCAGCACTAGACAGAAGATTCTATAGCTTAATGAGGACAAGGCGCCATGACAGTGGATCATCTTTGCCCCCTGTCAAAGCCTCAGTATGAGAAGAAACGTTGTGAGTTTGATCAGCCATGGCTCCATGATCCTACAACCATTGTGACCATTTTGTATCTCTCTACATTTTACTGAAAAGTAAAATAATTTTATACGTTGCCCTGTGTGCATTGATTTTCTGTCTGCACCACTCTGACATTGTAGCTTCTGGGCATCAGTACTTCAGACTACCAAAAGTAGTGTGCCCCTCAGTCTGTGATCACTGACATATGCATTTAGTTATATTGGGAACCAGGAAAAGCAACCATTTGTGTTTAATATTGAAGACTCTTTTAATAATTAAAATTTGGACCATGATTTAGCTATATGGATGGAGGGATTCTCTGGCTGAAATCTTGAATGATGTAATCCACCATTACGTTTAAGACTAGAGTCATATGATGGAATGTGAAGGATGCAAAGACTGTATCAGAGTCAGAAAATTTATAAATATCTGTAAACAAAAGAAACTGAAGTCTTATTATACCAGGAACCCATATTTTGGACAAGGATTTCAGATATGTTTTGAATTTATTTTGAACAAGAGGCACCCATTTCTCTCTCACAACTAACATGTGAGGTACTGTCATCTTTACAAAGGATACATCTAAGCTAGAGATCCAGGAAATTTAAATGTTGCTGGCACACTTTGTCATCACTCTGCTATGCAGAGTGTCCAATACAAAAGGCTCACTTCACTCGTAATTATTACTTCACATTGTCATTCCACTGTAACGTGAAGTAAGCCAAATGACAATCATATCGGCAGACCTTCACACAAGTCACCAGAATTAATGTGCATCCCCAAATGCTCATGTCTTTGTCCAGAAAACTTCCCAGTGCTTGCAGTGATGAAGTGAAATGAGAGCACAAGAAATGCAAAGTCTCCCAGAATTAATAGTGCATTCAGATGTCATGCGTTCAGTAGTCATACACAGTCACCAGAATTATTGTGCATCCCCAAAATGCTACTGTCTTGTGTCCAGACAATTCCCAATTCTGACAAAGTGAAATGAGAGTGTAACAAGAAAAGCAGTCTTCCAGAATTAATGGTGCACTCAGTCATGCGGCAGTGGTCACAAACAGTCACCAGAATTAATGTGCATCCCAAAATGCTATTGTCTTGTGTCCAGAAAGTCCCCAGTGCTTATGAAGTGAAATGAGAGTGTAACAAAATGCAAAATCTCAAAATTAATGGTGCACTCAGTCCTGTATGAGCAGTTACTCTGATCACCAGAATTAATTTGCATCCCAAAATTGCTACTGTCTTGTGTTCAGAAAATTCCACAGTGCTAACAAAGTGAAATGAGAGGGTAACAAAAATTAAAAGTCTACCAGAATTAATGTGGTACTGCAAGTGCACAAACAGAATAAGATTGCACTGCGCACTCGAGAGAAGCATACATAAAAGGCACAACAACACCTAACCAGTACTCACAAGTCAGAAATCCAAATCTGGAAAAGAATGCCTGTTGCCAGTTTGGGGTGGAGCAGTGCATGGCAGTAACAGTCTAAAACAGTAAAGATACCACAAAGCAGTATAAATAATTCATGCAGGTGCAGTGGATAGAAGGTTCACACTGCTGCAATTACTCTATGGCACAATAAATGGTGTCTGATTTAATGGCACACATTGCACACACACACACACACACACACACACACACACACACACACAGACACACACAGACACACACACACACACACACACACACCTACAAGTAATGTGTAGCAAATTGAAAACCTTCAGTAATATAACCAAATGTTTTAAACAAATTGAAATTATACACTGCTGCACCACAACAATCAGCAAAAAATTTCAAGAATTACTGAAAATATTATTCTGTGAACATTAACAGTTATACAAGAAAAATATAACCAAAACAGAAAGACTGCCTTTTTCTCCCAGTTAATCTACTACATCACAGATATACCCTCCCCAAAGCACACTTCACAGTACACAGACTGACAGTTCTAAATTAACATTCAAAATCCACACACAAACAATAAACACTCGATGATATGAGCACAGGAGGGTTTCCTTTAAGCAGTACTAAACTGTGAGCAAAGAAATAGCTCAAAAGGCTTTTTAACAGCTTTTAGAGGATTTGAATCGCAGTGCTCTGAAAGAAATTGTATCCATCTTCCACTACACATACACTACACAAAACTGAGGCTGTGAAGAACAATCTAGAGCCCATGTGACCTGCAATCCCATGAAGCACTGCACTGCAAAATTCACCTTTGGAGCTCAAAACGAGGTGAAGTACATGGATTTCAATGTACTTTGCATTAAAACTGGTGGAGAAGTGGTTTGAGAAGGCAGAATAATGCAAAGTAATTGTTCTCTATGGACTTTGTGTTCCCCATAATAACATGAAGTACTCTGCTTGCTGCGGAATACTTTACTTATTCAGCGTTACTCCATGAATCACTTCACAGAGCAAATTTTGGCTACTTAACCAACACTAATCTAAGCTTGTGACTGAAGATCACTTTACTGACTCATGGGGTGGATACACTATTACTAAAATAAATCAAAGAACAGAGACATTTATTTTAAGAAGTGTGTATGCCTCAAATGAGAAGACCCTTCCTTTCCCTAACTTCTTCATTAATGTCGCTCAGATTCCATCTCCTATATTAAAATTGGGGACTTCAACCTAGCCCTGAGCCACATTAGCAGAAGCCTGGGATCAGTGAGAAGTAAACAATAGGCTGTCTTTACAGTACAGAAAAGTACGGCAGATCTGAATCCCATAGACCCATTGGACACTCATCTCCAAATTTGGAAGCCTATTTATTTTATTCAAATACAGATAAGTCCCACTCCAAAAATATCTTCTGCTTTGTGTCCAAAATTTGCTAAACAAAATTATGGAGGTCAGGAATCACAATATTAACATATCAGTCCATGCTCCACTTTATTTATCCCTAAGTCACAATGTACAATGTAATATAGACTTTGGAGATCTGAAGCAAGACTGTAAAAAGTTCAGAATTTACTACATTTATTAAGTAATAGATAACCCATTTTTGGACTGCAGTCATGCTCTGATATATGCATGCCTTGGTGTGCGTTGTTACACATGAGGCCGCAGGCCTCGTCGTCAACCACCCAAGGCATGCATATATTAGAGAGCAACAGCACACCCTAGTGTGGGTTATCTATCTTATAAAATGGCAAAATTGTTTTGGAGGAGTTAAAATTATAGGTGTGCGGTCGTGCTCTGATATATGCATGGTCATGTGATGTGTTTTATGCAGTCAGAACATTGGATTTGTATTTGATGCCCATTTTATAAAATACATTAAACTAGCAAATGAAAGCATGTCTGAGCTGTTGCCTACCCTGACCAGTCTACCCTGTTGCTAGAAATGTCAGCATGCAATGCTCAGGCACCCCTGGCCTGACTACAGAGATTGCTGAACACAACATTCAGTCCTCACCTGGAATGGAATTCACTGCCTCAGATAGAACTGGTCCCGCTTGCCATTCCCAATTTTGGAAGTTATTCTAAGTAATCCATATTGTAGAATGATACACATCAACCCTGTAAATGCCAAATGTACAATAAGGCCACTGGACCAGTTAATTGCCTTATTGTTCTTTTATAATTTAGGGTAAGTTGTAAACCTCAACAGTATTTCCCCATATTTGTATGTACTCTATTACTGAGATGCAACCATTCAAAACTGTATTTGACTTACAGTTACTAAAAGAGTACAGATGATTCAAGCTATTACTTTTATAGTTAACTTGTGTTTTGGTTAATAACAAAGCTAATGCACTTCCAGAATCATTATTCGTTAACATCTCTGCATGTTGTATTTCACAAGTAATAGGAACAATAAACAATGCTGACACAAAAGAAAAATACTGGCATGCTTTGGCACTGAGACAGTGCAAAACCACAATCTTGTGCTTTGCTCTAGAAAGGATGTGTGACATGAAAAGTGCTCTGCTTGAATTCTCTGTACCCATTGGTGGTTGAAAAGTGGAAATGGTCATTTCCTGAATTGAGTTCTTGAAGCCCCTCCCTACCCTAATCACTATTTATGGATTCATTTTTAACAGCAGCTGTCTTTCCCAATTTTCCTCTTGGAATAGAGCCATTTCATGAACTGAGTCCTCTTGGTCCAGTCCCAATGGCCACCACTGTTTAATTGTAAATGTTTAACATCAGCAGCCTTTCCCCATTTTGGTATGGGATTAGAGTGAGTCCTGAATTCTGTTCATGTATGCCCCACCTCACTCCAACTCTCAACACTGTGCATTTTAAACAGCAGCTGTAATATCCAACTTTGCAATGGAAATAGAGTCAATCCATTAACTGAGCACCTTTATGCCCTGCCTCCACCCCAACTCTCTGTGGGTAAAATGTAAACAGCAACAGCCTTTCCCCATTTTGCTATTGGATTAAAGCCAGTCTCTGAATTCAGTTTCTCTAGGCTCCACCACCACTCTCAGCACTTTTAGAGGGTACATTTTGAACAGCAGCTATCCCTATTTCTTTCCCTGTTTTGTAACTGGATTAGAGTCAGTTCCTGAATCAATTTCCTCCTGGCACCCAACCCCTCTCATAACTGTTTAGGGTGTAAAAGCAGTAGCTTTTCCCATATTGTGACTAGAACAGAATCACTCCATGAATTGAGTTCCTCTTGGTCCCCACCCCACTGTCATCGCTATTTAAACCATAGGGCATGTGGGGGGCTACCAACTGAAATACAGTACAGAAAGAAGAAGTAACACATCATAGCAACATAGAAACATAGAAAAAGACCTCATGGTCCATCTAGTTTGCCTGAGATCTCCCCACCCCGGAAGACCTCCACCCTCCATTTCAGTCTTTCCACAGTTGGCTAGTCCCATGTATGCACCCAAGCTCTTTTAAATTTGTCCACTGAATCAACCCAACCACCCATCCTGGCAGTCTGTACCATGGCCCCACCACCCTTTCAGTAAATAATTTCCATCTGACATCACCTCTAAATCTGCCCCCTCAATTTTAATGCATGCCCCCAGCGGTTTTGTTCTTGCACAATCTGAAGTTGATGTTAATCCTCACCCTGTTTATGCCATTCAAGTACTTGAATGTTTCCACTATATCTACCCTCTCTCCTCTCTTTCAGTGTGTACAGGCCTAGCTCACCCATTCTTTCCTCATATGACTTCTCCTGCAGCCCCTTCACCATTTTGGTTGCCCTTCTCTGGACTCTTTCTAGCCTGTCCTTGTGCCCTTGTAAGTGTGGCCTCAGAACTGAATCCCATATTCCAGGTGTGGTCTGACCATGGTTCTGTATAGTGGCATTATCACCTCCCTTCTCCTGCTTATAAAGCCCTTCCTATGCATGCCAATATTCTGAGTGCTTTCCCTACTGCCCTGTTGCATTGACTCCAAACTTTCAGGCTGTCTGAGATAGTGATCCATAAGTCCCTTTCCTGATCTGTTACCCCAGTCCCCTCCCAAGCCAGTATTTGCCTTTGGGTTTTACACCCTATATGCATAATTCTGCATTGTTTTCCATTGAATTATAGTTGCCACCTTTCAGACCACTCATCTCCAATCTTGCCAGATCCTCTGTAATACTTTCCAGACACCCTATCGTATCAACCCTATTACAGGTCTTCAAGTCATCTACAAACAGACACACCTTCCCACGTAGCCACTGCAAACAGATACACCTTTCCATGTAGCCCCAAGAATAAATAGAAACATAGAAAATGTTGGCAGAAAAGACCACTGATCTATCCAGTCTGTCCTGTTCTACTCTATGCTTCCTTGAGATCTATAGTCTAGGTGTGGTTTATGCCCTTGCTCCCCCTTCCCCCTTCTCAACTGCCTTGCTGTAAGCCCCTATTAATTCCTTAATTCTGTTTCAGCTCTGCTTGAAACATGTGATGAATTTAAGCCCTCAACTTCAGCCCATGGGATGTTCTGTAAACTAACCACCCTCCCTGCAATGTAAAACATTCTCACGTCACTCCTGAATCTCCTCCATCAGCTTACAATCATATCTCTGTGTTTGTGACTCACCAGTTCTGAGCAATTTGCTTTATTCAAAATTCTGCTTTGAACTAGAACTGAACATGCAACTTAATGATTACTTTAACTTTGCCATAGCCTCCCTCTATCAATTGAGCTATAGAAGGGATGTGTAAAATATACATTTTTTTGTTAGCACAAAAACATTGTAGATGGTTGGATTCAAACTTATGCATGAGAACCTCTAATGTTTTTCAAGTCCATCACCATAACTGCTCAGCCATGACTATTACCTAGAAAATCAATAGAATAGTAAAATAATCCACAGGGCATGGGAATATAACATCCTGATTACTTTAACACAAGCGTATTATATCCAGAATCACAAAGGCTAATTTCTTTACCTTTTTTCTCTCTCGATGAAAATACAGTATGTCTAGTGTGATGGTGAAATTCTGAAAGCAGTACTGATTAAGCAAAACCTTGAGAATCTCTTTATAGGTTCTTGTTCACACAGTAATCACTTACTTTCCATCTATTAAGTAGTGCACACTTGTTGATGTGCCAGTCTAAATCACCTAAGGCATTCGCATTGTGCTGAACAGTAATTAAATGCTACATTGTAAATAAGTATAGTTAAGTAAAATATATAGTTACATGAAACTGTTTCCCTTGAGAGAACAAGTGTTTTTCAAAAACTCCATTCTGATATAGTGTCTCTCCTTTTCTGTTTTTGTTTCAAACTTCTAACAATTATGGATATCATAACATAGTATCATACAGTAGTAACATTAATTGTGATGATGAAGCAAGGGATGTAGGATCCTTGTTGTCTGCTCCTCCTGCTACACAAGACTGACTAACTACACACACACACACACACACACACACACATCCCTAAGCTTATCAACCAGAATTTTGCTTCTACTCATGCTGGGTCTGTTGTTTTCTCAAAAGAATGTTTCTAGTATTTCTTTCAACAAATGAATAATGCTTATCTCATCAAGCTTACTGACTAGATTATTTCACATATGAACCTACAGTATAATAATTAGCCAGTAGAAGAAGGCCTTAGAGTCTATTGAGTCTGCTCAGCTGCAGTGCCCTAGATCTATATATTACAGTGGGCCCATCCCCGCCCTCAACCCTGGCCTTTCACTTCACCCTATCCCAGCCTCTCTTGGACCCTCCACTGTTTGGGTGATGATCTCCAGATTAAAGGTGGTCAAAGTTGCAAAATTCACTCTGTGAAGCGATTCACAGAGAATTACAGAATCCACAAAGTAATCCACAACATGAAGCTAAGTACTTCTCACCTTAATGAGAATCACGAAATCCATTGAAACCAATGACTTCACATTACTCTGCCTTTCCCCAACCACTTCTGCACCAATTTTAATGTGAAGTACATAGAAATCAATGTATTTTGCATCACTCGGCCTTGTAATTGAGCTCCAAGATGAATTTTACAGTGATTCATGGGATTGCAGGTTACATGGGCTCTAGATTGCTCTGCACAGCCTCAGTTCTGGGTAGTGTGTGTGTGTAGTGGTAGCTGGAGACAGTTTGCTCTCAGAGCTCTGTGATTAAAACCCTCTAAAAGCTGCTAAAAAATCTTTTGAGTCATTTATGTTGCTCAAAATTTAGTACATCAATTGTAGGCAACCCTACTGTGTTCATATCATTGAGTGTTCATTGTTTGTGTGTGGATTTTGAATGATAATTTAGAACATTCAGTCTGTGTACTGACAGACACTTGAAGTGTGCTTGGGGGAGGGGCATATCTGCTGTGTAGGTATATTAACTGGGAGAAAAAGGCAGTCTTTCTGTTTTGGTTATATTTTTCTTGTATAACTGTGTTAATGTACACACAGTAATATTTTCAGTAATTCTTTAAATTTTTTTCTGATTGTTGTGGCACAGCAGTGTATAATTTCAGTTTGTTTAAATGATTTGGTTATATTACGAAGTTTTCAATTTCCACACATTTCTTGTAGTATGTGTGTGAGTGTGCGTCTTGACGTGTCGCATGCCATCAAATCAGACACCTTTTATTGTGCCACAGAGTAATTGCAGCAGTGTGAACCTGCTATCCACTGCAACTGTGTGATTTCGTACTGCTTTGTGGTATCATGGATTTGGACTTTTACTGCAGTGCACTGCCACCCCACCTCCACAACTGGCAAAGGTATTGTTTTCCAGACTGGATTGTGACTTGTGAGTACTGGTTATGGTGTTGTGAATTTGCGTCTGCATCTCTTCTTGTTTGTGCAATGCAATCTTAATCTGTCTGTGCTTTTGCATCTGTTTAGTACCCAATCTCCATCTGCAAACCACAGTTGTTTTTGGCTTCATATCCACCAGACCAGACTGAAAGTTCAGAAATCTAAACTTGTTTAGAATTTTCTTGATGATCCCAAAATGGCTGCAAAGACACGTGCAAGCAAAGCTCTTTCTGTCCATGGCACTGCTGCCAGTGGCAAGACTGTCTGTGGGCGTGGTAGTACACAGAACTGCATAGCTGATGTCAGTAAGGGATTTCTTCATCAATGTGTTTTACAGCACAATCTGTAGCTTCCCTCATAGTTGGAGGCGATGATGTTGTACCAGCTGGTGGTGTTAGTGCAGTTTCTGCTGGCATGAGTATTACTGCCTCAAGTTCCGCTTCTGACCAGTTAACCATTTCAAAAATATAGTTGAGTCTAAAGCTATGACTGACAGTGTAGATGATGTCATACTCCCATTAACATACCCATGGTAGCTGAACATGATTCTGATTCTGGCGTCGATAACTCACAATGTCACATTTCTTCCAGCACTGTTGAGGTCATGCCTTTGCCATCCAATGATTCTCAGTGTGGCACAAAAATATTGGGTTATGATGATGCTTTGGTTGAAACATGTTCTCCACGTGACAACATCAAGCAGAAAATGTGGATGAGGATGATGTTTATGAATACAATGATGATGTCAGTGACCCCTGTTGGGAACCAGAGAAAAGAAAGTCAAGGTGGCTGTGACTGGGTCGGTTGCGTTAGCTCCCGCCTTCAAAAAGCTGTGATTTAGCAGTTCCTGTTGATGATGATGATGACCTAGTAGTAATTATAGGTAGTCATGGTAGACATTTGAGTCCAAGTGTGTTCAGCCTGAAAATCATGTAGCACAGACCCCCATTTCAGGGTTAAAAAATGGAGTCCAATAAGCAGTATCAGGGACATGTTAAAAGTAAGGGATTACAGTCCCTTGTTTGGGATTTTTTGTCCAAGATGCAAATGATGAGTCAGTTGCAATCTGCCATTTTGCCATGGATGTATGAGTCAAGGTAAAGGGGATTCATCTGAGCATGTGGGGGCAGCATACATCTTAAAAACAGGTACATGGCACTGTGGACCCAGGAACCAGATGGTAGCTAATGCCATAATGGGCATTCACCCTCATCATCAACTTTACTGAGCATGTTATCCCTTATGAGTATAAGACCAAGTAGGAATGTCTGTAGCAATGAAATAACACCAGAGGATTACTACTGGAATGGTGAGAGGGAGGATTATTATTTAGAGATATTATCAAGTGGTGGTCAGCGTAGTAGTGGTGGTGGTGGTGGTGGTGGTCAATACAGTATGTCTAGTACAAGTGGTACATCAACCCTGTACGTAAAACAGGGAAATAACTTCATCTGGGGACTTGGCACCTGTGCACCCCTCTTCATCACATGTCCACACCCACCATCAGCCATTTGCAGAGCAGAGCCATTTATCACACCCTTGCAAAATGTAAAAGTCAGCCCATGTTGGAGACTGTGCTTGCCTGTAGACAGTGGTGGAGCTGGGGGTGGGGGGGCAGTCACTCCTCCTGGCTGCCCCAGTGTGAGTAGTGTTGCCCACCATGATCTTTATTCACTCTTTAGTGCCAACTGTGGAGCCCACAATTGACTGAATGGCCCCCAACTCCAAAATGCTCCAAAACCTGGTTCTGTCACTGCCCCTAATCTCCACCTACTTGCCTGAAGCAAATGTCATACACTGTGTAAGATATGTGATGTGTGCGGGCTGTCTGTGAATTCTCACACTAGGCCTTAAAATGGAATAAGGTGCGTGCACAACACAAAGTCATAATTACAATGCAAAGTGGCAAAGTGAGAGTTTAAAATGGGCTCGTCACGTGGCGGAATACTAAAGCGAAGTGGCCACTTCATGTCCACTTTGCGGTGAATTTTACTTCACTGCATCTCTACCTCAGATGGGTGTTCTTTGCATCCTGACACTATGCACTCTGCAAAGAAATGTCTCATGACCTCATTCTTGAATCTTCCTCCTGTTAGCTTAAGACAATGCCCCTAGTGGTCCTGTAATCACAGAGACAGAAAAGTTCACTGATATCTACTTTGTTAATTCCTTTCAGGTACTTAAAGGTTTCAATTATGTCACCTTTCCCCTTTCCTCATCTAACAATATGCTTAGCTCTCTCAGCCTGTCCTCATATGCCCTGTCCTGCTGTCCCTGAACCATCTTTTTTCTCTCATCTGGCCTGCACTGATCTGGTTGATATTTTTTTTCAAGGCAAGGGCTCCAGTACTGCATGCCATACTCCAGGTGTGGTCACACAAAGGATCTGTACCCTGGCATTATAAGTGTCTTTCTTCTGCTCACAAACCCTCAGCAATTCAGCCCATAATTTTATTTGCCTTGGTCACTGCCTTCTTGCACTGCATGGCATGTTTAGGTCACTGGTAATGACTATCCCCAAGTGCTTCTCCATGTCTGTTTAGCAACCCTGACCCACCTTGACTGTACTGTGCCCTCAGATTCTTTCTTCCTATGTATATGACTTGGAACCTCTTCACATTGAACCCCAACTGCATAATGCCTGTCCAGAAGTCAGGTCCTCCTTTAGGTCCTGTACCCTTTATCCAAGTCCACCCCCCACAGGGTTTGGCGTTGTCCGAAATAGGCAGATCTTATCTTTAACTCTGCCACAATGTTGATTATAAACACATTAAACAGCTCTAGTCCAAGCACTGTGCTCTGTGAGACATCACTTATAACCTCCATTGTACCTGAGAGTTCCCCAACCACTATCACTACTCTTTGAGTCCTAGCGCTAAGCCAATTTTCAGACTAGCTGGTTAATTTGATATCTGACCTTAGGTCCTTCAACTTCCTGATCAACCTGTTGTCCTGCACCAAGTCAAAGGTCTTGCTGAAATCCAAATATAGAATGCCAATAGCCTAACTCTTGTCTGCCACTCTCATTAAGCAGTAGAAGTTACTCAGGTTATTTTGACAGGACCTCCCTGACATGAACCCATGTTGGATTACCTCCTGTAGCCATTGTCTTTAAGGAACTACACTATTCTTTCTTTCAGAATGGTCTTCATGAGCTTGCACACAATAGAGATCAGACTAAGCAGCCTGTAATTTCTTTGGGAAGTCCCTGGGTCCACTCCTGTGAAGTGATGCCACATGTGTGGTTCTCCATTCCTGTAGTACCACTCCCATATTGAAAGAACTGTTTAACAGGTCTATGAGTGAACCTGCCAGTTCAGTACCAGTTCCCTCAACACCTAGAAAAGTATCAGTGTGACTTGAAAACAGTCAGCATGGTTTTGGGTGCTGCTGCTGATGTTTTTAACTAATAAATAATTTTGTATGGAGGACTTTTCTGAGTGCTCTATTTCTTGCCGCTCACCGTGTAGCCCTACTGTTTGCGGTTTTGTTTCTAGTTTCATGGTGGCTCCAGTTCTGTTTCATGTAGCCGCTTTTTAGCTTGTAACCTTTGTATGCATGCTATCTGGGCCTGGGGACTTGTTTACCTTTAGAGACCTGATCCTGTTTCTAATCATGTCATGTGTTGTCCTGTCCTCAGCCATGTTTCCCATTGCCTCGCTGTCTTCCCTCATGACACTGGTCCATCCCACATTCAGTAAAGACAGAACAGAAGTATTTGTTTAACACCTCTGTTTTATCTTTACCACATCCCATCACTCCTCCTTGTTTAGCTTAACTGCACATACCTTCATGTCTCTCTTCTCACTGTAAAGCCTAAAGAAGGCTTTCTCCCCAATTTAGTCCCTCCTGCAGTTTGGAGCACCTTCCTACTCTTGGTCTGTCTGACTATCCTACCAGCCTTTTTAGCTTTCTCCAGGTAGACTCCCTCATCATCAACTTTCAGGACTTCCCATATTTCCTGTATGTGGCTTTCTTTTCCTTGACTGCCTGACTTAATTCCCTACTGAACCAGCTAGGTTTCCTGGTCATGGAATTCTTTCCCTTCTGTTTTAGGCCGGTGTTATTGGCTGCCATGATTCCTGCCCTGATCATCATCCACCTTTGTTCCATACTCATATCTTCCTCAAGGTTGGGTAGGTGAGCCTTCAAAATCTCTCCCATCCCACCATGATTTGCCTTTCTGAAACCTAATATTTTTCTCTTCATACTTGATGTTTCCTTCCCACATTCTCCCAAATCCAAACTGTTCAATGGTTTTTATTCCCCAAGGTGTCCTCAACCGTGATGTCCTGGACATGATCCCTGTTTGTAAGTACCATGTCTAGGATGACTTCCTCCATGTTGGTTCAGTCACCCTGAACCAGAAACCTGTCTTGGACTGCATCCAGTAACAGTTGGCTCCAGGCATGGGAAATTCCATTCACCTTGGGCAAACTGAAGTCTCCTGTCACCACCAATTCACCCATTCAGCTGTTGTTCTGATCATGGCACCTAACACTCTGTCCCTTCCCTCGTCATGATTTTGTGGTCTATAAACTATAGTCAGCCTAATTTTCTTTCTGCTGTCATTTGGATTTGAAGTCACAGTGCCTCTAATTTTCCATCCTCAATTTCTTCTCTAGTGGCAATATAACTTCCCTGATTTATAATGCCATCCTAACACAAACCCTTCTTCCTTTCCTTTCTATAAAGACCATACCTATAAATGGAGAGATCCCAGTCATGATTTAGGGTATCTCAGGTCTCATCGACACCTGCCGATCCATCTTTCCTCCAACATTATGGCCTGCAGGTCAACTATCTCGCTTTCAAGATGTCTAGCATTAGGAACACTAACCTTCCATCATTCACCTGCTTCTCTCCTTCCATGTTTCTGTGTGAAGTAATGCTTTCTCATGTTTATTTGTAGTCTTTGCCCTCTCAGTTTGAGGGCAAGCCCTGTAGTTCTTCATGGATGCAAGTGCTGAAACATATGAGTATGCTCCACCCTTTCATCTCCTTTAGTGTTTGGAAAAGCATGATCATCTCCATTCTCAGATATTTGTTTTCCAGGAGGAATAATTACAGAATGACCCTGTGTTCTTAGCTGACAAATTTAAGTATGGCACATCAGTTGTACACTGACTAATTACAGTATGGCCCCTCTAGTGTAGGCAGCATAATTAAAGTATGACCTGTCTGTGCTACGCTGAAAAATTAAAGTATGGCCCAGCTATTCTATACTGAATATTTAAAGTATGGCCCATCTATTTTAAGTTAAATAAAATATGACACGTCTATGCTAGGCAAAAAATTAAAGAATGGCCCTTCTAGTCTATGCTGAATAATTAAAATACAGCCTATCTATTCTATGCTGATTAAAGTATGGTCCATCTATTCTAGGCTGGATAATTAAAGTATGACCCACCTATGCTAGGCTGAATAATTTAAGAATAACCCATCTCTTCTTGGCTGAATAATTAATATATGGCCCATCTATTCTAGGCTGACTAATTAAAGAATGGCCCAGCTATTCTAAGTGGAATAATTAAAATATGGCTAATTTATTCTAGGCTGAAAAATTGAACTATGGCCCATGTCTTCTGTGCTGAAAAGATATGGCCATCTCTTCTAGGCTGAATAATTAAAGTATGGCCCATCTATGATAGGCTGAATGATTCACGTATGGCCCATCTGTTCTACACTGAACAATTACAGTATGGCCCACCTATTCTAGGCTGAATAGTTAAAGTGTGGCTCATGTATGCTAGACTGAATAATTCAAGTGTGGCCCATCTTTTTCTAGGCAGAAAAAGTAAAGTACAGCCCATCTATGATAGGCTGAATAGTTAAAGAGTGGCCTATCATGCTAGGCTAAATAATTAAGTATGACTCATTAAGTCTAGGCTGAATAATCAAGTATGGCCCATCTAGTCTAGGCTGAATAGCAAGACACAGTCGTTTAGTCTAGGCTGAATAAGTAATATGGACCAGCTATGCTAGGCTGAATAATTAAAGTATGTCCCTTAATTCTAGGCAAAATAATTAAGTATGTCTCATCTATACTAGGCTAAATAATTAAAGTATAGTCAGCTATCATGGTCAACAGTTACATGAAACATTAGCCACAAGAGCTTTCCAAAGCTGTTATGTATATGTTTCATGTAACTGTTGACCATAATCATAATGTGTCTCCCTTTCTTTTCTATGGAGGCAGTATAGCACAGGCTCTGAGCTGCAAAACTGGAGACCTGGGTTTGAATCCCACAGCCCCCACTTGCATACAGTGTGACCCTAAGCAAGTCCTTAACTTTCTTGTGCTCCCAGGTTGCACCTGTAAACAGGCTTTCAGCTAGTGTGCCTCTCCTGGTAAAACAAAGGTAAAAAGAAAAACTAGTCCCCTATTCTGAACATTTAGTATTACTAAATCAGTATAACATGTCACTGTAAATATTTTGATATCCTCACTTTATCATTTATTTCCAACTACATGTAAAGATTTCCTAATGTTGTCTTTGAAACTAACTGTTGTATTAGATGTACCTCTATTAATCTTGATGTTCCTTATCACAATGTCAACCATTGTCATATCGCACTGTGATGTTGTTTGTATTCCACGCATATGCCATCTAGATGGACTGGATCGTGCCTGAAAATGGTCCCTTGGACAACTGCACTTACCCAGTTATCAAATGCATAAATAAAAATGAAAATGAAATAAACTATTCTAGGTTGATTAATTAATGCATGATCCAGGTATTTTAGTCTGAATAATCTGAAGTGCAGCCCATCTATTGTAGGCTGCTTAATTAAAGTATGGCCCATCTATTCTGTGCTGATTAATTAAAGTGTGGTCCACCCATTCTTGGCTGAATAATTAAAGTGTGGCCAATCTATTTGGGGCTGATAAATGAAAGTATGGTCCAGGTATTCTGGGCTGAATAATTAAAGTACAGCCCATCAATTCTAAGCCGATTTCTTACAGTATGACCTACAGTATCTATTCTAGGTTGATTGATTAAAGTGTGGTCCTTCTAGTCTAGGCTTAATCATTAAAGTATGGCCAATCTATTTTGCCTGATAAATTAAAGTGTAGTCCAGGTATTCTAGGCTGAATAATTAAAGAATGACCCATCTGTTCTAGGCTGAACAATAACAAAATGTCCCATCTATTGTAGACAGAATAATTCAAATATGACCCATTTATTCTAGACTGAATAATTGAAGTATGGCCATCTATTGCATCCTGGATAATTTAAGAATGGCCCATCTATTCTGTGTTGAAAAAAGTATGGCTTTCAATTCTTGTCTGAATAATTTAAGTATGGCCCATCTATTTTATGCTGAATACTTACAGTATGGCACACCTATTCTAGAGTGAATAATTAAAGTTTGGCCCATCTTTGCAAATCTGAATAATACAAGTATGGCCCTTCAATTCTAGTCTGTAAAGTTCAAATATGACACATGAATGCTAGTAAGAATAATTCAAGTGTGACCCATCTTTTCTAGGTTGAATATTTAAAGTACATCCCATTTATGAGTAGAGCTGTGCAAAATGCGAAATATTGCTCTGCAAAATATTTTGCATAATTTCTCAAGTTCATGAAATGTTTCACCTGGTGAAATTTAATTTAGCAAGGTTTTTGATTTTGTGTATTTGCAAAATTTTAAGTAATATGGTTTCAAAGAGCAGTTTTGCCCATTCACGTTTAAATTTCACCTAGTTGTGAAAATTTCATCAGTGAAAGCTCTTGATTTCACTGGTGAAACTATGCTCCAAAGGCAAAATTTACAATGCATTGTGGGTAAATAGGTAAAAAATCACATGGAAGAAAATTCCGGCACAGGCTACTCACTTTGCCTTAGAATCACACTTCCATAGATGATACTAACATACTAAAATGCCAGCAGAATAGGCCTATCGGTCTTTCGTGTCTGCTCATTTGGGCAGCCCCCACCCTGGGTGCTGACCTTGCTGCCCCCTCACCTTCTCTGGCTTCTACCTTCCCAGTTCGGATATTCTTGCTGCATTAGTTTTGCTTCCAGAACCCTTCCCCTGTACCTGTCCCACCCCTCTTGAACCCCTCCACTGTCTCTGCCTCCACCAGCCCCCTAGGCAGCGCATTCCATGGCTCTACCACCGTGTCTCAGTGAAGTAGCACCTCCTCCTTGATGAGGCAGAACAATCCATGATAGACTGTATGTAGTAAAAAAGTGCTTCATTTTATTTCCTTGCACAACAGTGGAAAAACCTTCCTGCCCCCTCCACATACATAAATTAAATGCCTCCTGATCGTTTTATGCCCACTGCTGCATAATCATAGGGTAGTATGTTCTCCATACAATACTCAATAAATAGGCCCAATTTAAAGTGACAGTGCAAGAAGTGTAAAAAACTATTAATTTTGATGTTTTACAATGTAACCATAAACACAACAGCACCATTTTGGATGGGAAGAAATACAAACTCTAATGCTGAACAATCGACAGTGTGTGTTAAACCACCAGACTCATTTTGAGGAACAGAACACAGGAGGGCAGCTCTACTCTGGAACTAAGCAGCTTGGAGGAAGTCTACTTGGGAGGGAGGAATACCCTTGATTGCTGTGTCCTTCATACACCACCCCAGCAGGCCTGCAAAGACCAGAGGATTAACTTCAACCAACACCCAAAAAGGACTGGGGGTAGGAAGAGGAGGTGGCAGCAGAGGTCAAGGCAGGGGTAAGTGAGGATGTAGCAGACAAGGGAACCAGAAAACAGGATACCAGTAGACAACATGATAAATATTTCAACATATCAACTTTCAGAAATGGAACTATCAGTTTTAAACAAGGATTGTCATTCATAACATCCAAAAGCTTTAATTTGTTTGAAACCATAATAGACTGCAATACACTTGTGTGCAACCTTGAATTAAAATATTTTTCTCCAGAAGGGAGAAAGAACTACAGGACATTGATAAAATGGGGGTAAGTCAAATAACAGAACATTTGGAACATGCACACACTGGCCCAGATATTCAAAGGGTTGTGCCATGCGCAATAGGGATGCACCAGCGCAAGTCCGAAAATGTGCCATTCTACGATATTCAGCGGAGGCAGATGCACCCCGCCACAAATCACACTGTGCAAGAGTGCAATGATAATGAATGCATGCTCAACTGAAGGGAGGAACCATGCATAATGGCACAGTCACGATATTCAACAACATGTGCACCATGCAATGGGGAGCAGGTGGAAGTTACACGATGGCGGAAATGGCCAAAATAAAAGGAACAAGAAGCGGCGCAAGAATGCAAGGGAAGGCACATACTGCTGAACCACAGGCAGCCACACAGGCAACACACACACAGGGCAAGACAGAGACAGAGCACCTGGAACCCCCAGGAACAGGAAGGTGGGGGAGCCACAGCCACAGTGCAGTGCAAAGGGGTAAGTGCCACACAGCACTGAGGCCACCACAGGAGGTGTTCCCAGTGCAGGAAGTAGTAGCCAGGACATGAGGGAAAACAGAAAAAGCTGCGGGGGACACAAACCAGGGACATGGCCAGTGCCAGCATCCAGATGGAAGCAGTTATGGTGGGGGTGAGAAGGCAGGCAGCAGAGGGGCGGCTGTGGAATGGCCCATTGGTATGCCCCCAACAGGCAGTAGAGCCCACACCAGCTTCAAACTGTATACTGATACCGAGATCGTGGGCTGGTACTGCCTGAACCAGGCAATTCTGAGGCAGCTCTGTGAGCTGTGCAGTGATGTTATGCAGGCACCCACACGATGCAGCCATGCTCTGTCAGTGGAGACCAAAGTGACAACTTGCATGTGCCTGCTTGCCAGGGTACCTTCCAGAGACTAACAGGGGACACAACAGGCATAACTCAGTCGTCTACATCATGCCACCTCGCCCAATTCCTCAGCCCACTGCTGCCACATGCTGCTGAGTACATCCATTTCCCCAGCACACCAGCGGAGCGCACAGCAAACATACAGGAGTTCCACAGAGTAGCACGATGCCTGGCATGCTCGGGCAATAGACTGCACCTATGTGGCCATCCACACACCACCTGGCCCCAAAGGGACCACATACATGAATCGGAAGGGGTATGCAGGCATAAACTGCCAGGTGGTGTGCGATGCCAGGAGGCTCATAATCAATGTCTGTGCCACGCACCCTGGGGGAGCACATGATGCCTTCATCTGGCACCAGTCAGCACTGTGCCACAGATTTGAGAGTGGGAAAATCCCCACTGGCCACTTAGTGGATGAGTATGCAAACCACGCAGAAAGACATGGAGCTAGGTGGGCATAGTCAGAGGTGTCATGGTATTGGCCTAGATGGCCTAAGGCAGGGTGGCGCTGATCACCAAACTAACTTTCACCCTCTACACACAGGTGACAGTGGATACCCACTCCTTCCCTGGCTGCTCACACCATACCAGTGGCCCATGACCCCATCACAGCAACGCTACAATGAGGGCACATGCCACCACACGGAATGCCATCGAGTGGGTGTTCGGGATGCTGAAGGCATGTTTACTTTGCCTGGACACATCTGGTGGTGTCCTACAGTACAGCCCCTCAAAGGCCTGTGGACTATTCCTGGCCTGTTGCATCCTGCACAACATGGCCAATGACTGTGGGATATCTGTACAGGTCAAAGAGGGGACAGTGATGGGGATGATGAGGATGCTGGTGAAGATGGTGATGGGCAGCCCGCCCTTGGGCGAAGGGACCCCTGACTGATGAGGCTGGCACAGCTGCACTGGGACACCATTACAGAGGAGCACTAGCCAACCCAGGTAAGTCATAGGGCCATGTGCAGCCACCAGTGGCAAAGGCACAACCCACAAACCATGGACAAACACCAGGGGTGCCTGTCGTTAAGGGAATTGGCCGAGCATGGAACCACACACACTGCCAGGGATGGGCAAAGGTCTAACACGGCATGTGGTTACACACACACACCTCACAAGACATGCACAAAAGGTAGGAGGCGCGCTGACCGCGACCGCCACTCCTAGCCACACACACATCCACAGACCACCACACCCAGTGCCTGTCATTGTGCATGTGTCAGACCCTGGGCACCATTGCACAGTAGAAGACAGAATAACGCAGGCATCATCATGCACATGCCACAGCGGAAAGCAGCGGCACGGTGTCAGATGGAACGTGTGCATGCATGCAGGGCCGGTACCCCACCCGTGCATTGCACGCTGAACAACACAATGCACACAGGGCAGTATCAGACAGTAGCCATGTTGGGAGACAGGTCAGTCACATGCTACAGTGCCATGGCCACTGTGGATGCATGGGTGGCCCGCCGAGACCCGCCATCAGTGACAAGCTGACCAATGGCCTCATGGGGTGGCACCGGCGGTCCTCCAGGGGTTCCTCTGCATGAACATGACTGTGCTCACGCAGGAGTCTGCAGCACACCGAACATGCCTGCACCAGGCGTCTCGGATCCCCACAGCTGAACCCGGTGTTGACAAGGAGGGTGTCACATGACGCAGGGAATGGGGTGGACATTGCACTGCATGGTGTCTACATGCATGGGCAAAAACTGTGTTCCCATTGTGGTCATGACAGCTGTGATTGCCTGTGTCTGCCTGTCAATGACAGCAGTCACATCCTCCATAACCGATCCATCCCTGCCAGGAGCAGAGTGGTGTCTCTGCTGCGCCACTCCTCTGCCTGGCGCAGAGCCACCTGAGTGCTTCCACACGCCATCACAAACCAAACCTGATGATTGACTGATGCTTGGAGTATGCGGGTGTGCTCATCTAAGAGGTCATCTGCCTGATCAGTATGCTGTCCCTCATGGTGTTCGCAGCCCTGATGGTCATCACCCTTGAGGGTGGGTGCTGCACACCAGGGCCAGGCCTGGGCATGTCCACAGATGGTCCACTGACGCCCCCTGACACTGTACCTTCATGGACATTGGCTGACTACTGACACTGCCCTCCGGCTGCCACTCTCCAGGGCTCAATGGTGCCTCTGCAGTGGCCACAACAGCCCCACTTTCCTGGACACACACCAGTGCTGCCCCACTGGTGCAGACAGTCACAGACTGGGACTGTGATGTCACGCAGGCCTCTATGGTGGCACCACCGATGGCCATGCCCGTGATGTCACCTGCTGTGTGGCCATCCTCTGGCCCACACGTATCACTGCCCATGACATTAGCTCCATCATCATCAGTGACGGATCTGGCACCAGCCGAGTCTCAGCATGCTGGCATCTGTGGACGCTGGCACAATGGGACACGGGCAGGGCCTCCTCTGCACCTGCTCCACCAACATCAGTCCAGACATCCAGGAAGGCCCACTGTCACCCTGACCCTCGTATGCCTGTGGAGGTGGGACGGGCCCTCCTCTATCTCCATGCTACCACCTTCAGTGGACAAGCCCACCACCGCTGACCCATGTAGATGCTCAGGAGCTGTAGGGGAAAAACAGTAGCATTAAAGTATGTGACCTACCCTGTCCCCCCATTAACAGACCAGGACCTACCATGCAGTGATGGGCTACCCTCATCTGGAATCCACCACCCGAACACTCTTGATGGCACAACGCTGCATGCTGCCAGCAACCCGCTCTTCTTGTGGGGTCAGGCATTGCACATCCGGCTGTCCCCACCGGTCGCAGACTGTGCTGCCCTGATGGCAGCCACCTTCTCCTTAATCCTCCATCTGTCCATGCCCATCTTCCTTTTGCACTCATGCATGGACCACTGGTGGCTGCCATGCAGGTTGATGGCAAGCGCACCTCTTCCCATGCAGCAGCATGGGTCTGTGGTTTCCCTGGCATCTGCTGAGCAGCGGCTTCTGGTCAAGGTAGGCCTTAAACAGGGCATCTGTTTCTGCCTTGGTGAAGTTAGGCCTCCTCTTCTGCCCGTCTCTGTTCCTCTTCTTCCACCTCACGATTGGTCATTATTCATCCTGTGAAAATGACAGGTGTTACCTGTGACTGTGCAGTCCCATGCATGTCCCACACACCAAAGTCCTCACTTCCAAACAGCATGCAAGTCACCACAATAGATTGAAATAACTGACTACAGCCAGAGCAGCCCAATGTCACAGTTTTACAGCGCAAAGCATGCAAATTAGGCGAGGTGCATTTTAGGTGGATGCAAATGCAGTGTCTGCACCATTGAATGGCTGATTAGCTGATTTGCATATGCCAGCTGAATATCGCGCTGTTGCACTTTGTGCAATTGTGTTGAACGTGTTCATCCAAGGGCACAGTTCTGTGACATGTGCAGTACACACCAAACTGCGCATGCCGGGGTGATGACACAGGACGTCTGCCATGCTGCTGACATGCTGTGCGGGAGGCAATGCAGGGCATGGCCACCATTGCGCCAGTGGCGCTACTGTGCTGTTCACATATGGTGCTGTGGCACTTGGGTGCTGTAGGTACACTGGGGCCACAGTGCTGAAACCACTACAGGAGGTGGCACACAGGCACCCAATCCGCTACACCCATTGGGTTCCAATCACGCTGTGGCTGTCTGTGCGCAGAGACCCTTGACCCTGTGCCCAACCTTTGCCCCCTAGGTGCCATGCATCAAGCATGGGTGCACCAATGTCAGCTGTTCAGTGACAGCACAATAGGGAATGCAGCGCTGTACCACACAGCATCTGCACGTGGCAGGACCGTGCTGCTGAGTGTCATTTTGACTCCAACTATCTGCTGAGATGGCAGGGAGAAGGGCTGCTATGTGGAGCCAGGTTGAATTAGCAAATCTGGTGGCCATTGTAGAGCCCCATGCTGGGGCTCTACATGGTGATGCACCCTGGACAGGGCCAGGAGTGCAGTTTGGCAGGAGGTGGCTGATGCACTGGAGGAGGCCACGGGAATTGGGCGCATGACAGCAGTGTCACCACAGGTACAGGGGACCTCAGGCGAAGGGACCCAGACATGCTTGCCCGCCTGCCCGGACATGCCAGGAGGGGCACGGTGCCATGGCCAGGTAGGTGCCCCATCCATACACTGTTATCGTCCATGTGGGTATCACGGTTGCATGTGTCCAGCACATGGAGGGCCATCCAGTGTTGGCCGTGGTGGTATTGGGGTGGGGGTGGATGGGTATGGCCGTGTGGGATTGCACACACATGGGGGCAGGGGACTTTGCTACCGGATTGTACTGATGTTCCTCGCTCCATGTTTGCACCTTAGGCCCAGAAGAGCACAGGCTGGTGAGGGAGAGGAGGCACCACCAGGAGGACCAGCAGGCCGGGGGTGAAGATCTGCAGAGGCGCAGGGACCAGCCTGATGATGGTGAGTGCCTTACATCCATGATTACTATTGCATGCTGTGTAACTGGGTGGGCAGTGGGGCATGGCCACCAACCATTGACACCACTGCCATACATGCAACTTGTTACAGTCAGCACTGTCCAGTGGCACTGCATTTCTGGGAGTGTGTCAGTGGTGGTCCATGCATGCACTGGGTACATGGCTGCCACTACCTTCACCGCATAGCCAAGTCACTGTACGGCCACGGTGGTGCTTTGCATGACATGGGTGGTGTGTGTGTGTGCAGTGGTCTGCATGGCTGTGGGTGCCTGAGTAGGCAGGTCTTGTGGACACAGTCACTGTGGGTGGTCGCACACCATCACAGGGGCATGGAACATGGCTGTATGCCATGCACAATGGGTGGGCTGCAGGGGCTGGACAGTCACACGTATTGACTCTGCCCTCGTCCCTAGGTGGACGGTGACTTCAGGTCATCGAGAGGGACTGCAGGAGCTGTTACAGGTGGTGAGGGCGACCCTGGAGCTCCTCCAAAGGATGGACCAGCACAGGGTGAGGAGGCATAGGACACATCGGTGCCACATGGAGGAAGAGCAGGGCAGGCGATAGCCCATCCATGCCCTGAAAACACCTTCCCCTCTGGACCCTCCCTCACACCCCTTCTTCCCTCTCCTATATGTTCACCCCTGCCCCTTACCCACCCCCACCTGGTATGTGGCCCTTCCCCTTGTACATAATTGTAAATGGTTGTTTTGATTACCTGGTTTTAATACATTTATTTTGTTATGACAACTGTGGTGGTCTCTGATTTGCAGCAGGCTACAGGTGCTCAGCTGCAGTGGTATGCAAGGCATCAGGGGTGGTGCACGATGGGCGTGTGTGTGTCCAGAAGGGAACTGCCTATGGTGTGGGCAGGGGATCAGTCACTATCTGTGGTTTGTATGTTGTACTCTGTGCACTGGATGCCTGTGTGCAGTGGTCCACAGTGCATGCACTGTGTGCATGGCACCCTGTCAGACCATCCATGGTCTGTGCAGCTGACACCCTTGCATGTCTGTGATATGCATGGTCTGCTGTCATGTCAGTGGTGGCTGACCATGCCAGACAACCACTGTACCTGACACAATGCGAGGTTGCCTCCCATCACCAGTATGGTGCATGTCTGCCTCCGGTGGCACTGTGGCCTCCACTGTTGTTGTCCTCCCTCCATGCTGTCACTTGTGTCTGTTGCAGGATGTGTTCTAGTGTCTGTCACTTGTGCTCCAGCCAGATGCTGGTGGCATGCAGCTTCATGGTGCCTGCACAGGGTGGCTGGCACACCTGTGCCATGTAGGGGTGCTGGACATGTGTACACGGCAGCTGTGGCCACATGCCAGTGGCTTGGTTGACCCGCCTACTGTGTCCCTATGTTGGTGTGCCTTTGGGTATGGGTGGGTGTTTGTCCATGCACTGTGTTGCATCCTGTGTGGAGCATGCTTCCATGCAACACTGTGTGTGTCTGTGCTGGCTGTTGTGGCCAGTGCTGGGATGGGATGTGTCCTTGGGAGGGTGTGAAGGGTGCTGTACCACTGGTGGTGGGGTCTGGGCATGCCCTGTCGCATGTGGGGTACCTCATGTGCCGGCGCATTGTCGGTCTCTCAGCTGTACCTCGGGGGACGTGCAGGGTGGCACTGTGTATGCTGTTGTTGCATCACTGTCTGCTGCCGCCCACTGCAGGGTGCACCAGGTGGGGCTGTCTTGCATGGCTATGTGGTGCACAGTGTTGCATTGTCACAGTGGGGGTGGTGGCATGCATGGGGTGTCCTGCACTGTTGGGCACTACTCCTGGGAAGGGTGTGTGGTGATCGTGGTGCAGGGTGTGCTCTGCATTGGTGGGATGGTGTGGCATGGGGTGGTCGGCCCTCCTTGTGTGCCAGTCATAGCTTGCCAGGGTGTGCTGGGGCACCATGCCCGGCTGTGGGTTGTCGCTGGTATCCATGGGCCAGTAGTTATTCCAGCTGTCCCCGGTTGTGTATTGCATGGGGTGTGGGATGATGTCTATTCTGCTGTGTGCTCCTCTGACCATCTGTGGCATGGGTGGTGGGCCTCTGCATCCCTGGTTGTGCTGTTGCATTGCTGCCCTGCTCCATGGGGCATCCCTGGTTGCCCTGTGGCACATCTGGACTGCTCCACTGAGCATCCCTTGTTGTGCTATGGCACATCTGAAATGTGCAACTGCACATCCTAGTAGCGCTATGGTGCAGGTGGCACAATATTCAGTCGTGTGCACGTAGGTGCACTTTGGCCTGTGCAGTTTTTGAATATCACACTTCTTGCGGATGGGCACAGTGCCCTTGTGCTTACTCCTGCTGTTGTGCACTTTTGACGCAGTTTGAATATCCAGCCCACTGACATAAACAATCTTGCATGTAACAGAAAACTTAAACCTCAATCAACTTTCTGTCCTCCCTCACACCAGCATTACACTTTTTTATAACTTTCTTTTAATTAATTATTATTTAACAATACAATAAAGGCTAAAGAAAATAATAATCAAGCAACAAAAAACTCAGTGTAGTAAACAATGCAGTCACCTATACATATGTATTCATATCCCTCCCCAAACAGATGCTGTAATCCCAAATAAATAAAACATAATTATCCAGTACTCATGAAAGGAAGAAGTTTGAAACAGAAGGGTGGTGTATCATTCTTCTTAAAAAAGGCTATCTTGTGCATCTCAGAGTCCAAAGTTTAGAAAAGGGTGATTAAACTAATATAAAGATTTGATTTATACTAAAACTTACAGATTTTCCCTATTTGCTATAAAATGTTCTCACATTATTACCTAATAGATAAATTAGTCTTATAATTTATAAATTGAGTATGATATTTGAAGTTCATTCATTAATGCTAAAGGGCTGTTTGTCAAGCCAGTGATGTACTATAAGCTGTTGTGTGGAAATAGTAATCATAGATATTAAAGCCTTGTCATTTGCCCTTGAATTGCATATAAATCCCTCAAAATACAAGTATTAAAATGAAAGGCATATTGTATAGCTAATTTACCACTGAGATCCTGTTTAATTGTATTCCAGAGGCACCTCACATTGGGGCAGTCCCAGATGATATGTCGTAGTGTCCTGTCAGCCAAATTGCTTTTGAGAGAGGTTTGTGATTTTACTAATCCAAACTTGTACATTTTTGGGATCATGTATGCATTGTGCAAGATTTTACATAGTAGCAATCTTAAATAATCCAGTGGAATATATTGGTATGTATTTCACCATAAATTGGACCATATTTGGGGCTATAGAAACATAGAAACATAGAAGTTGCGGGCAGATAAGGAACATAAGGCCCATCCAGTCTGCCCATTTCTTTTTCTACCTTATAAATGTGCCATCTGCCTTGCTCTGTCAGCGACCTATCTATTCATAGTCATTTGTATTGCTCCCTTATGCCTATCCCATGCCTGTTTAAAGCCCTGCACTGTATTCATAGCCACCACTTCTTGTGGTAAGCCATTCCATGATCCACCACCCTTTCTGTGAAAAGAATTTCCTCACATTCCCCTTAATCGGCCTCCTCTAATCTCATGCTGTGTCCTCTTGTCCTGCTATTTTCTTATATTTAAACATGTTAGACTCTTTCACCTTGTTTATGCCCTTAAGGTGTTTGAATGCCTCGATCATATCACCTCTCCCTCCTTTACTCAAGGGTATACATATTGAGCTCCGTTAATCTGTCCTCATATGTCTTCTGATGCAGTCCCTGCACCATTTTGTTGCCCTTCTCTGGACTGCCTCAATTTGGTTAATGTCCTTGTGAAGGTGTGGCCTCCAATACTGCACACAAGTACTCAGATGGGACCTAACCAATGTCTTGTACAGAGGATTATTACTCCCTCTTACGACTTGGAGTACCCTCTAATACACCCTAACACCCCTAGCCTTACCTACTGCTTTAGGGTCTGCTTGGATGATTTTAGGTCATCAATGATGATGATGCCCAAGTCTCTTTCTTCCTTTGTGACTGCTAGCAACTCCCTCCCAGCCTATAAGTGGCTTCAGGGTTTCTCTTCCCTATGTGCATGATTTTGCACTTCTTTGCATTAAATCCCAGTTGCCACTCTTCTGACCATTCTGCTAGTTTATCCAGATCTCTTCTCATTCTGCCCACCCCATCTGGCTCATCTACTCTGTTGCAGATCTTGGTGTCGTCTGCAAACAGACAAGCCTTACCCTCTAGTCCATCTGCAAGGTCACTAATGAAGATGTTGAATAGGACTGGCCCCAGGACTGATCCTGAGGTACCCCACTTGTGACTTGCATCTCTTCTGACTGTATACCATTTACCACCACTCTCTGTTTTCTGCCCATCAACCAGTTTGCCACCAGTTGACCAACTTCTGACCCTCCCGAGCCTACCCAGCTTATTTATCAATCTTCATGTGGAACAGTGTCAAAGCTTTGCTGAAGTCAAGGTAGGCGACATCAACTGCTCCCCTTGGTCCACCACTCTGGTTACCCAGTCAAAGAATTCTATGAGATTAGTTTGACAGGACCTTCCTTTTGTAAACCCATGCTGTCTTGGATCCTGTCCCTATAGTTCAGGTGTTGCACTATCCTTTCCTTAAGGAGTGCCTCCATAATCTTGCCCACTACTGAGGTAAGACTGACCGGTCTGTAGTTCCCCGCCTCATCCTGCTGCCACTCTTGTGAAGCAGGATCACATGAGCCTTCTCCAGTCTTCTGGGACCTCTCCTGTGCTCAGAGACTCACTAAACAATTCTGCTAATAGCTCTGTTAGTTCCTTCTTTAGCTCCTTAAGTACCCTGGGATGTATGCCATCAGGTCCCATTGCCTTATCCACCCTGGAGCTTAGCAAGCTCTTGTAGGACCCTTTCTTTTGTGAAGGAGTAGTGCTCACCTCCCTCCCCCTGTGTCCATGATGCTGAGCTGTGGGCCCTGCCCTACCTTCTCTTCAGTAAATACTGAGCAAAAGTATCTATTTAGGATAGATGCCTTTACAGGGTCCTCCTCCTCACATGCTCCTTTTCTCCATTAAGCTTAGCAATACCCCTCTGGACTTTCTCCTTTCACTAATGTATCTATAGAAAGTCTTGTCACCTTATTTTACTGTTTGTGCTAGTGTTTCCTCAGTTTGGGACTTTGCCTGCCTTACTGCCTTACCTGCTTCCCTTAGGCAGCTTTGGTATGCCTCCCTATCTTCATCCCGCTGTGTTCCTTATATTTCCTGAAGGCCAGCCTTTTGGCTCTGACCTTTTCTGCTACTGTATTTGAGAACCAAAGTGGTTTCCTTCTTCTTTGCACTTCCTTTTCTGTCTAACACAATGGGATGTTGCTTCAAGTATTGCATCTTAATGCTTGCCCACTTTGCCTGTACCCCTCTCCTGTGTTTCTTTTGCCAGGGCTAGCTTAACTCTGTTGGCCATTTTATCAAAGTCAGCTCCTCTGAAGTCCCATATTTTGCCTTGGAATGGGATGATTTAGAGTATAGTAGCCAAATTGAACCATACCATGTGATGGTCACTGGCCCCAGGTGACCTTCTACCTGGAGATCTGTGATCCCTTCTTTGTTAGTCAGTACTAGATCTAGGATAGCCCTGTCTCTTGTGGGTTGCTGTACCAGTTGTTTGAGGCCCTCCCCTGCAGGAATCCACTATGAGTCTAGTTCTGGCAGATGTTCCTGCTGGTGATTGACCAATCTGTATCTGGCATGTTGAAGTCTCCCATTATCAGAACCTCCTTTAGCTGTCATGTTTTGTATATCTTCTAACAGTAATGTGTCTATGTCCTCCCTCTGGTCTGGGGCCTGTAGACAACCCCAGTTCTTATGGCTGTCCCATTTCCTGTTTCCAGGGTGACCCACAGTTCTTCTGGCTCTTATGTGTATTCTGAATTTCTGTAGTTTGATATTTTCATTAACATACAGGCCCTCCTCCTCCCCCTTTTTGCACCTCGGTCTCTTCTGAACAATACAGCCAGGTACTGAAGTCTCCCAAGTGTGGTTACTGGTAAACCACGTCTCACTAATGCTACTATGTCCAGTTTAGCCTCTGACATTATTGCCTGCAGGTCTGGGATCTTATTTCCCAGGCTGTGAGCATTTGTGTACATGATTTTCCATTGGCCAGATTTTGGTGTGTTAGTTGTTGGGTGAAGTTTGGCATTACCCTGTGTATCGTATGGGGAGACAAACCTTTTTCTTATCTGGTGATGCAAATGAGCAGCAAACACGCTGAATTCCTGTTTGACCACTAGCTGAGGGGAGGGGTGTTCTTCCCATTCAACGATGGGTGCTGCACCCTCTCCCCATTTGCTAGTTTAAATATTCTGCAAAGATGTCAAACTTCTGCCCCAATGCACTGACTCCTCTTTAGTCAGATGCAGTCCATCAAATTTAAAGAACTTTCGCTCTCCCAGAACTGTTGCCAGTTCCTACAAATCTGTGTCCTTTTCCTGGCACCAGTCCTTGAGCCACGTGTTTAGCTCCCTATCTCCCTTCTCTGACCTTCCGTCCATCTGCTCCCCTCTCCCAGACTGGCAGGATCTCAGAGAAGGAGATGCCAGACGAAATAGATGATAGTTTGTCACCCTGCCTAGTCAGGTGTTCCTTGGTCTCCACAACTGACCGGCTGGCAAGATCATTAGTCCCTATGTGTACTAGGACATCAATGTTTTCTCCTGCTTTGTGAACAATTTTAGCAATGCGGTCGTGTCTCCATGCTGATGTACCTGGAGGACATCTGACCATCACCCTGGCTGGAGATGGGTATCAACTCCCCGAATCATGGAGTCTCCTATGATCAGAAGTTTTTGGATTTCCTTTGTGCTTGTTTAGTTTTGGTTCCTGATTTGGGTGAGTTTTGTTGTGCTAGCTCCTGTGCTGCATGTCCTGCTCTGCAGTGTCTTCTGCCTCTTTATTTGATTTCAGCGATAGAGGCAGATACCTGTTTGTAGTGGTTTATATGGTTTTGAGGCAATGTGATGGACAGCAGCTATCTTCAATCTCACTGCTCCATTATGAAGGGCTAACGGATCAGAAGAAAATTTCAAAATTAGTAAAAATCTATAAAGACTGACAATAGGGTGAGACTTTGAGGCATAATTTCTTAATTATTTTATTAGATCCTGGGAATCCAAGTGCCATGGAATAGGACTATATCAGGCCTTTAAAACTATTTTTTTTCAATTATGTTTCTAGCCCTCAGCCTGGAACTCTCTCAGGCCTCCTGCTCTCCAGCTTGCTCTACCTCCAGCTGTGTTCCCTTACCATATTCAAGTTTGTTGCTCCTCCCTGGTCGGGTAGGTCAACCCGGTGAGACTGCCGGAGGCAGTGGTTGGGGAACCTGCATTGGGAGTGTGGCAGTGGCTCTGGCAGGGGCCATCGCTTATCCAGGGCTTGAGGGGTATTTTGTAGTATTACACCCCGATGCGGGATGTACGTGCCACCCAGCCCACAACATGGGTGAAGTCCCACCCATGTCCGGAGGGCATAGCTGCCTGACATACCCTAGCTTGCTAATGAGCCTTGTGTGTAGCAGTGCCACCAGTCTCCACCGGGGCTGCTGCCACACGGGCTTCCCTGATCCCACCCTGAGAGGGAGAGCGGTCTTCAGATGCTCAATCCTCTCTCCCCTGCCAACCCTGGCGGTCCAGGCTCACTCCGAACCTGGGTCTCTGGCATAGCGTGAGGTGTGGTGTCCAGTGTCTCAACCCTCAGCGCCACCCAGCTAGCTTAAAACTATTTTAATCAATAGAAGCTTGGGTATATATGTTTTACTTAGTTTGTTATTTTCGAGCAAGTTCTGAAGAGGTATTATAGACCCTTCTTTTATGAAAGAGGATGCCGTGAGATTGACACATTCAGGGAACCAGTTCAGAGGGATAATCTTTCCATTAATTTTGAAATTAGGATTACCTAAAACCATCTGATTGAGGCTACAGCAGCAGCAGCAACATTTCAACAAAGCTAGAATTTGCTGATGTACTCTTAGAGAGATTCTAATTACAGTAGATTTTAATTTAAGAGGGATAAGACAGGGTCTTGCATACAGTATAACATCTGAGTGTAGCTCAAGCATCTTAGGCAAAATTAATTCTAACTGTGACCAGATGGAATGTAACTTCCACGATAATCATGTAAAAGTGACCATTTAATTTATTGATTAATATGAGAGGCCAACTAGTATAAAATACAATTTGGTATTTTAACCGCTCCCTGATCTTTAGCATGATATAGTTTTTAATGGTAGTTCTAGGAGAGTTCCTCCCAAATAAATCTAATGAATTCTGAAAGTAGTTTTTTAAACCATTCTAAGAGTATAAAACATTAAGCATGTTTATAGGATAAAATAACCTAGGAAAACATTCATTTTAATTATACTAATCCTGCCTCAGAATGAAAGAGGAGATTTGATCATCTTGTTTGATTGTTGAAATTAAATCCTCTAAGTTTAATTTAATAAGTTGAGATTTATCTGGGTAAGATAAATGCCTAAGTATTTTAGTTTATAGGATACCATGAAAAGCCTAATCCACCATGTCATTCTTAATTGAAATGGAGTTAAGCAGCCTAACTTCCTTTTATCTATATTCAGTTTATAGTTAGAAAAAGCACTGTATTCCTGTATACTATGTAGGACAGCCTTTATTGAGACTGGATTGGTTACATGGAGCAATATGTCATCTGCAAAAGTAGAAATTTTTAGATGTTGTTTCCACAGACAATGCCTTCAACTGAGGGATTGGAATTTAAGAAAATAATAAGGGTTCTAAATATGTCAAACAGGAGAGAAGACAGGGGCAACCCTAGCGAGTTCAACAAGACAAATTGATTGGATCTGAGATAAGCCCATTACAACTCAGTCTAACTGTAGGAGGGTGTAAAGTATTTTAAGCCAATTAACAAAGGAGTTGGGAAAACTGAATCTGAGCAAAGTTAAAAGAGAGGTTATGATGTGCCCTGTCAGATGCTTGCTCAGCATCTAATGACACCAGAACCATAGGATCTCTGGAGCTATTAGACACACAGAAAATGTGAGAGAGATTTCTAATATGATCAGATGCTTGTCTATTAGAAATGAAACCAACTTGTTCTCTGGAATCTAAAGGATGCCATACTTTCTTAATTCGCTGGGCTAGTATGGAGGTAATTAAAGAGATTGGTCTGCAACTTTCTACCTTATTCTTTGCCTTATTGAGTTTGGGGATCATAATTAAATAGCCTTAAGCAAAGAGTTATCTCCTATTACTTTTCCAATATAAAGTAGTAACATTTTGTAACAGTGGAGTAAGGTACTTTTAAAATGTTTTATAAAAGTTAGCAGTGAACCCATCTGGGCCAGGGATTTGTTAAATGGTAGTCTGTCTATAGCATCCTGAATTTCCAGCTGACCTATATAATTAGTTAAAGCTTTGGCTTGGACAGAGTCAATGTTGTACACACAAATCTGTCAAAGTATTCTTTTATCTCCTCTTTAAAGGCAGGGCTATTCATTAATCCATTTATCCATATTGTTGTGAACAGTACTTGTAAAATTCTGTTAGAATGCCTTTTGGATCAGTTATCACCTTTCCTGAGTCTGAAGCTACTATTGATTCTGTTACTCTGGATTGTTCTTGGTGCTTAAGCCTACTGGCTAATAGTTTGCTGGGTTTATCCCCTATGTCTATATATCTGGCTTTAGTTTTCAGTATAATAAATTCTGCTTTTTCTTTAATAAGGAAAATAACTAATTTTAAAACACATATAGATACATCCGGTCAGGAGTAGAGTGGGTATGAAACAAGTGTCAATAGTACAAACAGTAATTCAGACAACTCAGAAGGGTCTGTTTTGGAGCAGAGACACCCACACAAGGGAAAGAGAAAAGGATGCTACCAGATTAGAGAAGAAGGAGAAGGTAAGGAAGGAGAAGTTTACGGAGCACAGGAAGGGCAGTCCCGGTACAGAAGAAGAAATATCAGTAGTGGTAAATGAGACATTAGTGTCATCTGAAAGAAATAGTGAGACAAATGTGATTAATCTATTGAACTACGTTTTAAAAGCACAATGAAGATAATGTACTAAATAAGGGACTGTCATTTGTTCCTACTGTGGACCTTAACTTTTTGATACTATTATGGATCTGTATAGATTGTGTAGAGTTCTTAGCTCAAAATGTTATTATTCAAAACCAGTGGAACATGACAGTGAAATTGTAAATGAAGTGGATTTGTGTAGTGAAATAGAAGTGATTCCAATTGCAAACAATTTTTAGTTTGAAAATGGGGATGAGGGGTGAGAGGTTCACAAAGGAAAGAGATATAATGGCGGATGCTATGGAAAAAAGGAAAGAAAAACTAGTACCTTCTGCCTACCACAACCCCATGCAGTTATGGTGTTCCAAAGGATGTGTGAACAGGATATAAAAAACTTAGAAAGGAGGACTAAATGCCAAAGTGTAATAACTTCTTTATAGATGAAAGGGAAGCCATATGTACATTAAGAAGCAATAAAACTATAGTAATAAAGACAGCAGACAAAGGTGGTAGTGTGGTTGTGTTGAATGATGGGGATTATGTGCGGGAGGTGGATTGACAATTGTGCAGTAAAGTTTTATATATCTGTGGGGAAAGACTTCACCCTGAATCTTAAAGGGATATTGATAAATACTTGGAATGGGCAGAAAAAGAGGACTGATAAACCAAAAGGAAAGGAAATAGTGTATATGACCACTGAACATCCTTTATTACCACAGTTTTACATACTTCTCAAGGCCCATAAGTCCTTTGTTAACTCATCAGGTCATCCTATCACATCTAGTATTGGGTCAGTGACAGAACCACTGGCTAGGATAGTGGATGACAATATAGGGAAAATTGTTAAGACTCTGCCATCCTTTATTAAGGACACAGGTGATGTTCTGAGGATTCTTAGGGACCATACATGGGAAGAAGAACATTTTTAGTGACTAGGTATAGAGTCACTGTATACAAATATACCCATGAAGGGGATTGAAGGCAGTGCATTATTATTTGGGACTTATGGGGCTGGAAGCAAAACCAGATACAGACTTTTAGTGGATCTAACAAGAATAGTGTTGGAAGGGAACTACTTTTTAAAGATCAATACTACCACCAAATCAAAGGAACAGAAATAGGGTCAAATTTTGCCCCCAATTATACCGACTTATACCTTGGTTACTGGGAGGAAGGAGCAGCTTGGGATGTTACATCACATCTGTTTAAAGAGAAAATTGCACTCATGGGTGCACTTTATCAATGATGTACTGCTGTTGAGGAGGGGAATGAAAAGGAACTAGAAGAGTTCATAAGTTATTTGCATAGCACTAATAGACACTTAAGATTTGTGTATGTAGCTAGCAGAAAGCAGGTTTCCTTCTTGGATCTTAAGATGAAAGTGCTAGAAGAGAGAACCGAATAGCAATAGGGCTATACAGGAAAGTCATGGCTAAGAATATAATACTACTAGATAGCAGTTTTGTCCCCAGCATATAAAATAAAATATCCCAAAAAGCCAGATGTATAGAATCAAAAGGAATTGCAGTGAGAGCTGTGACTTGGGAAAGGAACTACAGAATCAGGAGGCCCATTTTAGGGATAAGGGGTACCAAATTTGACAATTTTAGAAGCTGGGAGAGTGTGTGATCAAATGAGTAGGGCTAATCTTATGGAAGAAAATAAAAGGAAACAGAAAAGAGAGAGAACGGAATTAATTTTGTCACAACATATAGTGTAAGGTCAAATATGGATAAGGAAATCATAAATAAGTATTGGTATATACTGGGAGTGGACAGTAGGCTAAAGGAAACAGCAGAAACGCAACCACCAAGATTTTCTATACAGGAGGGCAAGTAATTTGGGAGATGTTCTGTAACTTCAACAATGGAGGTAGAGAAGCCCATTACCTGGCTGTCCACACTTCCAAAGGGGTGCAGAAAATGTGGTGGTTGTAAGTTTTATACAAGCTATATAAGTGTGGCATGTTCATGAATCCTTACAACAACAGAATGTGTGACATCAAACAGTTTATTAACTGTAATACTACTAATGTGATTTACTATTCATTTTGTACATATGGGGCATACTATGTCAGGAAAACTAAATGTAAATGGAAAGAGAGAATTGGTGAGCACTTGAATGCAATTAATAACATGCAGTATGCATGGGCAGTACTATACATAATGCTAGAAATAGAGGGAACACACTTTGAAATTTGTAGGGATTCAAAAGTTGCATTAGGACCAAGGGGAAGAAATATTAAAGGGCTTTTGAGCCAAAGGGATAATGTTTGGATCTATACCTTGGGGCACATCTAGTTAGTGGTTTAAATGACCAAATTCAGCTGAGACCATTTTTGGGTAATAGGCCTTCAGTAACTTCCTCCAGGTAACTATATTTATTTATTTATTTATTTGAACAGCAGTTTGAAAACCTTTGAGCCAGATGCTCATTTACAAAGGTATCTTGTCACAAAAAGACAGAACACAGCACAACAGTATGTTACAACAATAATGAATACAACAATGGGGAATACAACAAGTTGGTACAAACAGGAATAATGCATACAATAAGATAGTTAGGCAGTCTATAAGTAGCTAAACAGGTGGCTTTGTCATAACGATTGAGCAAGGCTAAAACTAGTAACAATTACAGCTCTGAGTATTAAGTAGGTGATTCCGTGGGATGTTTTGAAACAGGATATCGATGGGGCATCAGAGATGGAAGGGGCAGTGTGTTGAACCAGGAAGGGGCTCTGTAGCCATAGGCTCTTTGACCGTGTGGAGGTCCTGGCCCTGGGAATAGATACAGTGGTTTTGCCAGAGGTAAGAGTATGAACTTGTAGTTTTGCAAGGTGGATGGTGGCTGTCAGACCGGTGGGGATATGGGGATAGTCCAAGGAGAGTTTTTGTTATGAAACAGGTCTGATATCTAAGGCATCCATCCAGATCAAGCAGCATGGCTTTAGTAGACATAGCTGACAGGTGTGCGCAACCTAGGGCACCCAGAAATTAGCCTACAGGCCTTGTTTAGAATAGTGCAAATTTTGTTGAGAGCAGTCTGATCAGCAGCACCATACATTGAAGCCCATAATCCACTAGTGACAGGATGGATGAAGTGGCCGCAAGTCGGAGGGCCTCGGGGAGACAGTTTTATACCTGTAAGCTGCCTAGTCGGATATTTGCAGCTGTGGCAAGAGCTGATATGTGGCCATGGAAGGAGAGAGTGTGGTCAAAATGGATCCCAAGGTACTTATAGGAGTGGACTTGCTCGAGCGGGAACTTGGAGCCAGAGTGTATGTGAAGTTTGAAGTTGCAGGACTTGTTTTGTTGGTAGTAAGATCATGGTTTTTGTTATTTTGAGATTTATCACCAGTCTATGTTCCTTGAACCAACCCTCAGTTTCATTAAAGGATCTTTGCAGGAGTCCTGGAGAGATAGGGTTACGATCAGTGGCAAAGATGATGGCGTCATCTGCATACAGTAATATATTTCCAGTACAGGAACCTGGTAGGGTGTTAAGGTATAGGAGAAGAGTAAGGGTCCAAGAATGGAGCCCTGGGGAACACTAGAGCAGATGGGACAGATGTCGGAGTGAGTCCCGCTAATTTTAATATGCTGTGAGCAGGCTGACAGATAGCTGGCACACCAGGAGACAGGCCCAGTGACAAAACCGGAGTGACTGAGGGCATCCAGAAGGAGGGGATGGGAGACGGTGTCAAAAGCTTTTGATAGGTCTATGAACACAGCACCAGCCAGAGCCCACATCTAGGGAGGTGGAGAAAATTGGAAAACTCTAGGAGGGCAGTACTGGTACTATGGCCAGCACAGAAACCATGCTGTTCAGGGCAGAGAGTGTTGTAGTTGGTGAGGTAGTCAGTAATTTGAGAGGCCACCGCTTTTCCAGGGCTTTTTAGAGAGAGAGAATGGAGATAGGGCAGTAGTTTCCGGCCAAGGACCTGTCTCCACCTTTAAGAATGGGTGTGACTGTGATGATTTTCCAGACTGATGGAAATTGCCCCAGGCAGAGAGACCTATTGAGGAGGCTGGTGATTGGGGTAAGGACCAGATCTAAAACCTGTCAAAGGATACATGGATCCAGGGTGTCACTGCCCATGCTATTACTCCTGAGGCATTGATTAGGTGAGGTCTGAGTTCTTGGGCAGAGACTCAGCGAATGTGAAAGTACAGGCGTAATGACTGGGGCAGGCAGCGGGGGTTGAAAAAATCATTAGGGAGGATAGGGCTAAGATCCGTGAAGGAGGTATTGAGGTAGTTAGCTATAAGGGCTGGGTCAGAGGAGATAGTGCCATTGATATTGATCTGGGGAGGGGAGCATGTGCTCCCATTTAACTGTTTGATATCATCCCAGAAGGTTCTAGCATTCCCCAGGAGGATGTAAGAGGACTGATAGTGATCAGCTTTGGCCTTCTGATAACCCAGGTGCACTTATTTCTGGCAGCAGCATACACTTGCCTATTGCTGGGCTGGCTAGTTTCAGTAGCACGGTGCCATAAGTTATCCCTATGTTTGAGTTGTTGGATCAGGGCTGGGGTTACCCAGGAGCAGTTTGCACTTTGGAACAGTGGGCTATCAGTGGAGAGAAGATATCACAGGCTTTATTGAACATTTGGATAAAGAAGATTAGAGCCATATCAATGTCAGGGGCATACTGTATAGGAGACCAATCAATTTGAGACAGAAGTTCCTTGAGTTTCTTCAGACCACCTGGTTTCAGGCACGCTAAGTATGGACTGAGCTAATGGCTTGGATACTGTGGAAGTCCAGCAAAAAGTATGGGGAGTGATCACTAAGTGAGTCAGGAAGGACTTGGACATTGAGGATCCGATTAGAGGCGATTGGAGAGGACCACATTGAGTAGAGTATTAGAGCCTCTCTTTGGGTTAGTCCTGGCGGATGGGTAACGAGTTGAGTCATATCAACTGCAGCAAAGGAGTTACGGGCAGAGAAGGAAGGGGGCTAAGCCAATTGATGTTTAGGTCGCCCACTAGTATTTGGTCCGAGGGGTGGGGTAGCGAGAAAGGTATTCCATAAGGGAGGCTAGAGCCAGTGTTTGGTTTTAGGGGTATGTAGGCCGTAGTTAGATAAAGTGGGCCCTTTAATGGGTCAGGGGTCAGTTTTCAACATTAGCGCCTGAGCCCCAGAATCAGAACAGGTGCTGGTAGGGCAAGTCTAGTGAGAGATTCTTTAATGTAAGCGGCACAGCCACCACCCCATCTTCCAGCCGGTTGGCCCGGAAAGGGAGTATCCAGGGAGGAAGACAAAGGAGTCAGGAGTGGATTTTGTCAGCCAGGTCTCAACCAGGGAGATGACATCTGGATTGAGATGTGACCCAGCATTGGAGTGAGTCAAATTTTTCAGGAGGCTACAGATATTCATTGAGACCACGCATAGTCCAGGGGGCCAGTAGCAGAGTTGTTGTGAACCGGGCCAGGGTTGGGGTGAATGTTACCTGACAGGAGGAGTAGCATAACTAACATCCTGGCCAGGTGGTGGTGAAAGAGTATTTCTATGACAGACACGAGAGGGGGAGGGGTGTTTCAGTATACAGGAGTGCGAGAGTAGTACAGGATGGGAAAGCAAGAATGATAAGACTCCCAAGTGTGTTAGAGGTGGGAGCTTGGAGGAAGCTGGTGGGGGGCAAGGTGGGCAGAAGCACCCAGTGGCACCAAGGTGTGCGAGAGCTGGCTCAGATACATAAAGGGTGCAGTGCCAGTGCACAGGGGTGCAACTGACTGGCATGTGCAATCGCACTGAGATAGATGGGTAAGACAGTGGCAACAGACATAAACTGAGCATGAGGCAAGTCCAAAGGTGTGTGGCAAGCATAGTGCTAAAGAGTTAAAAAGGTGACTTGAAGAAAGAAGTGGACGCCGCTAACCTGTGACCGTTAGTGCCACTTTGGTTCAGTGGTAGCGACACTGCCTCTGGGATACAGGGTACCAGGTTTGATACTTGCCCAGGGAATTAGGAAAATGGACCTGGGTAGGAGTCAAAATTCAGGGTCCGAGCACGGGCAGGCAGAGGTTGGGCCTGAAAATAGGGTGCTCGGTAGCGACTCCTAGTGGTCAGTAATTGCAGGCTGGGGTAGGGGTCCGGAGGGTAGTAGTTATAAGATGGACAGGTGGCAGAGAAGTGCAAGGAAGGTGGAGGCCAAGTGGAGGAGAGGAGAGATGCTGTAGATAGGTGTGGAGAACCAGCAAGGGGGCACTGGAGCTATCTGGGTGCGGAAATATAGAAAGAGTGCTGAGTCCTCTAGTGGCCAGCAGTTATATCCTGCAAATGGGAAAGTGGGAGATAGTATTTCGGCAGCAGGAAATGATGTCACAGGGGTGTGTCTATAAATGAACACCGCCCCTGGGTGGGTGGTTGTGGTGGGCGGGACAGATGATGCGGCGTCATTGGGCTAGCACCCCACAGCAGGAGTCCAACAGGTGGGAGAGAGTGCTCTTTACCTCTTCTGAAAGACTTCCTGGAGAAACGGCGCCTGAGCTCCTGAGCTCCTCGGTAGGAGAGCTGAGTTGTTCTGTCCCTGCCATGGTTGGCAGTGAGCCTGTGGGGAGGTACAGCCTAAGAAGGGAAGAACAAAGACCAAATTACTATGCAGCGGAGAGGAGGAGAGTATACAGACAACCCTTGCACTGCGAATGTGCGTTTTCCCAAGATGGCGACACAGTGAGCAAGGTACGTAATATCACAACTATCACAATATAACAGAGCCATCACAATAAAACAGAAACATCCTGGCTAAATAGTGGTACAAGGACAGTGAGGCAGGCAGTAACTCTAGCTGTGACTACAGTGACTAAAACTCGACATTACTAGGCTGGGAGCATCAGCCCCAAGGCTCCAGGTGGTTCCCTCACAAAGTTATGTAAAATGCAGCACAAGATAGCAGCCAAAAACAATCAGAACTCCTGTGGGGATAAAAATATGTCCTAAGGCTACCAAACAGGTAGCACCCACAGCAGGAGTCCAACAGGTGGGAGAGAGGTGCCTTTACCTCTTCTGAAAGGCTTCCTGAGAAATGGCATCCCGAGTTCCTCGGTAGGAGCGCTGAGTTGTTCTATCCCTGCCGCAGTCAGCAGTGAGCCTGTGGTTACACAGTATGCCCAGTTTGTAGTTGTTGTAGATGTGCATAATGTATGTAGTAGTATTTGGTGTGTAAGGAGCTGAGCTGCACAATATGTGTATTTTCTTCTGTTCTATGTCTGTTCTATATGACTCCTTTCCTGCTTCACATCTCCACTGCTACAAGACATTTTCCACCACCATCGGACAGTGGCCCATTAGCCTGCCAACTTCTTCTCCCAGTCGCACGCTGCAATACTAACTGCCTATGGTGCCCTCTCTCTCTTATTACCGCAGCCAGCTGCCTACTCAAGCTGCTCGTTATATGAATATTATCTCAAAGTATGTTATAACTGAGTATCTTTATTTTTTCTTTTAGTTGTTTTGGTTGTTTATTGCGCATTCTTTTACTACCTCTGTATGTCGTTGACCCTCATCCTTTGACGTGGAACCTTTGTAAACAAGCAGTTTCTGCTCAAAGGTATTTGTAATCTGAGAATTTAATAAATAAATAAATAAGTATGTCTACTAGGTTGTGAAATCTTCCATGTAGGAGGGTCCCTCGCTCCTGACTATAGTCTATTAGAAAATTTATAAGAGCCCCTCCTTTTGGTATAAATGGAGAAAAATTTAAATTTTGTCTTCCTTCTTTCCTGCCTCTATCCAAAAATCTTCCCCTGCCCCCCTTTTTCTTTCTTTCTTTTTATTTATTTATTCATTCTCAGATTACAATACCTTTGAACACATAACAGCTCTTTACAAAGGTTCCACATTATTGGGAAGGGTGACAGGCATACAACAGATGGTATTACATAAAATTTTGACAGGAAAATATTTAAAATGGCAATATGACATTAACCTGCAACTAAAATTAAAAATATGAAGCGTAGGAAATCAAAATTAACCTAATAAAAGGAGACAGCCCAACGTGCTTTGTCAAATAGTTATGGGTAGATTTGGGTGAACAAACATTCAGGTAAGTGAAGATACACAATGGAAAGAAGGTGGAGGGTAAGGGTGAGGTGAAAGAAGGATGGGGAAGGAGGCAGGAAATAGGACAGAGCGGTTAGGGTGAAAGTGGTCATTCACAGAGAAAGGGAAGAAGTAGTTACACAAGGATGTGTCAATACTGATGAGGTAGTGCCATATCAGTTGAAACAGTCACAAGAACTGTTAGCTGTAAGATGCTGATGAAGAATACCTTTAAATGGTCCCAATTTTGGTAAGGAAGAGATAACACTGGGCAGCACATTAAACTATAGTGGTGCTCTGTATGCAAACGATCATTGCCTTTGTGTAGTCCGGCATCTTGGGACAGAGAAGAGTTGATTGACTGAGCTATGCTTTTGCTGGGAGCTGCAAGAGGGGTTGAGTAGTTTTGTAACACCAGAAGGCAGGATCCCGAGAAGTGCCTTTTAGTTAGCAAGCAGGTTTGATAGTGAATCTCCCATTTAGCTGAAGCCAACCTATTTGCTCATACAGTTCACATGTGTGGGTAAGGTGTGCTGCTCCAGTAAGAAGTTGGCATGCTTTATTGAGTGTCACTGATATTCTGCAGAGGGTAGTGATGGAAGCTGAGCCATAGATAACCAGACCATAGTCAACAATGGATTCTATGGAGCTATAGAAAGCTAGTATAAGGGCTTTAGGTGTTAGATTGTGTTTATGTCTAGGAGTAACCCTGTCTTGTTACTAGAAGACCTGGCAACATTCTTCACCTGCTGGGCATATGATAGTGAGCTACAGTATCCACGGTTACCCTAGATACTTGAAATGTTGAATTTGTTCAAGCGGGATGCAGAGGAGTTCCTGATGGTTGGGCACTGGATCTGTGTTTGCTGTGAACACCGCTGAACAACATGACTTTTGTTTTTTGTAGTTCAGAATCAGCTTGTGTTTTCTGAACCAGTCCTCCACTTTCTCAAAGCTGAGTTGAAATTGGCATTCCAGTAGTTCAGGGTCAGTGTTGCTAGTGTATATGACAGTGTCATCTGCATAGAGGAGGATCTGCTGGTGACAGGAGTGAGGGAGATTGTTAAGAAAGAGGCTAAAGAGAAGTGGACACAGTATGGAACCCTGTGGTACTCCAGATTGGGCATTTTGATGGTCAGAGGTGAAATTAGCTATCTTCACCTGTTGGGAGCGGCCTACAAGATAGCTTTTGAACCAGGACCCAATATCTGCTGAGAGGCCAATTGAGGACAGTTGCTTGAGAAGTAAAGCATGGTTTACTGTATCAAAGACCTTTTGAGGTCTATGAAGACTGCACCCACCAATCTACCTTTATGCAGACATTGGTGAATGAAACCTGTGAATTCTATCAGTGCTGTTGTAGTGCTATGTCACTTTTGAATCCATGCTGCTGGGGCACTGGATCGAGTATTTCTTCATATACTCCACCAGCTGATCCGCAACTATGTGCTCAAGTGCTTAAACAGAGGTGGAAGTATACAGATAGGTCTATAGTTTGTGTGTATAGTGCGGTCACTGCTTTTGTGAACAGGGATAACATGGGTTGACTTCCAGATTTGGGGAATTGTGCCAGTCTCAGTAAGAGGTTTAGAATTTTTGCAATGGGCACAAGTATTTATTCAACTATAAGGGCAACTAATTTGAGGTCTAAGGAATCACCACTATGCCCTGACTTCCTGAGTACTTTTACTAAGTATTTCCTGACCATATACAGTGGGGCCTTTTGAAGTAGAAAAGAGGTGGTGCAGGAAGTGAATCATCTACCCACTGTTCAGTGTCTTCAGTAATGTCTTTGAAGAAGTCTGGTTGAAGGACACCTTCCAGGTCAACGAATGAATTAATAAACACATTGGCAATCGTCAATGGGTCAAGGGTGGGGCTCCATTAATATTTAGCATGGTGGGGTGATATTAGCATCTTTACCTGTTACATCTTCTATACTGTTCCAAAATTCTTTCTGTCACCCCAAGTTTTAGCAAGCTGTTCCCTATGGTACTTACTTTTTGATGTGAATAGCCTGGATGCACTTATTCCTGGCAATTTTATATTCTTGTACATCTGCATGCTTGCCAGTAGCCTTTGCAAGACACCAGAGGTGATCTCTGTGATTTATCTGACTAATGAGGTCAGCAGATAACCAGGGATTGATGGTGCCTCGATTTTCATCTTTTCAAGGGGGCATGGATATCGCAAGCATCATTAAAGTGCTTAATGAAGTTGTCCAGAGCTATATGTATATCCTCTGTGGCATCAAGTAATGACCAGTCAATGCTACAGAGGTGTTGTTTCAGGAGTTCCTGGTTTCCCTGCTTTAGCACCCTGCTGAAAATAGTTTTGTCTGGAGGTTTATTGAATTTATTTGACCAGTTACAGGTAATGGGGAGCGGTCATTTAATGTATCAGGGACAACATTCATATTTGTGATACGATCTGGACAATTGGACAGTATCCAGTCTAGAAGGTACTCATACCCGTCTTATAATTAGCTCTAGTGGGTGATGGAACAAGCTGGGTAAGGTTGAGTGTGGAGATTGCATCCTTAAAGGAACCTACTTCAGGGGAATGCCAGTTGACATTGAAATCACCATAATTATCAAACCAGCATTATGGGGCAGGTTCGTGATGTACTCCATCAAGCTTTGGAAGCGTGTGAATTGGTCCTTAGGGGTATGTAGATAGACACAATTGTTAGAGCTTTATTGTGGGCCCAACGAGAACATTGATCGCTAACACCTGGGTGGCATTGTTTAGGCTGTCCATAGGTAATATATGTCCCATGAGTGTATCTTTGATGTATATGGCACAGCCACCCCTCATACTGTGAGTCTATCCTGTCTAAAGATGGTGTAACCAGGTATAGCCAACCAAGTTAGGGATCTTCACAGAAAGCCAGTTTCCACTACAGACAGGATATCAGGGCTTTGCTGCGTGACCAAAGCTTGGAGTCTATCTATCTTACATAACAGGCTGCAGATACTAATAGACACCAGTGCAATTGAACTAGACTTGTTTGTGTTGCTAGGTGAAGCAGATCTTGCTGGGCCAGGGTTAGGATGCACATTTTCAGACAGTAACAACAGCATTAGTATGACTCTAAGCATGAAACCTTTCCCTAGTTTGAAATTCAACTTGTGAGACTAACATGAGCATGACCTCTTCCTCCTTTAGTGCACCACAGTAAGGCTAGTGGTAATGACAGTGGCAAGCAGGACCCAAATTCCCTGATGGATTGCAGGTGCACCAGAAGTGTATAAAGATTACTGGCTGCAATGCTGGGGTCATAGTGGATGTTGTATAGGAAAGTAATTCCTAGCTGCTGTTTTGTTGTTGTTGCGAAGGTTCTTGAGTTATACCTTGGTTGAACACAGCAATTAAGATTAATTTTCTAGTGCAGTGTGAGAAAATCCATTGCTTTTGGTAGAATGATAGAGTTGTGAGGTATCACAATCCCATAGCACTGAAAGCGATGTTAGCAAAGGAAGTGAGGCAGGGATTACAGTAAAAAAATAATAAAGAGAACCTCTCGTGGTAGGCATATAATCTACCAATGGAAAACTAGCACAATGGAAAAAAAAAAGGGGTTAGCAGAGGAGGGCAATCAAATGTGCAATTAAGTAGAATAGGTGGGAATAGAAGAAGAAGAAAAGCAGTATTTATATAGCGCTTTTCATACACAGTGTATCCCAAAGTGCTTTATAAACAATGCTAGACTGGTAGTGAAGTGACTGAAAAGTGATTGAATGTGGTGGTGGCCATATCGCACATCATCACCCACACAGCCTGGATAATTGCATGTACTGGTTTATGGGAAGGGAATGTTGGCCAGGACACGAGGAATGTTCTCTACTATTGGCAAAGAGTGCCCTGGGTTCTTTTACTTCCACCTGGACACCCACCAGGATGAGCAGAAGGGACCTCAGTTTAACGACTATCCGAAAGATGGCACACCCCAGCAGTACAGCACCCCCAGTACTACACTCAATGCCAGCGATTTTCAGGTGCAAGTCCAATCCCGGTTTGGGACAAGAACCCCGATCTTCTGGTCCAGAAGAGCAAAGAGAACTTACAGAAGGCAGAGGTAGAGAGAGAATTTTAACAATATATTTTCAGTTTAAACAGCAATTATTAAACAGTTTTTGTACCCATAAAATACAGTTTAACAGTATACAAAGTCAAAAAGAGCTTGAGTAAAGTAGAGCAAAGATAACAGAGAATGTTAGTGAAACAAGCCAGTCAGTGGCCGCTGCTCCCAGTAAAGTACCCAAATGAATAAAAGTCTTACTTGGGCACCAGCAGTTGAGATGCAGCAGTGGATCAGTCTTCCGTACCTGCTCAGGTTGTCTGGGGATCACTGGGAATTGGGTGGAAGCAGGCTCCAGCAGTGACTCTCGCTTCTTGTGTCCGTTAGAGGCAGGCAGTGGCTTAAAATCAAAAGCCACAATACCAGTGGTGTTGAGTACCTGATCAGGTCCTCACACTGGGGAGGAGGAAGAGAAACAAATTATTATAGCAGAGGGAATGGGAATAAGAGACAGATAGGAGACTTTAAATAAGCAGGAGGGCCAGGAACAAAGAGGAAAGCTAAGTGGGGGGTTAGCAGAGAAGGCAATCAAATGTGCAAATAAGTAGAATAGGTGAGGAATATAGAGGTGGGCTAGCAGTGACAGAGCAAAGAAAGCTTACAGAAGGCAGAGGTAGAAAGAGAAATTTTAAGAACACATTTTTGGTTTAAACAGCAATTAATAAACAGTTTTGTACCTATAAAATGTAATTTAACAGTATCCAAAGTCCAAAAGATCTGTATCACTTGAGTAAAATACAGCAAAGAAAACAGAGAAGGCTACTGAAACTAGCCAGTCAGTTAATGCTCCCAAGCAATGTACTCAAATGGGTAAAATCTTAGTTGGGCACCAGCAGTTGAGATGCAGCAGTGGATCAGGCTAGCGTGCCTTGCTCAGGTTATCTGGGGATCACTGGGAATGGGGTGGAAGCAGACTTCAGCGGTGGCTTTACTTCTTATGTCCATTGAGGCAGGCAGTGGCTTAAAATCACAAGCCACAGTGGCAGTGGTGTGTACCTGAGCAGGGGCATCACACTGGGGAGGGAGGGAGAAAAACATATATCATTATAGCTGAGGGGAATCAGGGCATCGGACACAGAGAGAGGCTTTGGATAAGCAGGAGGGCCAGGAACAAAGATGAAAGCTAAGTGGGGGAGGTTAGCAGAGAAGGGCAATCAAATGTGCAATTACTGTAGGTAGAATAGGTGGAAATATAGGAGGTGGGCTAGCAGGGACAGAGCAAAGAGTGCTTACACAAGGCAGAGGTAGAAAGAGAGATTTTAACAGCACATTTTTGGTTTAAACGGCAATTAGTAAACATTTTTGTACCTATAAAATGCAATTAACAGTATACAAAGTCCAAAAGAGCTGTGACACTTGAGTAAAGTAGAGCAAAGATAACAGAGAGGCTAGTGAAACAAGCCAATCAGTGGCTGCTGCCCCAGTAAGGTACCCAAATGAATAAATGTCTTATTTGGGTGCCAGCAGTTGAGATGCAGCAGTGGATCAGGCTACTGTACCTTGCTCAAGTTGTCTGGGGATCACTGGGAATGGGGTGGAAGCAGGCTTCAGCAGTGACTTTTGTTCTTGTGTCCCTTGAGGCAGACAGTGACTTAAAATCACAAGCCACAATGCCAGTGGTGTTGAGTACATGATCAGTGGCCTCACACTTGGAAGGGAGGAAGAAAAACACAAATTATTATAGCTGATGGGAATCGGGGCATAGGAGTCAGAGAAGACTTTATATAAGCTGGAGGGCCAGGGAGAAAGAAGCTAAGTGGGGGGTTAGCAGAGGAGGGCAATCAAATGTGCAAATTAGTAGAATAGGTGGGAATGTGGGTGGGCTAGCATGGGTAGAGCAAATATTGCTTACAGAAGGCAGAGGTAGAAAGAAAGAATTTTAGCAACACATTTTCAGTTTAAACAGCAATTATGAAACTACCCAATCTGTGGAACTGCCCCAGTAAAGTACCCAAACAAGTAAAAGTCTTACTGGGCACCAGCAGTTGAGATACAGCAACAGATCAGGCTACCATTCCTTTATCAGGTTGTCTGGGGATCCCTGGGGAATCGGGTTTAAGCAGGCTCTATTGGTGTCTTTGCTTCTTGTGTCTGGTGAGGCACAGAGTGGCTTAAAATCACAAGGCTACAATGCCAGTGGTGTTGCATACCTGATCAGGGGCCTCACGCTTGCTCAGGTTGTCTATACTTTTTCTATACTATTCTTCTTCCCCCACTTCCCTGTATGCACTGGTTAGTGAATTATGTAAATAACTAAAAGCCAGTTTCTATGCCTTTTGGCAGAATATTTCTCCATGTACTGACTGAGCCCCAGTGCATTTCTTACTCTCTAGCCATACATATATATGCGTGTAAAAGTATTAGCTATGGTAGTAGAAATACTGTAAATGAAGCTCCGTGTTCTATAAATAAGTGCAAAGGAGGAATACAATTAAAAGTATGTGCTAATGGTATAAAATTGAGTCCCAATGTATAGTAAGGGAGGCTCAGTTCGACTCCCCAGCCTTCACTGAGTGTGACCATTGCAATTTAAGCAAACAAATTATATAAATAAAATAAAAATTATGGACTTACATATGACTGAATAGCAGTATGCCTTTAATTAAAAGACTGAAAAAGGAAGGTCTGGGAGCCTTTGGTACTTTTGGTGTTGGTATTTATTATATCTTGATGTATTGTTGCACTTGCACTTTAAGAATTGTCATGTGATCACTGAGAGTTTTTTTTCAAATGTGCTATATAAGGACACCAACACTAAGGGTATTATCTTTGATAAAGCACATGATTGGTGAAACGTGAGGAGTTTTCCCTGTGTCTTCTGTATGCTGAGTCTGCTGCTATCTGTTTTAGTAAAGCATTTCTTTATACAAAGTACACCTTTGGACTTTTATTTGAGTGAGTGGTGAGTGCCGTGACTTATGTGAGATTAATGAGTTCTGATCCTTGTTCTCTAAAATATAAATTTTACAGAAAGAGCTTCAATTTTCTAAAGTTTGTTTCTTCTGTTTGGATGCAAATCTTATGAAGTCTTCTCTAATATAACATTTGGGAGCAGCCCAATTAATATCAAGTCTTTCAACCGTATCAAGGTTTTCAATCCAAAAATTTGTAACCAAATGATTAATATAATTAATAATACACTCTTGTCTATGAAGAGCATTATTCAATCTCCAGAGAGACTGCCTGGGATAAGGCTGGGATAGTGGTATACAAAGATTAATCAGAGAGTGGTCTGAGAGTGATCTGCCAAGTATTTTGGAGATTTGAACATCATTCATCCATGATTTTAAAATTTGGAAAAAATCTATCCGTGAATAAGAATTATGGACTGGGGAGTAAAAGGAAAACTTTTGATATCTGGATACAAGGTTCTCTAGGGGTCTGCCAATCCACCAATATCAAATTGTTGGAGTGCACATATGTTTGTTTGAAGAGAAATATTTGTAGGGTTTGACTTATCTAAAGAAGAATCTAAGGAATATTCCAATTACCACCAAGTAAAATTTTGTGTTGCAAAAGAAGTTAGGGCTGTTAACAATCTTGACTGAAAGAGATATGTTTTAACATTAGGTGCATATGTAGAACCTGTAACTAAAAGTGAATGATTACATTTCCCTAACACTATAATGAATCTGCCTTCAGGGTCCTGTACCATCTGAAAAGGAGTAAATGTAATGATTTATTTACAAGAATAGCTAACTCTCCTTTCAAGGTATGACATCCACACCAAAACCTGGGTAAAATTCAGTTTTCTTAGAAGATCTAATTCTAAAGGTAATAAGTTTGTCTATTGTAGTAAAACTAGATGATAACTAAGGAGTTAACATAACTAAGAACCTGCATTCTTTTGACTTTGAGACAGAGGCCTTTAACATTCCAAGAGGCAACTTTAAGCATGGACACCATATAAGGTAAAATAAAAGGAATATTTAAGCAGCAAATTAACCTCTATATACCTTATAGAATTCTGTTCAAACTCCCTAAGGGTAGAGCATAACCTTCCCAAACAAAATAGCTCCCTCACCCATGAAACAACAGTAATCACAATCTAACCTTGAAAAGTATTTGAAGAAAAAGTCACGGGCCCGATTCTAGTACAGTTATGCCTGGCATAACAGCACTTACGTCAAGTAGAATGTCGCATGTAGCAACTTACGCCAGCAGTTGCGACATGCTTGATTCTACAATGTGGCCTGTGACACGGTACAGGCCTCTGCGCTGAACAGCTGTTATGCTTATAGTAGCAGCTTACAAACCCTGCAACATGATGCTAGGGCTTTATGGCAGTAGTTGCACCCATTCCAGAAAGGCAGCAACAACTTCCTCAATGTCAGGATTCTACAAGTACCTCTGGAGGAGACCGGTAAAGTAAGTTACATCAGCTTTTAGGTGGTGTAACTTAGATGCCCCTGAGAGTCCTGTAGACCCACCAGCAGCCGCAGCAGTCAGCCCTCAGATGCCCTCCCCATGCCCAGCATACCCCAGTGGGTGCCCTGCAGGGCTGCCCACACTTCCTGCCCCTGAAGTGTACAATATGAGCCCCATAGGGCTACCCCCACCCAGCCCCCAAAGTGTACATTAAGAGCCCTCAGGGCTGCCCACACCCCTAGACCCCTCTGAACCCCTGTTGCAAATTGTCCCAGGACGGTGCAGCCACCCCCACCCATGACCCAACCCAACAAACTCCGAGAAAACAGAATCATTATTGCAAGGGTATAAAGGACTAGAAAGGTAACATAACAAGAGTCAAAAGTATTCTAAAACTCATCATCAAAATATCACACCTTAACCATTTTGCATAGTCAAACTAAAATTTCACTGAATAGCTTTTCTAGAAAGTTCTTCAATTGAGCTTAAAACCATCCTTGTATAAAATCACTAATAATGAAGAAAAGTGTGCAACCATATTAAAAACTACAAATAGTTAAATGATGATTAACACAGTTGCAAGTAGTAATTAACAAATCTCATATAAATGGTCACATAAGCAAAAGCTTATAGACCAGTCATTCATCCAACTTGCACACTGATATGCCAATCTTCTGGGAGAAGTCACCGTGAAGTAGAAAAATATATATATATATACATCAAGAGAATATAACAGAACCTTCTTTTTTTCTAATAGTTTTTATCACCTCCTTGATCCAGTGAACTCTCTTTTGACCTCCTATGCCTCCCTTGTCTCTACTTCCCATCATGGCCATGCCTTCCCTGCACCCCGACCCGCACTCCCCGGGTCTGAACCCTCTGGGAAAGTGCCACCCTATCCACCTAGGGCACTCTATCTAGAGTGCTGAGCTCTGGACTGGGGGCTTGCAGGAGAGTAAGTCTGACATTGGGAGTGTGGACGGTGGAAGGTAGGAGGTGCCATTGCTCTCGCTGCAGAAGGGATTTTCATGTTGTCACACTCTCTCTCCCTCCCTGAACCTGGACATGCAATGACATCTAGATGATGTCCATTGCAGTTTAGCCTATCCCTCTTCCAAGCCCTGTAGCCTAGCAGTGCTTCCGGCTTCTGCCAGAGGCCGTTGTGGTGCCAGGCTCTCCTGGATCCCTCCCCCAAAGAGAAGAGCTGTCCTCCAGACACTCAATCCTCTCTCTCCTTGCTGACCCCTCACAGCCCAGGCTTGTTCCCAAACCTGGGTCACCATTGTGGTGCAAGGTGTGGCATCCAGCGCCTCAACCCTCAGTGCCACGGGGCCGGTCTATAACAGTATCTTCTTGATCCTGTAATGTTTCAGAAATGTCCATGATTAACATAACTTGTAGCTTTACAAGTTCCTAGCTGAAATTGTATGGCGATCCTTGAAGAGGGTGTCTTTCCAGACCTCCTAAAGGAGGTGGTCATTTGACCACTCCTTAAAAACCCTCCTTGGATCCGATGACCTAGCTAACTATCGATCTGTCTCTAACCTTCCCTTTATGGGGAAGGTTATTGAGAAGGTAGTTATGCTGCAACTGGACGATCATCTTGTACTTGATAATATCTAAGAAGCTCCTCAGTCTGGTTTCAGGAAGAGGCATAGCACGGAGACTGCCCTTGTTTGGGTATTAAATGATCTCCTAATGGTGAGAGGTTGAAAGGCTCGTGCCATCTTGGTCCTTCTTAATCTGTCAGCAGCCTTTGACACTGTGGACCATGGGGTGCTTTGAAGACCCTGCAGTTTCTCTGTGGACTGTTGGGTATAGTCCTTGAATGATTTTGGTCATTCCTCATAGGCAGGTCTCAGAGGGTGGTCACTGGAATTTATTTCTCTGATGCCCTCCCCTGTCCTGTGGAGTGCTGCAGGGCTCCATATTGGCACTCATGTTGTTCATAGTGCATATGCTGCCATTGGGAGATATCATTAGGTGATATGGCTTGAGTTTTCACTGCTATGCAGATGATACTCAGCTGTATATGTCCTTTATGCCCGGACAGGAGGATTCGATCTCTGTGCTAAACAACTGCCTCTCTGAGATTAAAGACTGGATGAGCTCCAGCTGGCTGAGACTGAATCCGGACAAGACTGAGGTGCTGGTTGTGGATCCGGGTCAACTGGGGTGGGTTTTGGGGCTGGGCACATATCGGCCTATGGTTTGATGGTGTCCAGCTCACTACCTCAGATCGGGTGCAGAACCTGAGTATTATTTTTGATGAAGACTTGACCCTGAAATCTCAGGTGCCATCTGTAGTCTAATTCTCATTTTACCATCTGAGAAAATTCACCGGGTGAAACATCTGGTTCCACTAGTCGACGTTCCAACATTGGTCCATGCTTTCATTACTACCCATCTTGACTACTGCAATGCCCTCTACCTAGGGCTGTCTGAGGTTGATATCCACCACTTGCAGTTGGTGCAGAATGCTGCTGCCAAGCTGTTGACCAATACTTCTAGGTCCAGTCACTTTACACCTGTGCTGGGTGAACTGCACTGGCTGCTGGTTCAGTGGCAGATCACCTATAAGGTAGGCTTGCTTACCTTCAAAGCCCTACATGAACAGGGACCCAACTACCTGAAAGATCTCCGACTCCCTACTCCCCAATCATTTCCTCTGATCCACTGATGAGGGATTGCTAGAATTCCCAGGGTTCATCTAAAACATAGGAGCTCATGCATTTTCATTTGTAGCACCAACCATGTGAATTCTAAACCTTGTTGATTAAGAGAATGCCTGACTGTCAGCAGTTTTAAATTTATGCTTAAAACTTATTTATTTTCATTGGCTTTCATAGACTGATTTTAATGTAATTTATATTGCTGTTTGTGTATATATTTATGGTTTATACTCTGTAAAGCACCTTAATTTTGAAAGGTGCTATATAAATAAAGATGTGCTTGCTTGCTTGCTTTTAGCCCTTAGCATTAAAAATAGTGACTAGCATCAGCCTGATTTGAAAAGTTCAGGAAGAGACACATACATTTTGGGGAGGTATGCTCGGGGTTCAAAAGTGGGTTTTGCTGTTCTTCGTGATGGTGAGTTTAGTAGGGTAAGCCATCCTGAATCTAATTCCTGCATTGATTAATTTGCTCACAATTAGAGATGCAGCGAATTTAAATTCCGCCCGGTGAAGTGAGCATAAAGTGGGCACTTCGTTTGCCATTCCGCTATGCGGAGTGGGCAATGCAAAGTGCTAACTCCGCCTTGTCATTACCATTTGGCGTTAGGCGGAATGGCAATGTGAAAGGCGGAGTCATTGTTTTTAATGGACTTCACGCTCCTCCTTATGATTCTTAGTGATCCACTTGGTGTTTCAGATTTGGCAGCCCCTCACATCGCATGGCTTACAGTACTGTACGTCACATGCTTTTTAGCTAGGCAGGAAGAAAGTGAGTCATACAAGCAGACACTTTTACTTTCTCCTCTGCAGACAGAGAGACAGTAGTGTGTTTGTGACTGCTGATACTTTGAGATCAGAGCGAGGAGGAGATTTAAACTTTGATTTAGACCCAACAGCTTTTTAAAAACTACATTTTTTGTCTTTTCTGTACTCTTTTTACTTAATTTGTTCTTTTTATAAATTTTATTTTCCTTACCTTTATAAGTAGTTAGTTGTTTGTCTGTGTCTGTGTGACTGTGTGTGTGCGTTGTGTGACAGTGTGAGTAGATGATTGCTCAGACAGAGGAGCTCAGTGAAGAGATGGACCAGGGTGATGGAATTTTTGGGTGCGGGCAGCTCTGGGAGAGCGTGGTAGTGGTAAGTGCCGAACTGTGCGCATGTGTGGAGGACATGGGCACTCATTCCTGTTGGACCACTCAACACATGTGAGTGTCCCCAGGACCAACAGGACCAGCACTGCCTCCTGTCCTGACTCTGAGGCAGTTGAACCACCACCACCAAATCCAGCACCAGGTCCTCTGGAGCAGGATGTGCCTGTTTTCCTGGGCCCAGTTGCAGATCCTGTCCCTGTTCAGCACCATGACCAGCTGGCTGCCAGTTCATCTGGCCATCCCTGCCTGTGCCAGGTCTTCCTGCAACGCCATTGTTTGGCAGTTTTTTGGGGGACAGCAGTGTGGTCAGGTGCCACCTATGTGAGGTGGAGGTGTGCTGTGGCCCCAGGGGACTCACCTGGGGACTGGGGCCAGCACACCCATATGCTCAATCTCCAGCAGTTGGGTAACAGGCTGCCACAGAATGGACCATGCCTGGACCTGCTGGCCATTCTGTGGCAGAGGGTGCAGTTGTGCATTGAAACATCCCTAAGAAGAGGAGGTCACAGCCGCACCTGCTGCTCCACCAGCACCCCACACCCACCACCACCACCACCAGCAGGTCAGACTGTAGAACATGTGGACCCCAGAGAACTGTGTGTAACACAGGCTGACTTGACAGTTCTCTGGGGTGCTGTCAAGAGAAACAATGAGAGGGTGAGTGCTGTGGAGCAGTGGCTGGATCACATAGAGGATATCAGTTGCAAATTATGTCCATGCTGGAACTGCTGCTGGATCACTATGGAATCCCACATTAGTTTTTTTCTCACACCATGATCCCCCACCCTTCCTTGCTGTGTTATAAAATGTATTCCTCCACCATCCCTGACCCTTGTACAGTATGTAATTATGCCCTTTCTTGTTGTCTTCCATATGCATGACACTTTGTATTTTGAGCAGTGCAAGCATACTGTGCTAAACTGCATGTGTGCAGTCAGTCTTCTTTCCAGTCTGTGTATGTACTGCAGACACTGTCCAAATCCCTGACTAAAAACAAACATTACTGAGTACAATGGTGGGGTGGTGAAGCATGGAGAGATACTACAAAATAGGCTTACAATACATCCAAGTAACTATTAAAAAATAATGTTGTGATTCATGACGTGATCGTAAATCGTGATTTGTGCCTGCATTTGTGACCGTGATGATGAAGAAATAGAATGCCTACAGCTGTGCTTCTCCAGGCCCGATGAGGTGTGGCACAAAACTCCCAGACTTAAAACATACATTAATGGTACAATGGTGGGGTGGTGAAGCCTGAAGAGATAGTAGAAAACAGGCTTACAATACATCCAAGTAACTATTAAAAAATTAATTTTGTGATTCATGGCGTGATCGTAAATCATGATTTGGGACTGCATTTGTGACCGTGATGATGAAAGTGAATGCCTCTGCTGTACTTTCCAATGAGCTGTAGCTTAAAACTCCCAGACTTAAAATCACTATCATTGAGTACAATGGTGGGGTGGTGAAGCCTGGAGAGATACTACAAAACAGGCGTACAACACATCCAAGAAACTAGAAAAAAATTAATGTTGTGATTTGTAACGTGATCGTGAATCGTGATTTGTGACTGCATTTACGACCGTGGTGATGAAGAATGTGATTTGTATCACGAGTGACTTGTGACGATGGTCCTGACTTAAAACACATATTAATGAGTACAATGTTCTTGCAGAATTAAGCATCACACCTGTCCAGTACTCTGAAGGAAGCCAAAGAAACAACTGTGACTTATGTTACAGATGGAGACTGGCCCTAAAGAGATGCAAATGCACAGACAGATTAAGATTGCACTGTGCACTGAAGAGATGCAGACACAAAGATGCAACACTAACCACTTCTCACTATCAGAAATTCAAATCTGGAAAGAATACCTTTGCCAGTTGGGGGCGAGCCACAGGGGGCAGTGTACTGCACTGCTGCAGTAACAGTCACTAGTACTAGTACCAGTAAAGACACCATAAAGAAGTGCAAAATTACACAGCTGCAGTGGATAGCAGCTTCACATTGCAAATTATTATGTGGCACAATAAAAGGTGTCTGATTTGATGACACGCGTGTCACACACATGTACACACACACACACACACACACACACACACTAAGTAATGCATAGCAAATTAAGAACTTCAGTAATATAACCACATATTTTAAAAGACTAAAATTATGCACTGCTGCACCACAACAATTAGCAAAATCAGGCAAGAAATATTGAAAATATTACTGTGTACATTAACACAGTTATACAAGAAATATATCACTAAAATAGAAAGCACTATCTTTGTCTCCAAGTTAATCTACCTATACCACAGATCGCCTTCCCCAAAGCACACTTCCACTGTCTCTCAGTACACAGACTGAATGTTGCACATTAACATTCAAAATCCATACACAAACAATAAACGCTCAATGATATGAGCACAGCTGGGTCTCATATAATTGATAAACTAAAGTTTCAGCAAAAGGACTCAAAAGGCTTTTTAACAGCTTTTAGAAGGTTTGAATCACAGAGAGCTCTCAGAGCAGATTGTCTCCTACAACTTCCTACACACTACCCCAAACTGAGGCTGTGCAGAATAATCTAGAGCCCACGTGACCTGAAATCCCATGAATCACTGCAAAATTTGCCTTTGGAGCTTAAAACAAGGTGAAGTGAGGCAAAGTGCATTGTTTTCAATGTACTTTGCCTTAAGAATATGAGAGTAGTGGTTTGGGAAGGCAGAGTAATGCAAAGTCATTGTTTTCAATGTGCCGCATTACCCATTATAATGCAAAGTACCCGCTTCAAGTTGCGGAGCACTCCACAAATTGCCTCACTCTACGAATCACTTTGTGGGCGATTGGGGTCACTGTACCCATCACTACTCACAACTGGAGAAAAATTCCTGCAATGTTTTCTCACTTCTTGGAAGTCTTGGGCTACTCAAATTTTTTACCATCCCAAGAAGGTCTTGGACATCTCTGATGTTGTTAAAACATGAGATCTGTCCAAATAGTTGAGAAATTTAATTATAAAGGATAGGGTGGGTTGCCCATGGAGGGTGTCAGTCTAAGAGCTCCATGGGCTTTTCTACTATGTAAGAAGATCCATTGTGGGATTTACTTGCTAAGTTTCACACAGCACTTGGGCAAAATGAATTGGGTTCAAACCTTAGGCATTTTTGAGTGTCCGTGAACAACTATATTGTTTCTACATGACCTACCCTCTAAATCTTTGAGTTTGGATTAAAATTTAATAAGTTTGTGGCATATTGATGGGAATTCATGATCAACCCTGTTTTACCAGTCTTTGATCGATGATATTCTGGCCTCAGAGTCGGTAAGTCTGGAATTAATTTTCTCTATCTCATCTCTAACTGATTTTGATTCATCTACCACAAAACAATAGCCTTTTTGAGCCCTGAATTTCTTCAAAAATGTTTCTTCAGTTAATAAAGTGGAGCTCAGAGATGTTGGTTGATTCTTATCTTGGTTTTGGACCATGGTTTATTTGGGCCATTTAGAGCTGCCTACTTGGTCTGGTGTTGCTGCACGGTCTTCATCTCACAACCCATATTTCAATTTTATTTTACATTTCCAATAGAAACTATTCAGAAGAGCTTATGATCTTAGAGGAAATGCAGGAAAGCCAAATTTGTGCAAAATGGATCATAAGGCAAATAAAAATTTAGGGTTGGTAAATGGAGCTTGAAGAAGAAACCTCTCACTGCTGCAGAGTCATCACCGGAAGTCATTACAAACTTTTTGAAAAATTGTGAAAGGGATTACAGAACTTGGACAGAAATTTGTACAACAGTACAAATATATATCATTCAAATCTAAATACAGCTGAAAGAACTGCATTAAATAACTTGGGGTCTAACACAGCCTTAACAATCAAACCTGCTCATAAAGGGGTCCATATTTGTAATAGATATAGGCATGTATCATGCAGAGGTGTGTAGACAATTGGTTAATGAGATTTTTATGCAAAAGTAACATCTAACCCAACACCTCATTTTAAAAATTGATTAACAAATACTTACAAAAGGTGAAAAGTAAATGGTGGGTCACTGATGAAAAAATAGCATTTTGACAGTCGATAACCCAGCAAAATCATGTTTCTACTGTTTTCCAATGGTGCATACTGTAAATGTTTTATTAATCCCTGGTCACCCAATAGTTTCAGGGAAGGACACCCTCATGGAACCCTTTCCAATTTATAGATTACCCTATTAGCTATCTGTCACATGGGATCGATTCACATAAGGGATAATGTGGATATTTTGACTGATTTACAGGAGACAGAAATTCAAGAGGAAAGTCTGTTTGTCACCCTGGATGTGGAATCCCTCTATTGAAACATCCCCATGGTGCGGGGTTAGAATCCATGTGTTACTATTTAGAGAAAAGGATAACCAGGACCCATGCACTGAGATGTTAGTTACACTTGCTGAGTTTGTTTTGAAAGGTAACACATTTTTACCTGGAGGAACAGTACATACAAAAGAAAGGAAGAGCAATGGGGGCTACTGTTGCTCCCAACCTTGCAAACATGTATTTAGGCAAGTGGGAAGAGGAGGTCATACGGTCACCTGAAACCAACCACCTTCAGGATAAGATAGACTCATACTACAGATTTATTGATGATATACTGATGGTATGGACTGGCACAGAAGAGGAATTGTTCAGTTTTGTTAGATATTTGAAGACCAGTAATGAACATGTTGGGCTCTCAATGTCATTCAATAGAACACAGATCCGTTTCTTAGACCTGATAATCCAAAAGATGGTGTAGTGGGTATTAAAACTGACTTATTCAGGAAAAAAGGAATACAATTCTAAAGGCTCAAAGCTAATCACCCCTTTCACACAATTGTAGGCATTCCTAAAGGTCTGTTATAATAATTAACAGAATTGTAGTGAACATAGAAGTTTACAGGGAGGCAGTATAATGCAGTGGTTTATGGCTCTGAATTGCAAACCTGGAGACCTGGGTTTGAATCACAGCTCCCACTTGGATATGTTGTGACCCTGAGCAAGTCACTTAACTTCCCTGTGTCCCAGGTCGTACCTGTAAACAAGCTTTCAGCTTAGTGTGCCACTCCTGGTTAAACAACTGGGAAAAAATGAGAGAGCCAATGAACTGGAGGAAAGGCTGTATGAGGAAAGGATACAATAGAAATATTGTCTGCAAGGCTAGAAAAGTCTTGTGTGAACAAACTAGACAGGCCAGAGGTTATGGTGCCTATAGAGATGATAAGAAAAGGGACCTCAGAATACATTTTGTAAACACATATAGTACACAGTCAAAATAAATAAGTGCTATCATCAGAAAACATTGGCACATGGTGGGATTAGACCCTGGTTTACAAGATTTAAAGAATGTAGAACCCAGGATGGAGCACAGGAGGGAAAAGCTTGCAGCATACAGTGGTCCACTCAGTACAACCAAGAGATAATCCCAGAATATGGATACCAAGGAGGCCTGATGGTTGCCACAAGTGAGGAAACTGCAAATTCTGTACAGTAGTACAAGCTACCAAATGTTTTTAAATCCCAAATGAAACAGGAGGTCAAAGTAAGAGGATTTATTACCTGTGCCACAGAGTGGGTGGTGTATATGGCTAAATGTTCCTAGGGTGCTTTATGTGGGTAAAACTATAATGAAATTCAAAGAACGTATTGGAGAACATCCAAGAGCAATTGAAAGTAAGGACCCCAAAAATGCCCTCACAGCACATGTCAAAAAGGCAGTAAACACTAAAGACCATGTGATATCTTTTGTGGGGACAGAGAAACCCCATCAAAAGCCCCAGAGGGGGCGATTAACAATGATGAGCTGTTAAAAGAGAACAGTACTGGATATTCTCTATGGAGGGATCAGAAAAACAGGTCTAAATGAAAGGATTGAACTGAAACAATTTTTAAGAAATAAAAGTATGACTATTACATATTCTTACAAGTCCTCAGCCCCCTCCCGTTCTTGATGTAGATATATTGTCAAAGTACAGGCCCCATCATCCAAAATGATGATGTGTTTCTATCGTAATTGTTATGTGTTTGAAATTTCCAAAACGTTTTCAGTATATTTAATGATTGTACATATTTTTTTATTCATAGGTAATATATGATCTATCAGAAACTTAGTACTTTAGTGGATCCCTTCGGGAAACCATGTTAAACAAATGGGACCATCAGTGGACTTTCCTGAGTGGTAACATAAAAGTCACAGCATTGATAATCATTAATCTTTGTTTTTAAAGAATGAAAAATAAATCTGTAAGATTGTCTTACAGTTTTTAAATTAATAATCCAATTGTGTTTATGGTTATGTTGTAAAACATCAAAATTAATTGTTTTTAAATTGCACTTCACACTTCTTGTACTGTTAATTTAAATTGGACCTATTTATTGATTATTGTATGGAGTATGTGCTATCCTATGATTAAGCACCAGGAGGGCAAAATGCAACAGGAGGCATTAATTTATGTATGAGGAGGGGCAGGAAGATTTTTCCACTGTTGTGCCCTGAAAATAAAATGAAGCACTTTTCTGACTACATACAGTACAGTCTATTGTGAATTCTTCTGCCTCAACATCCATGGAAGTGTGGTTCTAAGGCAAAGTGAGTAGCTGGTGCTGGCAATTTCTTCCAATTGAGCAAATATTGTTTTGTTTGGCAAAGCATGGCATCCCAGGTGCAGCCCAGAACTCTCGACTATCAAAAATTCCATGCAGGCTGTTTCCAGCAAAATCTATTGCCTGTTGGGTTGGAGCCATGTCTGTTGTGGTGCGTCACAAACAATAAACCCTTTTAAAACCTGTGAAAAACTAGTTTTAGAAAGCCTTTTGCTCCTATATACAGTTTGTTCCTAGTGCTAACATACTAACATACCGACGCCAGCAGAGTAGGCCTATTGGTCTATCAAGTCTGCTCATGCTTCAGCACCCTGACTGGGTACTGTAGCCCTTTATCTGTCTCCTTCCACTGTTACTCTATCCCCAGTCCTGCACCCCTGGGCAACCAGCCTCTGCTTCACCCCTTGTCTATACCTGTCCCACCTCTCCTGAATCCTTCCACTGTAGCTCCTGAACCAGCTCCCCAGGCAGTGAATTCCTTGGTTCCACCACTCTCTCGGTGAAGTACCTCCTCATCCTTTCCCCTCATCCTGTCACCCTCAGTCTTCCAACTGTGTCCTCTGGTGATTCCACCCTCCTTCAGTTGAAAGATCCTATCTCGGCTCACTTTATTTACTCCCTGACGTACTTGAAGACCTCAATCATGTCCCCAATCCCTTCTCTCCTCCAGCAAGAACAGGTTGAGCTCCCTAGTCGTTCTTCATATGTCATATCCCCAGGCCCTGGATCATTCTGGTTGTTCTCCTCTGAATCCTCTCCAGGAGTTGGATGTCCATCCTTAGCTGAGGCCTCTAGAACTGCACACAATACTCAAGATGTGGTCTAACCGGCTGTTGTACAGTGGCAAAATCACCTTTCTGTTCCTTGAGGTAATCCCTTAGCGATGCATCTTAGCATCCTATTTGTCCTGACCGCAGCCCTCCTGCACTACTCTGAATTATTCATGTTAACATCCACCAAGATTCCTAGGTCTCTTTCCCCTGCTGTGTCCTTCAACCCCTTTTGGAAGTTCCCCAGTTCTCCCTAGTGAACACTGAGGCAAAGTACTCATTCAGTACTCACCTGATCTTCCAGCCACTCCACCTGCCAGCTGTCCTCAACCTACTGAGCTGGCCCTTGACCTTCCTCCACTCACCAATATACCTAAAGAACCCTTTCCCCACCCTGTATCCCCTGTGCCAGCCTCTGCTCTTTCCAGGTCTTTGCCCTTCACCACTCTAGTGACTTTCCTGGTTGCAAGGTGATAGTTCTCTATCCTCTCTCGTCTCATTTTTTGTTCCTACTGTAGGCAGTCTTCTTTCCCTTACCACTCCTGGCCTCCTTACTTCACCAGCATGGTTTAAGAGACCTACACGCTCTTGTGCTTCACTCTTGCGCAGGTCCTGGTGGCCTCTTGTAGCCTCCGCTTTATGATCTCCCACCTACCTTCCACGTCTAAACCTGGTATTATCTCCAACAAATGCCCCTTGAAAATTTCCCCATGTTCTGAAAGCCTGCCCCTAAAATCAATTATCATTGTCCTGAATGATTCCCCCAGTTTAAGCTGAAACCAGACTGTGTTGTGGTCATTCCAAGCCATGGGTTCTTCCACAACCAGATCTCATACAAGATCCCCATCTGCTAAAACCACAGACAGAATATGTCCCTCTCATTGGGTCCATCACCTGCTGATTGAGGAACGCATCCAGGAAGCCATCCGGCAGCTTCTTCTCCTGGTTACATGGACATCATAGTACCCCAATCAGTAGTTGGCATATTAAGGTCCCCTTCAACACCACTCCTTCTCCTTCCAGTCCACACTGCCCTCAATGTTAGCCAACAGGCAATCCTCCAGGTCCTCAGCTAGTCCTGGGGCCTATACCACCCCAACAGATCTTCCCTCCATTGGGGTTTTGCTAGGTGACCCATATGGCCTCCACATTGCCTTCTGCTCCTCCACTCTCATAATCTTGATGTTATCACTAATGACATGCTATTCCCCCCTGCCCACCTCTCTGTCCTTCCTTAGCACAAGGTACCCACTCAGATTAAGGTCCCAGTCATGGCCAGGGGTGGCCCAAGTTTCAGTGACTGCTGCTACATCCACTTCACCTCAAACAGCGTGGCCTGGAACTCAGACATTTTATTCCCCAGGCTCTTGGCATTTATTAAAGCCACCCTCCAACCCTTGTCCCTACTCCTCTTACCATATTCTCCCCAGATCTTTCATAGGTCCATCCATGCTTCTTCCCTAGGGTACCATCTGTCCCCCCCTCTATGGGGTTGCAGGCCAGTCCTACGCTGGTATGGATGGCTGGATCAACCTGGCAGTGCCCCTCCTTCCAGAAGTTTAAACCCCATCTAGCCGGAGATGAAATCCGTCATCCCCTGTTTGAGAACTTCCTTCCTACTGGATTTAGGTGATGCCTATCACAGGCGTACAGCTCCTTGTCTTCCCATACCCCTCAGTCTCCCAACACCCCAATCCCCTGTGCTTCACCCCACTGACTGAGCCAGTCATTAATCTCCTGATCTTCTGTTTGTTCTCCACAGTGGCCCTTGGCACTGGCAGGATTTTTTGAGAAGGAGACTATGCACCCATAGTCATGACAGACCCTGGCCAGTTCTCAAAACCTTGCCTGAATTTCCAGCACACTATTCCCTCAATATCATTTGTTCCCAGATGCATGCTGCTAGTGAACATTTTCTAATTTGGTGGATTTTGCACAATACATAGGTTAACTCATTTTCAGTTTTGTATGTGTCTGTGAAGGAGTTGAGAGGCGGAGGGTAGGTGTGTAAAGCAGTGCAGGCTAGTTTCTAAACTTTACAAACAGATTTCTTTAAATTGTGAGTGATTTACTGTTACTTCTTTAAGCCTTAACATTTTTGTTAGTGTTCTACTTATTTGTACTTTTTCTTATATCTTGACAAATATTTTCACCTTCCTTGAAAAGTTACTACTTCTGAGAATTCCTGCTCCTGTTGCCCTGTATTATGTACCATTCTTCTATGTTTAGTTGTGATTGTGAATTCCAAAGTTATGAACTCACAGTGCTGATCCTTTCTTTTTGAGGATGGGGAGATTTGTGGTCAGTTCTGTCTGCTGTTAACGTGTCTGTGCCACGTAAACTATGAAACTCAACAGTGTTATATTTTGTTCTGTTGAAAGTACTTTTAGCTGACCACTAACTGTCCAAATACAGTTTCACTGCTTTGGCAAATTGCTTTTTGTATTTTATTGCTGGAGCTTGCCTCTGTATTGCAGTGTTCCTGTTCCACTTGAATTTGCTTACCCTTTCCCTATTATAGCATTGTTTACTACCTGATCTGTCCAATCTAAAAACTGCATATTAATGTAGTAGTTGTCTGAGATTGCAAGTCACACCATGAGATGAGCAACTTGTTGTTCAGTGTGCCTTTTGAAACATTTCAATAAATACATAAAATTGCTGAGCCCATCCAGAATGTCATAGGCACCTTTATTTGTCTGTGTTATTATATATGGTGGCCTTTGCAATCTTACATAACAAAAATTGTAGTATTAAGAACTAACATATTACAGTTCTTTAGTTGTCCAGACACAGCTGATCAGTATTTAAAGTAGGTTACCTGTGCCCTTTTCCTGGTGTTATTAAATTCCTGTTTGGAGAAAGAAAAAGTTACCTTTTTTTCACTAGAATAGGCTACCAGATATGGTCGATATTTAATGTACAGAGTGCCACTACCTGTCCTAATTTCTGAGTTTGGACTTGGAAGCCAGTACTGCAGGTGTGTGAGGTGTTATTACGCAGACAGTAACTTACTTAATATATTATTTCTTGATATACTGCCACAGAACGGCAAAGCTTTGAAGAAGCATATAAAATGCCTGCTAAGAGACAATCCAGTACAAGGCAATGTGACAAGGGAGACAAGGCAGCTAAGAAGTCTGCTGAGAAGAGTACAGCTTCAGTTCCACTTCCCCAAAGCACATGTATGTCTGCATCAGTGTCTTCTGTCACTGTGGGGCCTGGTGTCATGGTAGGTACCAGAAAGGAGTTGTTTAAAGTACTGGCGTACCTGTGTCTCAGATTTTATGGCCAGAAATGTTGCATTCATGCAGGTGGGGATGATAGTGAGAAGAAGGGAGACACTGACACCAACACAGGGACAGTAGACCAGGAGGAGGGTGATAAGTGTGTCGGTGTGACTGGCCCTGTTCCTGCTGGAGTTGATGGTGATGACAGAGTTCAGCCAGACTCTGATAATCCTGGAAATATGGATAGTCAGCTCCCCAAGGAGATGGTTTTAGAGAAAGTAAAGGTGCCGTGCAAGAAGACAGTTGTAAGCAAGAGAAGGAGAAGGAGGAGAAGGACAAGGATATCATCAGCATTGGTGTTGATAATGACGACGACTGGAACATCCCTCATGGAAGCCTGAGTCTGAGAAAGTCAGGCATGTACATGCACAGCCTGTGGGTCAGGCTATCACCAAGCCTAACAGCAGCACTCCTCCAATCAGTCAAGTCACCCTCTCCCAAAACAATTAGTCTTATGGAAATGATGAAAGCAGCCCAAAAGCACAAACTGCAATGCCTGTTTCCCAGCTCTCCCAATCCCTGCAGCATGTTAAGTCCAGAGGTCAAAAGTCCCCAGTTTGGGACCTCTATGTGCTTGATCCAGTTGATGAGACATTTGTGATATGTCAACTGTGTCAAGCACGTGTTAGTCATGGAAAAAGGGAAGCCACATAGGCACCAGTGGCTAACATGCCCACCTGAAAACAAGCACCTGCTGCACTGGCAGCAACACCAGAAGGATGCCAGAACTGGTGGTGGGATCTCTCTGGCAAGTTAAATGAAACTGAGAGCAGTTCAATACAGCAGGAGGAGGGAGGCAGAGTGGGTCTGTGGTAGTGGCCGAGGAGGATGAGCAACTCTTTGCTTTCTCAAGTAGTGGGTATAACAGTGGATGCACCACTCCCAGTCCCTTGACTCAGAAAAGTACACCACCACCACATCCACAATCAACCAAACAAAATAGTTTCATGCAGTCTGCACTTCCCAAATGTCTACTGTTACCCTAAAAGAATAACATTGGTGCCTCAAGTACTATGTTCTGGTCGAACAGCCCCAAAGATGCAACCCACACTGAAGACTATCCTTGAGCTGCACTCAAAGTACCCCCAAACATGCTGCTACATGCAGTTGAATGCTACCACCACAGAAATGCTGGCCATCAATCTGTTGCTATTCACATTCTTGGAGAATGCTGTATTCTGCAAGTTGATGGCCCATGAATGTCCCAAATTACAGGTTCCATCGCAAACCTATTTCTCTTAGTGTGCTATGCCAGAGCTGTACGGTAGAGTTACTGATTGCATATGACATGCAATGAAGCATTCTGCATCAGAATATATCCATCTCAGCATGGATATGTGGACCAGTGAACAAACAGTTGCAAGCTCAGATCTATGCATAACGGCACACTTGGCACAGGTATCTGGGATGACAGATGATGTTAGGCCCGGCAAAGCCTACATGAAGTAAAATTGTGGTAGTAGCAACATGCCTGGAATTCTGCAGCATGCAACCCTGAGTATGCTAGTGTTACTGGTTCTCACACAGGTGAGAACTTGCTTAATGTTCTGCTGGATGAGATTAATCAGTGGCTACCACACAGTCACTTACAGCAGGATTTATCGCAAGTGATAATGGCTCAAATGTAGTGAAGTGCATTTGCGGTGGTGGTTTCTTCAGGGTACCCTGCCTAGCACACTGCCTTAGTCTCATTTTGCAGCAGTTTCTGAACCATGCAGACATTAAAGAAACTGTGACTGTCGCCTGCCGCCTCTGTGTGCACTTTGGCCATTCTGCAAGGCCGAGACCATCTACCTGCAGCCTACCTGTAACCTGCAGCACAATAACCATCTGCCTCAGAACCGTATGAAGCTTGATGTTGTGACCAGGTGGAACTTCATGCTGTACATGATTGACCAGCTGTATGAACAATATAAGGCTGTTTCAGATTACCTGCTGGTGCACACCACCCAGGACAGTGCTGGAGTGTCCATTGCTCTAACAACTGAGCAGTGGTACTGAATGGATGGGCTAATACGCATTCTCCATCGATTCAAGCATACTACCAGACAGTAGTGGGGACACAGCCTGTGAGTCAGTGCATACCCTTCATACGTGTGCTGAGGCAGACAGACACTGTGAATGTCTGACACCAGATGGAGGCAAGTGGGGATCATAGTAGTTGTGATCTAGTGGATCACATGCTACACATGCTGGATAGAATACACATAGTTTGTGGCATTTTACAGTCATATGAATTTGTAAGTAGTAGTAAGTAAAGTAAGTAATCTTTATTTTTAAGTGCCCTTCTGACATCAAGGCGCTGTACAATCAAATGAATCGATTAACAATCAAATAAAATATACAATTAAAATTTTAAAACCTTCAAAGAAAGCCTTACAAAACAAATAAGTCTTGAGCTCAGATTTAAAACTGGAGACAGTCAGGTATTCTCTCATCCAACGAGGTAGAGAATTCCACGGTGGGAGCAGTGTAAGAAAAGTGAGTGCACTTGATGTTTTAATCAAACCCTGGAATCTCCAGCAATCCCTTGACAGTGGATTGGAGCGAGCAAGAGGGCAGTAGGAAGTAAGGAGATCTTGTAGCTACTGGGGTCCCTATTCATGTAGGGCCTTATAGGTCAATAACCCTACCTTAAAGGTGATCTGCCACTGTACTGGCAGCCAGTGCAGTTGCACAGCACAGGCGTAATATGACTGGTCCTAGATGTTTCCAGTCAAAAGCCTGGCCACCGCATTCTGTACTAGCTGCAAGCGACGTATATAAACCCCAGAAGCCCTAGGCAAAGGGCATTGCAATAATCAAGGTGGATGGTTACAAAGGCATGGACCAGTGTAGGAAGGTGGAACCAAGTGTTTCAACCGGGCGATATTCTAAGATGGTAAAGGAAGATTTGACAATGGCAGGAACACCTGTGATTTCAAGGTCAAACCATCATCAAAAATAATGCCAGGTTAAGCACCAATCTGAGGTCAAGAGCTGGGCACCATCAAGCACAGGCCTGAGGGAAGCCCAGCCCTAAGACCCACCTCAGGGTGACCCGGTCCACAAACAACACCTCAGTCTCATCTGGATTTAACTTCAGCCAGCTAGTGCTCATCCAATCTCTGATTTCAGCTAGGCAGTTGTTAAGCACAGAGACACATCATCCTGTCTGGGATTAAAGGACACATACAGTTGGGTATCATCTGCATAGCAGTGAAACCCAAACTGTATCGCCTGATGATATCACCTAATGGCAGCATATACATAGCGAACAACATGGGCACCAATATGGAGCCCTGCAGCACCCCACAGGACAGAGACAGGGTATCAGAGGAATAAATTCCAGTGACTACCCTCTGTTTCCTGCCCATGAGAAAAGATCAAAACCAATGTAAGACTGTACCAGACAGTCCACAAACAGTTCACAGGCACTCCAATAGCATATCATGGTCCACAGTGTCAAATGCTGCCGATAGATAGAGAAGGACTAGAATAGTTCGGCCTTCGATCTCTCACCATTAGATGGACATTTAAAACCAAGACCAGGGCGGTCTCGGTGCTATGTATTTTCCTAAACCAGATTGAGAACATCGAGACACTGTGGGTTCAAGGTGGTCATCCAGCTGCAAAGCAGCCACCTTCAAAATAACCTTACCCACAAAGGAAGATTAGAGACAGGTCTATAGTTAGCTAAAGAGTCTGATCCAATGAGGGTTTTTAACTTGCCATCACGCTTACTATACTTAATCCATGCTACAAACGTGGCCTGCCTTCTGTAATCGAAGGAGGTCATCAGCAACTGCAAAGGTGGACAGAGATCTCATTAAATGGGTGTCTGGTGAACAGATGAAAAAGGCACATAAGACATGAACTGCACAGAAAGGGTGCTGCTACCACCACCAACAGCTCACAGGCAACCCAGTCTGAGAAATGGGCAAGGTACAGCAGGAAACAGCAAGCAATCTCATTTGGGATGTTCTCTATCAGGTGGGAGTGGAGGACATTGAAGAAAGGAGGAGGAGGAGAAGAATGAGGCATGTAGACTCAGGGCAGCAGAATGAATGGTGGAGGCCTACATGGGGGCCACAAAGCACCTTGCCATTACTGATGAGCCAATGCAGCAGCAAAGTGACTGATTGGCCAGCACCGACATCAGTTGCTATGAAATATCTGAGAAGCTCACCATCCAGTGTCAGTGTGGAACGAGTGTTTAGTTGGCTGGAGCCATTGTGCATGACCGAGGATGAATTTGTCCCCAAGAATGTATCCATTCTAACATTTATCCAAATGAATGAAAGGCACATTCTGCATAATAAAGTGATGTCAATGGTGTTGTCATACAAACTCTGTCTTGGTAATGATGATGATGACAATCAAGATGTCACCCCTGCTAAGGCTTCCACCAGCAGAGGTGGATGAAGCAGAAATGCTGAGAGAATTTACACCTGGTAACAACTCCAGTCTTGAAGACTGTGAAGGCTGCTTCCTGGAGGATGTGACAGCAGAAGTGGAACAAGGCTGAAGTTATTAGTTGGAACCCACCCCACCAACACCACAACCACAACCACTGTCAGCTTAGTATAGTGTTCTACATTATTTTATACATTTATCATTGTATTTGTGATAGTTGTTTTATCTGCTGTTAGCCTTTTAATCAGTTTAATTTGATCACCCTTGCCCTAAACTTGTTTAGTCGCACCCTATATTAAAGCAGCAGTCAAATTACCATAACCATAAGCAGCTTGCATTATTACAGTAATAATATTTTGCTGCCAAGAACATCAAGATACACATTTACTTTTCATTTAGACTAACTCCTCTTGAAGCAAGATATGTTGTCTTGACATCTTTAAAAGTGCCCACGCTCTGACACATGCCACACCCAACCCTCCCATCCTAAGACATGACACGCCCATGCACACCATGCAAAAACAAATATTTTCTGCTGCTTACTATCTGCGACATGCTGAAGAACCTTCCTAGTACAACTGGAGTATGACTTTAGCACGCTCATTCAAAAAGGTAATACCAGTTGAGCAGATTTTGCAAAATGGGAATGGTGGCCATCTTCGATACGAGTCATTAATTACAAAATAATAATGATAACAAAAGGCTTAGCAACATCCAATTCCACAGAAAGGATCATTACACTAAGTGCTACCGATATACATTTTTGGGAGAAATGTAAAGTTTTAAAGCATGCTGAAAGTGATCACTTTCCATTAATGCCTAAGCCCAAATGACAGTCTTTACAGGATAACCTTGATCTTGTTTTGCCACAAATGGAAATAAGAGAACATATTAGAATTTGATGGAAAGACTCTCAGGAAGCTAAAATTAAGCGGGAGTACAAAATGTAAATGATGGAATAGATAATGACAGTACAGCAGGGAATTGAATTATGTGATTTCCAAGTGCTGTGAGAAAATAAGAATATCTTTGATAAACAGAAATTTACAAGATATTACTAATAACAAGCACGATACTTGGTTTGATGTTGAATGTCGATTAGAAAAATCTAAACTTACTTATCAAAAATGTTAAAAATAGTGAATTAAGAGACAAAAGTAAAAAAAATTAATCAATCCAGAAAGAATATTAGGATGTTTTTGGAGAAAAAACAAAAGAAATATCAGTTGATGCAGTGGAATAAAATGTTTATGACAATAAAAAGAATGATTATCAGTCTAATTTGCTCTTAGTAGCCAAAGGTACTAACAGATTAAAATATGAGATTGATTCCTATATTACAATGCAGGAATGGGTTGAGTACTATTCATCTATTCTTATAACTCGGCAATAGATAAGAAGTCAAATTTAGCTAAACCAGATATGACACAATTTAATAAAATCTGGCCATCTGAAGTCTATTTTCAGTTTCTACACTAAAACGAGGAAAAGCCTCTGGACTGGATCAAATGAAGTATTTTATTGCTCCATCTTTATGGTCTAAAATTTTAGTACCTTTTTTCAACAATTGCCGTATAACATTATCATTTCCATCTTCCTGGAAAGGGACATTGATTATTTCCATGTATAAGAAAGGAGACAAGAAAATCATGCTATGTATAGACCTATTTCACTTTTAGATAATGTTGAATATTCAAACTGCGCTGGGCTATAGCGCAAGCCTGGCACAGCTCAACTCGGCTGCACAGGGGTGTGGACTGGACGATATTCAACAGAGTTGCGCCATGGCTCAGCATCATTGCATATCGCACCTGGCCACCCGCAGTGCATATGGTGCAATGGCACTGTGCCAGCGCCAGTGGCCAGAGTGAATCATGGGGATGCGCTAGCGCAATTTCCATTGTGCTGGGTGCAACTACCACGATATTCAAAAGTTGACATGCAAATGAGCCATAATGTTATGCAAGGCACAAATGAGACCATTGCATGTCATTATAACTCCATTTGCACGTAGTGCGCTGATCCCCAGGACTTGCACCTGGCACCTTGCCAAGAAAGCAGCTGTCAGGACCGACGCCCCTGCAGTGTGGCAATATGCTTTACAGTCCGATCATGGCATTTGTAAATAAACAGATTCCTATATCCCTGGTGGTCAAGTGGACCTGTCTGCCTGATCGTGGGCTGCAGTAAAAATTAAAGAAACCTATATCCCTGGTGGTCCAGTGGACCCCCCACCACCCGCCCACTGATCTCGACCGCCCTGCTCACCCCAGTCAGCGGCAGGTGGCAGCACCCCGCCCACCTGCCACCTGCTGCCCACCGACTGACACCATCCGTAGGGCTGTACACCCATTGCCCACAGTGGAGCTAATGAGGCAGTTCGCATCAGACATACATTCCAGATATGTGAATTGGATCCATTCACACATCTGGAAATGTGTAGTGCACGGGCTGCATGCCCATTGGTGCACTGGTCCACTGGACCACCAGGGATATAGTTTTATTGTTTACTGCATCCAGTGATTGGGCAGACAGGTCCACTGGACCACCAGGAAATAGGAATCTGTTCTTTTCACTTAAGCCCGCGATCAGGCAGACAGGTCCATTGGACCACCAGGAAATAGGAATCTGTTCTTTTCACTTAAGCCTGCGATCGGGCAGACAGCGGTCAACTGGACTACCAGGGATATAGGAATCTGTTCTTGTTTACTTAAGCCTGCAATCGGGCAGACAGCGGTCCACTGGACCACCAGGGATATAGGATTTAGTTTAGTTTTAACTGATGCCCATGAAAGGGCATGGGGCGCCACCATTGAGGTGCAGCGGAGCTGGTGGCCACCAACAGGTGGCAGCTGCTGTGTTGCACCCTGCAATACAGCAACTCACCTGTGGGTGGCCAGCCTTGTTCCTTTTTGTTTGATCAACCTTGTGTGGCGCATGTAGATGTTGCGCCATGGCTCTGCACATCCTGGGCTGAATATCGGGCTGTGCAGAGTATGCATGGCACGCCCTCTACCTGCACCTGCATACATTACTAATGCGCTCCAGTGCATCGGGATTTGTAGGTGCAATTCTATTTGAATATTCATTGAAGATAGATATGATGACGAACACTGTTGCGCCCATGCTCAACCCTTTTGAATATCTGGCCCAATATGTATAAAGTCTTTACAAAATGATTTTAGATAGACTTAAGGAACAGATAAATAAGTTAGGAGGTCTATCAGAATTACAAGCCAGATTTAGGAAAGGCTATTCACTACTGATAACTGTTTTACACTTGAATATTTAATTAATAAATATGTTAAAGTCAGAAACAAAAGTTGTTTGCAGCTTTCATAGATTTCACTTCTGCTTTTGACATGATTATGCGTAATACTCTATGTAAACAGATGAAACAATAGGGTGTTTCTGATTCTTTTAATGCCATTGTTAGTGAACTATATTCAGTGACATGGGCACAGATTAGACTAGGATGACTGGGTCAGTTATCCGCCAACTCCTACTAATAAAAGAGTTCGACAAGGTTGTGTGTTATCCCATTTCTAGTCAGTATCTATATAAATAATATGTTATAGTAATTAGAAGAGTGAATCTGATTCTCAAAAATTTTGAATAAGGGCTGTGCAGCTTTAGCTTATGCGGACGACTTAGTTTTGTTTGCACTTACACAGTCTGGTTTAGAAAAAGACTAGAACTGTTAAACATACATGCTTTGCAGCATTCAGTTAAAAGTAATGAAACAAAAGTAAGTGTTATTGATGGTGGTAGAAATATAAACAGAAATTGGCAGATAGGAGAGAAAAGTTTAACTATGTTTAAACAATATAATATTTAGGTCTTACATTTTCCAATAATGGAAGCTGGTCCAATCACATGAATTTATTAAAAGTGAAATTAAATCAAACTGCAACTTCTCTTTGTATGTTTAATTGGAAGTATGGAGGAAACACCTTAAACCTCTTATAGTTGCACTAAAAGCTATATACAATGCATGCACTTTTTAATGCTGAAGTTTGGAAGTTAGAGAATTTGAAATTATAAAACACCTATAAATAAATTACTTAGACTTTCTCTTGGTTTGGGAAAATCTGTACCTATTGTTTACTAAGAGCTGAGCTAGGCTTATCAGGCTTAGCAGGATACTTTTATGCCAAAAAGCAAACTATTGGATTAGACTGCTTAATTATGGAAATCATCGTATCCTCACATGTGTGTTCTGGAAAAAATATTGGGCAGAAAATGGTTTGACTAATGGCAATTGGTTTCAAAAGGTACAAATGATTTTAAAATGGTTGATTTGGGTATTCTTGAACATTATAATAAAAAGGTATTGTTGTAAACTTAAAGTATCAGAAAATTGTCACAGATAGACTAATAAAATATTATAAAGTATGTGACTTGAAGAATATTATGAAACTTCATATTTCACGATGGTTAGTACAGAATGATATATTGCATCATTATAGATATTACTTGGATATTCTTGATGATGATAACAAATGAAAATGATATACCGTTATCGCTGGACTTATTTCATAGTAATGTTTTGAAAGCAAGATATGAAGGAATAATGATGAAAAGCATGTTACTGCTTTAACAGACAAACCGAAATAGAAAATTTATATCATGTAATTTTTAACTGTAGTTGGTACATAAAACCAAGAGTGCAATATCTTCAACCATTGTGGATACTATGCAACAGACAAGGGATTGATTTTGAAGATCTTATTTACAACAGAGGATGAAATTATAATACAGGCAGTAGCAGCTTATTTACTATCAGCCTCAAAGATTAGAAACTATCAGAAGAACAACTGAAATAAATTAAAATTAAAACAGTTGCTCTGTAATGTAAGAATAATCTATGCTCCTGCCTTATCTTAAAATGTGTATACATATATACTAAAGTATTTATATGTTTTTATGATGTTTGTTTGCATTCGTATAAGGTCTTTTGACCAAAAACAATAACATTTTCACTACTTTTACTGCTAGTAGTTACCCAACCTTACCTAAGTGCTACCATAGAAAGACTTAAATAGAAACAGAGATGATCCTCTGGGGGGGCCATTTGCTGCCCTCAGTTTGGCCTTTAAATATTACTAATTATTCTAGCTCTGCCATCTCAAATGAATAGACATTTTCCCTCCCTATAATTACTAAACACCATCTCCACCAACCATTTCCACATAAACCTCATCCCTGGATGCATTATTTGATCATTAATGAAACCAGTGGCCTACATCACAGTCCAAGCAACCCACTCTGTATTCCACACACCAGCTCCTGAAGGCCTGGATGTAATCATGTCAAAGATATGGGACGATGACAACTCACTAGAGGAAATGACCTAAACAGGGACAACAGCAGGAAGCATGACACACACTTGTCCATCTGCATATCCAGTGTAAGCAAACAAATTGCAAGCAGAAAACAAAATGTGTGTGTGTGTATATGTGTGTATATATATATATATATATATTCATGGAAAACTCTGTTTAATGCATCAGTTAGGTTTGTTCACAGTGACAAAAGTGAGGAAATTCAGCATTAAGGTTGCCACCTCTTGCACCCATGCTCACCTCCATCCCCACCAACAGGCATCGGTGCAATGGGGTCATCGTCCTAACTCTCACCCCATCCCATGTCTAAACAAGCTGAGATGCAATATAGAAGAATGGGGTAAGAGTTAGGACAGATGATCTCCAACCACACCCCATTGCCTGTTGGTGGGGATGGGGTGGGCTTGGGTTGCAAGAGGTGGCACCTCAACACCGAATTTCTTCACTTTTGTCGTGTGGAACAACCCTATCTGATGCATTAAAAAGAGTTTTTGCCATGAACTTCTTCTTTTGAGTATGAGCACTGTAAATAGTGAATGGAATGATGGTGGGAACGGGCCCACCATGTGATTTTTGTCACATAGTAATGCTAACGTAATGCAAACACAAATGGTAATGCACATGGTGACAAAAATGTAAATGATAATACATATGGTAAGAGTAACACAAGTGCAAATGTTAATTAAAACAGAAATGGTAACACAAACGCTAACAGAAACAGAAATGCAAACGTTAACAAAACAGTAACATAAACACTAATGCCAAAGGAAATGGTAAGAAAATGGAAACGGTAACATACACGCAAACAGAAATGCAAACAGTAAAGGCAACAGCACCCAGAGAAAGAAACAGCAGTGCAATCAACAATGGAAATGCAACCAAAATGCAAATGCGAAGGCCAACAGAAATGCAGATGGTGATGAACATGCAAACAGTAATGGTAACACAACTGTAAATGCAAACAGTTACAGTAACAGCAACGATGACACCAAAGTGAACAGTAATGCAAATGGAAAGGCAAGCATGTACAGAAACACAAATGGTAACATGCATGGTCATGGTACCACAACTGGAAATGCAAATGCTAATGGTAACACCAACGATGATGCCAATGGAAACACAAATGCAAACGCAAATGGAAGCATGTACACAAACGCAAATGGTAATGCACACGGTGATGCAAAATGAAATGCAAACAGAAACAGTAATGGAAACCCAAATGGTAAAGTAACGCAAATGCAAGCACAAATGAAAACGAGGGTAATGCACATGATGGCGAGACGGAACACTAACGTAAATGGTTGTGAAATGCGAGTGGAAACACTGACTGTAACAGTAATGAAAGTGCACACCTTTTCCCCAAAAAAAGCTGCATTGAGAAACACAGTGAATATAAAGAATGTATGCATAATAATGGGCCTCAGAGCACAACATGAACACTTGAAATACTAAATTGCTTATATCTCAGGAACCATACGAGAAAAAAATTAAAATGTGATATAATTTATGGCTTTCCTGGATAGTTTTACACTTATCCCTAGTGGGGGCTACATTTTGTGATAAAACGTCCATATCTCAAAGCTTTTCTGAGATATGGGCCCCTAAAGGCATGGCGGATGCCGTAATGTTAGCCTATGGGAAAAAGCGCCAAATTCAGAGTACCATAACTTTGCAGCCCTCAATATTTTGTCACCAAACTACTGAAAGGTACACCTGTGGGATCTTGACTGTCTTCTCTCCAAATTTCAGCCCAAAAGTCCAAACCGTTCTTTGGCAGGGTGGCAAAGATTTCTATTCTTTGGGCATAGTGTTGCAAAGTAGTGTCGTAAATCACGACACTTCACAAAAAATCACAAAAGTGTCACAAGTGCGAACATTACTTTGCAACATTACTGTTTCCAAAATTTCAAAACATATTTCTGGGTGTTTAACCCCCAAAAAAGACATGGCTGGCATCCTCAGGGTTGGACTAGGTGAACACAAAATGAATTGTGTCCATAGAGGGTACCAAATTTAAATGCCAAGCATTTCTATGACCAGGAACTGAAAAAATGGCAGATTTCTGACACTACAAGGGTCATTTGCAACACTAAACCTGCATTTATGGTACACCACAAACTTTTTAACTTTTCCATTGACTATAATGGGAAACTTGTTTTTGAATAACTTTTGAACCGTTTAATATTTTTTTTCACTAAATCTTTGAAAGGCACATGTTCTCTGAAGTTTTCAGACCAGTCACACAAACCTCATGCACTGTAGGTGTGAGCAAAGAATGGGCAAAAAGCATAAATACTACTTTCTAGGGTGCTATATAGCTCCATAACTGTATATCCAACTATTACAAAACTCAGCAAATCCAGAGATATATGGTACTGCTCCATGCATGCCAAATTTCAGGCAAATCCGTCATACAGTGAGAAAGTTATTAAACTGCAAAATTTCACACTTTAACCTTAAATGGGGTCCAACCCTAACTATAGTGGCACTACCATGCCACTATAATATATATATTTAATTCTATGCAAACAGCTGTGTTAATGCATCATTTGGGTTAAAACACAAAAGGTCAGAAAATGAAAAATCTTTAGGTAACCCCTCCCCATGGACCGCCAGTCATCCCAAGATTGACAGATGATGGGGTGTGTCTTGAGTTTTGAGGCTCAAAATGTCACCCCATTCCATGTGTAATCAATTGATAAGGGACAGCGAAAAAGAATGGGGTGACATTTAGGCCTTCATAACCCAATGACACACCCCATCATCTGTCAATCTTGGATGATTGGTGGTTCACAAGGGGATGGACACCCCAAAAGATTTTTCATTTCCCTGATCTTTTGTGTTTAAATCCCTAAATGATGCATTAACACAGATTTTGTATATAATTTTACTTTTTTGAGAAAGAATAAAAGTAGAATGTCGCTGAGTTGGGAGCGCAAGTTTGTCTACCATAACAGTGCAAGTACTGAATATAATATGTATTACAGTAGCTCATATAAGTAGAGTGGGCGAACCCATGGTCCCACCACCTTGAAACAAAACAAAGTTTCATTCATTATAGTGGGATAATTCCACACCTGTTTATATGTCAGACACCTAAGCAGTGAAAATCACTTCCATAGCAGTAACACTAGGTACCCTATAAATGTGAAGCCACTACCACAATGGAGAATGCCATATGGAAAACAGAAAGTGTGTCATGAAATACTTGTGCAGCAAAATAATTTTGTAACAGCTAAACACCATAATTCAGATGCACAGGACATCCCTGAAGACCTCAAATTTCAATATAAAAGAGCAAACCGTCTCCAAGATATAATGTTTTAAAGTTTGAGATTTTCATTTGTTGGAGTGGCAGAATTCCACACCTGTTGACGGTTACACACCTAATAACTAAAAGTACATTGACAGCAGCAAAGCCAGCTACCGACAAATTTCAAGCCACTACCACAATGGAAAATGCTGTTTGCAAATGTAAACTGTACCACACAATATCGCCACAAAAATGCTTTGTCTGACATGTAAATACCATAATTCAATACACAGGACATGCCATCAACACCTCCAAATTTCATGAAAAAGACCAGATTGTTTCAGAGATATTTAAAGTTAAAGATTGTCAAAATTGGCCTATGTATTACATTATAAAATCTGGCCATCTGGTAGATGCCTCGCCATCAAAGATGGTGATCAAAGAATCTGATTGAAGAATTTGCAGGCTCTTGATCATAAAATTAAAATTCTCAAACTCTAGGTTTAGACAGAAATACATCAAATCACCACCATGCCTTGGTAGAATGAAGCCACCTGAGCAAAACCCACCTCATTTGCCTCGATAGCCCACCCTGAGCTGAGAAAATAGATTTTTCTAAGGGCCATTTAGCTACGCCCTCGCGATCAGAGATTGCGGTCAAAGAATCTGAGATCAAAGGATTTGCAGGCTTGCAATCAAAGAAATTACAAGCTCACGGTCAAAGAAGAAAAATGGTAAAACTCCAGTTTTAGGCAGAAGCACCATGCCCCAATAGAACAAAGCCCTGAGCAAAACCCACCTCATTTGTGTTCTAGGCCACCCCTGGGCTGAGAAAATTAATTTTCAATGGGCCATCTAGTCATGTCCTCATGATCAAAGATCACTGTCAAAGAATCTCATGATCAAAGAATTTTTGGCCCTGGATCAAAGAATTTGCAGGCTCATGGTCAAACAATAAAAATGTTGAAACTTGAGTTTTGCCAGAAATAAATAAATCCACTGCCATGCCTTGATAAAACGAAGCCCCTGAGAAAACCCACCCTCATTTGTGTTGATAACCCACCCTGAGCGAAGAAAAATTGTGTTTTTACATCATACCATCTAGTCGCTACCGTAATCAAAGATCACGTCAAAGAATCTCAAGGTCAAAGAATTTTCAGGCTCGCAATCAAAGATCATTAGCGAGTTGCAATCAAATAATTAAAATGTCATAACTCTAGTTTTTGGCCACTTTAGAAGAAACCATGGCCATGGGTCAATAGAACAAAGCCCCTGCGTGAAACCCATCCAAGTATTACTTCAGGAGTGACCCATGAGCCAAGATATTTGAGTTTTTCTGACAGCAATTTAAAACAAGATGGCAGCAGTCGCGATCAAAGAATTTTTGGGGTCAAAGATTCTTTGATGCAAGTTGCAAATTCTTTGATTGTGAGGAGGATGAGATGGCCAAACCCCATTCTTTCATTGCAAAATAACCATATAAATTTTCCATTGACTTATAAAAGGAGCTTAAAACTGCATATTAACTTTTGAATCGATTAATATGTTTTCACCAAATAAAGGTGGCATGTTCTGCCACTGAAGCTCTTTCAGATAAGCAATCTCACAGAGCAGCATGCCACATGACAGCTATGCAGTGCCACAGGCAAAATCTAAAACTGCCCAAATAACTGGCGAAAAAGTGCATTTTCAGCGTTTTGGTGTGCAAAGACCGTAAGACTGAAACAAAATTTGGCAGATCAAGAGATCTGCCATGCTCCACTGCAATTACCAAATTGCATGCAAATCTGTTTGAACGGGTCCAAAGTTATCAACATGCAAAATTTTGAGTTTAACATAGAAGTGCTTTCATAACCCTAAATATAGGGGTTCGACCGTGCCCCTATAATATGTGTGTGTTTTTTTTCTGCTTGCCATTTGTTTCTAATACTGGGTATGCAGTTGGATATATGTATGTATATGTGTATATATGTATATTATAGGGTACTTCAATGTTAAACTTGAAATTATGTGCAGTAATAACTTTGGACCCATTCAGTGGATTTGCATGACATTTGGTATGTATGGTGAAGCATTGTAGATCTCGTTTCAGTCAGACTTACGGTTTTGCACACCAAAATGCTAAAATGTAATTTCTTTCACCAGTTATGTGGGCAGTTTTCCGATTTTGTCTGTGGCGCTGCATGGCTGTTGTGTGCTGTGCTGCTCTGTGACTTGGCCTCATCTGATAGAGTTACAGTCAAGGAACATGCTGCTTTTCATTTGGTGAAAAATATTAATCCATTCAAAAGTTATTAAACTTTAAGTTCCCATTATAAGTCAATGGGAAATTTATATGGTTATTTTGGATCAAGAATGGGGTTTTGGCCATCTGGTCCCTCCTCACAATCAAAGAATTTGAAGGATCATGATGAAAGAACCATTGACCCGAGAAATTCTTTGATCGCGACTGCCGCCATCTTGTTTTCACTTGCTGGCCAGAAAATTCAAATTCCTCGGCTTAGGGGACTTCGAAGTACAGCTATGGTGGGTTTCACTCAGGGTCTTCCTCCATCGAGCCATGCCTGTGGTTTTTTCAAAATGGTCAAAAACAGAGTTTTCAATTTTTATTCTTTGATCATGGCTCACTAACAATCTTTGTTTGCGAGCCTGCAAATTCTTTGATCACAAGATTCTTTGACCATGATCTTTGATCATGAGGTGACGACCAGATGGCTAGATGAAACAATTAAATTTCTCAGCCCAGGGTGACCTAGAAACACAAACTAGGATGGGTTTTGCTAGTGGCTTTGTTTCATTGAACCATGCTGGTGGTTTCATGTGTTTATGTGTGAAATTTGACTTTCACTATTTTTATTCTTTGATCGCGAGCCTGCAAATTCTTTGATCACAAGATTCTTTAATTCAGATCTTTGATTGTGAGGGAGGGACTAGATGGCCAGATTTTAATGCAACAGATAGGCCAATTTTAACAATCTTTAACATTAAATATCTCGAAATGGTTTGGCCTTTTACTTGACATTTGGAGGGTGTTCACTGGATGTCCTGTACATGGGAATTGTGATGTTTATGTGTCAGATAATACAATTTTATGGAGCTATTGTGTGACACAGTTTACGCTTATAACAGCATTTTCCATTGTGGTAGTGGCTTGAAATTGTAGGATAGCTATAGCCTTACTGCCATGGATGGACTTTTCAGTCGTTAGGTGACTAAAATCTTAACAGGTACAGAACTCTACCACTCTAGTGAATGAAAATCTCAAACTTTCACATGTTTTATCTCAGAAACAGTTTCGTCTTTTACAATGAAATTTGGAGGGTCTGCAGGAAATGTCACATACATGTGAATTATGGTGTTTAGGTGTTGGAAATTAATTTGCTGCAGACATAATGCGTGACATGCTTTATGTTTTGCATATGGCATTTTGCATTGTGGTACTGGCTTCATATTTATAGGCTGCCTAACATTATTGCCATGAAGGTACTTTTCAGTGGTTATGTGCCTGACATGTAAACAGGTGCTGATTTATGCCACTCTGATGACTGACACTTGCTTTCTTTCAACATGGTGGAGCTTCTGGGCCCCACACTCCCACCTGTAAGTGCTCCCAGCAATACATATGATATTCAGTACTTGTACTCTTATCTTACACAGATATTTACAAGTTGGTGGGAGAGCGGGTCCTGAAGGCCCCTCGCTTCCACCAACTTCCACAAAATTGTACTTTTCATTCTTTCTCAAAAGTAATGAATTTATGAAAATAACTTGATTAAGTCATTTGGTTAAACACAAAGTCAGAAATAAGACCTTTAGGGTTGCTCTTTCCCCATGGACCACTCCATCATGCCGAGATTGACAGTTGATGGGTGTCATTGGTGTTGGTGCCAAAATGTAACCCCATTCTTCTTTCCTGGGGCTTGTCAATATGATTATACATGGAATGGGGTGACATTTAGCCTCTCATAACCCCAATGACACACTCTGTCAGCTGTCAATCTTGGATGATGGGCAGGACCATGGGGAGAGGCAACCCTAAAGGTCTCATTTCCTGACTTTTGTGTTTTAACCTAAATGATGCATTAACAAAGTTTTTTTGATAGATATATATATATATATATATATATATATATATATATATATATAGGAGAGAGAGAGAGAGAGAGTCAAGTTTCAAGTCAGGTTTATTTATTTGTTCAACAATGAAAGTCATTACAATTAAAAACATCACACTTAAATACTTGCACAATATTTACAATATCAAAACATACTGAACGCATAATATATCCAATGACATTGCAGATGGCATTATGGCAAATAAAGTATTCACAGATGATACCAAGCTCTGTGGGAGAGGGCACAGCTGAAGGAATACAGGACCTACAGGATGATCTGAAAAGCTAGGGAGGTGGTCCAGGATCTGTCAGCTTGGTTTCGATGCCAAGAAATGCAAAGTTATGCATATTGGAACCAAGAACTTAGGACAGAGTACTACCTGGATGGAGTCGGAGTATCTGCACCAGAGGAGGAGAAAGACCTGGGAGTGATGATCACTAGTGACCTGAAGCACTCTACATAGTGCAAGAAAACAAAGGCAAACAAGATGCTGGGATGCATATCTAGGGGATCAGTAGTAGGAGAGAGGAGGTTATACTGCCTTTGTACAGGTCACTGATAAGGCCACATCTAGAGTATGGAATTCAATACTGGTGCCACACCTCAAAAAGACATTAACCTGATGGAGAAGGTCCAGAGGAGGGCTACAATGATGACAGCTGGTCAGCAGGGTAAGGCATACAAAAGAGGTTGAGCACACTGAACATGTACTCCTGGAAGACAGGAGAGAGAGTGGGGACATGATTGGGACCATTCTAGTACTTGAAAGGGATAAATAAGGTTGATAAGGTGAGTCTCTTTAATCTGAATGGCAACTATAACATGAGGGGGCATAGTCTTAAGCTGGAGGGTGGGAGGTTTAGGAGGGAGGTCAGGAAACACTTCTTCACAGAAAGGGTGGTGGGCATGTGGAATGCACTGCCAGAAGAGGTAATTTCATTGAAGACAGTTGTCAATTTTAAGAGAGGCTGGGACAGGTATAGGGGAGGATAAGGATCATGGGAGAGGAGGATGGGAGAAGTGGGGAGGGAGCAGGGACAGTAGTTCAAGCTGTGGACCCTGCAACATGAGCAGACTTGATAGACCAAATGGCCTTTTCTGTTGGCTTCTTTGTATGTTCATGTGTACAATCACCTAGATCAAGACCACAGATATAAATATACAGTTATAAAGTATTAAAAGTAGTTGTAACTAAAATATATAAGCAACTTGTTCCAGATTCTGAGCTTCATTTCATAAATTATTCTATTGCACCTTCAGACTTTTGGTCTTCTTCCTTCTAATCTGAGCAGCATTAACAAAAATGACTGATAAAGTGTTTATTGATAATGGGTCCTCATTATAAATTAGTATTCCACTAGTATGGAATTATCAATTTGTAGTTGTTCTAATGTATCTACTGTACATGGAAGATAGTTTCAATAGGATTGATCTGGGTCTACTATAACAACTGCAAAGACATACAACATGTAGGAGATTTTCAGGTCAACCTACTTTACAATCTCAATCCCCAGATGAATACTTATCTTTATTGAATCTTAGCTTTAGAATTTTGCTATCAAATTTGTAACTTATAAAACATGCCCTTAATTCAGGATCAACAAGAACATCCATATGATACTGTAATTTAAAAATTGTTTTATTGCTACCAACAAACCACTGAGAAAATCTGTATATATATATATATATATACATACTTTCCTTACCAGGTGAATGTAAACTGCCAAAATTTCCCACAGCAGAACATGCGGTGCACTTGATGACTGAGCAGCAGCAGCAGTAGGCATCCTCACTCCCTGAAAGCACTGCGACCTGGAAATGAGATAAAAGAACACATTTTGAGGACTGTTAAAAGTCCCTCCCCAAACCTATTAAAAATGAAGAAATACTTACCTCAGGGACTGGCTGTGGAAACTGGATCCGTTCTACAACAACGACATGAAGCGCCATGTCTGATCTTTCAGCAGAAGGAGTGGAGGTAAAACATGGCACCAGCACCAGAATTCCTGAAATTGGAAAAAGCATATAGAACATAGCTACTGTCAAGTTAGACATCTGGGGCTGATATTCAAAATCTTTGCACTGGGCTAAACCGCTTGGGCAGGTTTAGCTCAGGTTATCGGGTTGGCTTTATTCAAAAGGTCTTTCTTGTCTGCTTGTCCTTCTTTTTTATTTTTAGTGTCTGAACACTTTGCCTTACCCCTATCTAATGTCTCCTCACCTAGCCAAATCGAAGCTACAAACCCCTTGGAATCCTTTGTGTTGTTACCAACCCCAGATGTGGGGAGTACTAGTTAAGATCCCTTCCTCTCACCTGCCACTGTGGTTTCTCTAGCTCCAGTCACCCTGCAGTTAAATTAAACATCTGATTAGACATCAAACATCTACCCCAGCACTCAGGCCCCATTTCTTGTCAGGTGAAGTACATCACCCTTGAAGAGTCTCCATCCCAGAATTTGCCCAAATCTCTCTCAAAGAGATACCCCCATCTCCTGATGCTATCCCATAAGCAACCCATTAAACTCCACGTTTGCATCACTCCTTATCCTATCCTGCTTTTCTCCTAGCCCCACACAGGAGGGTATCTCACAATCTGAGTGAGTCAACTATAGTGACTCAATTTGGGCAATGTTAAAACAGTGACTAAGAAATGGGCTGCAGTGTTTTAACACCCATGTCATGGTCAGCAATTTAATATTGGTAGGGAGCTATAGAGACACTTTATGGTAGAAAGTTGTAGCTACTTGTTTGTCAGACTGGTTAAAGCTAGCCATGAAATGTAGAGGATACAGTCACTGCCTGCAAGAAAGTCCACCGGTGGTAGTTAATTAAATCATGGGGTGTGCGAGGTGTGAAGCCCACATAAAGGAGGGTGTAGGAGCATAGCCCACTGTAGAAAAAGACAGTATTCATATTCGCTGACTTTACTGCTCACTAAAGTGCTGTTTGCTATATCATCTTTTGTTATTTTGGTCTTGCAGTTATTGTCGGCACTGTTTTGCAGTCATCTTTATTTATTTACTGAAATGTTTCACCAGGAAGGCACACTGAGCAACAAGTTGATCATCTCTGGTTGCAACCTGGGGTAGAGAACAATGGGATATAATACAGAGAAATGTTACAATGTTGGAATACAGTTTGCTTACTTACATACAATGAGAGCAGGGGATTACAGGTGAATAACATTGGCTAACAATACAACAGTTAAGAGTAGATATGAAGACACATAGCAAATTGGCAACAGTTGGTGGCAGTTGGTAACACTGAACACATATAATAACTTGGCAACAGTATGTAGCACTAGTGATGAAAGAGAGGGGATGTTGGGGGAGGGATGTTGTGGGAGAGGGTAGCAAAGGTCAACTAGAGAGGGGTGTAGTACCCACCATTGTGCTGGGAGACCCTGCCTGCACAAGGCAGTGATCTAGCAGTGACTGAGGGGTGCAGTAACAGGGGAAAGGGAGTAAGGTTATTGCCCACCATGCACAAGGAAATGATTGAGCTCACAGGAGGAAGACAGAGTAAGGGTATAGAAAAAAGGGAGGAAGACTTTAGGAGGATGGAGAGTAGGGACAAGAATGAGTAAGATCAGAGGGAAATAGGAGTGGTGGGGATTAGGCATATGAGCCTGAGCAGAGGTCAACTATAGTGGGAGGGTAGCACCCCACCAGTGTGCTGTGTGATCCTACCTACACAAGGCAGTGAGCTGGCAGTGACTAAGGGGTGAAAAAGAAGAAATAGAGGAATGGGGACAGGTGTGCTATGGATCATGCCTGCACAAGGCAGTGATCAAGCTCACATGAGGGAGATAGATTAAGGGTCGAGAAAGAAGGGCAATGAGGGGACGGAAGGACCTTTATCACACAGAACCCACAGGGAGGACTTCAGAAAAGGTCAGAGAAGCTCAATGGGCCACCAACCTGAACCCCAGTCTATGGAAGTTCCATTTCACCATCTCGATTTACTAGTTCTTCAGATCATTGGTAACCAGGTGTACCAGTACCTAGGTGTAACAGCACCCTCAGCCCCCTGCTCCTCTTCAACACCCACCCAATCCTGTTTAAATCCCTGATGCCCAATGCACCATGAAGGCACTGGACCATCCCTTTCCTGTCCAACCCCTTCCACCACCACCCTCTTGACAACTCTAATCATTGCTTCACCATTAAGACTCTCCTGCTAGACTTGCTCCTCTGGGTGCCATCTTGTTGTCCTGCCCTTTACATTGACATACTTTGAGTTCCCAGGAGAGACAGCTGCCTGAGCCTCCTCTAGGGGTACAAAGTGGTTTGACATCTGGATGGTGCTGTACTTTACAACTTTCTTACAGCTATCCCTGCCTGTTCCCTCTCCTGTTTCACCACCTCCCATCACCCTGGACCAGTGGGTTTCTGGGGAGTGGGATGGGAGGTTGGCTCTGGTTGAGTTGTTGATGCGGTTAAGGTATTTCTACTTGCTGCCACCATATGAGCCTGGAGCTTTGCCATGTTCCTGCAAATGGAGCAATGCTCCTCTTCCAGAGCATATCCCTAGAGAAGAGCACCCCACAGCTACCTAAACTGAATACCTCTTTTCTGAGCCACGTCCCTGTATAGACCATTGAATAAGGCTAAACATACTGTAGCTGCTGTCTATTTCCAACAACAGGTTCATAGTTAATGAAATTCTAAGTCAACTTGTAGTTTACATCTGTGTCTGGCCCTTTGAAAGTCCTGCCCTAAAGCATAATGCTATCTGGGATCCATGCAAAAGATCAGGCAATGCTCAGGTGATGAGAAGAAGAGGTGGTGGGTACCATGACTATAAATGGTTTCTCTCTGTCTGGGACAGAATAAAGGGTTTGGTGTTTGCTCAAGTTGGTAGCTGTAGGGAGGAGGCAGGGTGGTGGACCAGGAGAATAAAACTCTCCATCGACAATAGGTCATGGGGCAGATAGGGAAATCTGGGCAGACTAGGTGGACCTGTGGCACAGTATTTTTCTACCATCATTGCCTATGTTTTTATGTCTCTAGCAGAAGGACACAGGTGTAGTCAAATCATAGTCTAAGTACTTTTACAGAAAATATGATATAAAATTGTTGTATATAATATAAGTTTAGCTAGGGATTTAAGAATCATAATGTTTTCCTCTTGGTCCAGCTAATGAAAATATGCTGTAATGTGAACAGTTTATTACTTATTTGCTTTTGTTAACCAGGTAACACTAGACAACCACGTGCCTATTTTCAGGCGCCGACCCGAGAGTTACAAAGCATACAGGAAACAAAAATACAGAGTCAAGGTTACAAACAGGAGCCGGAGGCTCCAACAGGTGGAGGTACAGGTCATGCCTATGCATGGTAAGGCAAGCAGTCAAGCAACAGGTTACAAAAACAACGGAGGAGTCAGAGATTTCTACTATGACTATAGACTGAACACATCTCAAAGGCAATTTGAGAAATAACATTGAGGTTTACATCAAGGATTGTTGTAGTATAGTTTGTGATAAACATTGAAAGACAAAAAAATAAATACATAATAAGCGCCTAACATGGGGGGTAGCAAGTACTATACAGAAGGAGGAGGGTGCTGATAGGGCGGGGATGCCATACACAGAGGGGATGGTCAGAGCTTTCACGTTTCACAGGGGATTTAACAGCAGCCATTCAGACAGTACTCTGACAGCGGCACCCCCAGAGAGTCAGGAGGGGTAGAGGGTATGTCGGGTCTAAGCGGAACATAGACAGGCAGCAGTAGACTTGAGGAAACTCCATAGGGATGTTTTAAAGCAGTGGTGGTAGGGTGAGGTACACACTAGGGTGGGAAGGAGTTCCACATTTTTGGTGCATGGACTGAGAAGGCCCAGTCACCAGTGAGGGTGTGGGTCCTGGGAACCAGTCAGGCCTGAGCAGCACAGGATCTGAGATGGTAGGCTGGGGTTGTGGGATTTAGGGAATGGTGAGTACCGAGGGAGTGGCTGTTCTGACTATGTTATCAACAAGTTGCCTAGAGACGAAGGTGCTTTTCAGGGTGGAGCCACTCCAGTCATGAGTAGAGCTCACATCAATGTGTAAGGAGGGGACAGATAGTGCGGTGCTTATATTGTTGTAGGCAGTGTCCAATTTCATAAGATTTGTGTGTGAGACCAGAGCAAAGGCAACGAGCCCATAGCAAAGCGTGAGGAGGAGTATCCCTAGCTATGGCCGAGTCAGACAGCTGGGGTGAGGCAGTCCTTGGCTCTGTAGGCAGGCCAAGCTTGCCATTTGAGGCTTTACACACATTCCTGATGTGTGTGGTGAGATCAGTTGAGGATTGAAGGTAACCCTGAGATACCTGGCGAGTCAGTGACTCGCCTGTCATCATTGCCCCATAGATTTCTAGGGGTGCAGGGCAGGAAGAGGTGTTTGTCACCCACCCAAATAGCATGGCATGGGTCTTCCTCAGGTTGATGTTAAGCTTGTGGACCTCAAGCCAGTTCTGAATATGTTTAAAATCAGAGTTTAGCATAGAGTTGATGATGTTGATATTAGGAACTGGCCAGGACTATGAGGTCATCCGCTTATAAAGTTGGGAGCCCATTGATAATAGTGGAGGGTAGTTCATTAATGAACAGAGAAACAGTAGGGGACCCAGGACAGATCCCTGGGGGACCCCGCAGTTAACTGGGGAGAGGGCTGAGAGTGTGGTTGAAGCAGGTGTTTGCTGCCTACCCACAAGGTAGTTAGAGAACCATTTGAGGTTTGGTGGGAGAAACTGAGGGAGTGCAGTGGGAGTGGAGGAGGGAGTGGTCCACCCGATCGAAGGCCTTGAGAGATCGATGAAGATGGCCAGTCAGGTTACCTTGGTCAGTCCTGGATCTGATCTTGAGGACCATGGCAAGCGCCAATGTGCTGTGCCCTTTCTGGTGCCATGCTGGCCGAGAGAACGGTGTAACCCCGAGGTAGTGGAGTTGGGAAGCAACTGCCTTTTCAAGGAACTTGCTGGTTGCGGACAGTATAGCAATGGGGCAATAGTTACTAATATCTTTGGGGTCACCTTGCTTGTAGACAGGAACCACTTTGGCAATCTTCCATACAGCCGGGATGATCCCGAGATGAGGGAGGAGTTAAAGATGTGGTGACTGGTCTGGTGAGGAGGGATCCCCGAGGCTAGGAGTTTAGGTTCGAGGCAGTCATATCCCACCCCATGTGATGGGAGAGTCCCGCCAGGAGTGCCTGGGTCTCACCAACTGTGATCCTCTTGAGGTAGAAGGGCGGACGAGGGGGACCTCGCGTTCGAGGCAGAGAGTCGGAAGGGGGGACCGCAGATCTGAGAAATAGTTGCGGTGATAGTTTGGAGGTTATTGCAGTGGGCCCCTGATATACATGTCAGGGGACTGCTCCTGGCAGACCCTCCAACAAGGTTTCTGACATTTTTCCAAAACCCCAGGGGTTGTTGGCCACAGGCAGTAGGGCAGAATTGCAGTACTACTTTTGTGTGATGTATAGCATGCTTGCAGGCATTTTAAATTGCCAATATTCAATGAAGTTGTTGTCATTGTGGGAGATCTTGTATTTTACCCGGCATTTGTCCCTCTGCTTCATGAGGGAATAAAGGCCTCCGTGAAGCTATTTCATGACTGTGCCATGCACCTCCTTTGGTGAGGGGTGCATGCCTGTTTCGTAAAGGAATGAGTACAGCAAGGAAATGATCCAGGGCCACTACAGGGTCATTTGTGGACATGATCCTAGACCAGTTGACCCATCACAGGTCCTCGAGGTAATTGTAGGGGTCAGTTTGGAATAGTGCCTCATCTGGATCACTCTGCTGGGGACTTTGGACGAGTTGAAGCCTCGTATGCAGTATGTCGAGAGTGATCAGATATTGCATCCGGGAGGTCCCAGAGCGGATGATTTTATCCAGTCTGTTGCTCATGACCCAATCGATGAGTGATCCTTTGTCCCCCAGAAGGAAGGCCTTGTTGGTTCCATGATGAGCTGACTGAGGCAAGACCTAAGAGAAGAGGCTCGAGCTGCTTAGCATTGGGCCCCGCCAACTTAGGTTGAGGTCCCCAGGATTATCAGTTCATTTGAGCCAACCTTATCTTTAAGCTGGTCCAGTAATGAGGAAAGCCCAGGAGCACCCCTTTTGAAGAGTTGTCGGTGCAGACAAGATGCACCTTCTTAGTATTCCCGAGCAGTAGAAGGGTGTGAAGGAACTCACAGGCTGGAGGTGCAAGGGAACATATGCAACTGTTGTCACATTGAAGTGCACCTTAAAGTATAGGAGCATGCCCCACCACACTTACTGCCTACCCTATCCTGCCGGACAAGGCTGTAACCTGGGAGGGCACAGGCAGAGTTAGGATGTGTGGCTTAAGCCAGGTTTCTGTGATGCCCATAATGTCAGGTTTGTAGTGGACACCCAGGCCATTAGTTCCGCTAGACCCGGGGAGGGGATTACAGATGAGGAAATCATGGAGGGCAGAGTTAGGGAGGATTTGAAGGCACTGAGGGTGGACAAGGTGCCAGGCACAGATGGCATCCACACCAGGGTACTGAAGGAGCTGGCAGAGGTCCTTGCATGACCTTTGGCAGACCTAGTTTATGCCTCACTACAATCACTGTGTGTACCTCAGGACTGGAGGATGAGCTCATGTGGTGCCCTCCACAAGAGTGGCACCAAGGACGAACCAGGAACTACAGACCAGTGAGCCTCACATCCATCGTGGGTAAGCTGATGGAGACTATCCTGAAGGAGAGGCAGATGGCCCTCCTAGAGGCCAAATGACTACAGGACAGCAGACAACATGGCTTCATACATGGCAGATCCTGCCAAACCAACCTGGTAGAGTTCTATGACTGGGTAACTAGGCAACCGTACAGGGCCATGCAGTGGATGTCCTGTATCTGGACTTCAGTAAGGCATTTGACTCAGTGCCACATGGGAGGCTGGGAAGTAAGTTGGAATGCACAGGGGCAGGTGCAAAGCTGGTGAGATGGATAGGGAACTGGCTTCAGGGAAGGCAACAGAGGTGGTGATGGGTGAGGCTCTCACACTAAGGGTAGTGACGAGCGGTGGTCCACAGGGCTGGGTGTTGGGACCAGTGTTGTTTGGGATATTCATTGCAGACATATCATTGGATATCAAGAGCAAGATCAGTCTGTTTGCTGATGATACCAAGATAGGAGCAGTGGTTGATGACCTATGGGGATGGCAGGGGTTGCAGGATGATCTGGCAAAGCTTGAAACCTGGTTAGACACCTGGTAACTGGGTTTAATGCCAAAAAGTGCAAGGTGCTGCATTTTCGGGTGAAGAACCCAAGGAGGAGTTACCAGCTGGGGAGTGCAGCTAGCCCAGACAGAGGAGGAGAAGGATCTGGGGTACTGATTACAGGGTCAAATGAACAACTCGGCACAATTTAGGAAGGCAGCCGCAAAGGCCAACAAAATACTGGGTTGCAGGGTATATCCTCAAGGAGGGAGGAGATGATTTTGTCATTGTATAGGTCATTAGTTAGACCCGCCAGGAGTACTTCTTGCAGTACTGGTGCCCATGTCTGAAGAGGGACATTATGTTACTGGAGGGGTGCAGCCGAGGTGACAAAGATGATCAAGGGGCTGGGGACTTATCATATGAGAGGAGGCTGAGGGAGTTGAAGATGTACTGCTGGAGGAGAGGAGGGACAGGGGACATAATGAAACCTTTAAGTACAAGAAAGGATAAAAAAGAGGGTACAGAGGGGCTGGTCAAAGTAAGGTGGAGGAGGGACACCAGGGGCCATGATATGAGATTGATGGAGCAAGGTTCAGGAGGGAGATGAAGAGATACTTTTTACAGAGAGGGTGGTAGCTGGGTGGAATTCATTACTTGCAGAAGTGGTATCTTGTAGAACAGTGGACTGCTTCAAAAGGGATGGGACAGGACAAGGGAGGGTCAATGGAAGGAAGGGTGGAAGGAGGGAAGCTGCAGAATAAGGGTGCTAGCTACACATTCGAGCAGACTTGATAGACCTCTAGGCCTTTATCTGCTGGCAAATTTCATATGTTCATATATTAGTAAGAACCATCCTCAAGTTACCCCTAAAGTTCCCTCCCTGTAGCCTCAGGCTGTGCCTACCTTTCTGTGCAATAAATGACCTGCCTCCACTTTATGGATCCCTTTGACATACTTAAACGTCTCTATCATGTCACCCTCTCCCTTCTAGTCTCCAATGTGTACAGCCCCAATTCCATACACCTCTGTTCATAGGGATTGTTATCCATCCCCAGCACCATCTTTATGACTCTTCTCTGAACCCTTTCCACCAGCTCTATGTCCGTCCGAGGTAAGGCCTCCAGAACTGGACACTGTACTGAGGTGTGGTTTCACTAATGCTTGGTACAGGGTATCAGGACCTCCTTTCTCCTGCTTGTTTTCCTCTGTTTATACTAGCCAGCATTCCATAAGTCCTCCTCATGGCCCTGGTGTACTGCTTTCCCAACATTAGCTCACTGGTGACTGTTATCCCCAGGTCCCTTCTTGATCTGTGATCTTGATTTTCTCCCTGAATTGTGTAATCTAAATGTGGGTTCCTTCTGACCATGTGCATCACTGCACACTTCTGTACTGAAATCCAGCTGCCAGGCATCTACCTACCATTCCAGAGTCCTCAGGTCCTGTATCATATCTTCTGAACCACCTGCTGTGTCAACCGTATTGCAGATTTTCAAGTCACCCACAAATAGGGCCACACATGCCCTGAAGATGAAAGCTATGTCTGTTATGTAGATATTGAAAAGAGTGTCCCCTGCACCGACCCCTGGACCCTACTCATTGCATCCCTTTTCCTTGAGTGTACCCCATTCACCACCACCCTCTGGTTCCAATCTGATAGCCAGCTATACACCCATCTGGTTATTTTGTCTCCCACCCCTAGGCTTTCCAGTTAATAGACTAGCCTTCTATGGGGCATGGTGTCAAGGCCTTGTTGAAATCCAGGTAGGCCACATCCACTGCACCCTTGATCCAGTACCATCTTGTCTTCTGATCTTGTCTTTTTCCCTTTCAAGTCAAAATAAATTGAACAAACTGGTAGAGATGTGTGACAAATGTAGCTTGTCATTACCATGTCAAAAGAAATTGAAAAACTGGTAGGTATGTGTGAAAACTGGAACTTATTACCCTGTCAAAATCCAAGGCTGTGGGTTTTGAACTGAAAATATAACATGAAGTTATATGTAACAGATCTTTCTTTGAGACTGTTATTTGGGTGGAAGTTTACCAATACATTCTCTTGGAATACCCAAATTAATATCATAACTCAGGACAGTAAACAGACTGTTACTACTCTTCAAAGATATAATATAAAATATGTGGTCAATGCTGTTGATGCTATGTTAAGGGCCCTACTGGATACACTTAGCAGTATAGTATTATACACTGCAAAATATGGGGAAACACAAACTGTGATAGCTTAGAAAAGAGTTGCAAGTGGGGCTTACAAAAAGACTACAGGGCTCCCAGTCTCTACCAGTTCAAGTCTGCTTAGGTCAGAATAGACAGTTTTACCATTAAATGTATTTTCAGCTTCAGTCATAATCAAATATTGGACCAAGCATACAAATCTGTCTGATAATAGTCTCCCTACTATCGCCATAAAAGAAATAAGGAACTGCTCTCCTTGAATTATCAGTCTCCTTGGCTAGACTTAATTTTAAGACTCTGCCACATTATGGGTATTACCCATGTGTAATTATGTGGACTTTGGGATACAAAAGGAGCTACAATACATTAAAGTGATATACATACACCTGAAAGCGACTTTTTTGACAGCAGAGGTCCCCTACAGCAACTACAGCACCACTTCACTGTAGGGAACCAGCTGGAACCTGGCACTGTCAATTAGGGTCCTGCACCCCACAGAATCTGCTCCAACCTGGAGTTGAAAATCCTAAGTGGGGGGGCAGGGGTTCAGCCTCCTGTGTTTGGGGTTCATGGGGTAAAGCACCCCAAAGAAAACACTTGTTTTCCTAGAAACTCACTAGTCATCTGCAAAATGCAGTCAATCTGTTTGTTTTGCTGTCTATTAGTTCGACAAAAATTTTGTAAACAACCAGTCGTAGATCCCATTAAAGTAACACAGCTAATAATATCTGATTCTGCAAGGCAACATGATATTGAAACAATTAAAACCCTAAGATGTTCAACCTGGCTGTTGGGTAATGCTAAGGAACTTAATTTAAGCCATATCTTTACATATTAACTGACCCTATGAAAGGAATAATTATGTTTAATGCCTGAGTAGACTACAAAGTTTAAAATAGTTTATGGAGCTTAATCCATTTTAAGTCCCTGTAGCTTGGTTAGTCTTTGCAGCCCATTTAACTGTACTTCAAAGTTATGTTTAATTAGAAAATAAATTAATTTCTTATCACAGCTTAGTACTCTAGCAAATGTAGTCATTGGATCATGCTCTTCTACAGTATAATCTTCACTTTTGCAGAACTACAGGTAGATGCACAGTACAGTAGCTGCTGTGTGTCCTTGAACATACTAGCAAACTCAACCACTGCCATGTGTAAAACTGCAACTGCATGAGTCACCATCAAGCTAGGATTCTCTTTAAAAGACACAAAAATTCTGTACTTTATCTACTAAAAATTGAAATGATAGTGTGTAGTACAGCACTATTATCATGATTTGCAAGTAATATACTCATTGGACAGTTTTGTTAGTATATTACTATTCTTAGATAAATAGTGATCAATAGAGGTTTCTAAGCCAGTATAAAGCATGATGACAAAGCTTAGGAGATGAGTTATTAGAAAAACAATGAATTAACTCATGATGGATACTACAGTATATACTGTAAACTATTTTTTAAATAATTCTTTATAGGTTTTTGTAACATAAATTTCTTGCCTGAATCTCCAGTAAAAATAAGATAGGACCTCTAAGCATATGTACAGCACAATATTCATGGCTAATGAGTGAATCTTTTTTTAAATTCTATTGTAGCGCTCACCTTTGCCCGGGCATCCTTCCGGGTGCTCTCATGACAGGAGTCTCTACTCCGCTGAACCCTACAGCCACGATAGGACTCTCCGACCACCCAGGCAGACCTAGCAACCCAGACCACATCCCAGGCTGGGCTTGTCCTCCTGCAATGGCCTATCTGAATTAGAGAGGCCTTACCTGGGAGTCAGGGTTGGCCATGGAGTCTCCTGAGGCATCAGGCTGACCTTGGGATGTGAGCTGTGTCCCTGCAGCCCCCTTCATCTTCACAAGCTGAGGCATGTATTTTCTTTGTTACTCTGGGTGTGGATGTGCAGTGGCATCCTGCTCATACCAGGCATGCTCCCATGCCCTGGGTGAAAGACACCTGCTGATGCCCTACCCCTTCCCTTGTCCTATGATGACTGCAACCACCCTTACCTCATCCAGATGTCGCTAGTACAGCATGAGGAAGAGCCCTCCCACCCCAGGAGAGGAGAGCTGTCCTCCAGATGCTCAATCCTACTCCTTCCCTGCTGACCCCCGATGGCTGGAGCTCATTCCTGAATCCGGGTCACTGGTGTGGTGCGAGGTGTGGCATCCAGCACTCAACCCTCAGTGCCACTGGGCCAGCTCTAGTGACAGAATCTTATATTGCATGTAAACATGTTTCTATTCTGTTGCCACTTTAGCAGTGACTACTGTAGTGCATGGATGGCATGCTTGCTCCATTAGAAAGCAGTCACTGATGAAATGATATTGACAAGTGAATGTGACTAAAAGAACATCTGCAGTGCATTCAACAGTTTTCTTTTCAGTAAGAGTTGCAGGGATGCTCATGCAGCCCCCAAAAAACCATCACACTAAACAATCATGCTCCTTGATGTGTCTTTGATAGTGAAAATGAAAGTATGTATTTTAATGTATATACTTACAGTTCCTTTTCATTGACAGATAAGGTTCTCTTTCTGCCTACTCCCAGAACACCGTGCCTAGTGTTAACTTCTGAAAATTCTGACCAGCTTACTGGTGAGTCAGGAGGGCAGGCCTAGTCTTGTCTCTGTCTTACCATGCATGGCACTGGAGCTTGCAGGGTGTCTTTTATAATAATTTGGGGTACGTGGAACTACACTATGTGATGAACTGGGTTATAAACAGCGGTTGTGACTGTGAATCTGACAGGTTTAATCACTTGGAGGCTGGGTCTGTGTTGTTTTTAACATTATCTCCCATCCCATTATAGGCCCAGGCAGCCCTCACAGCTACTGTACTCCCTCCAACTTTGGAGAGCCCAACATTTATAAAGATAAATCCCAATAAACTAGGTCCCATGTCCCATCCCACGCAGCCCAATTCAAAACTCCCAGCTCCCTCCTCAAACAGCTGTAGAACCCCAATGTTTTAACAAAATAATCCCATCAAATGGGGCCCATCCTCCCATCCAACTGTGACCCCAGCCCCTGTCAACCTTCCCAGCTTCCTCTCTCCCAAGCTGACAGCCCAAATTCATTATAAATAAAAAATAATTTCATCGAATTGGGATCTATCCTCATCCTATAGCAGTCGCAGTCAACCCTCTCAGCTCTCACCAACTGAACAGTCCCAAATTCATATTAAAAATCTCTGCAAACTGGCACCTGTCCCTCCACTCCACTGTGGCCCCATGCAACCCTCCCTTCCCTCCCTAACACACCTGACAGACCAAATAAAAAACCTGCAAACTGAGACCCCTCCATCCCATTGTTGTCCCACCAGCACTAACAGCTCCCTTCACACTGGGGAAACAGAGGTAAACTTATGGGTTGAGCTTTTCCTCAATATAAAGGCAAATGAAATGTAAGTGGGTTAGAATCTGGAACAGTAAACGTTTTGGATGTACATGTATTCAGTAGTCATATATTCTAGTTCAACCTGTTATCTTCCCATTGCCAGGCAAGGATGCTTATTCTGAAGCCCCTGCCATGGCAGCAGCATGGCATAGTACACAATAGTACTCCTGGCTGGGTCCCAAATTCCCAACACTTTCTGCTAAAATGCAAAGCATGAACCTGATTACCAGCAAAGAGAATTAAGTAAAATAATAAACTCCTAGTGCCATGTATTTTCTTTTCTTTTAGTTTAAAACTTTGGATAGAAATGACACCAAGCCAAGCTTGTTCCCAGGTGTGTCTCAGGAGCACAGGGAGGTTAAGTGACTTGTTCAGGATATGCAAATGGAAGTGGAGGGAATCATACCCAGGTTGGCTGAGTCATCAGGTTCACTGCTCAGTACTTTAACAGGAAACCATGAGAGCAAATCTATCTGCACTCATGTAGCTCCTACTCCTCCCCAGCTACCATGTTAGCAACACATTGCATAAGGGATAAAGGAAGACTGTTTTTCATTCATGTCTGGGTGGTGGTACCAGATGCATGAGTGGTCCTGAATAGGTTTTATTTGCATATACAGTAGTCTCACCTTATAATACAACAGAAGTGTACTGTTTATTCTGGCTATGGTCACTATGAGTTTGAAACACTACAGTAAATATAGAAATGTAATAAATGTTGCAATAAAAGCTTGACTTACAGAGGGAATAATCTATTTTCCAGTTGATGGCACCAGAGCCATCAATGATGCTTGAGGTCTGTAACTTTAGGACTACTTGGTAGGCAGTGATGCCCCACAGCCTGTCACTGTTATTATGGGGCTCTGACTATTTTTAATCTAATCCTTTGATTGTCAAGGATGGGTACCAAACACATCAATGTTGTTAGGTGGTGGCTCAGACATTTTTATTTGATTTGATGGGCTCGGATGCATATCAGACCCATCTTTTTTGTTAAGAAGCATAGATGTTTTGAATTTGTTTTACACAGCCCTACCTTCTCCTCTCCCCAAACCCAGAGATGTAATCAAATTATTTAAAAATAGAATCCCATCAAACTGGAACCTATCCCTGCCAATGGGGGCCCAATAGAGGTATCCCATTTCTAACCTCCCAAACACGTAATAGTAAAATTCTAAGAATAATAAAATACAGTTTAGAAGTAGTTTTCATTGCTGATCTACATTCTCTTATTAGTTGCCTGTGTTAATAGATAATCATTTTCTCTTTTGTGGCAATCACAAACTTGAGGAAGGCACTGTACACAGGTTGTTATGTCTCAAAAGACATGCAGTACTGAAACAAACACCCCTGCATAAAACACCCAAGAATAAAGACCAGGAGCCCAATTTTCAAAGGTTGCTTGAGGGCTAGCAACCTGTCCTTCATTAACCCTGATGTTTGATGCAACTGTGCCCAATTTAGTACATTTGATGAAGTTGTGACATTTTTCTACAATTATGACAACATGCCAAAGCTTGGCACAAGCCCTGTATAATAGGTCCCCAAATGGCACAATTTAGACCGAGGGTCGGAGCTGGTCAATTTTGTGCCATTTAGTGCACTGAAAGAGAACTGTGTTTAGTGCCAAAGAATGCCATAGCCCCTGCACTGTATGTTCAGTGCACAGGGCTTTGGAATCCATAAGTCATTTGAAAATCAGGCCCCAGATGACAATGATGAAGGCCACAGACATTAAAATGAGACTGTGGAAGGCTTTCCCTGTTTGTGCTCTGCTGCCATGCTGATGCCTACTTAATATTCTCCTAATCGCTATTGTTGGTAGGCATCAATGGTGGTTATGGACTGGTGTGATGGGTGCTGGTAGGTGAGCTGAATTCCTCAAGGTCAAGCGCAGTTTTGTCAATAGTACATTATTCCTTTCTTCACCCCTACCCCACTACCAGTGATGCTTGCAAAGTGCACCGTTGTTGCTTAGGCATAGGAACTCTGCTTTAATGAATATCCAAAACCTCATCACCACCATTCTGAAGTAAAATGTACATTCTGTTACAACAGTAATTTATTGCAAGGAAGAAAATGATCACATTTTCTGAACCTTGTAAAAATCAAGTTATCTTTGCTCTTATTAACCATGTCAGCACCTCGGACATGGAATTCACTAAATACATATCTCGCCTGGGTCCAGCCTGACTTCATTGGAATCCAGATAGTGGAAACTGCAGAAGGATGATTTTATATTAATATAGAAAGTCAGGGTCTGGTCTCTGGTCCTTTGGGAGGAAGGCAGAAAATGGAGGCAAGAGGACTTTTCATGAGTTACTGTATTCCCAGAATGGGGTCCAGATGGAAATACACTAAGTGGCAGAGGGTGGATGAAGGAGTTTATATGATTAGGGTTGCCCAGCCTGTGGTTCTGTTGGGAGAGCTGCTGTCTGCCCAAAAGACAACATCTCTCTGGGGAGATTCAGCACACACAGCTAATACAGCCAATAACTCAATTGCGGACCAGGCTAAACACAATTCCATAGTCTGAAATCTCAGTCCTGCTTATACTGTATGCCTCTTATTAAATTCATATAAGTAGAACATCCCTAATGTATGCTCAGATCCAGACTGTGCCATTGGTATCCCCTGTGTTTCCTTTCCATGCTGAATAAATCAATATGAATAACTCCTCTGCTAATTAATACATTTTCAGCTGAGGGTTGGTCAGTGGTTTCATTGGGAGGGAGCTGCAGAGGCATATGGAGAACTCTTAATACATTTTGAGTTGGGTTCTGGTCAGTGGTTCTGTTGGGAGTTAGCTGTAGGGAGGGTATTAGTTTATTAAAAGTTTTATTCAGGATCCAGTCCTTGGGCCATTTGGGAGGAAGCTACAGATGGAGGGTGGAGGACTATAGCATTAGGCAGGGTCTTGTCATTGGTTCCATTTTTTCTTAATCGTTTGGAGAACCACAACAGTACTACTGATCCCAAAGTCCTCTGCAGAGTTCCATGACACAGGCATTAGGATCAGCAGTTCATCAGAGCAGTAGGAGCCTGAGCATCGCAGCACCCCTATATCACTGCAGCAGATCCACTGGAGACTTGGCTTCAATTATTGTTTTAATTTTTTTTTATGTTAGTAAATTCTTGGTCAGGTATCCCCTATCCCTGTGCCCCATACTCTCACAGCTCCTTCCTCCACAAATATAGATGCCTGCCAATATTACAAAAATGAATGTCCCAGCCAACTGGCACTTGTCCACTGTGTGCCATAATCCTGCCTAAGTCCCCTTCCCCAATCAGAGACCCCTGGTAAGTTAACAATAGCATATTTCCTTTCACAAACTCATTACATTGTGATCTGTGGTATAAATGTTCTGAACTTTGAACCTTGATTCTGAGATGGGTTTCACACAACCCTAATGATAACATTCAAGATCGGGTAGCGTGTCTAAAAGCAAATATCAAAATACCAGATAGCCATCACCCCTAGACCAGTAGCCCATGACATGTGCATTGGCGATTGGGCACCTGCAATAATGGCTACTCAGTCCCTAGCACTTGTCATCGTGGCTGCCAATGAGAGTAGGGTGACCTGATGGGGGTTGGGTGAATATAGCACAGGATGTCACTATACATACGTGTGTTGGGGAGTGAGCATGCACAGTGAGCGTGGGAGGAATTGTAAAGGGTGGTGCCCTGGTGGGTTGCCGAGCTGGCCCCATGGCATGGTGGGTGGGTTGGCGGCTTCAGTGGGCAGGATGCTGGTGTTTGGTCCTGCGCTGGTGCATTTTGTTGCGCCTGGCCCAAATTATTTTTTTAAATGTTTTACTCCTTGGACGTGCACACCTGGACTTGAGACTCCTTAAGTAGGGGTGAGAGGTGCTACTCCTCACATAAAAATTTAAAAACAAGTCCTCATCACCGTTTTGCTGTGAGCTGGGAGTCAGAGTGCCAAAACTGATTTTTGGCACTCTGGCTTCAATGATAACGCTATCATTTATAGGTTTTCACCATTATCACATAAATTCCCAGGACCAGTCCTGCCTGCCCTCTACATCTTGTTTTTTATTGCTCGTGCCAGTAGTGTACCAGTCCTTGGCTCCTGGCATTAAATCACCTGGTAAGGAACCACAATATACTAGCAGGAGAACTGCTCAGTACTGACTTCGAGGTTGGGGTAAGGTCATTGAGTTGGTGTTTGTATTAGTGGCTTCACCACTGGTTATTACTGGAGATCTCTCTCTCTTTCATCCATTTTAATAACAAAATTAAACATACATCAGAAGTACAGTACCCCAAATGATGGTAATACAGTAATTAAAATATCCACCCTCCTCCCACTGCAACTACCTCTACCACCGATGCAAGGACTGGACCAAGATAACGAATTTATTTAACCAAAAAACTGTTCGAAAGTGTTACTGCAGATCATGGGCCTGTGTATTACAGGACTGGTGGAAATGAATCTTTGGAAATGTGACAACAATTACATATTCTTAAGAAACAACCAGTGATTTACTGCTTCATGATGTTTTTAAGGCAGGCATTTGGACCCTGAATCACTGCGTTGTTGTCTTTCCCCACAGTACCTAGGTACACTTTAAAAGTGCACTGCAGAAAGCCACTGCAGGAAATGCAACATACTGCAGCACTGCCAACTAGTTACATGCCCCCCCATGGAAACAACACACAAAATCAATCCCACATACACCTAACCACAAAATGAGCAAGTGAGGAAAAAGTGAGAATGAAATCTGGGTTAATGATAAGATTTAGGAGCCCTGCCAAGACCTTTATGTTGTGAACTGATCTGCTTTATGAGGATTTGAATTCAGCTCCTGTTGGCCATTCTCCTTCCTGAATGCTTACCAGAACACTTGCTTTTAACACACTTGAATATTCCTGACAGTCTTTCATCCCTAATTCTTTAATGCTTACTATAATAGCAGGGGAATGTACCTACAGTACTGTACAGTAACTCTTTTGCCGTCACTTGGGTTGCTTTGTGCTCTCATTTGTAGCTGAAGCTCCATTTCTACTGCTGTAGTGCACTATGCAGCAACTAAGGTTGGAGGATGTGCTCAGGCTCTATAGTAGGACTAGAACTGTTTGACCTACATGATTACTGACCAAAACCTTAGCCTGATCCTGAATGTTTCCTTGATCCCCTACTGTAATGTATATTTGCCATTGATTATTAAGGCAGCACTTTGTACCCTGAATCACTGCAGTCTGTCACGTTTCCCCACTCACCTTAGCACACTTTACATGTGCACTGCAGATAGCCACTGAGGGGAATGTAACCAGTCTAATGACTGACAGTCATTTCCATGTTGGAAATCCCCTTTTCAATTGTATTTATTTTTTTTTGCACATAATTATAGCCATAAACAACATAAAAAGCCAATCTTACATAGCCCAAACCACAAAATAACCAAGTAAGGAAAAATGAGAATAAAATCCAGATTAATGACTACTTCCTAAAAGAAATCTACTTATGGTTGCATTATTATTTTTTTTAGTTTTGCTGCTGACTGGCATGGGTGTCTTTTATTTGGGACTGTGCTCTGCTTGCAGAGTTTACATTTCACAAAATACTGTGGACAATTTGGATATTTTCCCTAGCAGCATCCTCTCTTGGATTCCCTGTTTTCTTAAACTTATCAATTTATTTGTTTTATAATTATAGTTTTGGTGTTGGGGTTGATTGTATGATTGTGATTAGTTCGATGGGGTGAGTGTTGTTGACTGAGATAGGAAATGTTATGTGTACTAGTATTGGAATTTTGGTGAGAGTTGGGTAGGTTTAAGGTGTGAGTGAGTGAGTGAGTGAGTGAGTGAGTGAGTGCTGCATGTGTGGCAGGTACAGGTGAGGTGGTTGTAGCCTATAATGAGGCTGTTTCATAGGCATTCAACTCTGTTGAACCAGTCCAAGTACAACCCAGGTTTTTCTTGTTTGAGATCTCCATGGTTTGATGGAGCTCTCAAGGAGATGTGACCAGGGGTCGGAGGTTGAAACATTTTGGCAGGACCTGGTCTGAGAGGAATCAACTGGCTTTGAGAGTTCACTATGGTGAATAGCAAAAGGCAATCAACCGTAAGAAGGCAGTGTTCCTGTCCAGGGAAATAGCTGCAAGGAGGAACAGACCTGCTCTGCTTCCTCATATTGTAGACAGGATTCTTCATCCTGCCTGTCTGCAGCTGAGAAAATTATCTTCAGTCACTCAGTGTAAAGAGTTCTCTATCATTTTCTGACAAGGAGTCCTCCATCAGAACTTGGATCTCCCCAACAGGCAATTTGTTGCCCTGGCGATGAGCCGTCTCATTTCCAGAGGCACCTGTCTTGTCTGGCATGATCTTAGTCTGGCTGAGGTGGCTGAGGTTTGTGAGATGATTTCTTAACTCCCACACATCCTGAACTGGATCTGGGTGCAATTTGTCTCTTAATGGGATGTGTTACTTCTGTCAGTCAGTGTTCACCAAGATTGGGCAGTGTTCACTTTCAGAGGATGCTTTCCCAGTGCCCTGAAAAGGTGCAGGTGAGACCCTCCTTAGAAACTATCTCTAAACTCTGACATCTTGGTGAATTATAGACCTATCTCTAACCCCCTTTTCTTGGGTAAGGTTATTGGAAGAGTGGTTGCATGGCAGTTCGAGACACACCTTGTGGCCAGTGACATCTATGAGCCCTTCCACTCAGGGTTTACTGTAGGTCAAGACATAGCATGGAAACAGCACTTTTCAGAGTGCTGAATGATCTCAGAGGGCCAGAGATAGAGGAGTGGTCATTGCTCATTCTACTTGATAACTCCTCAGCATTTAACACTTTGGACCATGCAATGCTTTTGGATTGCCTAAGGGAGCTCTTTGGACTGACCATTATTATAATCAACTGGTTTGAGTCCTTTCTCATTGGCAGGATGCAGAAGGTGGTGATGGGGAATTTCTCATCCTACCAGAAGCCCCTGCTATGCGGAGATCCCCAGGGTTCAATCATGTTGCCTGTGTTGTTAACAGTGTACATGCTTCCCATGATTGAGATCATTAAATAGTACAGCTAAGGTTCGAGTGTTATACAGATGACACCCAGTTGTACATGTCATTTGCACCAAGACAGGTGGCACTGTGCAGGTGCTGAATAATTGTCTGACCAAGATCCAGGATTGGAAGTTCTCTAGCTGGATAAGACTCAGTCCTGACAAGATAGAGGTGTTAGTGATTGAGGCTGGTTGTCGGCAGAATGTGGGTGCTGCTGGAATGGGAACAGGGAAATTCCTCAGCCCCACTCTCATGGAGGCATCTATCAAGGTGAAAAGTCTGGGCATCATCTTTGATTATGGACTGATGCTTGATGCTGAGATGTCATTTGTGTTCAAAGTGGTTTCTACCACTTGAGGAATGTTGCCCAGAATAAAGCCCTGATTCCATCTGATGACCTGCCCTCACTGGTGCATGCATTTGTGACATTGTGGCTTGACTACTGCAATGCTCTGTGCCTCAGGGTCAGCAGAGGGGCTCTCAAGTGTCTGCAACTGCTGCAGAACACAGCAGCTAGGTTGCTGACAGGTATTTTGAGGTACTCTCATGTGACCGCTGTTCTGTGTGAACTGCACTGTCTATTGGTTCAGTGGAGAATCATCTTCAAGGTAAGTTTCTTCACCTACAAGGCTCTACTAGGATTGGGTTCTGGCTACCTGAATGTCCTCCTGACTGCTGACCATCCTGTGCACTCACTTCTCTCCTCCACTGAGGGCCTACTAGTGGCACACCTGAAGTCCTCTGGTGATTGTTCATTCCAGGTTGTGGCCTGGTGCTGTGGAACTCTACCTAGATTTCTGAGGGAGGCCCCATTGGTGGGGATTTTAAGAGGATAAGAAGGCCCATATTTTTAAAAAATAATTTGAAACTGTTTATAGATTAGAACTAGTTAACAGATGCATTATTTTATCTCAGTTTAGAGTTATTTGTTGTATTGTTTTAATATTGTTGTTGTTTATTTCTGCTTATGTACTGATGTACAGTATGTTGTTTTTCCTACCTACCTCTACAGTGCCCAGATCCTCTGAGTTGGGGCGCCAACAAATAAATTTTACTTACTTACTATTTTCTCTGCAAAAATCTCTGATACAGCAGTATGTTCAGTGCTACTAGAATGTTGCAATTTGTGTATTTGTTTGTTAATTTATTTATTTATTTTAGATTTTATATTATAATAGAATGTGTTGGGCTAGAGAAGAGTGAACCTGCAGTATGTGCAGTATATTTGCTGATGTCAGCTTTTGAGGCTGATACTAAATCTTGTATTAGTACTAATCAATACATTGTTGAAGTCTGGAAATTTATTTATTTATTTATTTATTACTTATTTGGGATTTTACAGTATATTGTAGCTTCTTGACTACAGACCAGTAATGCTGTGAATGTTTCCTCTTCTTAGTAATATAATGAAAACATTCTCAGAGATGCTTTAAAAGTTTTAGATGCTAAGCAACATTGTAGAAAATTATAAAATGGCAAACCTCAGAGAAACAGAAAACAAAATGCAAGATGGACACAGTATTTAAAACTCAAATTGGAACTTTTATTGACTGTGATTTGACATTTTGTTCTACTTCAACATTTGGACTTTTAAATTTGGATCAGCCTGTAGGAGAGGCATGTGAGAGCAGTTCAGTACATGATCCCTTGTCAATTTTTTATTACTATTATTTACCATCAGTTAAAACCCAGTCATTTATAATATTTCATATACTGATGGGTTGGAGACAGAGAGTGGTACCCACCCTTATTAGTTCTGCTTAAGCATTACATTTTACAAGTGTTTTCAGGTCTTTTTATTTTTACATTCACAAGTGCATTATTATGATGATTTTTTTTCTATTTATTACTAGGCTTACAAATACATTTGAACCAAGGGTTCTTTTACAAAGGTTCCACGTCAGCAGTTGGTGCAAGCAAAACAGTGGTAAGATACAATACAAGATCAGAAGGTTAACATAGAAGTAGGCAGAGGTAAGATACAATACAGGTAAGGAGGTTAACTTAGTAGCAAAATACAGTACATGTGTATAGACTAGCACAGTAGCAAACAGTCAGTGGCAAATATCAATGCACAATTAAAAATAAGGTGTGTATATATAGCAAGACACAAATACAAATGAAACCTATCCTAGGGTGACAGAAGTGGAGCAAGGAGGGCGATAAGAGTGGGCAGGGTGGGGAAATGGGGTAGGCAGTCAAGGTTTGACATTGTCGTAAGTGCAAGAACAGAAAGATAAGTGCAAGGTAGTCTAGGGTGGAGAAACAAGAGATAGGGAGGGGAGACAGGAGGAGTAGTGGGAGGTGTGGAATAGAAGGTGGGAGGTGAGAGGGGTAGAATGGTAGGTGGGGTGGGAGAGAGATAGGAGTAGCAAGGGATTGAGGGTGGAGAAGTGGGAAGGTAGCAAGGAAGGAGGACAGTTGAAACAAAGCAGCAAGCCTAGGCAGAGCAGTCACAACTGCTGAGGTCAGTGAGGTGCCTGCGGAGCCACGTTTGAATGGGCCAAAGATGATGCCTGTATATTATGAAACCACTTGGTAAGTGGCTAGAGTGGTTCCTGAGATCATGCAGTTTTTTATCTTTTATTTGTTATGGCTCTATATGGCAGTTAGGTGGAACATAATGTCTTGGAATGTTAAGGGATGCTTAATAGGTCAAAGCTAAACAATCTTTCAAACTGCTGATCGAAATGTAGATAACTGTGTATTATTTCAGGAATCACATCTCAGCAATTCTGAATTTCTTTATCATTCAAAGAAATAGGGACATGGAATAATTGCTCCTTTCTCTAATTTATCTTCTGGCATGGTTATTTTTTAAGAAAACACTAAATATCCAGATTATTAGATGTACCACTGATCCTGAAGGACGATACAGAATATGTCAAGTTATTCTTTCATGGCAAAATGTACAGTTTGTAATTTGCATGCCACTAATGAAAATTCTGATCCTTTTTACTAATCTTTTTCTTGAGCTTGATAAATACCCCCGCGCCATATATTGTAGGAGGTGACTTTAAATCTATTTTGGACCCGTCATTGACAGATCGGTAAATTGCTGTCTCACTGGTAATCTCGTACTTTGAAAATTTTACAATTCTTAACAGTTTTAAATTTGACTGATATTTGGTGATATAAATATCCCCAGGAAAGACAATATTCCTTCTATTCACCTCCTAATTTATTTATTCATTTAGCTTTTGTTGAGCGGTAAGTGCATCTAGACAAATCCTGCCTATTTTCAGGCACGACCAGGAGGGGATACAGATGAATGCCAACTGATCTTGAACCAGATTAAGCTGTTGGTGGTATTTTTTAGTGAATGAGGAAATTTGGCCAGGACACCGGAAATTCCCCTACTCTTTTCGATAAGTGCCATGGGATCTTTAACATCCACCTGAACTACCACCAATCCAGGCAGATGGGACCTCGGTTTAACGTCTCATCCGAAGACGGCACCTCAGAAATGCAGCACCCCTCTCATGCTGCATTACAGTGCCAGATGTGGGAACTGGAACCCACAGCCCTCTTGATCTCCCGGCCTCAGAGGTGAGTGCGTTACCCATTGAGCCACTGACACTGTTCAATTCATATTCCAGTACTGATTTTTCTTATCTCATGTACCTAATACACTATTTTAAAGAGGTCAAATATAACTGTATACTGATATCTGATCACGCATTCATTCAACTTGACTTAGAGATTTCCCAAGCTAACCTGACTCCTTATTTTAAGATGGATGCTATTCTTCTCAAAAATAACAAGTTTATTGATTCATAAACCATGAGATTATTTTTCTTTGATATGAATTCTAGTACTGATACATCTATTATTAATATTTGGGAAGGCTTTAAGGCCTATATTCAGGGTAAAGATCATAGCATATACCGCTAGAAGGAACAGAACTAATAAAACTAAATTGAAAGAACTTGAAACACAGATTAAGGATCTAGCAATTTCTCATATGGCTAATCAGAATGCAAAGGTAGTCTCGAGATTAACTTCATTTAGGGTAGCACATGCGAGCTTATTATTGAACAAGTGGAGAACATTTCTCTGTGTTCAATCCCATTATTATATTAATGGAGATCAGTCTGAGAAACTCATGGCCTGGCAATTAAAATCTATACAACAAAAATATGACCATTCAAGTTTTGGGCTAAGATGGTCAGGATCATACTTGTCCTAAAGCAATAAATCAGATATTTTATAAATTCTTCAAGGACTTGTACACAACAGACAGTGTTAAATCACCAGATCAAATTAATTCTGTTTTGTCTCAAATTAAATTTCCAACTTTATTGGATGAACAGATACAAAAATGGATCAGGATTTCTTTCAATCAAAATTTAGTCTCTGCTATTAAGACATTACTGTCCGGAAAAGCTCCTGGTACTGATGGCCTCACCATAGAGTTTTCAAAAATGTTTATCCTAAATTAATAAAACATTTTCATACATTATTTGATTCAATTCTAGACTCTACTGTTTACCACCTTCATTTAGGGAAGAAATATTTTGCTTTCCTAAAGAAAGGAAAGCTCCATTTGTACCCTCTTCATATCATCCTATTTCATTGGTTAATTCAGATGCCAAGATATTAGCTAGAACCCTAACCACCAGACTAGAAAAATCCTCCTTACTTTGATCCACCCAGATCAGAATGGGTTTGTTAAAGGAGATCTTTAAAACAAATATCTGTCAGGATATAAATATCCTAGACTATTCTCAACAATCCAGGTCGCACCTGAAAATAGCTTGGCTGTCTAGTGACTTAGCCAGTCAACAAAAGCAAATAAATAAATGATCAAACCTCTCTCATATGTTATTAGATGCTGAAAAGCATTCAATTGAGTGGAATGGCCTTATATCAAATTTATTACAAATAAAGCTAGTTTTGGTCCTATATTCTCTAAATGGGTTGATATTTTATGTTCTGGTCCGTAGCCAAGGTTGAAACTAACAATGATTTTCTCCTAATATATTTACAACTAGGCACCGACAGTTTTGTCCTCTATCCCTTTAATATAAGCTCTGGCTATTGAACCTTCGAAATTTTAATTTGGTCTTCCCTTTAATTCATTGTCTCATTATCAATAACACTGAACATCGAATAAGTTTATATGCAGATGATATTCTTTTGTATCTGAACAATTTGAATTATAGTCTTCTTCATGTCATGGATATTATAAGGGAATATTTCTGATTATAGAATTAATTTGTCGAAGCTGGAGGTATGGAATCTCCTCATATTCTCATCCTTTGTGTCTCCACCACTTAAACATTCAGAAAGTCTCCACAATTATGTATTTAGGAGTTCAAATCAATAACAAGCTAGAACAATTGTATTCCTTAAATTTTGTGCCACTGTTACAAGATACCGGATGAAACTTAGCCATTGGGAATCATTAACTTTATGATAATGGGCCGGGTAAATGTTGTAAAGATGCCCATTCTTCCTAAATTCATGTTTTTCTCTCAGTCACTGCCCATCATATTGAATGATTCATTTTAAAGGGTTGGACTCCACTATTAGGAGGTTACTCTGAAGGGCAGAAAACTGAGGCTTATACTCGAGAAGTTGTACTTATCCCTTTCTGAAGCGGGTCTGGCATTACCATGTTTTAAAATACTATTATTTTGCCGCTAATATATGTATTATTGCTTCATGGTATAAGGTAGATGTTAAGGACCTTACATATAGCATAAAATCTGTTTTTTTTTGCCTTATAAACATTTAAGACACTTGCTATATTGTGGTCCCTTTAAATCATCAGCTATCCGATTAGCTTTAACTACTAAGATGACTGTATATTTGGTATAAGTTTTTTGTCAGAACAGTGTAAACCTTATTTTTCTATTTATTCTCCCTTATATCTTAATAAATATTTCCCTCCATCTTTACATCAAGCACTTTTCAAGATACTGTATGGTATGCCAAGGGCCTGGAAGAAGTGGGTCGGTTCCTAGATCAGGATCAACTCTTGAGTTGTCTCCCTTAGATATAGGTTTAATTTAGATAACCAACATTTCTTTGGATACTTACAGGTCAGGAATTTCATTAGTAAAAACTGAAATGAAGCTAATAAATTAATATATGAGTTGGAAAATACTTTGTCACAGGGACATTTCTCTAAGCTGATGTCTCTGATTTATAAGTTTATTCTTCCTCTCATAGGGACCACTTAAATGATCTCAGACGAAAGTGGACCCAAACATTAAAATGTAAATATTTTTTCATCCATCTGGAAAAAATTGTAGATATTAAATCATGGGTCCTTAAATCCATCCGCTCACAACAGATAATGTATGATATTCCACATAGAAGTTATTATACTCCTATTTTCTTCATAAAATTAATATTCTTATTTCATTTAACTTTTCCAGATGCACGTTCCAAGTTGGTTCACTTGAACACATATTGATTACATGTCCCCAATTGGACTTATGGTGGGAGGAAATATTGTCATTCATTTTGGCTATTGTACAGAGCTCTTTAACTAAACAACCATATTGGATGTTGCTACACATTGATCTGCAATAAAGGTCTAACCTATTCTCAGCTATCCTTTGTGAACATCAGTTTGACAGTGGCCTTTAAATTATTTTTAATGAGATGTAAGGATTTTCAACCCCACACTATTCAGGGAATGACTTAATCTATTAATACAGATCCATGCACTTGTGCGTATTCATTATACCTCTGCCAAGAAAATGGAAAATATATACAAATATGACATCCTTTTATTGATAAAATTAACAATGTGGATAATGTGCAAGTTCTTTTTTTATTCAGATATGAAACTAAGTATATGTTATCTTAAAATTGCATGATTGTATTATGTAAATATGACTCATTTTGTAACTTTATGGATTTGTGAAATAATGTCCTCTTGTTCGACTCTCCTAATGATCAAATGTATTACATAATCTCTTATTTTTGCAAAAAAAAGCATTACATTTTACAATTTGGTTTGTCTTTTGGGAACAATGTAATTATATATGGATAAGTATCTGTGTGTGCTGCCTGTCATGGCATGTGGGTGAGGCGAAAGCCTTTGCACCATGCAGTTTAATGAATGGTTGAAAAAGTGGTGGAGCACAGGGTTTGGCTTCAATGGGGACTGGGGTTCTGCCTGGAGGGACACCAGCGTATACTGGCAGGATGGTCTGCATCTGTCCAGGAAGGGAACAAGTCTTTTGGGCAATCAGTTTAAATGCTTCATTGGTAGCTTTTAAACTAGTCAAGGGGAGAGCCTGATAAGAAGCAGGAAAATCCCAGCCTCCCCAACAAAAAACAGGGTACTAAATGAGAAAAAGACCAAGGTAGAAAGGTCAGTGGGGGATGCTGTTACAGAAGGTAAAGCCATCAAAAATGGAGAGCAATGAGTACCAATGCCCGTAGTCTGGGTACAAGCATCCTGAATTAGTGGCCTTGATGGAGGAGAAGCATCTGGATATTGTGGCAGTCACAGAAGCATGGTGCACACAGAGCCATGACTGGGATGTAAACATACCAGGATACACTCTTTACAGGAGGGACAGGGAGGGTAAAAGAGGAGGAGGAGCTCTCTACATAAGAGAAGGAATCAAAGCAACAGAACAAAAGGGTAAACAGGGAGGAGAAGAAGCACTGTGGTCAATTTGGAGGCAGGCAATGGCACCACAATCTGCACAGGGTTGTATACAGACCCCTTCTCAAGGGAGGAAATGGACAAGAAAATGATAGAAAGTATACTTAGAATGGCACATAAAGGGAGATATTGCTGATGGGTGATCTGAATATGCCAGATGTTAACTGGAGTGCAGTTGCAGCAGCCACTTCTAAGAGTGGGGTTATTCTAGATGCCCTACAGGTGGCATGCCTTAGACAACTAGTATTGGAACCCACTTGAGAGGGAGCAATCTTAGACCTGGTCCTCACATGGAGATGGAGAGAGGATCACAGATGTAGAAGTGGTAGCCATCTGGGAACTAGCGACCATCGAACAGTATGATTCACAATAAACACAACAATAGGTCTAGCATACAAAAGCAAAGTACTGGACTTCAGGAGGGCTGACTTTACTAAAATGGGTGAGTTCCTAAGGAATGCACTAGCAAATGGGCAGAAAGGAAGGGTGGACGAACAATGGGCAATAATAAAACTGCCATCACAGAGGTAACAAGCCTTTGTGTGAAGCAAATAAACAAAACAAAATGATGTAAGAACTACTATGGTTCTCAAAGGAGGTGGCAGTGAAGGATCAATAGAAAAAGAAAGCATTCAGAAAGTACAAAGAATCACAGAAGGAGCAGGACAGAGAATCGTATCAGTTAAAGCAAAAGGAAGATTGGAAGGCAGTCAGAACAGCAAAGGCCTGAACTGAGGAAAAGATAGCCAACTCAAATAGTCAAGGGGAGGCACTGATAAGCAGCAGGAAAATCCCAGCCTCTCCTACAAAAAAGGGTACTAAATGAGAAAAAGACTGAGGTAGAAAGGTAGTGGGGATGCTGCAACAGAAGGTAAAGCCATCAAAAATGGAGAGCAATGAGTACCAATGCCCGTAGTCTGAGTAACAAGCTTCCTGAATTAGTGGCCTTGATGGAGGAGGAACATCCGGATATCATGGCAGTCACTGAAACATGGTACACATAAAACCATTACTGGGATGTAAACATACCAGGATACACTATCTACAGGAGGGACAGGGAGGGTAAAAGAGGAGGAGGAGTAGCTCTTTACATAAGGGAAGGAATCAAAGCAACAGAACAAAAGCATAAACAGGAGGAGAAGAAGCACTGTGGGTAAATTTGAGATGGGCAATGGCACCACAATCCACACAGGGGTTAGACAGACCCCTTCTCAGGGGAGGAAATGGACAAGGAAATGATAGACAGTATACTTAGAATGGCAGAAAAAGGGAGATATTGCTGATGGGTGATCTGAATATGCCAGATGTTAACTGGAGGCAGCTGCAGCAGCCACTTTGAAGAGTGGGGTTATTCTAGATGCCCTACAGGGGCATGCCTTAGACAACTAGTATTGGAGCCCACTCAAGAGGGAGCAATCTTAGACCTGGTTCTCAAATGGAGATAGAGAGGATCACAGATGTAGAAGTGGGTAGCCATCTGGGAACTAGCAACCATCGAACAGTATGGTTCACAATAAACACAGCAATAGAGTCAAGCCATACAAAGGCAAAAAGTACTGGACTTAGAAGGGCTGACTTTGCTAAAATGGGTGAGTGCCTAAGGAATGCACTATCAAATGGGCAGGAAGGAGGGTGGAAGAACAATGGGAATAATAAAACTGCCATCACAGAGGTAACAAGCCTTTGTGTGAAGCAAATAAACAAAATGAAATGATGTAAGCAACCACTATGGTTCTTAAAGGAAGTGGCAGTGAAGGTTCAAGAGAAAAAGAAAGCATTCAGGAAGTACAAGGAATCACCAAGGAGCAGACAGAGAACCGTATCAGTTAAAGCAAAAGGAAGCTGGAAGGCAGTCAGAACAGCAAAGGCCCAAACCGAGAAAAAGATAGCCAACTTAGTTAAGAAGGGGGATAAAACCTTATAGGTACATCAGGGAGTGAAGGAAGACAGGGAGGGATAGTGAGGCTTAATAAAGGGGAGGAGGGTGGGCAGAGGGTGACTGTGAAAGGCAGAGATACTAAAACAAATATTTTTGCTCAGTATTTACAAATGAAGAGGGTAGGTACCTAAAACAAACAGTAAAAACACTCTGGATACAGAAGTTGATACCAGCCCATTTACAGAAGAAAGGGTTCTGAAAGAACTCTTGAAACTGAAGGTGGACAAAGCAATGAGGAATGATGGGATTCATCCCAGAATTCTAAAAGAACTAAGGTAGAACTAGTGACACCACTGACTACCCTCTTTAACAACTCATGGGAGGATGGAGTGGTACCGAGGACTGGAGGAAGACAGATGTGATTCCCCTCACAAAAGTGGGAGCAAGGCAGAAGCAGGAAACTACAGACCTGTTAGTTTAACCTCAGTGATAGGGAAAATGATGGACTACTCTGAAGGAAAGAATTGTCGAGTATCTAGAGGCCAGAGGGGCACAGGACCCAAGGCAGCATGGATTCACAGTGGGAAGGTCATGCCAGACGAATCTGATAGATTTCTTTGACTGGGTGACCAAAGTAGTAGATCAGGAGGGGCTGTGGATATGGCCTACCTAGACTTTAGCAAGGCATTTGACACAGTCCCACACAAAAGATTAATATAAAAGTTAGCCATCCTGGGAGTGGGTCCCAAGATGACAGCCTGGGTAAAGAATTGGCTGAAGAATAGGACACAGACAGTAATAGTAAATGGAGTCCACTCTGAAGAAAGGGGGATTACTAGTGGGGTACCGCAGGATTCAGTTTTAGGGCTGGTCCTCTTCAATGTCTTTATAAGCAACGCTGCAGAGGGACTGGAAGGAAAGTATGCTCTTTGCAGATGACACAAAGATCTGCAACAGAGTTGATGCACAAGGGGGTGGAAAGGATGAGAAGGACTTGGCAAGGTTAGAGGAATGGTCAAATGTATGGCAGCTTAGATTTAATGCTAAGAAGTGCAAGGTAATGCACCTGGGAAACAAAACCCAGGGAAGAGGCCACAATTGGGGTGAGATACTAACAACAACAAAATGGAAAGGGTCCCTGGGTAGTCATATCAGATGACTTAAAGGTGGGCAAGCAATGGAGAGGGCAGTAAGGAGGGCTGGGGGATACTGGGATGTATAGAGAGGCATCACCAGTAGAAAACAGGAAGTTGTTATCCCTCTGTACAGACAGCTGGTGAGACCCCAACTGAGTACTGTGGCAGTTCTGAGACCCAATCTCTGCAAGGACATAGACAAGATGGAAGCTGTCCAGAGGAGGGCAACTAAAATGCGGCAGGGTCTGCACCAGAAGACATATGAAGAGAGACTAAAGGAGCTTAATATGTATAGCCTCAAGGAAAGGAGGGAGAGGGAGGACATGATAGAAACTTTCAAGTACCTCAAGGGAATCAACAAAGTCCAAGAGGGTAGCATCTTCAAAAAGAGGTGTGCAAGAACAAGGGGGCACAATTTGAAGATGGGGGGTGGCTCGAGGTAATGTAAGGAAGTATTTTTTCACAGAGAGGGTTGTGGATGCATGAATGGCCTTCCAAAGGAGGTTGTGGAGTCAAAACAGTAGTTGAATTCAAGCATGCATGGGACAGCCATAAGGCAATTCTAGGGGTGGGGCTAGAAAGAAGTAGGCTACTGGTTAACTAGGATCTGCAGCTTATCCATTAGGTAGGGAATGAGCAGATTGAGTGGGCCAAGTGGTCCTTATCTGCCGTCAAATTCTATGTTTCTATGTTTAAGAGTCAATTAAATCAAATATTGTTTTAATTCAATGTTACACTTTGCAAGTATAAATTAGGCTAAAAAGATAATTAACACAGTCCCAATACTAAAGCACTAAATATAAATTCTAAAGGGTGTGGTATAGAAAAGGAAAGACCCAGAAACAGTAGTGGATCATCTCAAGAAACTGAAACAATAGAACATACAAATGAAAGGGTTAGGGAGGAGTTATACTCTAATGATAAAATAGAATGGACCAAAGTTAAGCCTGTGATAGGGCGCAAGTGTACATGGGCAATCAGATAGCATGACGCAATATCAGTCTTTTATTAGAGTTCAGGAATTTATTTTATAGTTCAGAATTTTCATCTGTAGCAGGACACATCTCATAGAGCACACTGTCTTGAAACCACTTCAAATGCCCAGGAGAATATATTAGAACAAGTCTAAACATTTGTATAGCAATTTGACAGCACTCTAGAGTTTTCTCCAGACCTTCCTCTCTGTTCTTTCCCTGGTCACATCTTTCTTAGATAGTAATTTACAGCAGGACAGATTTAAGGATCCAGCAACTCAATTCTACACTATAGCATAGAAGATAGTCACTCTTTACTCCTTGGAGCACTTTAACACCACGCCCTGGAGTTTACCTTCAGACCCAAAAGAAATCTAAATCTTATGCTCAATGTGCAGCTTTTATACTCTACAGGGGTCAGGTGACATCTAAACCCCACCCCAATACTTTATTTCAAAGAGCATATCTTTAATTACAAGATGTTTATTTTATTTAGCATCTATGAACATCTTATAATTAACATAGCATCCTACTTATATTCACAAAAGTGAATTACAGTCTTTCTGTGTAGTTTTGATATGTCTTCTGGCTTTAGGGAGCATCACCCCTTCTGGAACAGCATAAAACACTTGAATTACCTGCCAGCCAGCTCTTAAGATCAAGCGAATGCTGTAGTCCAAAAGGTTGGACCTCAGGAGCTCCAAAACACCAACCGCAACAAAATATCCTCACTCCCAAGGACCCCAAACAACAGAAAAATGCCTCACCTCAACTAAGGAGGGTATTTAGAACTCCAGTTGCTTTGTTTAAATCAGAAACCATCCTCGCACGTTCGAGAGGGTAAAGATTACCAGCACTCGTGATTTGCACTGTCGCATAAAAGCTCAGTGGCTCACTTTAATAAAGAATAAAACATTTCACTCACAGCTCTTAAAAAAAGAGCATTACGGGGACAAAGACGAGAATCCAAAGGTTCTCAACATTATTGCAAAGCCTGCCATATACATGCAAGCCCATGGAGGCACAGCATGGCAAACAGGGCTTCTTCACTTATTTTAGTGTAACGTCCTTCAATATTTCAAAACAGAGGATTTTCCATACAAACCCTCACCAAATGAGCTAAAGTAGGCATTTATGCCAGGATTAGCTTATACAGCATAAACAATTCTAAACATTCCTTGTCCAGAGAAAACCAGGACTCTTATTACAAAGAGCACAGAAAACCTGAACACCTTTGGGGGGTACAGCTACAAACGCTAGCAAACCATGAGTGTCACAGTAAAGCTACAAGACCCAAGTCTAGCTAACGGGTCATTTAAAATAAATTGTCCCTGGGTGATTATTACTCAGACTTTTTCAAGAAGGCTTGCACAATAAAACTTTAAATTTAACAGGAATTAGCCTGCCAAAGAAAACCAGTTCTAAATATTATTTTTCCAGGGTCAAAACAAGACTCCTTTCCTACAAGGAGCACAATCCCCCATTCTTTTTATAATTTCAATATTTTAACCCACTTCAAACTGGCCCCATTACATCCTTCATTTCATTATTTACTTCTGTAGTTACCCATCTTTTCTAACATACAGGACTTTGGAAGAAAATACATATCTAACACAATATTTTGAAGCCCCTAACTCACAGAGCCACTCTGTGACAAAGCCCAACAAAGGAAACAAAGGCAGAAGGGTTATTGAGCCAAAAAAAATCTTGTTGATCAATAGATATACTACACTGGAGAATGACAAACTGAATGCAACTAGAGACAAGGCAAACAAAAACATAAACCTGCATCAAATCAAAAACATCAGAACAAATTAATAGTGGGGACCCAATTATCAGATACATGGACTCTGAGGTTTGTAAAAGAGATAAGGAAAATACAGTGCCCACATGCCTACCAGGAGCCAGGGTTCAGGATGTCCAAAATTCACTTCATAGGTTACAAATCAAAACTCAGGCAGCTGTAATAACCCATGTTGGTTCAAATGATGTTAGGTAAACTATATGAAAAGGACATATGTAATGATCTAATTGCATTAGGAAAATATATACAAAAACATGGCTGCAAAGTAACAGTCTCAAGTATCGTCCGACACCCAGGGCCCATGATGAGAAAACAAGACAGTTGAAAGGATAACTGTGACTGTCAAACTGATGCAGCATGGAGGAAATATTGTTAATAGATAACTGGGAAAACTTTTGGGTGAATCAAACTCTACACTTTAAAGATGGATTACACCTAAATAAACAAATGGACCGTATACTGGGAAATAGTTTTTCAGATTCCTTAGACAGACTTTGTTTAAACTGAATACCCTGAGGGAAACCACTAGACCACAAGAGACAATGAATAATCCTCCTGTTCACAAAGCAAAACCAAATATCAACAAAAAGTAGCTAGTGAAATCAGTTACTACATGACAAATGCTAGAGCCTGACAAACAAATCTGATGAGTTAATAACAATTGTGAAATATAAAATCCTGACATAATTGCTATAATGGAGACATAGTGAAATGGCAACAAAACATGGAACAACTTACTTCTGGATACAAAACCATCAAACACAATAGAAAAAATAAGAAAGAAGGAGGGATTGTTATGTTTGTAAATAACATACTTACACCAATAGACATAAGCCACACCAACATAAAAAGACACTAATGCTAATACAGTAGAAGCCGCTTAAAGGATGCTCCATGGCATGCCAATTGTCCCTTTAGCTGATCGTCCCATTTAGGGAAGTGCTATTCATAATGGTGGCCAATTGTCAGTGCGGTAGAAACATGCAAAACATAAAACTAACCATGGCACAAGAGTAACACAACATTAAAGGCATTACAAAACAACATACAATATCAGAGAACAGTGACAAACTGACATGAAAACAAGTTTGTGATTACAGCTTTTCTTAGAGCAAGTGGCATCTTCATGTGGTTAAACTTTATCTAAGTAAAGCAGTTAAATCCTTTAAAAGCAGCTAGCAATTAGCTAGCGATACACTTATGTGCAGAGCATAGGTAATCTGTCTGTTGTTCTCTGTGTGAGGCTTCTGAAATCTTTTCTCTCAGTGTGGCAGTGCACTCAGGTGCCTCTGTATTGTTCTGCCCATCTGCTATGTCAATCACATCAACCACAGGCGCATTCCACAGTAATCCAGTGCCTTCATGTTGCAGTTTTCTCTTGGTGTCAGCGAGGATGTTCTAGACGCTTTCAGTTCCTGCAGTGATTCCAAGACCATAGGCACATCCCACAGTAATCCGGTCCCATCAGCAGTTAAAAAATCAAGCTTTTTGAGGCAGTTTCTTGTCATTCAAGTGTCTCTCTGCTTTCAGTGAGGTACAAATCTGTTTGACTAAGATTTCTCCTCAGTGATGTCCTGTGAGGGAGTCTCTTGATGTCAGTGAGGATGTTCTGTAATGGTGTTCAGTTGCTGATGTGATTCCAACACCTTTCTGAAGCACTGAAATAATGTTCTAACACCTGTCTGACCTGAATTGTTGTTGGCTATTTATGTCCTGCACAGTTAATGTGCTGCTAATTGCTTGCTAACGGCTGCTGACAGGTGCAGTCTATTATATAATTACATGCACTTGGCTGATAATCATCCCATTAAAATGGAATGACCATCCCAATTACCCAATACCTGTCCCATAGGATAACATGGAACCAAATTCGTGCCCAAAGGATGTCCCTATTATGCGGATGTCCTGTTTAACCGCGTTCCTTTAAGTGGAGCATACTATAATGAAACCATGTGGATAAAGGTTCTGCTGAACAATCAGAACAGTTTCATTATTGGACTAGTCTTTCAGCAGCCAAGTGCCACCCTAGAAGAAACAAGGGTATTGTTAATGAATTAGAACTGGTGTAAGGAAACAGAAGCAACACTAATGGGGTCTAGCCTTAAAATGTATTTGTTCTGTCAAGCTTTTAATGGGTATTGATTCTCTGCTATTTGCTGACTGCTAATACTGTTATAATATTTTTATGAACAATGGGAGGGGTCCTGAGCTTTGAAGGGCACCTTATTATAAATAAATGGATGATGATGATGATGATGAAATGAAACTTACTGATATGGACTGGGAAACAATGTCAGCAAACACAACACATAGTAAAAGCTTTAGTGCAGCTTGTGAACAACTTGACCTGCACCAGTATGTCACAGACCCTACTAGAGGTAATAAAATACTAGATATTATATTAGAACACATAGTTTAAATACTGGTAGCTGTAGGGTGGGTTCTCCACTAGGTAATAGCGACCACAATTTGTTCACTTTCAACATAAATTTAAACTTCTCGACAAGCACAAACTGTTCAACTATTCTAACAAGGCAGACAAAACAAACATAGACAACATATTGTCAAGCATGGATTGGGACACATTGTTTGCAAACTGTGATACAGAAACTATGTGGTTCAAATTAAAGGAAATGATAATGAGCACTTATGACAAATGTATACCAAAAATACACAAAGAACATTACTAGCTACAAAATAAAACCAAAATGGTTGACCAATAAATAAGGAAACTAATAAGGAAAAACAAATAGGTTTTAAAGATTACAAAAATCAACTTTCTATTGGAACAAATATAAGCAATTGAAAAATAAATGTAAAAAATCAATAAGAAAAGCCAAAAACAACATTGAACTGCAGTTAGCTAGAGATGCAACAAGAAATAACGGTAAGACTTTCTATAGTTATGTAAATTCTTTAAAAAGGCAAACCTGTAAAGTGGGATCTTTGAACCCCAACATGATAATTTAGTGGTGCACAAATCAGAGCACATTGGCTAACATATTAAACAAATACTTTTGTATTATTTTTGGTAACAAACTAAATACACACACTGATATAGAAAAAATCAAAAAGGAAAATCACAGTCAGTGAATCAGAAATAATGAAACAGATCAAACTAGTCAAGGTGCACTGTTCACTGGGACCAGATCAAATTACAGGTAAGATGATAAAATAATGTTTAAACACATCTTATATCCACTGAAAGTATTATTTAAACATAGCATAAATTCAGGCTATGCGTCCACTTGATTGGAAAACAGCAAACATTACACGAGTTTTCAAAAAGGTGAAAAAACAAGGGTTGAAAACTATCGACCAATCAGTTTAACATCCTTAGTAGGTAAAATGTTAGAGAGCATCATAAAAGTCAACATGAAAAGCAGCTAGGCAATATAGACAACACACAGCATGGTTTTGTTAAAAAGATCCTGCCTTATGAATCTGCTCTGCTTCTATGGAACAGATAGTAAACATCTTGACAGGAGAACACCATATGATATAATCTTTTCAGATTTCAGCAAAACCTTTGATAGGGTCCCCTTGAGTATATAACAGTTCAACTGATGCAGAGAAAGGTAAACCTAAAACATATACAGTGGATACATGATCTTGAATCATAGAACACAGTGGGTAATCTTTAACAGGCACAACTCTAAAACATCAGGAGTTACTGTACAAGTGGAGTGCCCCAGGGTCTGCTGGGGCCATACATTTCCGATTAGTTATGACAGATTTTCCCCAAAACATTAGCAATATCAACATCAAGTTTGCTGATTACCTCAAACTAGGGGTACTGTAGCACATCAGAAAACATAACATCAGTACAGAAGGACCGTGACAGTATTATAAAATGGATAAACAAATGGTGAATGGCTCTAAATGCAGACAAGTAAGATCATGGATTTAGGGAAGAAATAAAAAGTATCAATATGGATTGAGGAAGAATAATTTAATTGAAACATCAACAGAAAGAGACCTAGGAATAATAATGTACAACCTTAAATTCACTCAACAGTGCAATGAAGTTATTGGAAGGGCAACTAAAATTGTATGGATCTTACTAAAGAATATAGTTTCAAGAGATGCTAGGGTCATGCTACCACTATACTAATCTTATATAAGGCCCTATATTGACTACTGTTCCCAATTTTGGGAACCCCAAAGAGAACTGACATTGCACATATTGAGAAAACAAATATTGATTGGTATACAATGAAGATCGCTCACCCAGTATATAATGTAAAATAATATTTTCATTTTATTTCTTCTTATTCTTGTTATACTTTGTATGTTTTTCTTTCATTCAAAAATAAAGACACTGTTCAGTGCACCATATCAATTCAAACATTTCAAGCAACAGCTCTTCATCAGTGACGATACTGCATCTGTACCAAAACATAAACATAAATAAGAAAATTCATTTATTATATAGTAACTGAAAGTCTAGTATATCTGAATTAAAATGGCACATTATCTCACCTATTACCCATCTTGTCTAGTGTCTCCTACACACCATTTATTCAAAAATTGCTTAAATACATCCTTCTGTTACCTCAAAAGAAAAAAATGTATATTTTTCGTTTGTTTTGAATTTATAAAATCATTGATCTATGCATTGTGAACATCTTTACATTTTCTCCTAAATAAATCAATACCTATTATATTACACCAAGAATGAAAACACAGTGTACAAAATACCTTATTAGTCCAGGGTTACCCCAATGTAAACTCATAAACATCTCCAAATGAATCCTTCTGCAGTTTGTAACTAAAACATTTCACTATATGTTTTAAATCCATCAAAATTGAATTATGAATAGAGTACAAATGCCATTATGTGACCCTTAGTAACACATACCTCAAACAAGCAGAGGCTACAGCAATCTGTGTATGCTGCAAACAATTAGATAATACTTGAGAACTACATCTTTTACAAGTTGTATGCACTATTTCACCATTTTAAGTGTACCCACTTCATTAACATCACCAAAAGGTTGCATAAAATTACATGCATAAACCCTCGTCCTAAAATGTATTGTTAGTGAAGTGTAAGTTCAAAAGTAACATACTGAGAAAATCCAGATAAATTTACCAAACAAGTAACTGGGCTAAAGAATAAAGACTATCACAATAGGTTGGAAATATTAAATCTGATGATGACTCTGTAGGTGAGATGGAAAAGGGATCTGCTGATCTTGTTTGATGTCATAAATGATCTGTTCCTTTTTGTGGAGATGTGATTTACATATAAACAGGACACAGTGGAAACTAGTGGACACCCACTGCAACTACAGATGCTTAAGTATAACTGGAACAAAAGAGGGTCTTATTTTATGCAAAGAGTAATAGCTGTTTTGAACAAACTACCACTGGACATAATTATTAGTGAGAACAAAGTCACTGTAAAGAATAGATTGGACAATTGGATTCTTGACAAAAGAAACCAATTTTATTAGGGAGTTGAGAGGGAAACTACTATGGGCATTGCCTCCAGTTTCTAAAGGCATAGTATGAATCACAGTGTGAACACTGTTTTGTTATGCCCCATCTTAGTCCAGTATCAGAAAGAAACCTGCATAGTTCTAAATCCTTGTTTGGGCAATCAAAGAAACAATGTATTGTGTTTTTCTAACATTACTCATCATCACAGATGTCTTGAAATCATCCAAGCAGATGACTAAAGGTAGGCAAAGCTAGACAGATGTTGGGTGTATTAGTAGGAGTATCAACACGTTGTAAGAGGGAGGTAATACTCCCTCTTCACAAGACACTGGTTAGGCCCCATATGGAGTATATGCGGCAGTACTGGAGGCCGACCTTCACTAGGACATTAACAAAATGGAGGTAGTCCAGAGAAGGGCAACCAAAATGGTGCAGGGACTACATCAGAAAGCATATGAGGACAGATTAATGGAGCTCAATATGTATATCCTAGAGCAAACAAGGAGGGAAGTGATATGATTAAAGCATTCAAATATCTTATGGGGCATTCAATAGGTGAAAAGACAAACATGTTTCAATGTAAGAAAAATAGCATGACAAGAGGACACAGCATGAGATTAGAGGAAGGCTGAATAAGAGGTTATGTGAGGAAGTTCTTTTCATTGAAAAGATGGTGGATGCATGGAACGGCCTACCTCAGAATGTGGTGTATATGAATACAGTGCAGAGATAAACATAAAGGAGCAAAATAGATGAGTATAAATAGATAGGCCATTGACAGAGTAAAGGTCTATGCCACATTCTTAAGGTAGAAAAATGAGCAGATTGGATGGGCAATGCAGTCCTTATCTGCCATCTACATCTATGTTTCTATGGGGCCAATTCAAGACGAATGGCATAACTTGCATGCAGTTGTGAGATGCACCATTCACCCTATACAAGGAACCCTACATCGCATTCCAGGAGTGGCAGGGTCCCAGCACTTGTGACATGCGGGATACACCAGGTGTAGGCTACCAACACACACCTGGTGTATGCAACCAGCATGTTGCAAGTCATGGCTGGCAACAGGCTGCCCCTGAAGCCCCTGCCCTGGACCACCATGGCACACACCAGGGGCATGGGGTGGCAGGGCAGACAGCACAGGTGTCTGGGGATGCACTAGAAATGGACCCTGGGGGTCACAGATAATCGAGGGGGTTGGGGCAAGGGTGTGCTTGAGGGGGCTTGGGGACAGTACGGCACCATTGCTGTGGAGCTGCATGGCAGCATCCAACAGTGCCAGCCATCGGATGCCACTTAGGACAGCTCTGAGCAGTTGTAATTCCAGTATGCCACTGCATCTCTCAGAATCACAACTGTGGGTTATGACAGACACCCTCCTAGAATTGAGTGAAGCTACTGTCATAACCCACAATTGCTCCAGGTGCTGCGGCTGTGGCATAGCGGGTGACATAACCTGTGGTTGTTGCAGCCATCATCCTCCATGGCAAGTCATCACTTGTAATCCCAAACGTGGCATAATGGTGCCGGGAATTGTGGAATACATCATGGGATTGGCAAATCCTGCCTTACACTGAATAGCTTATCTGGAATTGGGACCCAAGTTTCTATGTAACATTATAGCAGTGTGTAAAGACATATTCAGAGTGCTTGAAGTTATTCTGTATCTCTTTCAAAGGTAGCAATAATCTTATAAAATAGTAATACATAGTTGCTTTTGAGTACCCAAGCAGGTATTTGGAACTGTACAGGTTTCTTTTCAATAATTCACTGAATTAGGGGTACAGCAAAAATAGTGTTAATTATCTAGTTGCACTAATTTATAGTTGTAAATCTTACCATTGGGTAAAAAGAGGTGAGAGGTGATGGAGAGGGGTAGATGTGTGGAGTCTGTAATCACTTTTTATTTGAAACACTGGAAATGATTTAATAGTTGATATTTTAGTGGGGGCAGTGGGGTGAGGTGACTACAAATCCTGTGAGACAGAAATGATATTGTAATAAAAGAATGTACAGTAACAAGTATTTGTCAATGCCGAATGTTTGCTTGCATAGTATTTGTGTCAGTGGTGTATTGTGAGACTGTTTTTATTTGAAATAAAGGGAGGCAAGGAGTCATAAAAGTGTTGAAAATCAGTATTTAGTTAGTATAAATGTAATCAAGAGTCCAGTATAGTCGTATTACATGTCCTGAACAAAACCACAGTCACCCACAGTCTGAATCTCTCCTCTTATCTAATATATATGATTTCACTGGACATCTCATCATTTAATAATATTACCATTATTTACTGTATCACTCTAGTCATCTTAAAGGGTATTTTTAACAAGATCTATGTCACAATCATAAAACAAGTATTGATTTGACGGTGAAGCTGGGTCTGTCATGAATCCTATGTGTTTTACCTGCAAATCGGTAGATCAGCATATTTATCTATGATTTATTTTCATAGCTTCCCTATCATTCTTATATGGTGTACTAATGAACCCATATTCTTTGACCAAGCAGTAGTAATAAAAGAAATAATGTATTGTGTTTAGCGGTCTGTATACTTGACAATACATTATGAAAGGTAGGCTGTTAAAGACGTGTAATTTATTCAGGCATTTATTCATTTTTTACAAAGGGAGACTGCACCAGTACTTTTTGATGATGAGTTGAATGCTCAAGCTGAATGAGAAATGACTATGTAGCTCTCGTGTCACTGACTGTTCAGCCTATCCTGAGAGCTGTGACTTTTAATACAAATGGGTTACTTCAGCCACAATAATTGAATTCACTTATATGGGTTTCTTCGACTACAATAATTTAATTCACTTAAATGATTTCCTATATCATTTATAGTGTATCTTTTTTTTACTAAATACATTTAGAAAAATAAAATGTGTATTACAGCATATGACACATAAATGATTTGCCCATAGCGGAAATGAACCTGTGTCCCCAACTCACAGACTGTTGAAATTGTAGTTTTCAGAGTAGTGAACATGTTGTGCACCATTCCGATAGGTAATATTGCTGTCCATATTATTGGAGCCAGTTTGTTCAAATTAAAGATATTGCAGAAACATGATTAGAAGATCAGAATGTCAGATCATACAGGTAGTGGTATACAACATGGTCAGTACTCTGAGAAAATAACATTTCAAGCATTTGTGAGTGGGGAAAATAGGTTCAGTTCCTGGCTAGGGGTAAATAATTGCTGTCATAGGGTATAATACTTTTTTTAAATGTATTAGGTACACAATTATATACTATCAAATTATATAGGAAATCATTTAGCTGAGTTCAATTAATTTAGCTGAATGAACCCATTTGCATTTAAGTCACAGTGCTCCAGCATGTGTTTAAGACTAAGTGACATGGCTGCTACAGTATCTAATAATTTTCTCATCGAGCTGTTACTTGTCCAAAAAGTAACATTTTACCCATCTGTGACTCGGGGACACAGAATCAATTCAAGGCCATGGGTAATAAATTTTGTCTGATATGGTATAACGCACATATTATTTTTCAAAATGTATTAGGTAACAAAATATATACTATCAAACAATGTAGGAAATCATATCACTGAATTAATTTTTTGTGGAGGAAGGAAACCATTTGCATTTAAAGTCACAGTGTTCAGCATGTGCTAAAGAGTCAGTGACATCGCAGCTGCATACTAATTTACTCATTCAGCTCAAGCATTCAGGTCATCATAAAAATACAGTAACAGTCTACCTCTTTAAACAACTGCAAAAAAAAAAGGAAACAAAGAATAAATAAATACCTTAATAAATTACACATACCTATCACCATAAATTGCATGGTGCACTGTAAAGGATAGAGCTCACAAAAGTAATGCATTTTTCCTATAAAATAATGCTCCAGAAAAGAATATGGGTTAACTCATATGCAGTATAAGAAATGACAAGGAAGCATCAAAAGTTAAGAAAAATATTGGAGACAGATATGTTGATCAACCCATTTGCAGATGAACCAGACCACATGTATGACAGACCCAGCTTCACTGTCTAATACATACTTATTTTACAATCGTGACATAAATCTTATTAAAACCATCTTTTAAAAGCATTGACATATGCAGTAAATAATGGCAGTACAGTACTATTAAATGATGTTCCACTGTTTGACAGACTGAGAAAATCATGGATGAGTGTGATTTTGGTCACGCTCTTGGGGGTTGAAATGACCAGGCGGCACCTTCCATTAATTACTGCACAGTATTTAGAACAACACTCTCTCTCTCTCTCTCTCAGTCTGTATAATGCTCACAGTTTTACTGGATAACTCATGATTTAATAAAATTACTATCATTTAGTGCAAAACTCTAGATTTAGTAGTTGCCGTATTGGTCCTTGCAAGAATAGATCCAGAAGCAAATGATTTGATACCTTTAATGGACCAACATAGATGTAACAACAAGAACAAAGTGCTCTAGTCTGGACCAACCAGTCCTTCTTCAGAAGCTCATGGCAGTTGTTTAGAAAATACAATACTTATAACAGCTAGATAATGCATAGAAAAACAGAAAAAATCCCCATTGGTTTAAAATACTCAATAAAAAAAAAAAACAGAAGATGATGTCAGAGAAGTTTAACAGTACAATACTGCCCTCAGTCTGAAAGAACCTTGGGTTCAGATGTGCTTGGTGCAACACACAAAGAATCCTACTGCACGTAAATTTAATTGACAAAGATAACACTGCTGAAGCAGATAACTCCCAAATCAAGCCATGAGTGTCACAGTCAGTATAAGGATGTGATTACTGAAAGGCAACCCCACCCAGCTTAAAGACAAACTAAGATAGTTATAGGGCTCATGAAATTACAATGTATGCATTAAAGACAAGAATTACCAGTAAATTTGTCTAAAAAAACATCAGTGCACATTGTGTGATATGTAAAACCTAGCTGGACATGTCACCCAGCTGTATTCTCTAGCTAAATAAAAGGCCCAAGAAATTACAAAACCTCAGGACTATGTAAATGATAATTTAAATATAAATTGATAATATTAGTGTCAAACAAAAACTCTAGTCGAGGAACCTCAAGGAATTAAGACCATGCAGCCTGATATGTACTGATGTCAATATATACTGAGAATGTAGCAACTTGATGTACCACAAGTGTCTAGGGAATCTGAAAAGAGATAAAATGTAATTTATCTCCTCCTGTTCATACAAACAATACAACCTAACCCACCCCACATCACAATAATGTGGGTGGGGAGATACATAACAAAGGAGATGTTGTCTCTCTCTCTCTCTCTCCCCCCCTCCTTTTCTCTCTCTCTCTCTCTCCCACAGACCCACAGATGCACACACACACACACCTCCTCTCTCCTAGTGAACCTATATTAACTTCAGTCACTGCAGTTGTTCCCCAAAGGAATACAACTTGTCATGAAATCCTGAGTAAATTACTACAATATTAGCCTAATGTTAAAAGATCTGTGCAGGACCCCCAAGCAAATGAGATCACATCCCAATATGTACAGAGTTACAAAATTATATATAACAGTATAAGATAACACTCCTGTATGTACACTAGCAGGCTGGGTAATCTGAATATGGTGCAATGGAATCAATCCCCCCTCCTCCCCACAGGCAAAGATAAAAAGTAAGGAGAAATTCTTTATGTGTGTGAAATAAAAATAGTAACACATTATAACTCCATATAGCTAAATAGAGACTTACCTCAATGTGACAGCAAGCCCACATCTGTTATATCACATACCTCACAATACATACCCACACACATACATACACACGATCCACATCTCACACATGCTGAAGTCCAATAAAATGTCAGTTTGAAGAAGAAAAGGTCTGTGGATGTTAGTTTCTGTAGTGTCCCATAAAGCCAAGATCCACGTTCATCCCATCTGCTACCATATTGAGATGTAAAATAAGTTTAATCTCAAAAGCTCGTCTCTGTTGTGTGTTTCTGAGATTTCCTTTTAAGACCATTACTGACATATCTGAGACTGAGTGGTCAGGCTGGGAGAAGTGATGCCCCACTGGTTTTTCAGTCTTCCTTGCTGTAATAGTATGTCTGTGTGAGTTCATCCTAGTCTGAGCTGTTGTCGTGTCTCTCCTACATAACCTGTTTGTGGACATCTCTTGCACTGAATGAAATAAACAACATGTTGTGACATGCATGTGTAACTCCCATGCACCTGGAATTGTCTGTTTTGTGATGTAACCACACAGTCTGAGGTAGAAATGAGCCCACAAGTCTTACAGGGCGTTGATTGCAGGGTCGTGTGCCATTGTGTGACATGGTATTCTGTTCCGGTGAAAGTTTGCTCCTAATAATTAGGCTGGATAAATTTGGAGGTTGTTTAAAAGATAGTAGTGAGAGTTCCTTAAAATACAATTAAGGTGTCATCCTCACTAAATATTGGGTGGAGATCTTTAATAATCTTACATGAGCGTTCAAGGTCTGGATGATATGTGTTATGTGATATGTGGTGGAAGGCCTGTCAGTAATCATATCCTCATACTGACTGTGACACTCATGGCTTGATTTGGGAGTTATCTGCTTCAGCAGTGTTATCTTTGTCAATTAAATTTATGTGAGTAGGATTCTTTGTGTGTTGCACTAGCACATCTGAACCCAAGGTCTCTTTCGGACTGAGGCAGTATTGTACTGTTAAACTTCTCTGACATCATCTTCTGTTTTTTTTTTATTTTTTTTATTGAGTATTTTAAACCAATGGGGATTTTTTTCTGTTTTTCTCTGCATTATCTAGCTGTTATAAGTATTGTATTTTCTAAACAACTGCCATGAGCTTCTGAAGAAGGACTGGTTGGTCCGAAAGCTAGAGCACTTTGTTCTTGTTGTTACATCTATGTTGGTCCATTAAAAGGTATCAAATCATTTGCTTCTGGATCTATTCTTGCAAGGACCAATACGGCAACTACTAAATCTAGATTTCAACATGGAAGATACCGGAATTCGCGTAGAATATGGCAGTTACATAACATCAAGAAGAAATTGCACGGCTAGACAGTGACATCTATTTTCTAACCCAGTGCAAGAGGAGAAACATTATCCCTAAAGGTCTTACTATTTGGAATCCATTAGAAATACAAACAATTCTACTTATGCAGAACAACTTTGTCATAGGACCTCTGAGAAACTGAGAAATCGCAGGATTCGCATGCCATATGCCCAAAAGTTGTTCTTAACAAAGAGTTTGCTGAAGTTGTAACCACTCTGTAAAGGGGTGTCTGGGGAACCTATTCAGACATCTTCGGAGAGATACACATTAACTACCAAAGGACCTTAAGAAAAGCCATGCTTGTGAAAAATAGGAAATTAGATGCCCTTCTAACATACCATACTTCCTAACAACCATGAAGCACATAATGGAGTCACTGAACAACAAGACAATACTGATGGGCACCTTTCAGTTGTTAATTTGTCCAACCACACTGACTACTGGAGAACTGAATGTACTTTCAAAGGGCCTCACTTTCTGCCCAACAAAACCACTGGATAACATACTGTTTTGTGGTGAACTGGAGGAGTACTTTCGTAGATTGAGACTTAAAATTCTTTCATGGCAGGGAAGACATCACTGGTAGTGAAGACAGTGCAAACAGTAATAATGTAATGGATAAGAAAAGGAATCTGATTTTACCCCTCAAGTGGGCGTAACAAAAACTAGACAATTATATTAATTGTTTCCGCCAACAAGTCAGTGGTCAGATCCTTACCAGGCAAAAACAAACCCATTATAACCTCTCTCCACTGGAACAGAGAGCTATAGGGACACTGAAATCAAACCACAACATTGTCATCAAAAAGCTGATAAAGTTTCTGCAGTGGTAATTTTAAACAGAGAGGATTATATTACTGAAGCTAATAGACAGCTAACAGATCTTACATACTACAGAGAACTGGAGAGTGACCCCACTACAAAATATAAAGATGAACTATGTGACTTAATTAAAACTTTTCCTGACCATGTCTGAGAGAAACTAACTCACCTCATCCCTGATGAACCAAAGCCAGGGACATTCTACATGCTGCCTAAAATACATAAACCTGGCAAATCCAGGAGACCATAGTCTCTGGTAATGGTACCTTGACTGAGGGATCTCAGGTTTGTAGAGACCATTTTGAAACCGCTGGTTATGGAAAGAGACAGTTATATCCAGGACACTACGCATTTTTGCGTGTACTTTCTGGTTATGAGTTTACCACCTGATACCATTTTAGTGACAATGGATGTAACATCCCTCTACATTAATATTCCACACACAGATGGCATTAGCATGCCTTAAATACTTACATGAGAAAGGACCTGACAAAACATCAACCCTGGAGTGGTGGGGAACTTATGGAATTCATTTTGACACATAACAACTTCAACTTCAATGGTAAACATTATGTTCAAACTATGGGAACAGCAATGGGCACCAAAATGGCTCCTCAGTATGCTAACCTCTTTATGGCTGACTTGGAGGAGGATTTTTAAGGCAGTATCCAAACCACTGGCTTATTTCCGTTACATTGATGATTTGTTTATCATCTGGACGGAAGAGCACAGATGCACTCAAAGATTTTCATCACAAACTTAATAATATCTACCCTACCATAAAGCTTACCTTGGAGTACTCTACCACCAAGGTTAACTTTCTGGACACCACAGTCATCATTAAGGATGGAACCTTACATACATGTATTTACAGGGCCAACAGACAGACAGAGATACCTGCACAGGAAAAGTAACCACCCAAACCATACAAAAATCTGTCATATACAGTCAAGCACTCGTTGTCAACGTATTTGTTCAAATGAGGATGACAGAGATACACATTTGGCTATGTTGAAAAACACCTTCATAGAGCAGGGACACTCTTCCAGGGAAATTGACAGGATAACAGAATGGGCAACGCAAGTACCAAGACAACAACTACTTCAATATAAAGAAAAGACAGCTACAGAAAGAATACCTTGGTAGTCACATATCATCCAGACCTTGAACGTCTGTGTAAGATTATTAAAGATCTCACCCAATATTTAGTGAGGATGACACCTTAATTGTATTTTTAAGGAACTCCACTACTATCTTTTAAACAACCACCAAATTTATCCAGCCTAATTATTAGGAGCAAACTTTCACGGAACAGAATACCATGTCACACAATGGCACGACCCTGCAATCAACGCCCTGTAAGACTTGTGGGCTCATTTCTACCTCAGACTGTGTGGTTACATCACAAAACAGACAATTCCAGGTGCATGGAGTTACACATGCATGTCACAACATGTTGTTTATTTCATTCAGTACAAGAGATGTCCACAAACAGGTTATGTAGGAGAACGACAACAGCTCCGCACTAGGATGAACTCACACAGACATACTATTACAGCAGGAAGACTGAAAAACCGAGGTGGGCATCACTTCTCCCAGCCTGACCACTCAGTCTCAGATATGTCAGTAATGGTCTTAAAGGAAATCTCAAAACACACAACAGAGACGAGCTTTTGAGATTAAACTTATTTTACATCTCAATATGGTAGCAGATGGGATGAGCGTGGATCTTGGCTTTATGGGACACTACAGAAACTAACATCCACAGACCTTTTCTTCTTCAAACTGACATTTTATTGGACTTCAGCATGTGTGAGATGTGGATGCGTGTGTGTATGTATGTGTGTGGGTATGTATTGTGGTATGTGATATAACAGATGTGGGGCTTGCTGTCACATTGAGGTAAGTCTCTATTTAGCTATATGGAGTTATAATGTGTTACTATTTTTATTTCACACACATAAAGAATTTCTCCTTACTTTTTATCTTTGCCTGTGGGGGAGGGGATTGATTCCATTACACCATATTCAGATTACCCAGCCTGCTAGTGTACATACAGGAGTGTTATCTTATACTGTTATATATAATTTTGTAACTCTGTACATATTGGGATGTGTGATCTCATTTGCTTGGGGTCCTGCAAGATCTTTTTACATTAGGCTAATATTGTAGTAATTTACTCAGGATTTCATGACAAGTTGTATTCCTTTGGGAACAACTGCAGTGACTGAAGTTAATATAGGTTCACTAGAGAGAGAGAGTGTGTGTGTGTGTGTGTGTCTGTGGGTCTGTGGGGGAGAGAGAGAGAGAGAGAGAGAGAAGGAGGGGGGGAGAGAGAGAGAGAGACATCTCCTTTGTTATGGAGCCCCCCACCTACATTATTGTGGGATGTGGGTGGGTTAGGTTGTATTGTTTGTATGAACAGGAGGAGATAAATTACATTTTATCTCTTTTCAGATTCCTAGACACTTGTGGTACATCAAGTTGCTACATTCTCAGTATATATTGACATCAGTACATATCAGGCTGCATGGTCTTAATTCCTTGAGGTTCCTCGACTAGAGTTTTTGTTTGACACTAATATTATCAATTTATATTTAAATTATCATTTATATAGTCCTGAGGTTTTGTAATTTCTTGGGCCTTTTATTTAGCTTGAGAATACAGCTGGGTGACATGTCCAGCTAGGTTTTACATATCACACAATGTGCACTGATGTTTTTTAGACAACTTTACTGGTAATTCTTGTCTTTAATGCATACATTGTAATTTCATGAGCCCTATAACTATCTTAGTTTGTCTTTAAGCTGGGTGGGGTTGCCTTTCAGTAATCACATCCTTATACTGACTGTGACACTCATGGCTTGATTTGGGAGTTATCTGCTTCAGCAGTGTTATCTTTGTCAATTAAATTTATGTGCAGTAGATTCTTTGTGTTGCACCAAACACATCTGAACCAAGGTTCTTTCGGACTGAGGGCAGTATTGTACTGTTAAACTTCTCTGACATCGTCTTCTGTTTTTTTTTTTTATTTAATATTTTAAACCAATGGGGATTTTTTCTGTTTTCTCTGCATTATCTAGCTGTTATAAGTATTGTATTTTCTAAACAACTGCCATGAGCTTCTGAAGAAGGACTGGTTGGTCCGAAAGCTAGAGCACTTTGTTCTTGTTGTTACATCTATGTTGGTCCATTAAAAGGTATAAAATCATTTGCTTCTGGATCTATCATTTAGTGCGTCATTCTATTTTTTATTTATTGAATTTTGTTGACCAAGTAGGCCACTGAGACTAGAAGTCCCTTTTTCAAGATGACTGGGGGATACAGATGGTAACCAACTGAAATCGAACCAGATTAAGCTGCTGGTGGTATTTTTAGTGAATGGAGTAAATTTGACCAGGACACCAGGAAATTCCTTAGTCTTTTCGAGAAGTGCCATGGGATCTTTAACATCCACCTGAACTACCACCAGAACACGAGACGGGACCTCAACTTTAACATCTCATCCAAAGACAGCACCTCATGCTGCACTGCAGTGTCAGTATTGGGATATTAACACAAGTGCCTGGTGTGGGATAGAAATCACAGCCTTCTGATCTCCCAGCCTCAGAGGCAAGTGTGCTACCTACTGAGCCACTGACACTGACTTGTGGTATTATGACCTGGTAGTACTACAGGCACAAAATGGGCAACACACCATCTGAGGCATAGGTGACACCCACAGATCTCTTAGATTTTGCAAGGTTTGAAAGGCTCTCCTGTACTGCAGCAGATAAGCAGCATCTTTCAATAAGAAGTGGTCCCTTTTCTTAACTCCCACTAGTGCTGAATGCCTACTTCCCATCCACTCCCCAGTTAGACTGTCATCCTCAATCAGTGATTACTGGATGGAAATAGAACACAGATGAACATGATTACAGTTGGTAGGGTCCCAACAGTAGATACAGGTTTGCTCTCCCTCTTGCAACCACAGCAGATGATGGGAGCACCACAGGCTAAACACTGATGTAGTCAAGGTTCTGCATATACAATGGTGAGGATACACAGTGGGTACTATGCTCACTCCTGAACTCTCCATGTGTATTGGGTTCAGAGTATAATGCACTTGGCTGAGTCTGAATGTTGATCTCTTAACTCGGTGCACATGACTGGTAAATTAGTGAGGCTACAATTGCCAGTTTGAAAGATTTACTTTAATTATAGTAACTATTCTGCATTGATTTAGGGTTTTAAGGGCACAGTCACCTACAGCAGTAAAATAATTATCACGTTAGTCATGTCATGTTTGGAACAGATTGTACCTATGTTCAGTATGTTATGGTTATATTGTATGCACAATGTCTGACATTTACTGCACTGTTTTGCTGACAAACATTCAATAAAATCTTTCATGTTAATATAAATATTCTTTGTATACATGCTCAAAGGGATGCATCTCATGTAAGAGCCATAGGAATAATTTCAGCAGCAACTGACAAAGTATGGATGCTCTGGAACCTCGGACTGTGCCTCATATCATGAAAGTCAAAGGCATCTAAACATTTAATGTGAGACTGGTATATAGCTATATGAGCCTCAGAGGATGAGATGGTGACCATAAGCCACTTTTACCTGGCCAGGGTGAGCTGGGGTAAAAGGGAGTTGTACTGGCACAGGTGATGATTATACAAAATGATTAGGGTTGGAGTTTCAGATTTTCAGATGATGCTAATGCACTTCCTGATTTTGAGCTGTGCAAGCATCATCTAAAATAGGTCAAACCATGTAAATGCTATTTTAAAACATTTTGAAGCATTTGTGACAGTTTACTGTTTTATGGCACAAACATGACAGATGAGTCAGTTTTTTGGCTCATGTCTCATTTTCTGTGCACACATCACTAAAATTGCAGCAAAAGTTAGAAGGTGGAAAACCAGACTAATGAAGGCAGTGTCCCCACTCACTGCCTGTGTATGATGCTCAAATAGCTAGAAGGTCATTATTAGGACATCTATGAGTCACCATTGGTCTGCTGTTTGGAAATGTGGACATTCCATTTCTGAATTTGCCAATGATGCAACATATCCTTGGACTGTCCTGATCGAGCAAAGTATGCATAAATTTACAGGCACAGAGTAAGCAATACATTCAAGTTTGGTTGACAAAGGAATTCTTGCACAGTCAGATTAAGACAGTGTGCCATGCATAGCACACAGAAATAAATATAGAATAAAGAATGGGAAGTGTTTGATATAAGAATTTAATGCACTCTCGAGGTGTGGGAAGCTACATAACCCCAAAGATAAAGCCTGAGGGTTTGTTAAGCATCCCACACTGAGGGTGCTAATCAAATTTGAGTGTCACACATGTCTTCATATTTATTTTATATAATTGTTGGGAAGTAATTTTTCCAGTTTGAGTCTTGTTCTCTGTGTCACTTAGACACACACACACACACACACACACACACACACACACACACACACACACACACATTCTCTCTCTCTCTCTCTCCCCTCCTTTTCCACACTTAGAATTTTTTTTAGTTTTCTTTTGTTACAGTTTAAAATCATGATTGTGTTTTTTCTGAGTGAAGCCAGACAGCCATGGACCCGATTTAATTTAATGGTAGAATAAAGACATAGAAACATAGAAGCTGACAGCAGATAAGGACCACAAGTCCCATCCAGTCTGACATTTTTCTACCTTATGAATGTGTCATAGGCATTTACTTTGTCAAAGGCCTATCTCTTCATACTCATCTGTATTGGTCCCTATGCCTATCTCATGCCTGTCTGAAGCCCTGCATTGTATTCATATCCACCACTTTCTGAGGTAGGCCATTCCATACATCCACCACCCTTTCTGTGAAAAGAACTTCCTCACATTACCCATTAATTGGCCTCCCTCTGATATCATGCTGTGTCCTCTTGTCCTGTTACTTTCTTATATTGAAACATGTTAGACTCTTTCACCTTGTAATGCCCTTAAGATGTTTGAATGTTTTGATCATATCACCTCTCTTTCTCCTTTACTGTAGAGTATACATATTGAGCTCTGTTAATCTGTCCTCATATGTTTTCTGATGCAGTCCCTGCACCATTTTGGTTGTCCTTCTCAGACTGCCTCCATTTTGTTAATGTCCTTGTGCAAGCGCAGCCTCCAGTACTGCACGCATTACTCCAGATGGGCCTAACCAGTGTCTTGTAAAGGGGATTATTACCTTCCTCTTACGACTTGTGATACCCTACTAATAAACCCCAACATCCCTCTAGCCTTACCTTCTGCTTTAGTGGTTTGTTTGGATGATTTCAGGTAATCTGTGATGATGATAATGTCCAAGTCTCTTTCTTCTCTTGTAATTGCCAATAACTCCCTCCCAGCCTATAGGTGGCTTCAGGGTTTCTCTTCCCTACGTGCATGATCTTGCACTTCTTTGCATTAAACCCCAGTTGCCACTCTTCCAACCATTTTGCCAGTTTATCCAGATCTCTTCTCATTCTGCCCATCCCATCTGGATCATCTACTCATTTTGCAGATCTTGGTGTCATCTGCACACAGACAAACCTTACCCTCTGGTCCATCTGCAATGTCACTGATGAAGATATTGAAGAGGACTGGCCCCAGGACTGATGCCTGAGGTACCCCACTTGTGACTTGCGTCTCTTCAGACTGTATACTGTTTACCACCACTCTTTGCTTTCTGCCTGCCAATCAGTTTGCACCAGTTGACCAATGTCTGAGCAACCCTAAGCCTATCCAGCTTATTAATTAATCTTCTATGGAATGATATCAAAGCTTTGCTGAAGTCAAGGTAGGCAACATCAACTGCACCCCTTGGTCCACCACTCTGGTTACCCAGTCAAAGAAATCTATGACATTAGTTTGACAAGACCTTCCTGTTGTAAACCCATGCTGTCCTGGATCCTGTGCTCCTATAGATTCCAGGTGTTGCACTAGCCTTTCCTTAGGGAGTGCCTCTATAATCTCACCCACTACTGAGGTAAGAGTGACTGGTCTGTAATTCCGCCTCCTCCTCGCTACCACTCTTGTGGAGCAGGATCAAATGAACCCTTCTCCAGTCTTCTGGTGCCTCTCCTGTGCTTAGAGACTCACTAAACAGTTGTTCTAATGGTTCTGCTAGTTCCACCCTTAGCTCCTTTAGTACCCTGGGATGTATGCCATCAGGTCCCATTGCCTTGTCCACCCTAAGCATAGTGAGCTTTTGTAGGACCCTTTCTTTTGTGAAGGGACTAGTACACACCTTCCTCCCCTGTGTCCATGGTGCTGAGCTGTGGGCCCTGCCCTACCTTCTCCTCAGTAAATACTGAGCAGAAGTATCTATTTAGGATAGATGCTTTTCCTTGGTCTCCTCCACACTCTCCCCTTATCCCATTTGATCTTTGCAATACCCCTCTGGACTTTCTCCTTTCACTAATGTATCTATAGAAAATCTTGTCCCTTCTTTTACTGTTTGTGCTAGTGTATCCTTGGTTTGGGCCTTGGCCTGACTTACTGCCTTCCCTGCTTCCCTAAGGGAAGTTTGGTATGCCTCCTATCTTTGTCCCGCTGCCTTCCCTTATATTTCCTTTTGGCTCTGTCCTTTTCTGCTACTGTTTTGAGAACCAAAGTGGTTTCCTCCTTTTGCTCTTGCTGTTCTCTCTAACACAATGGGATGTTGCTTCAAATATTGTATCCTTAATGCTTGCCTACTTTGCCTGTACTCCCTCACCTGTATTTCTTCTTGCCAGGGCTAGCTTAGTTGGTTGGCCATCCAATCAAAGCCAGCTCCTCTGAAGTCCCATATTTTGCCTTGGAATGGGATGATTTAGTTCTAGTGGCCAAACTGAACCATACCATGTGATGGTCACTGGCCCCCAGGTGACCTTCTACCGGAGATCTGTGATCCTTTCCCATTAGTCAGTACTAGATCTAGGATAGCCATGTCTCTTGAGGGTTGTTGTACCAGTTGTTTTAGGACCTCCCCTGGAGAATCCAACATGTCTCTAGTTCTGATGGATGTTCCTGCTGGTAATGACCAATCTGTATCTGGCATGTTGAAGTCTCCAATTATCAGAACCTCCCTTTAGCTGTCATGTTTTGTATATCTTCTAACAGTAATGTGTCTACTGCATGTCCTCCCCTGATCTGGAGGCCTATAGACAACCCCAGTTCATGTGGCTGTCTTGTTTCCTTTTCCAGGGTGACCCATAGTTCTTCTGGTTCCTTATGTGTATTCTGAATTTTTAGCTTTGATATCTTTATTGACATAAAGGCCACTCACCCCCACTTTTCACCTCAGTCTCTTCTGAACACTATGTAGCCGGGTACTGAAGTCTCCCAAGTGTGGTTATTGTGTGTAGCCATGTCTCGCTAATGGCTACTATGTCCAGTTTAGCCTCTGTCATTGTTGCCTGCAGGTCTGGGATCTTGTTTACCAGGCTGCGAGCATTTGTGTACATGATTTTCCATTGGCCATATTTTGGTGTGTTAGTTGTTGGCTGAGGTCGGTATCAAACAGATATATCATAAAATGATGAGGACAGGATAAAAATATGATGAGGATGAGGTGAAGAGTCTTGTTGTGCTGGATCCTCGCTAACAGAGATTCAGAGTTGCCATGTTTGATGAACTCTTCAGCCTGCCCACACGCACAGTGAGAGCCAATGAGGAGTGCTTGATTTTGACAGACAAAGCACAAGAATACTATAATAATCCATAGGTTATTACAGTGAATATCAACTAGCTAAGCTCTAAGAACAAAATTGCTCAACAGTAATAATATATCATTATTGCACAAACCATATTCTCCCATTATCTGTTGCTCTAAATCCTGCAATGAGAGAATGTGGTGCAAGCATTGCCAGTTTCATTCAGAAGGGTTGCTTGGTAGTATATTTTTCTCCAGTGTGTAACTGATGCAGAGGTTTTATAGCTTATGTGCAATGCTGCTAAATGCTGAAAGAGATGCAGTCAGAACAGTTGGTTTTACCACAAATGTTCTCAAATCACAGTCTGGTCCTCAATAATAAAGAAGACAAAGTCTGTGATGTTCAGCAGCTCTCATAACAAGCATATGCTGCACCCCTATCCATCAAAACCAGTCATGGAGTCACCCTTGAACAGGTTCAAGCCTCTAAGTACCTTAGGATCACTCTAGACCCTCATCTAACTTACAGTGCCCACATTGGCTCTGTAGCCAAAGCAAACACCGGCTTGGCCTCTCTTCCGGCATAGGCAACATCTTACCCCAGAAGCCCTGACTGTCACTGTTCAGAGCTCTGTTGTCTCTGTTATTAACTATGAGTTTATCATCTATGGCTCTGCCCCACTACAGCTCTTAGGCGCATATCCACCACCCTCAATAAGGCCTGCCAACTTCTCACTGGATCTCACCACCTCACACATCGTGCAACCTCTATGCACAAACTGGATGGCTGCAACTCACCAATCAGATAAAGTACCTAACCTACACCATGGTGAAGAAAATAGCTTTGGGCCTTGCATCCCCTGGGTGTGTGCACTCCTGCACCTAGCAATAACCCCCGCTCAACCAGAGGGTCTGAATCACAGCTCCTCTGGTTTCCACATTGTCGTACCTCACAAGGTCAAAGATCTTTTGCCTACAGGAGCCCAGCTGGCTAAACCGGTCTAAACAGCTACATCTCCTCCACTCCTACCCTTGGTGCATTTAAATCAAGGCTCCACCTCTCTCTCTCTGCCTGTATCTCCTGTGACTGCCTCCACTAGCTGATTCCATGAATATTTCCCTAACCTTATGCAGTTCTCTCTCCTATTAGCATTTGGTTACACCTTAGCATGCACTTCCCCATGTTATGTCTATGACAATGCCTCTAACTGCAGTCCTCCTCTATAGCTCTCTCCCCTCTACTCTTCCTCTCTCTTGTCCTCTATCCTCTGTGCACCTCATCCCTATCTCCTTGTAACCTAGTCTCCAAAACCTGTTTTGTTTCTCAGATGCTTTGTAACTCTGTTTAGCTTATACTTTTGTAACCTTGTACTAGGTATTGAATTTGTGATCTGACTTACATGTCTTATGTTTTGAATTGTAACCTGATGTGGAACCTTTGTTAAAGAGCCCTGTCTCAAAGGCATTGTAATCCTATACATAATAAATAAATAAAATAAATAAAACATAAAAATAATACAGTGTACCACTGAATGGCATATTACCCTGGGATTCTGGGCCAGTGTATTGTTATGCAGGTATAGGTGCTGCCATTTGTCCATATATCTGCTTCTAAATGTATATATGGGTACAGAAACTGAATGATGCAATGTATGGCTTACTGCCCATGAAACTGTCATACAGTTCCTAAACTGCATGATTGGAAAAGTTGGTCTAGCCCAGCAGCTGCCATTTTGGGCAGGCCCAGGACATGACAGCATATCAATGGCCAGCATCCCAGCTGTTACAACATTTGGTTAATGACAGCAGCAGGGTTTGGGATATTTTGCATGGCAGTAAAGGAGAGGTGAATGAAAGGAGTAAGAAGGAGGAACTTTGAGGGTAGCTGGTGGAACAGGTAAAGCATCTGGGAGAACAATGGTGGTAAATCTTTTGACAAACCTACTCAACCTGGTGTATCTAGTTAAAGTGTCCATGTGAAAATTTCAGCAGTGTACAAACACATAGACTCCAACTGAATACCCAGACTGAACCCTCACATCATGTAAAGCCTAGGGCTTAAAATTTTTCTTGTGTGACTTCAATATGTTAGACACAGAGGATAAACCACGGCGATACATGCCAAAAGTAGGTCTAACTTGGTACCTAGTATTTTGGACAGGCCCCAGATTTCCACTTATGGAAGCAATCATTCACAGTGAATGAGTATGGCAGTATATATATGTCCAGCATCTCAGTCATTGCAGTATTTAGTTCATAGGCTGCAGAACTGGTTTATGGGATTTTGGGCAGGGTGGTCCAAGATTTTATTACTGTGGTCTACAACTGTTTAGGTGTTGTGGTGAGGCTTTTTTAAACAGCTAGACTCAATGACTTAGGTTACTATGGAACTTAAGGTCGGGGTCAGAAAAACAGTGAGTTTTTGAGTAACTGTACTCTTAGTCTTAGTCTTAATGAAGGGGTTTTAGTAAGGAGTACCTGCTGATTTTCTTCTACTGTTGGTGTGTTCAAAATAGGAAGCTCAATATCATCATCTCTTCCTCAACTTTCTTAGCCTCCTGTTCTATACTGACCTCATGTGGCACATTCAAATATTTTATAACTGGCAGCAACAACTGTAGACGAAGTCCCCATTCCTAGTAACTACCGCTAATCTTTGGCTGAAAACCTGCCTTATTAGGTGTCTTGTGTTTAGGTGTGTATGCATCCACCTTCAGGTGCTGAGGCAGGCATTTCTAAAGGTGCAACATCCTCTGCAACAGAAGCTAGAAGCCAGTGGATATTCTTCTAGTTGTGCCCTCATGGAACACATGCTGCAGGTGCTGGCAATATTGAAACATAGAAACAGAATTTGATGACAGATAAGATAACATGATATAGTCATAGAAGGAAAGGTATCTGGTTGTATGCACTGTCTTTCATACAAAGCACTTCATATGACATGAACAGTTGAATCAGGCATTAAGTAAGAACAGGGACACTGAGGTGAGAGAGAGAGAGAGAGAGAGAGAGAGAGAGAGAGAGAGGCATGTTAAGCACAATGAGGTTAAGTGAAATGTTTATGGTCACACAGTAAGCGGTGGTGGGAATTAAACCTGCAACCCAGATTCACATCTCTAAGCTCTAGCTACTAGATTTTATTGCCTCTCAATGTAAACAGTGTCTTACAGAATATATCTGAAGAATGTATTTCCCCACCCTTAACTCCTGCACAATACACAGCTCCATTGTTTGCCTTTGCCTCTGACCATCCTCTTTGCTTCCCTAGTTTTAATTTGTACTGTCCTGTTCATTCTCTTCCAGTTATTCTTTATACCAGGACGTCCTGGATAATGAATTCACTCAATGGACTGTTTCTATTCATGGTCTTTGAGTAAAATATTCTACTACTTCTGCTACTTGTACCTGGTGAAAACTTTTCTTGGACCTCACTGCTTCTCAGACCCTTTCCAAGAACTATATTGGTCTCATGTACCTGTTTAATTTTGAAACACATCTTGTTCTTGCTTTGTTACCTCCATGAGTGGTCTGCCTACATTGTCCCCATCTTTTCTCTACACCTTCAAGGATGTCCACCTAAGTCAGTTTATCTTGGGCCATCTCCCTCATCTGGTTGAAGTCTGATTTTCCAAAATCTAGGACTTCAGTTTTGATAAGGGACATTCTGGTCCCCAGGGCCAGCCTGAACCCAAAGGTTTTATGGTTGATGGATCATACTGACTCCCTACCCTGACTCCATCCACCAACTCTGAGTTAGTGAGCACCAAATCAAGACTGACCGCCTGTCTAGTGGGTTCTTTAACCACCTACACCAACAGGCAGTCCTGAAGAATATCCATCAGGGCCTGACTTTTGGTTCATGTGGCCACTGGAATGTCCCATTTGATATCTGGAAGGTTCAGATCACTGACCACCAAAACTTATCTCTTCTTATCTCCCTTGACATCTCTTCCAAGCTCTCTTTCCTTCTATTCTCCTTGTCATGGTGGTCTATACATCACCATCACCTGCATTTTCTTGCCTGATTACACCATGGAGTGAACCACAAGATTAATTTTCACCTTTGCTTCCTGATGAGTCCATCCTCCATAGCCTGTATGCCCTCGCTAACAAAGAGCTACCACCCCACTTGCCTATCCCTCTATTCAGTCTAAACATTGTGTAATCTAGGACTGACAAATCTGATTCATTATTCTCTGTGGCAAAATTTCTGTGATGACTAGGAAGTCCACCTCAGTGTCTGCTACTAATGCCTGGCATCAGTTTATTACCAGAATCCTTGCATTAAGGCAGACCCCCTTCTAACTAGCTGTTTTGTGATCCTGTACTGTCATTCCTTCCCATTCTCCTTACCTTATTATTTTTCCTATTGCTTGCAGATCCTGAGAGTAGACAGGGCAAAATTAGTAATTTCTATTTTGTGGACTTTACATGCTATTCTGGAAATTCCATAAAATGTTTTGAAATTTGCAGAATTTTCTTAAATTCATTATGCTGTCATACCTCAGTCCTTATTATAACCAGAGACCTGAATGTTGGCATGTGTATTTTTGGAATTTTGGAAGAGGCTCTAAAATTATGATAAGTTTCATGACATTTGGATGAAGGCAGAGAAGTTATAGGGGCTACAGTAAATGGTAATTTATTATTCATGTGAACATTTCTGGAAATATTTCTAATGCTTACAACTTAGCCACCTTTGCAGCTGGATAACTGAAAATGTATATGTATTCTTTCTTGGAAAAGTCACAGAAACTATTAAACAGAGAGGTACTTGGTTGTATAAATTGTAAATTACAGGAGTTAACATTTCACACTTTAATTATTTGTTAAATTGTGTAACTATTTCAAAACAGTTTAATGTTTTAGATCCACTGCTGTGCAAGTATGCACCCAAGATATGTCATGCATTTAAAGTAAATCTATCCTGAACGTAATTAAGCTGGATAATTGTGGTTTAGTAGGTTAAAATTTACTGGATATACTTTAGAAATTACTAGTTGGGAAATTTGTTCAAAATTCCTGGTCTCTTTGACTTTCACAAAGCACATATCACCACTGAATCACCTTACCTACTGTTCCAAGCATCATGGCCATGCAATACCCCTGTAACACTCCTGTGGCAGTGATGCCCTGCATCATGCTCCTTCATGACTAAAGATACCCAGATACCTCTCTGTCTCACAATGGCCTTAGACGAAGCTAGTTGTAAGGTCTAGTGTCACTTGTTTCCACTGTTTTCAAATACTGAAAATACACATTGTTATCTATAGGATTGTTCTATCCTGTAGCACTAATTTGGGCTGAAGTAAGGCTAGTTAATTTACCAGCATATGCCCAAATTAGGATTATAAATACTAGCTAAAGTTTCTTACAGTAGATCAGAATAGACTCAAGCTGTCGCATTAAAATAAAAATATGTTTGGCATGAAATTGGTTGTAAAAAATCAAAATGGCTGACTGGTTTATATATAATTCTGGCAAAAGTAGGACTGTATTTTTGTAGGGGTTATGTGGATGAAAAAATCACAATTAGTATTAAATACAAATCATATGTTTCACAAAATATCTTGAATCATTTTAAAATGTTGGACTTGGATACTATTTCAAATCTTACAATAGTTCCTTGGATTAGGCAAAATGATGTTACATTTCATTACAGGAATATTTAGATGTTCTGATTAATTATGAAGTTAAGATTAGAGTTATTTCTTACAAGATTTTGTCTGCCAGATACAGTACAGAGTGCAGATCTGTTCACTGTTGCTGCACTAGTGAGAATGTGGCTGATCTCTTCCATGTCATTTTTATATGCCCCTGGTATAATAAGCCCAGAAAGAAACATACCTGTAGAAACATAGAAGCATAGACTTTGAGGCAGATAAGGGCCTCTTGGCCCACCTAGTCTGCCCATTTCACTACCTACAGGATAGGCCGCAGATCCTAGTTAACCAACAGCCTATTTCTTCCTACCCCCACAAGAATTGCCTTATGTCTGTCCCATGCATTCTTGATATCTCCCACAGTTTTAGACCCCACAACCTCCTCAGGAAGGCTGTTCCATGCATCCACTACCCTCTCTGTGAAAAATACTTCTCACATTGCCCCTGACCGCCCCTCTATCTTTGAATTGTGTCCCCTTGTTCTTGCATGTCTCTTTTCTGAAAGATTCTACCCTCTTGGACTTTGTTGATTCCACTGAGGTACTTAAACATTTCTATCATGTCCCCCTCTCCTTCTTTCCTCAAAGGTATACACATTAAGCTCCTTTAGTCTCTCCTCGTATAGCTTCTGACATTGTTGCTGAAAATTGTGACATCGTATAAGCCCTTGTTACTGAATATAATTTCTACCTCAAATGATGAACACGTATATAGTTTGGTAAGGTATCTTGAGGTCATTTCAAAATCTAGAATGAAGTATGTGTAAATCAATTGATTTTGGTCTTCTTCATAGATTAAGGAGTTAGAAAGATGTTGTTTTACTATCTGAAATCACATTTTAAACATGGTTATTTGTATGTATGTTCTGTACTGCTTGCATTTTTGTATAGAGGACTGAGGATGTTGTTATGATAGTTGCACCAAGATGTCCACATACAATTTATTTATTTATAACTGTTTGCATTTTATATACTGATGTGTGATCTTGTTTTTATTCTATTGTAATGTTTTTGACTGATCAAATACAAAATTTGCTTACTTACAGGGCTGTTAAAGGGTCAGCAGCTGGCATTGTACAGAAACAATGTTGCACGTGCACATGATTCCACAAGTCATTAAGTCTGTGAGCTCTTGTGGTTATTTATCATATTGCAATAATTCAGGCTAGAGCAGAGTGATGTCCATGGCTATAAGGAGTTTGTCACTCAAAATAGTGACCTGACACTTGCACCACTATCATTTTACTATGGACCCTCCTGTAGATGCTACTTTTTTATCACATTACCCAGCCTTTACCTTCCTCTACAATGGCTACTCAAGTGTATGACTGGACAAAATGTATAGACATGGCTTCAACAAAAGTATCGCAACAATTCAACTGTTTCACAAAAGCTCATGAATATCAATTTAGATGACTGATAATATTTTGAAACTTTGGCTGCTTATAACTTAACCAGCCTCTGAACAAGAGATTAGAGTGTTAACACACACAGCCCCTTTTTTGCTTGTTTACAGGTTTATATCCTGATTAGGCTGAACCCAGCCATTATTCAGTTGGCTACTGAATTTGTTTCCATTTTCCCTCCCATGCCACTTCTAGGGCAGTACCTCTGTGTGTTTCACATAACCACAGCTTCCCTGAGCAGAATCAAGCTCCCTATGCCAGCCACAGGGGTCACTGTGGTGGTGGAACCAAGAGATATCCCTCCCCAACTGAGATGCACTGCTAAGTGGCAGTTGTGACAGCCATGGCCTTGTGTAGTAGTTGTGGGATAACAGATGGACCAAACATTGAACCTCAGGTTCAACTCACAATCTCTGTGTGATGTTTATTTAAAATACAAGAAATAACCTTCTGCAATGGTATATTTCTTCTTCAGTACATCAGCTTGCAGCAACAGAATATGTAAGTCCTTTCTCTGCACTTAGTCAGCACCTACTGACACTGATCTCTGATCTAACGTACCCATTGAAATGCAACTTCCACCTCTATGTGGTCCCATTTGCTTGGGTAGTGGGGCTCAAAAAGAACAAAACAAAACAAGCAATAGACAAGGAACCTCAATGCAGAATCACTTAAAGAAGGGTTAACTTAAATGGCATTAGCAACAAATCAAGTTTCAAAGAAATACAACGTCATACATACTTCCATAATGCAGAGCATCATGGGATATATGCAAATCACCACATAATTTCAGACATGTTCAGTTTACAGCAATTTACATTCATTTTAAATAGCACAGCCAACCTAATTTCTATAATATTCACCTAGTACTTTTATCATTATCAAAGCACCTAGTGTCATGGTATTTTCAACATTTACAGGTTTCATAAACATAAGGTATATACATCAAGGTATTTAATGACATAGTACTATTACATACTAAATCCAACAACAATAAACACAACCTATTTTACATATGCTCAGAGGTCACCACAATAACCTCCTTGTGATGAGGACCTGAGAGGAAAGAAAAATTAAAGGGACACTATAACATAGTCAAGGAAAGGGAGGGGTGCCCAAGGTGGCCAACCTTATCGACTAGAAATTGTAAAGGATAGATTAGGCTTAGAAATAGAAGAACTATTGCAACAGATTTAGGAAAAGTCAGTCCTCAAGAGTGGCAGGAGCTCCCTGTCACATATCCCCCACCTTAAGAGCAAAGCAGTTATGCAGACTGCTTACCACCTTTCTGTCCCAGGAAGGAATGGAGCTTCCACCCATCCATCTTCAGAAACTCTGTTTCACCCTACTAACAATAAACATTCTATCATAAACATAGTGGATATCATCATTCTTTACCCTGAGGCATTAACACATTTCTCAACAGAGATTAACAGTACATTTCAATCAATCAATCAATCAATCAATCAAATTCTTTATTTATCCAGGCGAACACCAGTTAAAAGGTGGACCTGCATTACACAAGTCAAGTAACAATGCATTTATATACAGACAAATAGACAGTAGATGCAAGAGTACAACAGTACAGGTAGGCCTGCAATAGACAGGATAAGTAAAATACCTTTGGGTTCAGGTAAAAGACATTCGGTAATGGAGTACATAACAATAGGGTAGCAAGTCAGTAAAAGTTTATACCAGATACAACAATATACATGGTTTAGTATTCCTGTGAGGCAAAGGCATTATAGTCCAGTGAAGAGATTAATTGAAGTAGATGCTACAGAGAAGAGACATACATAGTCAGTTTAAAAAGACCCAGGCGTATCAAGGGGAGATGTGTTGGGAGAAGTGGGCAGCCAGTGAGGAGGGGTCTGGAACTGGGATAATACTAGGAGTGAAGGAATGAGATGATGTGGGTATACAAGGAATAGGTGGGTGAGGAGGTGCAATTTAGGGTGGTAGATAAGTAGGTGGCTCAGGGACAAGTTATGCACTGATACAAGAAGGAAGGAGGATGGGAAAGGCAGGGAGGATGTGGAAGGGGTGTAATAAGCTAGGATCACTGGAAGCAGTTGCAGGCTTCTGTAGTGTATTTTGAGCATTAGGTCTTAAACACAGTGAGGCAACAGGGTCCTCAGTTTCAATGATTTCTGTAGCACATTCCAGAGTGATGGCAGAACGAATCCTATAGCAGGTCTCCCAAAATGCATTAGGGCTTTGAGCACTTTCAGAGAAATCAGTGAACAACTTCTTGGGCATAAGTTCCAGGCATAGTGAGAGTCAGGCAATCAACAATGTACTGTGGAAGTTTGCCAGTGATAGCTCTGTATTTCCAGAGTGCGGCATTTTTATTTTGTCTGTATTGTAGGAGGTACAACCTACAGCATATAAAAGAGCAGTGATGGGTGGAGAAGGGAGACCAGTGATGAGCGCAGGGGCTCTGTGGTAAAGTATGTCCAATTTACCCAGGTATGAAGTAGCACATTGCTGTATATAAAGTTGGCTAATCAGTTAAGGAAAGGACGTAGACTGAACTAGCTGTCACTTGGCCTCTGTAGTTAGTAGGCTGTTTAACCTGCCTCAGTTTTTTAAAAATCCACCAGGTGTCTGCAAAGGAAAGTCTGAAGTCTAGCCAGACCCCCAGGTATTTGAATTTCAGCACAAATTCCAGGGTTTCTCCTAGGAGGGTGGTGATGGGGGTAGAGCAGGGTAGGCTGCATGGTTAGTAAGGTGAAAAGTAGCATCACCTTTGTCTTTTTGGCATTAAGTAGCAATTTTTTACTAAGGAGCTGGTATTGAAGTATGTTGAAGTCAGCTTGCAGGTCACTACAGGCAGTTTCAGGAGTTGTCTGGCTTAGGTAGATCACTGTATCATCTGTGAACAGATGAATTTTCGCCTCATTGATGCCTGAGTCTATATTGTTGATGTAGATGGCAAATAGGGTGGCCCCAGGATGGATCCCTGTGGAAGGCTTTTTTAACAGATTTGAGGGGAGAGTTCACCTCCGGCCTTGACCTGTTGGTGCCTATCAGAAAGGTAGTTGTGGAACCAATGCAAGAGAGGTAGAATCTAGACCAATAGCTTTTAATGAAGAAAGAAGGAGGCTGTGGTCAACAGTGTTGAAGGCCTTACTTAGGTCTAGAAAAATGGCACAGACACATTTATTGTTCTCTAGCTCACACTGCCAGTCATTTGCCACATTGGCCAGGGCCGTGATTATACTATGTTCAGTTCTGAAACCAGATTGCATTGAATTTAGCAGGTTAGTATCATCTATGAAATATTTCAGCTGGGCATTCATGATTTTTCCAGAAGTTTTGATAGTACCAGGAGAAGGGAGATGGGCCTGTAGTTGTTTAGATCACAGGGTCTCCAATTTAAACAACCAAATAACATGAGCGGTCTTCCACAGTTTGGGTAGGGTCCCTTGAAAGGGACAAGTTAAACAGATGCGTATAGGTATGGCCAAGACATGAGAGGCAATCTTTAGGTAGTATGGATCGAAGTTGTCAGTGCCAGCACTTTTCTGGAGTCCAACTGGAGGAGGAGATCTTCGACCTCTTTGTTTCCTGAACTATCTTCTTTGAGGGAAAGAACGTCATATTTCTTAACCAAAAATCTGGATGGCTGAAAGTCCAGTACCATAGAAACAATTTCTCTGGGGTAAGTAATTACCCGCCCAACCCCACCACAGACATGTCAACTTTAAACAGGGGCCCAGTCCTAGGTTCAACCCTCTACATAAACCCATTATGTCTCTTGATTCATTTCACTTGTTACAGATACAGACACCTGAGGGTAAACACTCTTTTGGTGTTACCCCAACACAGATTCAATCTATTTCCCAGCCACCTCCTCCTTTGTGGTTTCTCATCAAAAAAATAAAACACATGTACCACCTCCTTCATCTTATCATATTGTAACATTTTGGCAATATTAGCATCTTTAGCCTGCAGTATGCCCCAGTCAATACTGTTAATAGATTTAGCTGCATCAATACAAGAAAAGTCCTTCAGCCTCATCGGCTTTTCTTACTTGCATGGAATCTTCAGCCCCAGCACAATATCACTAGGCACAGTCTTACCTGGGGTCTCAAATTCAAGTTCCATACTTGCATCTCTGACCTCAACAAGTAACATCCTGGGGACACAGGAAACAAAGAAATATACTGCTCAATCATGGGATCCTCCTCAAACTGAGCCATGAAAATCCTCCTCAAATCTTTCATCCAAACTCCATCAGGAACCTCTCAGTACCTGGCACCAGTGTTCTGCCTCTCTGTGTGAGTCCGCCTGCCTCCAGCCATTGCCCACTCATCCAATGGATCATCCTCATCAGGGTCTTCACCTCCTGGGTGTTGTCACTCCACACCTCCAGCAGGACAGAACACTGGTGACTGGCCAAAGCAGTGATGACACAGTGGAGGCATGCTTGGACTATGATGGTGTGGGCATGCTGGGGTGTGACTCAGCATGGGAGGGTGAGGTGGCTGCAGGATAACAGCTGTCATTGGTAGGCCCTGGCCATGGTATAAAGCACAGGGCCAGGATATTCTGCCTGATGTAGTGGTGGACCAGAGTCATGCACAGCAGGCCATGGCCCAGGGGATTTGTAGCATGGCCCTGTACCACCACCCAACCAGACAGGGACAGGAATGAGGTGCTTGCTGCACTGGCAGGATCATGCAGGATGTGGCCCACCTGCATAGCTTTCTTGGGCACTGATGACCCCCTGCAGGATCAGGGAGTCCAATGGACAAGACATTGGTGTACACTGTTCAGGCCTGTGTACAGAAATGTTGCCTGTACAGCTAGCGGGTGACAGTTGTGGGGTGGATGTGTTGATGTCTTGTGCCAGTGTTGCTGTTGTTGAGGGGTGTGTGTGGGTATGGGTTGCATAGCTGTACATATGTTGGAATTCTGATGAGGGGTATACCTGTACATATGTGTGTTCACTGTGTTTTGTACTAGAGTTTTTGTACTGTACAGATGTTGATACCATTGCACATGTTGTTCCAGTAAATGTTCCATTTTCTACCCATACCATGTCCCTGTGTTCAAGTCATTGTGATGGTACTTGCATGTAGTTTGTGTTTGTACCACTGTACACCAGCGTTGATGTGCATGCTGTGTAGCAATGGTGTTGGATGTGTGTCAGACTAGCCATATGGCATAAATGTGTCAGCTGTATAGTGCATTGCTGCTGTCACAACACATAGTATGTGATCATGTGGTGCATGCCACCAATGGCAGCATTGCACCGAGGTCCACTATATCTCCATACCCCTTGACCAGCATGCTGGTACACTGTGCTAACTGTGGGCCTATATGGCACCACCCACCTTGAGGCATCACTGGCCCTGATGGTGGCACTGGTAACCATGGCTGATGCATAGTGCCTGGTGGCAACATCGTCTAGTTCATGTGGCACCATCCTGTGCATGTGGCACACAGTTACATACCATGGCCGTGCTGGTGGGTGATGCTGACATCACCACATCACAGGCCTGTGCATGGTGCTGAACTGCTGGGCATGGGTGTTGTGTGCATGTGGCATTGACAGTTATGGCTTTTGCAGTGCCACTGTTAGCTTGCAATGGATGTGTAGGCTGTGCAGTCTTGATACCGTGTCATCCACCAATGGTGTGGGGGTCTGTGTCTACGTTCTGTCTGTGCTACTGCTGCCAATGTGTCTGCATGTGTTGATGTGTGCAGTGACAGTCTGTGTGGTGGATGTGCAGTTTGTGGTTGTTACACCTGTCTTACTCCTCTGTTCCCATCACATACACACCCCATTAACATCCATGGCCACTGGTAGTTGCTACAAGTGACAGCCCATGGCCCCCACCATGCTGCCTGTCAGTGTCACCTGTACATGACTGCCCTGCCCATATACACCTCTGCAGGCTGCTGCCCTACTTTGTAATACCCACCTTGGCTAACCAACCCCATGACCTGCAGCATCCCATCATACATATTGCTACTCTGACTAAAAGCTGAAGTAAATAGGGTTGGGACAGTCTGTTGGGAGCTGCGATACTATATAGTATTGTTTTAAATAAATGTGCTGTATTGCTGGGCCCTGCCTTCCAGACAGGAAGGAGGAAGAGAGAGCTGTAGTTCTCCTATAGTGGGGACTGAACTATCACTATGCTATTTAGTGAGTTTTTATTATTTTGAGCAGGGTATTATACCATCAAGGCCTTATTACATTGTGCAAGGAGACTTGCACAAAGATTTTAATTTTAAGTGCAACTCTGTTGTGAGCATTCCGTGACCCCACCTCACTTCTGGGTCATCTCTGCCATATAGCTTGGCCCTGCTGCGAGCAAGGCGAGTGCAGGCAGGATGCTCATCAGCGACATGGAGACTGCACGCGGCGTGTGTCAGCTGTGTTAGCTGGGGAGACTGGGATTAAACCAAGTTTATAAAGTAAATTCTTGTAATAACTATGAAGCTCTGTGTGAAGTGCCATATGTACGTGGAGGGAGGACCAGGGGCTACGTGTATATTAAATGCACTCAGATTGAGGCCCTGCTAGCGAGATAGACCAACTTAAGACAAGGTTACAGGTAAAAGCTGATATTACTACTTTGGAGCAATTTATTGACACCATGGTAGATAGCATGACAGAGGTGCCACAATCTGTGACACAGGTATCAACTCAGCTAGAGCGAAGGTCTCAGAAGGGGATGTTGGTATAGACAATTGGTGTCTGGTCTGCAGAAATACTAACAAAAAGGTAGAAGAAACATAGGGGTTCAAGTAACATATTAACACCTAACAGATACAGTATTCTTTCACCTGTTGCTCATCCTAATCAAGAGAAGTATCAAACCCCCAATTGGGCCTGGAATCGGAGACAAGATGCTGGGATACAACAACTGATCATAAGTGCACAAGCATAAACACAAGGTTAAATTGTGATACCCCACAGGTGTTTTACTTACAGGATTCAATGATGAGACATACTGACCAAGTTTTATGTAGAAACAGAAATGAACACACTACGGTCAGTGCCTTACCAAGAGACAGGGATTGGGGACATCAGGAGATTACTTCGGGCCTGACAGAAAATACCACAAAACCTGTCACTGTCCTATATATAGGGATAAATGACGTTGGAAAGAGACACTCTCACTGACATTCAGAGGATTTTGAACATGTGGGATATGCACTTAAAACTCAGGGATGTGATCTCATCGTCTCTGGAATCTTACCAGTTCCCAGGGCTAACTTAGGACTAACCAGGGAGATCCAAAGATGTAATGGGTGGTTAACACATTGGTGTCAAGGGAAGGGTATAATTATGTGGATCATTGGCAGGACTTTCAAGCTCATCATTTGTTCTCTCAGGATTGTTTACATTTACATAGACAGGGCAAACATATTTTGCATTTAAACTAAAATGCATCATTGACCTCATTTAAACTGATACGGGGAGGGGTCAGAAATAAGGCCACAGAATCATATAATAAAAAGCCCAAGTGGTCTAAAATCAATTTTCTGTCCTTAAATGCCAGAAGTCTGATCAATAAAATGATGAAATTCAGCTAGTCCTGCATGATCTGGACATACATATTTGCACCATAACTGAAACCTGGTGGAAACAAGAAGATAGTGGGACAAAATATTCCAAGATATACCCTTTATAACAAGAACAGGGTGCAGTCCAGAGGTGGGGAGTGGTGCTGTATATTACTGATGACATCATGGCAGAAAATATGGACACCTCCCAATGGGAGAATTGTAAAGTATTATGGGTGGCAATGTCTCCAACACACACTAATAAGATTAATATTGGTTTGGTATATAGACCACCTGCAATAACACCATTGGATGACTCCTTGTTGTTAGATTTCAACAATCGGTTAGTCCAAAACAACAATCTTATACTCCTTGGAGGCCTAAATCTCCGGCATGAACTGGGAAAATTTATAAACAAATACAGCTATCGAGAGTGAATATCTTGAGGTGTTTAACCTGGCAGGGCTGGACCAATATGTGCTTGGTAACTCTAGGAACAATCACATCCTGGAACTAGTCCAAAGTAATATGGGACACTTGATCCAAAACTGTACAGTTTTGCCTCCCTGGGAGCAAGTGACCACCAAATGGATAGATTTAATTGTATGGGACTTACAAATAAAACCTCTGGTAATACCTTAATATATAGTGTTCGACCTAGCAGATTTTGAGGGTATGAAAAGAGATCTATCAATTGGAAGAGGATACTGATTTCAGTGGTGCATCCCTACAAAGTATGTGGTACATACTAGCCACTAAAATAAATACCCTAGTTCAGATGTTTGTGCCCATGATAAATAAATATAATGGAGCAATTAAATCTCTTCCCCATGGTTGACTGCGTCAGTTAAGAAGGCTGTTAAAAACAAGAATAGGATGTTTATAATGGCCAAATTAAGTGGAATGAGCATAGCTGGGATATTTATAAATGCAGTCTGAGGAAAACAGAAAAGAAGATCGAGTATGCCAGAAAGAAACTACGAGCTCAAATTAGTAACAAAGGTTAAGGATAATTATAAGTCCTTTTACACTTGTATTAATAATAAAAACGGAATAAATAGAACAATTGGCCCCATACTGGACCAGGACAAGAGATTATTGTCTGATAATGTGGAAATGGCACAACATTACAACAACTACTTTGCCACTGTTTTCAGCCAAGGCACTACAAATGTTACTACCCAGCATAAGGATTACGATCCAAGCATCATTTTTGATAAAGTTGAGGTAAAGAAAAATTAAACAGCTAGATCAAAATAAGGCATGAGGTCGATAAAATTCACCCTAGGGTGCTCAAGGAATTGGCAGAACAATTTGATGGGTCCTGTAACATGCCTCTTCAAAAATCAGTTAATGAAGGTCTAGTCCCAGGCATGCGGAAGCAGGCCGAAGTCATCCCCATATTTAAAAAGGTTCCAGGCAGGTGGTTGGCAACTATCGACCGATCAATCTGACATCAATATTGGGGAAAATACTGCAAAACTTCCTAAAGAATTACATCATTAATTTCCAACACATGTCAGGTAATACAGACCCAACACAGCATGGGTTTGTAAAGGAGAGGTCATGCCAAACAAACCTCCTAGAATTTTATGGGAAGGTAAATAAAGCCTTGGACAAAGGGAAACCAGTGGATGTCATCTTTTGGACTTCACCAAGGCTTATGATAAAGTTCCCAAGATAAACTGATTGATGCCTTGATCAAGTTGGGTATACCTGGAAATATTACCCACTGGATTGAGTCCTGGCTGACCAATGGGAAGCAGAGGTTTGCATAAAGTTTAATTACTCTGGTTGGGTAAATGTGAAAAGTGGGGTCCCACAGAACTCAGTTTTAGGTCCATCCCTTTTCAATTTATACATTGGATCCATGAGTCCATCATCAGACATTTGGCTTTCAAAATTTGCTGATGATACCCGTATTGGGTACATAGTGGAAAGCAGGGAAGATGCTGATGTTTTCCAAGCTGCTTTAGTAAGCTTGAAGTCTGGAGCCAGGACCATGTATCAGCATTTAATGTTGATAAATGCACAGTGATGCACATGGGGCAGAAAAATAGTAATTATCCATACAGTTTAGGAACAAAATACTTAAGGTAATTAAAGATGAAAGTGACCTGGGTATTAAAATCAGTAACGATCTCAGCTTTAGGCCTCATTATAACCAGCTTATTAAAAAGCTAGTAGTACCCAATACTGTATTCATAAACACATTAAAGCAGAAATAAGAAAGTACTGAGCCCTTTATATACTTCACTGGTCGCCCACATGTGGGTACTGTGCCCAGCTCTGGGCTCCAGGGGAAGGGAGGCATTAAGTCCCTGGAGAGTACAAGGGGACTACACGAAGGGTAAAGGAGGTCCAAGGCATGGACTACAACAATCAGCTTCAGAACCTGGGTTTACATTCCCTTGAATTCAGAAGACTGCGTGGTGATATGTGCTTTATTTATAGGGCATTAAATAATGCAGTACTGTGGGAACAATTAAACCTGATTTTGAGAGAACAGGTTTATAATACAAAACACATCCACTACAAATAATTAAGGAGAGGGTAAACATGGTTAGGAGAAAGCATTGGCTGACTGTTAGAGTCACAAATATTTGGAACAAGCTCCCTATTGAAATTGTGGCCAGTAGATCAATAAATGAATTTAAGGTTAAACTGGATAAGCACTTGATTAGTAATAACATTTTTGGGTATGTTTAACTATCACGGCGACCATATGGATCTTTGATCTAAATAATTGCTCGATACACCTATGAAACCTATGACTTAGCCACCCACTACCCAACGTCAGGTAGCTGCACAGTTGTGCATCTGTGCTTATTGCGTACACACTGGAATGGTGTGTGGCGCTGCTAGCCCATGGCTGACTGGATCCCTGAGTCAATGGACAGCTGCTACACCCACAGTAGCGGCCCACACATGATGTGGTCCACTGCTGTTGGTTGTCTAGAAAACAGCACACATGACACATGACAACACTGTGTGACTGGTGTTACTTAATTCAAGGTGTATCCATATGGTGATGAATGTACAACACGCATTGTGTTATGTGGTGCACCCTAACACACACACACACACACACACACACATACATGCAAGCACCGTCCACTCACCACACCTCTGTGTCATGCACTGTATCCCCCACTCCATGGTACTGTGCATACTTGACAATGCCCCTGCCCATCCATCGCTACAATACCCACCCACACACCAATTCTAGCACCCAGCTGAGCATCCTACTACTGTCTCCATGGCCTCGCCATGATGCCACACTAGTGACTGGGTCTGTATGTTGGTCTATAGATGCCACCTCTCTGTCTGTGTGCTGTGTGGGTCCTTGTGGGACATGCCTGACGTGGTGCCATGTGGTCCTGTGTCTGTCCCTCATCAGCGTTGCATCACCTCTTCTATCAACCACCACCATGTCTTGTCAACATGGTCATTGGTGGTTGTGCTACAATACTGCTGTGGGTGCTACTCCCCTATGTGGACTGTACGGCTGCCTGACCAGCCTGTATGCCTTTGCCACCAGATGTGTGCCATGCAGTGCAAACACAGGGCCTCTCACAGTGGCTGTGGGACTGTTTGTGTGTGTAGTGGTGGCTGGTGCCTATGGCGCTGTACCCAGCCTGACATTGCCTTCTTTGCATCACCACAGGTGCTATCACAGAGCCACTGAGGCGGTGTCTATTACTGTCATGCTCTGTTGGGCATGTGTTGCCACCTGCATGAGTCTGCCCGGTGCTGCTACTGATGCTGGTGTTGCAGTCAGGGTGGGTGTGGAGTGGTCACAGGTGTCTGTGTATATGCCTTGGTCAGTGTTGGTGGGGTCACTCTCTGTAGCATGTGCTGCAGCTGTTGCAGTGGCTGCAGGGCACCAACTAATGGCCTGCATGGCCATAGCCATGGCTACATTGTGGCTATGTTGCTGCGCCAGCATGTCTAATGGCCACTGTGCAGCATTCCATGAATGCCACCTGCCCTTCAGCACAGTGCTGTTTGCCATGGATCATTTCTACCATGTTGGCCATGCACACAGTATTCTCCCTGGCAGATGCCTGTGGGCTGCGGTTATGGCAGAAAGGTGTCCATCTAGGCTCTGTTGTTGGTCTTGTATGGACTGTCTGATGGTGTCAAGTACTTGTTTGATGTCCCCTGCCCAGATACCATGGACTGGCAGTAGTCTCCTATGTAGGCTGGTGGGGACAACTGGTCCTCTAATCCCACATGGAGTTGTCCAGCTGATCCTCCAGTACATGCAACTCAAGGGGCTCATGTTCCATACCACTGTCCCCTGTGTGTTTAAAAGCAAAGGTCCAGTCACATTCAGGCCGGTTCAGTCCTTCCGACCCCTCCTCTGGTGGCATGTCTGTGTTGCCACTGTTGTTGTGCACCCACTGTTGCCTGTGCTGGCTGGCTGCATGCTCTGCCCTGCTGTCCTCCTCTTCGCCCATGGGTCTGTCACTGGCCTCACTGTCATCCACCTCCACTGCATGTCTGGGTGTTTCTGCTGATGGGGTGCTTTGGGCTGGGCTTATGCTGCTTGCCGGTGTGCTGCTGCTGCTTGCCAATGTGCTGCTTTACTGGCTTATGCCTGCATCTCCTGGCCATGCTGCTGATGTCCACTGGGTCCTGCTCCAGTTGGGCTGCTGTCACCTGCAACTGCTGCACCTGTTGGATGAACATCATGTCAAAGGTTGTTGTTCAGTTCCACCTATCGCACTCATTGCCCTGCCCATGGCTCTGCTACCTAGTATCTCTGGATCCTGACAGAGCCCTGTGTCCAGCTGCACTTCCATGTCCATCACAGCCTTGGGACACCTGTGTCCACCCCCGGCTGCAGGACACACAGCATTGCCCTGTACCTCCCAGGCTGTAGATCTGTCAGCATTGCCCGTACCCCACCCCCAGGCTGCAGATGACTCTGCATTGCCCCTGTACTCCCCGGCTGCAGGACACACAGCTTTGTCTCTGTACCCCCACCTCATGGATTACACTGGCTGTCAGTACAGTGGCGGATCACCTTCAAGGTCAGTTTGCTGATCTATAAGGCCCTACATGACCAGGGACCTAGCTACCTGCAAGATCTTCTTCATTCCTACTGCCCCCTGCCTTCTCTGATCTACCAATGAGGGATTGCTAGAGATTCCTAGGGTCCGTTTGAAGACATCAGGGCCAGGTCATTTAGTTTTATGGCCCTGACCCTGTGGAATTCTCTATCTCATCTGGTGCAAGATTGCCTGATAGTCCAAAGTTTTAAAGCAGCCTTGAAAACTTATTTATTTAGACTAGCTTACCCTGATTTTTAATGATGTTATACCAATTGATTTTTGTTTTATTTCTGTGTATTTTATCTATTTATTGTGCAAGCGCCTTTGGCTTTGGAAAGATGCTTTTATAAATAAAGTATGATTTGATTTGATTTGATAATCTGCCTTGGCTCCCAGCAACTCTCTGGTTTAAATGATAGACTTATTTTCCACTCACATCTTTCAGCCACCCCTTCTTTTCCCTAAAGTCTGTTTATATCTGTACATTTCATTTCTTTTTCATTTTCACCATAAGTATCCATCACTGTCTTCTTCCCCCACATTTCAAACCTTTCAGCTTTCTTACTAGGCCCTGTAATTAGTCCTCACCTGGGGACTCTCTAGCTCTTTCACTCCTATTATGCTTTATCTTTCCCATCATCACCTTTTTGTTTCACAGATTCTCTCTTAATCTTGCCATTTATCACTTCTTCTCCTCGCCTCCCTTTTTCTTCCCCACACACATACACATATATATATATATATATATATATATATCCATTATTTACCTCCCTCAACATTAACTTTCATTTTTTCTCTTTTAGATATTTCCTGAAGAAAACCTAAGGTTGAAACACAGATTTTTAACTCTATTTTCTATTTTTAGTGTGCATTTAATATAACCATTTTGCTTTGCTTTTAGACCACATGTTGATGCAGCACCTTGTTTTTGTTTTTACACATACATATATATATATATATATATATATATATAAAGTGACACCATAGCACCACTATAGTTAGGATTGAGTACCCCAATTAAGGTTACATCTGAAATTTTGCACCTTAATAACTTTGCCACTGTACAATGGATTTTTCTGACATTTGGAATGCATGGTTTGGTCTCATAGATCTCTGGACCTACTAAGTTTCATTATGGTCAGATGTACGGTTATGGAGTTAAGGAGCACCAAATCATGAATAAATGACAGGTTTTTGCATGTTTCATTGCTCGCATCTACAGCCCGCATTGTTTGTGTGATCAGTCTGAAAACTTCAGGGAACATGCAGCCAGGGTCACCTATGTACCTTTTGAAAATTTCATGAAAAAATATTAAACAGTTCAAAAGTTAATTCAAAAACACTGAATCCCATTATAGTCTAGGGTTGTCAGAACTAGTTCGTGAAAGATTCGAACCATCCTCGAACCCTGGTGTTCAAGTTCTAACTTAGAACTCGAAAACTAAGCAGTTCGTAAAGGGTTGAATCACCGCTGGTGCGAGGCGTTGTCTGTTTGCACTTGCGTCACTATGTACGGGCAGGTGGGGATCTGAGTAGCTGTCATGCATGGATCTGTGGGGGTATTTAGGCAGATGTGCCGCGAGGAGGAGTGCCATTTGCTGAGGATCGGAGTGGAGGCAGCAGCAGCCTAGCTAAACTGTAGCGTTAGCGGTTAGCGTACCGCTACTCTTGTCCAGTGGCCACTTCCATCATCCATTTTCCTGTGAGACCAAGAACAAGTGAAAGGCTGAAAAAGCTCAAAATTGGGTGGGAGTGGGACTAGGGAGAGTTCAGGACAGGTGGAGGGATTAATCAAGAATGGGAAGGGACTGCGGAATAGGGAGGGATCGATGCGAGATCAATCAATATCAGGACTGGAGGAGGACTCAGGAGGACTCGGAGAGAATAAAAAAGAAGAAGAAGTGAAGAACCTTTGTGAAATGTGATTATTTGAAACTGCAGCACTGCTCAGTCAGTGGTGCACACTGCACTCAGCAGCTGCCAGCAACAAGCATACAAGGGGGCAAAAAAGGCAAATAAATCTGAACCCTTTCCAGTGTAGTGTGTGTGTCAAGAGAGAAGCCCAGTGTGTGCCCTTGACTGCACTGTACCCTACCAGTGTGTGTTACAGAGAGAAGTCCAGTGGCCAGTTGTGTGGTGGCATTAACCTTACATGACAGAAATGTAGAAATATAATTCTCATTCCCTGGGTTGGGTATGTGACTCCATCTCCTGTGGTCAGCCCATCACCCTGCTACTGTGTGCCCTTTGACTGCACTGTACCCTACCCAGTGTGTGTTACAGAGAGAAGCCCAGTGGCCAGTTGTGTGGTGGCATTAACCTTACATGACAGAAAGCGTAGAAATATAATTCTCATTCCCTGGGTTGCGTATGTGACTCCATCTCCTGTGGTCAGCCCATCACCCTGCTGCTGTGTGCCCTAGACTGCACTGTACCCTACCCAGTGTGTGTTACAGAGAGAAGTCCAGGTGGCCAGTTGTGTGGTGGCATTAACCTTACATGACAGAAGCGTAGAAATATAATTCTCATTCCCTGGGTTGCGTGTGTGACTCCGTCTCCTGTGGTCAGCCCATCACCCTGCTACTGTGTGCCTTTGACTGCACTGTACCCTACCCAGTGTGTGTGTTACAGAGAGAAGCCCAGTGGCTAGTTGTGTGGTGGCATTAACCTTACATGACAGAAACGTAGAAATATAATTCTGATTCCCTGAGTTGTTGGTTATGTATGTGACTCCGTCTCCTGTGGTCAGCCCATCACCCTGCTGCTGTGTGCCCTTTGACTGACTGTACCCTACCCAGTGTGTGTTACAGAGAGAAGCCCAGTGGCCAGTTGTGTGGTGGCATTAACCTTACATGACAGAAACATAGAAATATAATTCTCATTCCCTGGGTTGCGTATGTGACTCCATCTCCTGTGGTCAGCCCATCACCCTGCTACTGTGTGCCCTTTGACTGCACTGTACCCTACCCAGTGTGTGTTACAGAGAGAAGCCCAGTGGCCAGTTGTGTGGTGGCATTAACCTTACATGACAGAAATGTAGAAATATAATTCTCATTCCCTGGGTTCGTGATGTGACTCCATCTCCTGTGGTCAGCCCATCACCCTGCTGCTGTGCACCCCTTGATTGCTATGTGTATGCCTATGCCCAGCAGCCCAATCATTCTGTAAGCCTTGAACCTGGGATCCTTTAGTTGCAAACTGTCATATTCTTCAATTACTTTCAGTCCACGGTATCACAGTGTCACACAACCAAAATAAAATTTTGGAGTTGTGCGCGATCTCACAGATCACATTGCTTTGTTACACAGGAATTGTTTGGGTGTGGGTGTGTTCACCGAGTATACTGGTAGTACTGGTACTTACTGTCTGTTATGGCTGACACCAACATAGATGAAGCATCTAGTGCTGGTGTTGGAGCAGGTGTTGGTGGTAGTGGTAATCCTGGTGCTAACAGAAATAACCAAAATGTTTCACATGATAAAATTCAACAAACATCAAAAGAGCAACAGTGAAGTGTGGTAAAGGGGACCTTTAAGAAAACCTGTACAGCTGCTGGGGTCACACGGAGGCACCATAAGGTATGCCATTCATGCTGTTAAGATCCCTGTGACTAGCAGCAATAATGCAAGTGACAGTGAGTCCCTCTCTGACTCAGACAGTAGCTCTTTGTCTCAGTCTGACACTGTTGTGTCTCGTGACAAATCATTACTTCCTCAACAAAGTGAAATGAGCAAGTCTGCTGACAATGAATCAGGTAGTGCACTTGCAAATACATCCAGCACTGTTGGCAATGAAAGGGACATATCCATTGAATCCACCACTTCTGTGTTGGCCAGCAATGAAAATCCATCAGAGTCTTCTGTCCACTCTTCTAGCACCAAGGAGCATGTCCCAGGTTCTGTTAGGACAGGTGAAAAGACACAAACAGTCTTTAGCTATCTTCCTATACTCGAACAAAATCTGTCACATCTGAGGTGTGGAATTATTTCTCTGTCAGTAAAACTGATCCATGCAGAGCAATTTGTTCCCTGTGTAAACAGAGTGTAAGCCATGGTAAAGTTGTGTCATGCCTTGGCACTACAGCTCTTAAACGCCATCTGAAAAAGCATTCGGTTTTGCTTGATCATCCAAACCCATGTCCTCCATCTTCCAGACCGCAGGTGAGAAGGGTCAGGAATCTGAAATGGATACTGAATTGTCTGAACTTGATGCGGGCAGAACCACTGCCAGCCCTAGGATCACTGTTACCACCAATGCCAGCACCATTAGTACCAGTTGCACATCCAGTGATGGCACTGAATGTATAAGTCCTAGTCCACATCTCTGCGTCCATCTGCCCATCGAAGCACGGTGTATAATAAACCAGCAGAGACATGTTGCAAACAGCTAACACTGTCTCAGGCATTTGAAAGGAAGAATTTACTAGAAATCATCCAAAGACCCTTCATCTTAATCATCGAATTGGTGAACTGTTAGCTGGAGCCCTTCTCCCATACTCTTTGGTAGATCATGAGGATTTTAGGAGCTCATGACATTAGCAGAGCCTCGTTACAATGTTCCTCATCGAAGGTACTTTTCCTATGTTGAAATACCAAACATTTATCAGGCTTTAAAAGCGACAGTGATGCTTGCACTTAAAACTGCAGAGGGTGGGGTTATTCATGTCACAACAGATATGTGGACCAGCACTCAAAACATAGATTACATGTCCCTTACTGCTCATTGGGTCACGTTTTCTTGTGCTTCTTCAAAAACAAAGACACCCCAAAAGATGGCGCTGCTGCATATAAGAAGTTTGGGCAAAGTCATACTGCTGCAAACATCTTGCAGGAACTAAATGACCTCCTTGGCCAGAATGGGTTTATTCTCATGGTCTAAAATGAGGCTTCATAGTAAGTGACAATGGAGCCGACATCTTAAAAGCAGTACAGGATGGAGGATTTCTGCATGCTTCTTGCTTTGCACATTGCTTACACTTAATTGTCATGGGATTTCTCAGCAACGAAACACAAGTGGATGGTATGATTGCTGTTTGCAAAAAATTGTGACTCACTTTTCACATTCAACCAAGGCTATACGGACATTGTCCGAAGTGCAAAAAAAACACAAGCTGCCCCAGCAAAAGCTGATTCAAAATGTTTCCACTCGTTGGAACTCAACGCTTTATATGCTGCAGCACCTCTTGGAGCAAAAGCAAGCTGTACATGAGTACTGCTCCAGTTACATTATGGAGATGGCATTATGCTGTCTGTGCTCAGTGGAAATTAATGGAGACAGTGTGCTGTATCCTAGCTCCTTTGAGACAGCTACAGGGACATGTCTTCTGAAAGGTGCATCTGTGAGTCAGGTTATCCCACATAATGCTCATTTCACATCATCTTAGTGTTCTAAATCTACAAATAGAAAAGACAGATCTGAAGCGCAGACAACATGTCACCTGTATCATGGGAATCTCAGTAAAGAGAATGGCGAGCGCTCAAAACCAATGACAAATTAGTTGCAATGATGAAATCAAGACACTACATCCTTGCAACTCTCTTAGATCCCAGGTTCAAGGCTATACAGCTTCCAAAACAGATGATATAGAGCAGTACAAATGTATGTTGCTAGATGAGCTGCAGCACTCACAGGAGTCAAACACAGACACGCAGTACCCTCAGGTTGTCATCACCACAACATGCAGGTTCATCTTCACAAGGGATACAGAACTGGAAAAGTCACCAAACATTAACAGTAGTTGTTCCACAACTGCCACTTCTTCAGCCCTAGTAGCAAGCTAAATCTGTGGCAAAATCTTTCCCAAATTGCTGCCATACCAGCTGCTTCTGCTGATTCCTCTTCTGAGCGGTCTCTGTCCAACATGGTAGACAGTTACCTGCAAGAACTGCCTATTCCTATTGATGTATGCCCTTTTGAATACTGGAGATCAAAAAGTCCAATTTGGACAGAGCTGTATGATGAAGCCTGTAAATATCTTGGTTGTCCTGCAACAAGTGTCTCTTCAGAATGCATGTTTAGTACAGCTGGCAATATTGTGACAGACACCAGAAATAGGTTGCTGCCAGAAAATGTATACACGTTAACTTTTATCAAAGTTAATAAGTCAAGATTTTCGTATCCTACAAGAGTATACAAACTGATCCTGAAGTGATTGATGTTGTGGATGTTGATGGTGATGACAACTCAGATGGTGGTGGCTGGTAAATACTGTGTGGGACGAGTCTCTCTGCACCAAAAGGAAACTTTTACAGACTGTGATGACTTTGGTTGTCGTCTCTCTCCTTTCTCGATCTACTACCTTGGACTATATAGCCCCAAAACTTTCACCATTTCATGGCAAACTGCTTTGTAGCTAGGGTCTAAACTAAAGTCAACAAGTTGTATATACAGGGCAATTTTAACATCAGTGGAACAGGCCCAAATTTGGCATAAAAGGGACACTGTCATGTCAATCCTTTATGTATCATATTATTTATAGTTAAAGTGCAAACATATATTTTGGATTTACCTTCTGTGACTTTGTGGTGCATCAGTATTGGCTGGGACAGGAGACGGTCTATTTTTCAATTTTAAAGAGGACAAAACAATGAGTTCTAATTGGTAGCTGTTTATTATTTTTTCAATTACAGAAATGTTAGCCATAAACGAAAAATGGATGCTAGTACATGGGTGAGGTTGTGGGTTGGTTTAACATGGGTGTAAGGGTGGCATGGGTGCTACTGCACAGATGAGGTGGTGGAAGAAAAGTGGAATGGGTGATGGGGTGAAAGGTGGGTGTTGTTTAGTTCTTTCATTTACAGATTTGTGATCAGCTGGGGATGGTGAGGAAAAAATGATGACAGACCGAACCTACTGTACACATAATATATTGTATATTCTTATTAAATACATTGCAAAGTGCTGCCACCTAGCACAATTGTCCTGTCCCCTTTAAAAAAGAATAAAGGAATCAGAAATAAAAGAAAATCTGCATCAGCAGTTTTCACAGAATGTAACGTATCATAAAGTGTTTTTGCTTTACAAGTAGTGATAATTTGATACATAATGGGGTTGACAGACTCTGTCCTTAAACATCACATGCCAACTGCTGCAGCTACATTAAATGTTCCTTAGTATGTGGTGAGGAAACCACTTTTTATTTATGTGACTGAAATACAGATTTTATTGAAGTATCAGCTGTAAAATGCATCATCTTAGAAAGTTGTATGTATTACTTCAATTTGCCAACAAAAATGTTGGTATATGTATGCATTACCTTAGAAAATTGCATGCATTTTGCCAGCAACAATGACTGGCATATTTTTTATTCAAATGTCTTGACTGACTACGTTATGACATACTATGTTTTGCAACAGTTCCACATGCTGCTGCTGTAGTACTTGGCTTGACTTTGTTATAAAAGCTTTCTTTTAAACATAGCAACTTTTGATTTACTCATTTAAAACAGAGCGCAGCAAATAGCTGAAATTAGGTAATATCAGTTATTTTTCTCATAATTCATGACGATGAGTATATATAATTGAGTACATAAATGGCTAATGTGCCTCTTTCTTTCACTAAGGAACTATGATGCAGCTGCAGCAGGAAAACTTTTAACATATGGGTGGGTGGGTGGGCCTGTTACGTATTAAGTTGCTGGCTTTAGCAAACAGAAGAAACCATAAATAAACCTAGTTGTATTCCTATCAATGTCACACATGATAATTTCTCTCCCCTTATATTGAACAGTTTTTCCTTTACATGTATTTTATTATCTTTGTTACTGGCACAATAAAAAAATAGGGTTCGAGTTCTAAAAAGTTCAAAAAGATTAGAACCTAGAACTTTTCAAAAGTTCTAGACTAGAACTAAAACCCAGAACTTCAGAGGGTTCTGACAACCCTATTATAGTCTATGGGAAAAGTTAACAAACTATGCAAAAGTGTCACAAATGCAATTTTACTGTCGCAAATGACCCTTTTACTTTCATGATTCAGACATTTTCTTTTCAGTTGGTGGTCAGAAAAATGCTTCACATTTAAATTTGGGACCTTCTAGGGACACAATTCTTGTTGTGTTCACCTAGTGGAGCCCCGAGGAAGCTAGCCATGTCTCTTTTGTGGGTAAAGCATAGAGATGCAGCAAAACTAAATTCCTCTGGTGAAGTGAACGTGAAATGACCACTTCATGTTGTCACTCCACTATGCAGAGTGGCCAATAGTAAAGGCTCACTTTACCTTGTAATTATTACTGCATTGTCATTCTACCTAAACGTGAAGTAAGGTGGAGTGGCAACAATATTGGCAGCCCCCAGTGCTCCCCACCCACACACAGTCAACATAATTATTGTGCATCCCCAAAATGCTACTGTCTTGTGTCCAGAAAACTCCCCAGTGCTGACAAAGTAAAATGAGAGCACAACAAGAAATATAAAGTCTCCCAGAATTAATGGCACACTCAGTCATGCGCAGTGAATGTGGTCACATCACACACAGTCACCAGAATTAATTTGCATCCCCAAAATGCTATTGTCTTCTGTCCAGAAAATTTCCAGTGCTGGTGAAGTGAAATGAGAGGGTAACAAAAATGCAAAGTTTCCCAGAATTAATGGTGTACTCCATCATTCAAGCAGTGGCCACACACAGTCACCAGAATTAATTTGCTTCACCAAAATGCTACAAACTTGTGTCCAGAAAACTTCCTAGTGCTGACGAAGAGAAATGAGAGGCGTAACAAGAAATATGAAGTCTCCCAGAATTAATGGCACACTCAGTCATGCGCACGGTGGTCACTCACCATCACCAGAATTAATTTGCATCCTCTAAGTACTACTGTCTTGTGTCCAGAAAATTGCCCAGTACTGATGAAGTGAAATGAGAGTGTAACAAGAAATTTAAAGTCTCCCAAATTAATTGCACACTCAGTCATGCGCAGTGGTCACATACGGTCACCAGAAGTAATTTGTATCCCAAAATGCTAGTCTTGTGTCCAGAAAATTCCCCAGTACTGACAAAGTGAAATAAGAATGTAACAAAAATGCAAAGTCTCCCAGAATTAATTGCACACTCAGTCATGCGCAGTGGTCACACACAGTCACCAGAATTAATGTGCATCTCCAAAATGCTGCTGTCTTGTGTCCAGAAAACTCCCCAGTGCTGGTGAAGTGAAATGAGAGGGTAACAAAAATGTAGTTTCCAGAATTAATGGTGCACTCCATCATGTGAGCAGTGGCCACAACAGTCACCAGAATTCATGTGCATCCCCAAAATGCTACTGTCTTGTGTCCAGAAAAATTCTCCAGTGCTGGTGAAGTGAAATGAGGGGCAATAAAAATGAAAAGTCACCCAGAATTAATGATGCACTCCGTCATGCAAGCAGTGGCCACACACAGTCACCAGAATTATTTGCATCCACAAAATGTTACTGTTTATGTCCAGAAAATTCCCCAGTGCTGACAAAGTGAAATGAGAGTGTAACAAGAAATGCAAAGTCTCCCAGAATTAATGGAGTACTGCAAATGCAAAGACAGATTAAGATTGTGCTGCACACCCAAGAGATGGAGAGTCAGACACAAAGGCACAGCAACACCTAACCAGTGCTCACAAGTCACAAATCCAAATCTGGAAAAGAATACCTTTTTCCAGTTGGGGTGAGGTAGTGCAAGGCCCTAGCAGTCCACTACCAGTAAAGATACTACAACGTAGTATAAAAATTCATGCAAGTTGGATCGATAGCAGGTTCACACTGCTGCAATTACTCTGGAACAATAAAAGTTGTATGATTTAATGGTATGCATCACACCCACTACTGTGTAGGAAATTGAAAACCTTTAGCAATATAACCAAACGTTTTAAACAAACTGAAATTATACACTGCTGCATCACTACAATCAGCAAAAAAATGTCAAGAATTACTGAAAATATTACTGTGTGTAGATTAACACAGTTATACAAAGAAAAATATAACCAAAACAGAAAGGCTGCCTTTTTCTCCCAGTTAATCTATGTACACCACAGATACGCCCCTCCCCAAAGGACACTTCACAGCACACAGACTGACTGTTCTAAATTAACATTCAAAATTCACACAAACAATAAACACTCATTGATATGAGCACAGGAGGGTGTCCTACAATTGATGCACTACATTTTGAGAAAATAAATCTCAAAAAGGCTTTTTAACAGCTTTTATAGGATTTGAATTGCAGAACTCTGAGATGAAACTGCCTCCATCTTCCACTATACACACTACCCAGAACTGAGGCTCTGCAAAACAATCTAGAGTGCATGTGACCTGCAATCCCATGAAGCATTGAAAATTTGCCTTAGAGCTCAATAACAAGTTGAAGTGATGCAAAGTACATTGATTTCAATGACCTTCACTTTAAAATTGGTGGAGAAGTGGTTTGGGAAGGCAGAATAATCTGCGAAGTCATTGGTTTCATTCGACTTTGCATTCCCCATTATGGCATAAAGTACTCCGTGTTGTGTTGTGATGCGCTTTGCAGATTCTACGTTACTCTGCAAATCACTCTGTGGAGTGAATTTCATCCACGTCGCCAACCTTTAGTAAAACAACACAGAAATATGTTTTTTACATTTTTGTAAAAATAGCGTTGCAAAGTGGTTTCACAAATGCACCACTTTTAAGTGATTTTTTTTGCAAAAGTGTCGTGATTTGTGAAAGTAATTTGTGACACTATGTCCAAAACAATAGGAAATCTTTGCTACCCTGCTGCAAAACAACAGTTTAGTCTTTTGGGCTGGAATTTGCAGGGAAAGCATCATCACACAAATGTGCCTTTTGGTGGTCTGGTGCCAAGATATAACAGGGCTGTGAAGTTACAGCACTCTGAAGTTGACAATGTTTCCCATAGGATAACATTATGGCATCCACCGCACCTTTCTGGTCCTGTATCTCAACGATGGTTCGAGATACAGACTTTTAGTTGCAGAAATTCATAGTCCCCACTGGGGCTAAGTGCAAAACTAGCCTGGAAAGTCATAAATAACATGAGATTTTAATTTTTTTCTGTGTCATATGGTTCCTGAGATGTAAGCAATTTAGTATTACAAGTGCTGATTTTCCTGTCCGAGGCCACTATTATGCTTGCATTCTTTGTATTCACTGTGCTTCTGGATTCACCTCTTTCAAACACAAAGCATGCACGTTTGCATTACTATTAGCGTTTGCATTAGCGTTTCATTGCATCACCATGTGCGTTACCATTTGTGTTTGTGTTTGCACTTGCTTTTGCATTACTGCTTCTTTTGCATCACTGTTGGTGTTGCCATTTGTATTGCATTACCATTTGTGTTTCTGTTACCATTTTCATTAGCATTTCCATTTGCATCACCATGTGAGTTACCATTTGAATTTGTATGTGCGTTGCGTTACCATTACCATTTGCGTTTCATTACCATTTGACTTACCATTTCCGTTACCGTTTGCAATGGTGCTTGCATTTCGCTGTCACTTGCATTACTGTTTCCTTGGTGTTGCCATTGCCATTACTGTTTGCATCTGCGTTTGTGTTACTGTTACCATTTGAGTTTTCATTATCATTTGCATTAACATCTGTGTTTGTGTTTACAGTTGCACTTGCATTTCCATTACCATTTGTGTAATCATTTATGTTTCTATTTGCACTTGTGTTTGCATTTCTGTTTGCACTACATTACTGTTTGTGTTTTTGTTGCCATTTGTGTTACCATCTGTGTTTGGTTTCACATTTGCACTTCTATATTTTCATTACCTTTTGTTACCATTTCTGTTTGTTTTGTGCTTGCATTTGCATTACCGTTTGCATTGCTGTTTCCTTTGCATCACCATTGGCATTACCGTTTCTGCTTGCGTTTGCGTTACTATTACTGTTTGCATTTTTTTTGCGAATAACTATTCTTTATTGAACAATATCCAACACAAATAAACATACAACATACAACACTCAATATACAAGGGATAAAACTCAAATACCATAACCAATACAAATTAATAGTAAAAAAAAAGAAAAGGGAACCCCACTAAACCCCCCCAGCTATCCCAGTTGACTAAATATTAAATAATGGCATTGTATCATAAAATGACATATAGAAAACAAAAATACAATTAGCTAGCATCATACAATTTAAAGGAGAGAAGAGACACTTAGAGAGAAAGAAAAGTACCAAAGGAATCAATAATAAAAGAGAAGGAAAAAAGGGGTTAACAATGAAGAGGGATTATAAAGTATTCCTACCTTTAGTAACTATATTTATGTTTGAGGCTCTGGACAAAACTACCCCAACATTTTTGGAATTTAGTGAAGCATTAAGAAGTGAGAGAACTGACCTTTCTGCATTTAATGCATTCAGAAATTCATTCCACCACTCTCTAAATGAAGGGTCCAGTCATCTCCCAATGACGTAAAATTAATAACTTGGTAACTGATGCAACCAATGCCATTTGGTACTTTTGAGTGTTATATGGGATATTAGCATACATCCCAAAAATACAAACTTCTGGATTAAAAAGCCTGATAAATCATAGTAAGGGCTTATCCATTGTTTAACTGAGTGCCATAACCTAGAAATTTTAGGGCAAGACCACATTTTGTGAAAAGTAGTTGCTAAGGAATCGCTGCAGTCCATGCATGCAGGGACCATAGACTATTTAGTCTAGAGAGTTTTGCTGGGGAGAGGTAAAGATTATGAAGTAATTTGAACTGGATATCTCTCAACCTATCTTGTTTCACATAAGAATGGATGTCAACAGACTTTCTCCCATGTCTTCTCTGACCACCCTAAAGACATGTTAATTTTCCAATATGGGGGCCGGGGATAGAGTGAAGTCTACTCTTGTTAAAATATATCTATAGATTTTAGAAGGCCTTGCCAGACAATATAAGTTCATTCAACTTACTAAACAAAGCCCTGTTAACTCAGAACATTTACCTTTGTGCAAGAAAGATCTAATGCTACTTAAAATTTGAATCATTTTAATAGAGACTGGGCTTCACCCCAAATTTCTCAACCAGGGCCTGAAATGGAAGCATGGTTTTACCTGAGAAAAAGTCCATAATCCAAATCTTAGCAGAAAGAGTTGGAATAAAACTTAAGATGGGTTGATTCCCAATTAAAAATTAGGATTCATTAATAAAGGTTGAGCTAGGTCATATAACTGTGAAATTTTTAACCTTGAGTAAAGTTGGTGCAAAGCTTTGATGTCCCAACCCAATGGAGTGTTCCTGGCCATTTGGGGACCTTAGCCCATGAAATGTAAAAAAGATTCCAAGTCAATTTAAGTTCCTTTGAAAAGACTCTATCTAGGACAAGTCCAGGAGAGAGACTTCAGTGTCACAAGTCCATAGAGCTGATCTTGCTGCATGAATCGCTAGGTAGTATATGTAAAATCAGGTAACTGAAGACCTCCTATTTTGCGCTGTTGGCAAAGTTTGGAATAAGTCCTTCGAGGGGTTGCCTCTCCACAAAAAATCAGAACAATATTTATAGAGAGGTTTGAAAAAGGATTTAGAGAGTAAATATTCAGATTCGACAGGGGATAAAAGATTCTGGGTAAAATCACCATTTTAATCGTGTTGACTCTCCCGAGAAGGTCAAAGGGAGTTTCAACCATCTCTCCAAGTCTTCCTTTACGGACTTAAATAGGGGTTTAAAATTTAAATTAGCCAAGTCCTCCAGGTTCTTTGAAATTTGAATGCCCAAATAAGATAAGATTGCGTTTGCCAGTGAAGTCCCAGGGAAAGACACCAACTTTTCTGAAGGAATGGGGAGAGTGGATATACCGATGTTTTAGCCTTGTTTAAACTGTGTCCAGAAAATTCACTAAAGTTAGCTATTAGTTTAAGCACTTGAGAGCCGAAGATGTCGTATTCCGGACATGTAATAATAAATCGTCTGCAAATACTGACAGTTTATATTCTGAATTGCCTATACTAATCCTTGGACTAATTGGTTCATTTTGATAGTTCTGATTAAGGGTTCAATATACAAATTAAATAGATAAGGTGATAAAGGACAACCTTGACGAGTTCCTCTCAACAAAGGAAAAGCAGCTGAAATTAGGTTATTGCACTGAATCCTTGCAGTCGGACACGAATAAAGAATTCGAATCATATGTATAAATCTTGGGGAAACCAAATTTAGCTAAAGTTGCAAACATAAAATCCCACCGACTCGGTCGAAAGCTTTTTCTGCATCTAGTGAAACCAGGGATGCCTCCATGCCGGGTTCACAGACGCAGAAATTAAAAAAACAGTTTCCTAAAATGGTCAGGCCGAGAACGGCCCTCCACAAAGCCGGCCTGTTCTGGGCTCAATAGTTCAATCCAGACCTGTTTTAGTCTATTAGCCAATATCTTAGCGAAAATTTTTACATCAAGATTTAGTAAAGATATCGCCTAAAATTACCCACTAGTTCTGGAGATTTGCCAGGTTTAGGCAATAAAATAATCTTGGCTTCAAAAGCATTTTATCCTTAATCCCTTGCTCACACCAAAAGGTAAAAAGTTTGTTCAATAGGAGTACAACATTATGTTTAAACAGCTTAAAGAAAAGGGTGTGAACCCATCTGGGCCCGGTGCTTTATCTATTTGAAACAGTCGATAGCTCTCCTATTTCTTCCTCAGAGAAAGGAGCTATTAACTTTTGTCCAACATCCTCTGATATTTGAGGAAAAGGTATATTAGCTAGGAACTCTCGCATTTTATTCGTACCTTGCAAAAAAGCGGTTGACTCGAGTAGAGTTTTGGTAGAAATCTACAAAGATCTCCAGTATTTTCCCAGGGTCTGTGACCAGCTGTTCTGATTCTGGATGTTTTAGGGCAGCCACCCATTTAGCCGAGGTTTTTGTTTTAGTTGCCAGGCCAACAATTTCCCAGCTTTGCTACCTTGGCCCAAGTATAGAGCCTTTACTCTAGAGGTTGAATTCACAACTTTCTCCTCAATTTGTCTGTGTACCATACCCTTAGTGTAGTTAATTTTTGCTCTTGATCTTCTGATCTTAGATTTTCATGTATGGCTTCCAACTCCTTAATTTCATTTAAACAATTAGTTAAAAGCTGGTTGTTTTCACTACGTATGTTGCTATTCATATCAACTCTCCTCTCCATATTGACTTTAGCGCTGCCCATGCTTGATCTACAGCTTTAATAGAGCCCCAGTTAGTTTCAATTGAGTTAACCAAAACATTCTAAAATGGGTTAAAGTCTGGGTATCTTTCAAAATATTGTTATTTAAGGACCATGAATAAGACCTTAAGGATTTAATAATGGGGACCAACAAATTTTTATAGGGGAGTGATCAGAGATTACTCGAGGCAAAGATGTTGCCTCACTACACAGGATAAACATTGCGGGCTGATCAAAAGTAGTCTGTCCTCGAGTATGTTTTGTGTACCGATGAGAAAAAGGTATAGTCTCGGGCAGTGGGATTAAATATTCTCCAAGGATCTACCAACCCTAATGATAATGCAAACTCCCTCAATGCATTTTGAGCTCAGGAAAATTACGTTCCTTTATACCAGGATCGGTCCAACTGATTAGACTGGACTAAATTCCAGTCTCCTCCCAAGATTATTGGCACATCTTTAAAGGAGGCCAATACCATTCCCAAATGGACAAAAAGGATGGTGTTTCCAGGTTAGGTCCATACACTGATCCCAGCACTAAACTCATCCCACCAAGTCTGCCCAAAACGAAAATATATCTACCATGCGGGTGGGAATTATCTCGGACTGAATAAAGGGAACCTCCAGCGCTATCAGGATGGCCACTCCTGACTATTCGAGGAGAACCCAGCGCTAAAGACCTGGCCCACCCACTTTTTCCTAAAGTGGGATAGCCGATCGGGGAGAACATGAGTTTCTTGCAAAAACACTATTGCTGGTTTTGAATGGGCCAAATGGTTTAAAATAACAAATTTTTACAATTATCTCTTCCCTTTAATATTCCAAGAGACGATATTCAGTCTGTTAGCCATTGACTGCTGAGATCTTATGGAAAAAATTGGGATAGCTGCCCACCCCCTTACTAATACCCTAACAAAACTAATAAAGTAACCCCATATTCCCCCAACAAAGAAAATACCCCTCCTATAACTAACCTAAAACCATCCCCTGGCCGAGCCAACTCCTCAACCACTGGTTCATGGTGCGTCATAGAGGTGGGTGCACCCCATCAATAAAGGAAACAAACATAATTGTGGACATGAACCTGCTAAATCTGACTTCTTAAAATAGTGCATGAAAAAGCCATTTATAAAAATTGGAATCCTTAAATTATAGATTGGGAAATAGAATTCCCACTTAAAGCAACAGGGACATGTCATATAACAAGTAATTAGAAATGGGTTATATACCCTCGTACTACAAGACATTGCCCTTGGTAGACCAGGATCCAAAACATATCACGAGTGGTGAAATTATAAAATAGCGAAACCTATGGCCTCTCTCATAAAACAACTTCTCTCCCCACCAACTAAGGAGATAAGGGCTATGCCTAAAATAATTAGGTTTAACCAGACCCAATAACAATAGAGGTACGAGCAATAAATCAGGTATAAAAAGATTAGTAAAGGGGCAAAGCAGTACTTGTATAATAACCCATTCCTATAGCAAATAGGGTAACAAAAATGGCTCTATATACTATGCAAACTATTTCAACAATAGAAGTGTGCTAATCAGACAAACTAGTCCCAATAACAATAACAACTAGAGCCAAGTAACATCACAATTTTAGCAGCCTAGAATGCACTGGGGCATCTTACCAGTGTTGCTATAAGTATAGACAAATTATTAATCAGGTAAATAAACTGAACGCTCCCTCTTGTGGACAGTCTCATATATAGTGCCTCCTCTGCCACTCGTGAGGCCTAACAACGTTTTAAAAGAATACCAGTAAGAAAGAAAAAGTTGTTATCAATTATGCTGCTGGTTCCACGAACCCCAAAAAAAAAAATATACAGCCCTAGATATAACACCACATGTGCCTACTGATAATAAGGCTCAGATAAAGGCAATACAATGTCTTTTAATAAAGGACTGTTTCACTTAGTCTTTCCATCTGTTAGCTCTCGATAAGTAACTGTTCTAGGGTTTTCATCTTTTTGGCAAATAAGTCAGGTAGCAAGGTCGTTAATGATGCCAGAGCCTCCTCAGCAGAATTAAAGCGCTTAGATTCCTCCTTAACTGTAACTTCTAATTTCGCTGGGTAAAGCATGCGATGAAGGATCCCTGCCGCCCATAGCTTGAGGTAATAGGCGAAGCTTGCTCGAGCCTGCCTCATTTTCCAAGTTAAATCTGGCACTAACGCATGTCTCTTGCCTTCCCATTGAAAGGCAGTTAGTTTCTTGATCTCCTTTAGAATATGTTCACGGTCAAGATAATTAAGCAGCTTGAAGATTATCGGCCTTGGCGGATCTGAGGGAGGGTTTAGCTCTGAGGGCTCGGTGGCCCTCTCGATGATATATTCAGGCCCATTAGGCGAGGCCCAGCTGATTTCTTTAAGAGCTTCTGCAAAAACAAAATTGTGTTAGGTCCCTCTCTTCTCGCGGAGACCCAATAATGCAAGTTGTTTTAGATATTTCTCCCTTCTAAGTTGTCAAGACGGTCTTCGAGCTTCGATGCTCCTTTTGCAGTCGATAATGGCAGGCCACTTTTATCCATTGATCTTTCAATAGATGAAATTCTGGCTTCAGCATCCGTCACCCGACGGGCTAGTCAACGCTGGCTTAATTTCCGTTACCTCATCAATTAGTTTAAAGAGGGCTTCCTTAATAGTTGCTAGATCACTGTAAATTTTAGTTGGAGTGATTTCTTCCTCCGCAGTCGATGGCGACGAGCTCTGGCGTGGCAGCTTGGCCTCTAGTTCCAACTCTGATACTTGCATTGCACGTTATAAGTCGGCCGAAATTCCAGCTAGGTACAATCACCAGCCTTTAAGTGAATCAAAGCAAGAAAAAAAACCCAGCAGGATTGCTATTTAGGTGCAGGTTCGTTCGTAAGGAGAGGGAGACCGAAGAGCTGCAGCTACTCCTCCATGCGCATCACGTGACCTCCACTGTTTGCATTTTTGATACCGTTGCACTGCCACTTGCATGTGCATTTCCATTCCATTACTGTTCGTTACTGTCACCATTGCCATTCGTTTGCATTACTGTTTGCATTTCCATTACCAATTTCATTAGCATTTCTGTTTGTGTCACCATGTCGTTACCATTTGCGTTTGTGTTTTGCTTGCATTTGCATTACTGTTTTCTTTGGCATCACTATTGCCGTTACCGTTTGTGTTTCCATTTGCATTACAGTTACCATTTGTGTTTCATTACCATTTGCATTCGTTTCCATTACCATTAGCATTTGTGTTTGTGCTTTTGTTTCTGTTGTAAACTTGCGTTACTGTTTCCTTATTGCATCACTATTGCCATTACCGTTACTGTTTGCATTTGCATTTGCATTTGTGTTTCCATTTGCATTTCCGTTAGTGTTTGCATTTACATTTATGTTTGCATTACCGTTACCAATTGAGTAATCATTTCCATTTGCATCACCGTGTGTGTTACCATTTAGCTTATGTTTGCATTACTGTTAATGTTGCTGTTTCCTATTGAGTCACTGTTGGCATTACCATCTGCATAGTGGTGGGCGAAGTGGGCTCAATTCACTCCACTTCCATGAATCACTGCAAAATTGCCTTTGGAGCTTAAAAACAAGGTGAAGTGAGGTGAAATACATTGTTCTCAATGTACTTTGCCTTAAATTTAGTGAAGTACTGGTTTGGGGAAGGCAGAATAGCAAAAGGCATTGGTTTTAATGGACTCGCATTCCCCCTTATGATGTGAAGTACTCCACTTCACATCGCTGTGCATTTCATGGATTCTGTGTTACTCCATGAATCATTCCATGGAGCAAATTTCATCCACTTAGCCCACCTTTAGTAAAACACCCCAGAGATATGTTTTAAAATTTTTATAAAAATAGTGTTGCAAAGTACTTTCACCAAATGCGACACTTTCTCATGATTTTTTTGCAAAGTGTCATAATTTGCAAACGTAATTTGCAACACTATGCCCAAAACAATAGGAAATCTTTGCCACCCTGCTGCAAAACAACAGTTTGGTCTTTTGGGCTGAAATTTGCAGAGAAGAAAGCCAACATGACACAGATGTGCCTTTTGGTGGTTTGGTGACAAAAATATCAGGGCTGCAAAGTTACAGCAGTCTGAACTTGACAGTGTTTCATATTGGATAACATTATGGCATTTGTCACATTTCAGGTCCCATGTCTAAAGCGGTTTGAGATACAGACTTTTGGTTGCAGAAATTCTTAGTCCCCCACTGGGAGCTAAGTGCTATACTTACCTGAAAGTCATAAATTATGTGAGATTTTATTTTTTCTACATCCTTATGGTTCCTGAGAGATAAGCAATTTAGTATAACAAGTGATCATTTTCCTGTCCGAGGGGCCACTATTTTGGCCACATTATTTGTTTTCACTGTGCTTCTGGATGCATCTCTTTCAAACACAAAGCATGTGTATTTGCATTACTGTTACCATTAGCGTTTGCTTTAGCATTTCCATTTGAGTCACCGTGTGCATTACCATTTAATTTGTGCTTGCATTTGCATTACTGTTTGTGTTACTGTTTATTTTGCATCACCGTTGGTGTTACCATTTGTGTTTGCATTACTGTTTGTGTTTCCATTGTCATTTTCATTAGCATTTATATTTGCATCACCATGTGCATTACCGTTTGTGTTTGCATTTGTATTTGCATTTCCACCACCGTTAGCATTTGCATTGGTGCTTGCATTTCCATTGTCACTTGCATTACTGTTTCTGTGCATCACCATTGCCATTACTGTTTGTATCTGTGTTTGCGTTACCGTTAACATTTGTGTTTGTGTTTCACGTTTGCAATTCGTTTCCATTACCATTTGCATTATCATTTCTGTTCCTGTTTGTTATGTTTACATTTCTGTCTGTGTTTTTGTTGCCGTTTGTTTTACCATCTGTGTTTGGTTTCATGTTTGTTCTTGTGTTTCCATTACCATTTTTGTTAACCGTTTCTGTTTGCCTCTGCATTACCATTTGCTTTACTGTTTCCTTTTCGTCTCCATTGGCATTACCGCTTCTGCTTGCATTTGCATTACCGTTACTGTTTGTGATTTTGTTACCAGTTACACTGCCACTTGCATGCATTTCCATTACTGTTACTGTTACCATTGCCATTTGTGTTTGCGTTACTGTTTGTGTTACCATTTGCGTTTGTGTTTTGCTTGCATTTGCGTTACTGTTTCCTTTGGTATCACCATTACTGTTTGTGTTACTGTTACCATTTGTGTTTTCATTACCATTTGTGATACTATTTGTGTTTATGTTTCCATTACTGTTAACGTTTGCATTTGCGCTTGCATTTCTGTTGTTGCTTGCTTTACTGTTTCCTTGTTCATCACCGTTGCCATTACCGTTCCCATTTGCATTTGCATTTGTGTTTCTGTTTGCATTTCTGTTGCCATTTGCGTTACCATTAATGTTTTCATTTTGCATTACGCTTGTGCTTCCATTACCATTTGTGTTATCATTTCTGTTTGCATCACCGTGTGTGCTACTGTTTACACTTATGTTAGCATTACTGTTAGTGTTGCTGTTTCCTCTTGAGTTACCATTGGCATTACCATTTTCAGTAGTGGTGGTGATGTGGACCAATTTGCTCTATAGTGATTCATGGAGTGAAGGTGAATTCACAAAGTACTCCAATGCTAAGTGGAATACTTTGTATCATAATGGGCAATGCTAAGTCCATTGAAAGCAATGACTTTGTGTTACTCCACCTTCTCCAAATCACTATGCCACAATTTGAAGGTGAAATACATTGAGAACAATGTACTTCACCTCACTTTGACTTGTTTTTAAGTTCCAAACGCAAATTTTGCAGTGATTCATGGCATTTCAGGTCACATGAGCTCTAGATTGTTCTGCAGAGTCTCAGCTCGGGTATGTGTGTAGGACACTGTAGGATACAGTCTGCTCTGAGAGCTGTCTGTGATTCAAACCTTCTAAAAGCTGTTAAAAAACCTTTAGTTCATCAATTGTAGAAAGCCCTCCTGTGCTCGTGTCATTGAGCATTTATTGTTTGTTTGGATTTTGAATGTTAATCTACAACATTGAGTCTGTGTACCAAAAGACAGTGAAAGTGTGCTTTGGGGAGGGGCATATCTGTGGTGTAGGTAGATTTAAGTTGGAGAAATAGGGGTTCTTTTTATTATATTTTTGTTGTATAACTGACTGTGTTAATGTACACACAGTAATATTTTCAGTAATTGTTGACTTTTTTGCTGATTGTGTGTGGTGAATCTGGTGCAGCAGTGCATAATTTCAGGTTGTTTAAAATATGTGGTATATTACTGAAGTTTTTAATTTGCTGCACATTACTTGTAGACAAAGTGTGTGTGTGTGTGTGTGTGTGTGTGGTGAGTGACATCAAATAATACATCTTTTATTGTGCCACAGTGTAATTGAGGTGCAGCTGCAGATGCATGATTTGTACTGCCATTGTGGTCACTTTCCTTGGTTTTGCACTGTCATAATCTGCAGTCAGTGCTCCCCTTCCCAGCAAAAGGAATTATTTTACAGACTGGATTATTTGTGAATTTAGCACCACTGATTAATTAAGGTGTTGTAGAACTTATTGTGACTTTGTGTCTGTATCTGTTGTTGAAGCCACAGTTGTGTTTTGGCTTCACATCCAGTCCCCCCACCCAGAGTGAACATTTGAAAATCTAAATTTGTTTAGAATATTCTTGTTGATCCCAAAATGCCCACAAAGAGACATGCAAGCAAGGCTGTTTATTACCATGGCACTTCTGCCAGTGGTAATATTGTCTGTGGTCATAGTAGTACACAGTCACAGAAGTACATTGCTGATGTGGAGGAAATGTATTTCTCCTTCAATGTTTTTACAGTGCAATCAGTAGCTTCACTCATAGTTGGAGGAGATGATGTTGTCCCAGCTGGTGGTGTTAGTGCAGTTGCTGGTGGTGGTATGAGTATTGCTGCCTCAGGTTCCACTTTTGACCAGTTACCATGCCAAAAATATAGTGGAGTATGAAGCAGTGTGAGTGAGTGGCAGTGTAGATGATGTCATACTCCCCAGCAACATCCCAGTAACTTAACATGAGGATTCTGATCATCATGTCAATGATAGCATACATTGTGACATTCCTTCCACCACAGTTCAGGTCATACATTTGCCATGCAGTGATTCACAGTGTAGTGAAAAATATCAGGTGACGGTGTTGTTGATGATGATGATGAATGTGATGATGATGATGTTGCTGTAGTTGCTACATGCAGTCCACATGCCAGCATCCAAGCAGAAAGATGTGGATGTGGGTGATGTTGATGAATATGATGATGATGTAAGTGATCCCACTTGGGAACTCAAGAAAAATAAATTCAAGATGACTGTGTCTGGGTCTGTTTGCATTAACCCCACCACCACCGTAAAAGCTGTGATTTACCTGTTTCAGTTGAAGTTGATGATGATGACCCAGTAATTATTATAGGTAGTCATGGTGGTCAGTTGCAGTCCAAGTGTGTCCTGCCTGAAAAATCATGTAGCAACCCCCACTTCATGGCTTAAAAAACAGAGCCCAATAAGCAGCATCAGGGACATGTTAAAACTAGGGCATCACAATCCCTTGTTTGGATTTTTTGTGCAAGATGCAAATGATGAGTCAGTTGCAATCTGTCAGTTTTGCCATGCGTGTGAATTGAGGTAAAGGGGAGCCATCTGGGCAAGGGGACATCATACGATCTTGAGGTCTCTGTGATGTCATCAGCTCCCTCAATGGAAACAAAATTGTTATGAATGGTCACCCATCCACTATTCCATTTATCTTTCAGGTTCTTTGTAAAGGCAGAGACTGTTGAGTTTTTTTATGGTGGGTATTGAGTTCCAGAGTGATACAGCTCTTTAGCTAAATGCTCATTGTCCCATGTTTGTGTGAAATTGGGGTTTGTAATGTTTTTCTGGGGACTGAATGGGAGAAGAGTATATCAATGAATGTGATCTGCTCTGCTAAGTGAGTAGGATGTTTGCATATATGATTTTTGTTGAACCTGGCAAATGTTAGAGTGGTTTTGAGCTCTGGTAGTAGACAATTTTAGATGCGTAGTGAGAGGCAATGGTAAGCTTTGCTATTACTGCCAGATGAAAATTTAGTAATTTTGTAATAAAGGATATGTTTTTTCTGCAGCACTGATTTGTTGTCTGGATTGATGACCAGCAAGCCATAATCCAGTGTGGGGAGCAAATTTACATGAGTTATTCTAATTCTGGTTCCAGGCATTAGATACTTGTGTATTTGGTACAGGAAGCCTAGCTTTTGATAAAGTGTGTTAGAGGTAAAATGGGAGAACCTTAAAAGGTTCTGAGGTTCTAAAAGGTTCTGATGAGCAAAAAGGTTTGGATGCTTATGTGAACCTCATCCAAACTTTTATAGCCTTTATGGTTTTATGGTAACTGTATTTGAAAAATAATGTTAAACTGCTTTTAATCAACATATCTATAGAACAAAGCAATTAAACCACTGCTTAGTAGTACAAAAAGCATGAGCAGTGAAATGAGATGAGGAGTGAATAATGTAACTGTGGATGTGCCTACTCGAGGATGGTGATGATATGGCCCAAAAGCAGGCAAGTCCCAGATCTCTATTTTTAACCAGTATCTTGAGCCTGACTTTTGTAGCAGGGGATATGTTTGGCACAACTTTATTTAGCAACTGCTCTCGGTATGGAACATGACATGAAGCAACATGGCAAAAAAGACAGAGCACCAGGCAGTCTGAAAGTCACCACTTCACTATTGTTACTACCACTCCAATCAGGGACAAAAATCAGAGCTAAGAGTACATTTTAAATTTTAATCAATCTGGTTAAGGCACATTTAGCTAAATGACCTCCTCAGAATGAAAAAGCGACTGTGTTTGAGATCAGGGACTTGTCTGCCACAGTTGCTACCAGTACTTTTGTCATGTACTGGCTGCACCTACCACCCACCTCCAGGATGATGATGACATGGTCCAAAGGCAGACAATTCCAAGATCTCTATTTTTTAAAACCAGTCTCCTGAGTCTGACTTTTTGTAGAAGAGGACTATGTGTTTGTATTGTATGTCACCAATTATATTCAGCAATGGCTTTCAGTATGGAACACAACAGGTAGGGCATAATGAAGAACATGAACACTAACAGAGGCATCATACTGGACCAAGGCTTGTGAGTGATGTGTCATGATAACTTGGTGTCCTGATTCATGATGAAACCAAAGATTAATAAAAGCAAAAAAGGGCTGCACCAAAAGTTACGGTGGTGTGATCTTAAATGACTGCAAACGTGAATTGCTGTAACGTGATTCATAATGACGGTGAACGTGATTCATCATGACATGACATGAGTCATGAACTTGGCAATGGCAATGCTTCTCAGAGCACCAAAATTGTATGGAACTGAGCATCTACAAACAGTTGCCATTGAAAATTTGAAATACCTATGGCTGTACTTCCTGAACTGCCTGACTCAGAAACACACATGTAATATTGTATGCTACAATGTTTGGGCTGAGATTCTAGCTAATGAATTAAATACAGCCAGTGTGTGAGAACAAAGATTCAAGTCTACCTGCTAGTAAGACATCCTGCAGAATGTGGACACCAACAGAAACATTGTACTGGACCAAGGATCATGAGTGACATGACATGATAACCGGATGTCTTGATTTGTGAGGAAACCAAAGATTAAAAAATAGTTGCCCTAAAAAATTGAAGTGGTGTAATTCATGATGACCATGAATGTGATTCATTGTGTCATGATTTGTGATGACCATAAACGTGATTCATTGTGACGTGACCATGTTCGTGCTATGATTCTAGGTACTGGATTAAAAACAGCTGGATTGTGAGGACAAAATTGAGTCCATCTGCTAGTAGGGCATCCTGCAGAATGTTAACACTAACAGAAGCATTGTACTGGACCAAGGCTCATGATTGGAGTGATGTGACATGATAACAGGGTATCCTGAGTCATGATGAAACCAAAAATTAAAAAGGAAACAAAAAAACGGTTTCACAAAAATGTTGAAGTGGTCTGATTCGTGATAACCACGAAGAATGTGATACTACATCGATGTAACATGGCAGTGCTCTTCATAGCACTAGAAACTGGATGGAACTGAACTTCCACAAACAGTTGCCATTGAAAATTTTAAATAGCTAAGACTGTACTTCCATAATGACAGATGACTGACTTTTTGGGGTGGGGTCACACAGGCAGTATGCAGGAGTGGCACTGGTGCACTGATGGCTGGCTGGCAGATTTTATTACACACACACACACACACACACACACAATTTATTTCACACACCACCTATACTTAGGGAGATGCTGCAGGTACTGTTGCTACCCACAGAGATCCAGGGACCCTTCCTGGTCCAACCCTCTATGACACACTACTTTCCTTCAAGTATTTTTTTTTTTTTTTATTTATTGCACATGTGATGGAATGCCCTGCCCACTGAGCCAAAGTTTATACCCCTGCTGAGAGAGCACACAGAGAGGAAGATCACAGATGACTGACTTTTTGGCAGGTGGAGGTCACACAGTATGCAAGATATGGCACTGTTGCACTGATGACTGACTGGCAGATTTTATTATACACACACACACACACACACACACACACATTGTATAAACAATAAAATAAAAATTAGAAATCCACAATGAAGTTACTGAGCACATGCAGGAGAACTGAGAGAGCTGACTTGTTGGGGGCATTGGAAAACAGCAAGAAGGCTAACTGGGAGTGGTGTTATTGTGTAGCACACTGGCAAAGAACATACCCTCTTTCTATCACCAATGAAGAGGGCTCTCCTGAAGCTAGTTCAGCTCTTTAAATATCTGGGGATTACTGTTGACAGTATGATGTCCTATGCCTATCACATTGACAACATTGCTAAGGCTGTTCACATCTGCATTGGGCTGCTTTATAGACATAAGCAATGTTTGACCCCAGAGGCTCTTAACCTGGCCATTCAAAGCTCTCTTGTCTCACTTATTGATTATACTTACCAATCTATGGATCAGCTACTGAAACAACTCTTCACCGCATCATAGTTGCACTCAACAAAGCATGACAGCTCCTTACCAGCTCAGTCCATCAGTACCATACCTCGACATATACGCTTAGGCTAACTGGCTCCAATTCAAAGGTAGACTCATGTACCAAACATGTTTACTGTTCAAAAAGTAAGCTAGCAAAAAAAAAACAGGAGTGCAAAAGCTTATTACCCCACTGTCAGCCATTGTTGCAAAAGAAACTCTACTAGCCAGATTTTTAATATACCCTGCTGTTGCACTTCTCTGGGACAAAGGTCCTTTGCCTACCATGCTCTCACTATGTATGAACTTGTTGCACTATGACATCACTTCAGCATCCAGCTTGGGCTCCTTCAGTGTTAAACTTAAGCAACAGTTAGTTGCTGATGCCAGTTGTGACTGCTTCCAATAACCTTCCTTCTTGTGACCAGCACTTATTCTAACTCTTATGTTATCCTGACTTTATGCATAACTTCTCAGCATGTAAATAACTGTTCTAAGTAGCTAATCATTCTCCTTTCACATTTCCTACTGATCCCTTCCAGTCCTTCCCTTCACCCTTCTATGGCTTTCCTCCTATCCCCCTCCTCCCTATTATATCTCCTGAGCTCCCTTGCTCACTTTAAGATGCTTTGCCCCATACCTTCTCACCTCTGACAAGGCCCCTGGGCTGATGCCATCCTTACTTTGTTGATTATTAGATATTAGGCTCAGTCTGTTCTCATTTTCCTGTAAAGGCTCATTTCATAAGACCCCACCCCTCTAATATGATCGCTTTGAATTCCAGGTTTTAATCAAATACACACCTTAGCAAACATTGTACAATGTCACATGTATTAGACTTCTCTAGTTATACAGTCTTGTAATGTCTTGTATAATTCCTTGTTTTGTTTGTTCTCCGTCTCATACTTTTCCAATATGTATGGTTTGTCTGACGTGGAACCTATGAAATGAGCTTGTTCTCAAAGGTGTTATCTGAAATTTCAATAAATTAATAAATAAATTAAAACTTCACCTCTCTGTTAGACTGATACCCCCAAAAGAAAATGGGCAGTCTGGTCTCTCTTCAATCTCTTGTTCTCTTATCTCTTGTCTCCATTCAAGTTCTCACAAGTTGCAAGAGTGTATAACTAGAGAAGTCCCAATACATGTGACATTGTACAATGTATGCTAAGGTGTGTATTGATTAAAACATGGAATTCAAAAGGTCATATTAGAGGGGTGGTCTTATGAAATGACCCTTTACAGGAAAAATGAGACAGACTCAACCTAATATCTAATAATCAATCATTCTCCACATTCCTCCTCCATTCTCTGAGTCTCCTCCTCCCAACTTCTCCCACCCCAATCCTCGACTCCTACACCCAGTCCTTGACTCAATCCTCCAGAGTCCCTGACTCCCAGTCCCCTCTCCAGTCCATACCCCCATCTTCCCCAAGTTTAAATTTCTATTAATTTACTTCTTTTAATTTTATAAAAAATTAAATTCTTCTTTCATTTTTAAGAATCGACTTCTTCTCTTGCCCAAGGGTGAAAAAACTCAAGCAACACAAGCACAAAAACAGAATCCAAATCCACAGAGCAGTCTATAGAAGCTGCTGTCCTTCTCCATCCTGATTCCTCTGCATAGCTCTAAGGTGGACCGCGGGGGTTGCTAGAGCAACAAACCAATCAGTTGCCATCTTGGAGAGATGGACAGCTTGGCCATCCAATGAGGAATCAGAGTCTTGTCTCCGTCCTCCTGTGGGTTCCTCCCTACTCACGCTTCAGCACTGCATTTTCTTGAGATACAGCAGTTGTCTGAACTGATCCAAACAGCTGAAAGTGTTCAGAAGCCATCATTTCTGAAAACTTCAGCATGTTTGGTCGGTTCATATTTTGAATGAACCAGTTCACTCATCACAAGTTAGAGGTATATTGAATGTGGATAACAAAGGAGAGTGTAGAGTCTAAGTGACCTACCATATATTTGAAGGAGCTGACTGTCTCCAGACAGGTACTGATTTCTGCCTTATTGCAAAACATTAAGGCAATTTTTCAGGTTATGGTTGCTACCAAACAACAGTGATTGGATTTTGAAAGGTTCAGGAACATTCTTTCTTGTACAAACCATTCCTATAAGGTTTTGAAACTGTTAACCACTGCATGATTGATTGTATTAATTTAATTGCTGTGGGTGTATAAGATATATTGTCTGCATACAGAAAGTGTACACAGGTTTGTAGACAGCTGGCAGGATTGTTAATGAAGATGGAGAATGAAAAAGGCCCCAAAATGGAGCCTTGAGGGACCCCACTATCGATTATATTGATGCCTGAAACTGCATTGTCAAACTTTACCTTTTTAGCTATTAAAGCTCTGGTGATATTTGAACCATGCAAGAGTAAGGGATCTGAGCCTGAGACTGAGTGTGTGTAGTCTATGTATTAATACATCATGGTTGACCAGGTTGAAGGCCCTGCTTTTAGGTCTACAAACACAATACTTGTTACCAGGCTTTGTCCATTGCTTGGTAGATGGCATCTGTGAACTCAGCCAGGACCGTATCAGTGATATATCCTTTCTGAACCCATGTTGCTCCCCTCAAATTAGATTATGCTGTAGAAGGTACTCGATTAGTAGGGTGTGTATAATTTTCTCCTGCATTTACCTAAAGCTGACAGGATTGAGATGGGGAAGTAGCTTTTGAGTAGTATCCTTTACCCTTCTTGTGTAGTGGACAGCTATCACTGTTTTCTAAAGGCCAAGCACGGTAGTAGTCATGAAAGATAGGTTGAACATTTTGGCTATCAGACTTTGCTGACATAAGTGTTGAAGATGATTAGTTAAGTCTCTCTGCTGCCTTTGCAGGCTTTGAACTCTGCACCCTCACTGTCAAAGTCAGCAGTTCCACCACCAGCTAGCACACCTGTCTATTATTTCTGCAGGATTTCAAACTCTAAAAACACTCTAACCCTCAGACACTGCTAAAGTGTTATCTGATTGTTTCTGCAGACCTTGAGCCCAACTCCCTGCTGCTAGCCACTGGCTGGGCTCCTGCCTGCTACCCTGGCCAAGACTTGAACCTGGTGCCCTGTACCTCAGGCACCAGCTCTGCCACTGTACCAAGCGGCAACTACACAGGTGACCTCTCACTACTATCTCCCTCTATCATCCTAGTTCCCCATTCTTTCTTCCCCTCAGCTCCCCACCCTTACCAACTATGCATGTGCACCCCCTGCTCCGCCTCTCTTCTCCTCCTCCTTCTTTTGCCGCCCACCAACCCTATTGTCCCTATTAACCTTCAGCCTCACTACTCCAGTGTTCCTACCTACCCTCCTGTCCTCCCTCCTCCTTACCACTGCTCCTCCCTCCATCCTCCACCACACACCCCATATGCTCCTCTCCACCTCACCCCCATCCAGACATTACCTTTCCTCCCCCGGCTCCCTTGTGCATCTGATCACAGCAGCCTTCTCTGCCTGTGCTGCCCTACCCACCCCTGTGCTTTGAAACCCCTTTCTCATCCTATCGCTCCCGGTAAACTCTCCATCTGCCACCCTCTGACCAGAGCAGTTCTCCTCCTTCTACTCCTGACAGGAACATACATCCCAACCCAGGCCGTGCCCCTCCCACCCACCCTGGCCCACTGGTCTCCAAGTAGCCTCCATGAACATATGCAGCCTGCTGAAAAATTTGACGCCCTACAGTGCTGGGCCTTGGCTCATCAACCAGACATCATAGCCCTGGTTGAAACCTGGCTGTCCAAATCCACCCCAACTCATTTGTCTCCTCCCAGGCTATACCTTATACCAGGAGGACCGAGTAGGCAAACGAGGAGGCTGTGCAATCTACACTAGGGACACAATACTTGAACACGCACTCCCCACCCCTGCCCTTGTAAATGGGGCCCAGGCTCTTACCCTCAAACTCACCCCGGACCTCTCTAGGAGCCCTATCTATCTCACCATGGCCTACGTTCCCCAAAGAACCAGCACCTGGCCCTGGTATCTTTAACTGACTACACTGGCCACCTCCACCATAAGGTGGAACAAATCCAGTTGGGGACCTTAATGCAATTGGCTCAGCACCTCCTCTTCCGCGATCAGAGACTCATTTGCTGCCCAAGACCTGACGCAACTCGTCACCCAGCCCATGAGAATAAACCCTAAGAGAGGTACCAGCAACCTTCTGGATGTTATTATAACCAACTGACCCCAAAAATCCAAAACATCCAGGTCCTACCAGACTCCTAGTGACCACTCCCTATCCTATTTCATTGGGCAGTCCTCAATCCCAAACCCAAAGCCCAGACCACCCTCCAGGTGCCTCTGCCCTGGTGGGCTGAAAAAACTTAGTATTCCTCACCCAGATAAACTGGTCCCCCATTCATCGTGTAACGGAACGTGACGCTGCCCTCGCCTTCTTCACATACTTCAACATGGCCTGTGATCTCTTTGCACCCTTCTCCAAAATCCGGTCCAAAAAGCAGAATGCACCCTGGGTTAGCCCTGCCTTCTACAATTACTAAAATCGGATAACCTCTGGCACCTTGCCACTGAAACGGGTCGTCTGTCTGATAGGCAGGCTTACAATGCAGCCGGAATAAGTGCTCTTAGGCCATCCGGAAAGCCAAGGCCGACCATTACCAGGCCACCCTTACCTCCTCCTGGGATTCGGCCCGACTTTCTGGAATAATATTAAACAACTTAACGGAAAATCTCGCCCCATGCCCCATCCCAGCTCACTAGAAATGGCACTACCACCACCGAGCCTGCCACCATAGCTAACTGGCTCAACACCGCTTTCACTGACCTTAGCTCAGTCCTCCCTAGTAATTTCTTTGACCTCCCCAACCAACCTCCCCTGTCTTCCAGCACCACAGCTTCCACCTGTGCAAGATTTCCACCGGAAGCCAGACCCATCCTAATCAAAGCTTTGAACAGCAACAGTCCGGCAGTGACTCACTGGACCCCAGTATCCTCAGACTGGTGCTAGATGAAGTCCTTGCCCCACTCACCAGCCTAATTAACTGATCACTCTGCCTGGGACAATTTCCACGGCTGGAAAACCAGCCATAATCACACCAATTCATAAAGGCGACAGGTCAAACCGCCAACAACTACCAGCCAATTCCATCCTCCCCAAAGCCCTGGAGAAAGTGGTGGCCATTCAAATCACTGATTATCTGGCTAAGCACAACATCTTATGCCCAGAGCAACATGGCTTCCGTGCTGGTCACAGTACCAGCACTGCCCTAATTGAATTCTCCAACTTCCTACACACCTCCTTGGATACCAGCTCCCTAGCTGGTGCATTGTTCATCGACCTCTCAAAGGCTTTTGACACCGTCTCCCATCCACTTCTGCTGAATGCTCTCTGCCACACTGGTCTCTCGGCTGGCCCCTAGCATGGTGCACAAGCTATCTTGCCGCTCGATCACAGTGTAAAAATCAATGGGATACTCTCTGATACCCGTCCCATTCACTCTGGGGTCCCCAAGGCTCCATCCTGGGCCTCCTCTCTTCTCGCTCTATCTGAACACCCTGCCCAGTGCATGCCCTGGCAAAATTCTCCTGTATGCAGATGATGCTGTCTTTTGCCACCCACCCCAATCCCGTCTCCCTTCAGGACACCCTACAGCAGTCTTTCAATAGTGCGAAGCTTGGTTTAAGGAGCAGACTGTCATCAATCTTAAAAGACCAAAGCTATGCTCTTTTCCCACCCCAAAACAAAGTTAGCAACCACCCACTCTATATCCTTCCTAGTACCAATCAGCCACTGGAACAAGTCTGCTCCTACAAATACCTTGGGGTTACCTTTGACTCAGCCCTCACATTTCACAACCGCATCGATGCCCTAACATCCTCCACTAACACCACGACTTGACATCCTCTTCCCGCCTTAGAACCTGCCTTCCCCAAATGCACTCCGGCTCGCTGTTACGTCATCCGATTTGTCTCTTTGAGACTATGGTCTGCCAGTCTATGGTGCTGCCGACACCACTGCACTCAAAAATTCACCTAACCCTGAATAAAGCCTGCAGACTGATTACTAATGTCCAGGCTCACACACACCTGTCAGCTGTATGTTGAGGCTAAACTCCTTACCCTGGACGAACGGCTCTGATATCAAACCTGTCTCCTCACAAAAACCCTACTCAGGCTCTCCCCTGGGGTAACGGCATCCATCTACCAGAGCCCTCCCACTATTGCAACACGGTCATCCAACAAGACCACTCTAATGGTCCCCAGATCAAGAACCAGCTGTGGCCAGAGGTCCTTCTGCTACAGAGCCCCATCCTGGTTTAACTCTCTCCCTGCCCCCATCACCAATGCCACCACCATCTCCAAGTTCAAACCACCCTTCAAACCAACTCTTCAACACTACTAGCTGCTCCTTGTCTCTGAAAGAAGCCTCCACCTCGACTTCTCATGACAACGCCCTCGAGCGGCTCTCCACCTAGCCATCCCCACCACCGCTTCCTGGTACACCGTGCCTATGTCTAACCTGGCCAGTGACAGCTGTTTCATTGTATACCTATTAGATTGCTCAATTTTGATACCAACTTGTGTAACAACTGTTCTCAATTACATGTACCCTGTAACCTAAATGTATTTGTCTGACCTCAGTGTGACGTAGGCGCCTCTGTTGAATGCCTATTGTTTTGCAAACCTATGCTATGTAACCAAAAACACTATGTATGTCTTTAATGTGACGAAGTACCTTTGAACGAGCTCTGGCTCAAAGGTTGTAAACTGATTTTACAAATAAACAAATAAACAAGTGTACTGCTCCATTCTTGACCCAATTATTTCCTCCTTTCATAGCTCTATATCATTTCTCTGCTTCTATTGGTCATTGGGAGGTTTCTTTTTGAATGGAAAACCATAGCAAAGTACAGATTCTGTCACTACTGCGGTGGCTCCTCTCTCCTCCTTGCCTATGCCACAATGGGATCTCTCCCAAGGATGGATGGCAACCAGCTCAGCTGAAGATTCTACTCAGCCTCCAACGCAGCTCTCATGGCCAAGCTCAAATACTTTTGTATGGAAATTCTTATTTGTACACTGAATTAAAAACGTGGTTACTACCATTGAGCAGAAAATGGGCAAGCTCAAACAACACATGGTAGATTACATAGAAACATAAAAGTTGATGGCAGAAAAGGACAGCAAGACCCATCCAGTTTGCCCATTTTTCTACCTTATGAATGTGCTATAGTCCTGTACTCTGTCAATGGCCTATCCATACTCATCTGTATTGCTCCCTTATGCCTGCCCCATGCCTGTTTGAAGCCCTGCACTTTATTCATATACACCACTTCCTGAAGCAATTCCATGCATCCGCCACCCTTTCTGTCAAAAGAACTTCCTCACATTACCCTTAATTGGCCTCCTTCTAATCTCATGCTGTGTCCTCTTGTCCTGTTATTTTCTTATAATGAAACATGTCAGACTTTCAGCTTCTTAATGCCCTTAAGATGTTTGAATGTTTTGATCATATCACGTCCTCCTCCCTTTGCTCTATGGTATATATATTGAGCTGCGTTAATCTGTCCTCATGTGTTTTCTGATGCAGTTCTTGCCCATTTTGGTTGCTTTTCTCTGGACTGCCTCCATTTTGTTAATGTCCTTGTGCAGGTGTGGCCTCCAGTTCTGCACACAGTTCTCCAGATGGGGCCTAACCAGTATCTTGTAAAGAGGGATTATTACCTCCCTTTATGACTTGTCATACCCCTACTAATACACCCCAACATCCTCTAGCCTTACCTACTGCTTTAGTGTTCTGCCTGGAATATTTTCAGGTCCTCTGTGATGATGATGCCCAAATCTCTTTCTTCCCTTGTGATTGCCAGCGACTATCCTCCCAACCTGTTTGTGGCTTCATGGTTTCTCTTCCTATGTACATGATCTTGCACTTCTTTGCATTAAATCCCAGTTGCCAGTCTTCCAACCATTTTGCAAGTTTATCCAGATCTCTTCTCATTCTGCCCACCACATCTGGATCATCTACTCTGTTGCAGATCTTGGTGTCATCTGTAAACAGACAAACCTTAACCTCCAGTCCATCTGCGATGTCACTGATGAAGATATTGAAAAGATTGGCCCTAGGACTGATCCCTTAGGTAGGATTCTGATAGCAGTGTGGACTGGTTAGTGTGGCTATTTGCAAAGCTATTAAAGGAGACCCAGCAATTTATGAATGAATGTGATGATTTGGAAAGCCACTCTTGACAGAATAATTTGTAGGCTGTATGGCTTGCCTGAAGAGGGTGGAAGGCAAAGAGGATTTCATTTTCTGCAAGGATTCCTTTCATTGATTTTAGAAATGAGTGATCTTCTTCCTTTATTGATACAGCATGCTTATGCTCCTTACTCTCCATGCAATGGACTTGAACTCCCAGTTTCATTCTATTATTACTCAATTTTTCAATTTTTCTGTCAGGAAAGTGGTTTTTCATATAGTTTGGAGGAAGGGGCATTTAATTTATCAGGGTCACCAGAATGTGTTAGCTAATGATTATGCACCAGTGGTTCAGCAGCAAAGGAAACTATTATTCCCTCATTCTGTGACCTCAGGTCCCATAATTTAAAGTTCACCACCCATACCATGCTCAGTTCTAAATTTTTTTTCTGATGGGGTTCAGACCTATGAGGACTACGATTCTGCTTTTCAGGCTCCCGTGCATGGAACCTCAACTCTGATTACCCAATGGAGGTTCAAGAGCTGTGAGATAAACGTGCTCTCCTGAAGAAGTTTGGTCAAAAGTTTCTCCTGAGGGCAAGAAGCACAGGAAGGAATAAAGTTTGAGTGCAATTCGATCCTTGTTACTGATCTTTCATTGAGACGAGACTGCATGAACTGAAAGAGAAATAGACTGGACTTAATGACTTGTTTCTGCTACCCAGTATTTTTATTGAATATAATTATAGCATCTGTTCCTATTGTCTGTTTCTTTTTGATACTGCTCATTATAGGAGGTATTAGAGTTTATTCAGAGGTTATATTTGTTTACTCTGATTGCTTGTATGGGAGGTGGTGGATGCTTGGGGTTGATGTAGTATTATTTTTTTTACTTGGTCTTATCTTGCTTATGTGGATTCTTTTTCATATACATACCTATTGTGGCTCTTTTTGTTTAAACTTGGTTAATATGGTGCTGTCATGGTGGGGACTGGACATTTCTGTCTTGTAATTCTAGGTTTTTTAGCTTTTGGCCTGCTTAGCCATGATTGTGAGTGCCCTGAGTTTGTTGTCAAATTTTTTTATTACAGATGTTTTCTGTTTGTACTCTGCGCTACTTTACCATCTCCTTTATGTGGCGTTTTGGTTTGTTGGTTATAGATTCAGACCCCACCTGCAGTATTTTTGTTTTCCTCCTTTCTTCATTCTTTCCAGCACTTGTAGTCATGAAGTAGTACCTGCTGGTGCTACATGTTTGAGCATACTAGGGGATGGTTAATTAGTGCTTAGTGACCTTAGAACTGTCAATGCTTATTCCCTGTTAGTTTAGTTTAGTTTAGTTTAGTTTAGTTTATTGTTCTAGGAATTACTACCTTTGAGCCAGAGGTTCTTTACAAAGGTTCCACATCAATTAGGTACAGTACAAAAAGGTTACATAGATAACACAACAATTTGTGCTGTGTCAAGAGCGAGAAAACATATACAAATACATATCAAATCATTTGTGCAAAAGTACATGAGATATCAATAATCACATTATTATTACAAGAAAGAGGTCATGCAGATTAGGAGAAACAAATAGGGGAAAAGTCCGAGCAGAGAGGGTAAGTGAAAGGTGTGGGGAGCAGACAATAGCAGGAGAAAAGGTTTCCCAAACATGTCTTTGTCAAATAACGGAACAGGGTAGGTAGTGAGAAAATAGGAGGTTTAATCAGGGCAGTCACAGGAGCTGGAGGTGGCAAGGTGAGAGAACAGCCTTGATTTGAAAATACCTAGAGAAGTGGAGGCAGTAATATGAGTGCTGAGGGCATTTAGCCAGCTGGGGCATGATAGCGAATGATCTTTGTCCCTGAGAAGTCCGGCATTGGGGACTTGAGAGGCCGGTTTTCTGATCTTCTGGTAAACGGGTGCTAGCGCCGGGCATAACAGGTCTTGGTTGCAAGGTGGAGTGAGGCCCAGAGTGGATTTTTTCACCATCAGGCCGGTAAGGTACTTTATCCGGGTTTGAGAGTTGCAACCAACCTGAGTCAGCATAGAGTTCATGTGTGGGTACGCCGATGTGTACCAGTGAGCAAGCCGACAGGGCCTTATTTAGAGATGTTGTACGCACTAAGATCTGTAGTAGTGGCAGATCCATATATAACTAGCCATAGTCAACGACTGAGATGATAGAGGATTGGATGGCAATCTTCAGTGCAGAATGGGTAAGGAGCTGTCGTTCCGATACAGAATCCCAATTCACTGATTAATAGTTTTGCTGTTCTATCAATGTGAGTTGCAAGGTTAGGCCTTGATCAAAGTTGATTCCAAGATATTTGAAAATTGGCACTTGTTCAAGGGTATTTCCAGGTATGTATTAATGGTGAGTGAGACTTGCCGTTTCTTGTTTTTGCGGGTTAGAGAAGAGCATGGATTTAGTTTTTGTGGTTTAGAACCAGCTTATGTTCAAGGAACCACATCTCAACTTTGAAAAAGCATGCTGAAGGTTGAGGCGTAAGAGGTTCGGATCTTTATGAGTGGCAAGAATCACGGCATCATCTGCATAGAGGATTATTTGTTCAGGGCAGGATTTGGGGAGGGAGTTTAGAAAAATGCTGAAAGGAGGGGCCCAGGATGGATCCCTGGGGAACCCCTGAGTGAACCGGTTTTGAGTCTGAGAGAACTCCAGCTACTTTTACAGATTGAGCGCTGAGCAAGGTAATTTTTACCCAGTCACCAGGACCCTGCAAGAGCTCTAGGGATAGTAGTTGTTTGATAAGTAGGCCATGGTGTACTGTATCAAATGCCTTGGTTAAGTCAATCTAGACTGCTCCAGTTAGGTTTCCTTTGTCCATGGCATTGTGGATTGCTCCTGAGAATTCAAGTAGGGCAGTCGATGTGCTGTGCCCTTTCCTAAATCCATGCTGCTGGGTGCATAGGATGTTGTGCTTTTCCAGGTAGTCTGAAAGTTGGTCGCCACCAAGCATTCAAGGGCCTTAGAGAGAGGTGGTAGTATTGATATCGGGCGATAGTTACCAGGCAGTGACTTATCACCACTTTTGCACTGGAGTGAAAACTGCAGCCTTCCATTTCCTAGGGAATTGGCTGTAGCAGCGGGAGATTGAACATTTTGTGAGGGGAGCAGTACTTTCTCCAGAGTGAGGGACAGAAGTTTAAGGTCAATAGTGTCGCTGCTTGCTCGGGACTTAGAAATGGACTTCTTTACATATTTATAGACTTCATGTGCCTTTACTAGTTTGAAATGGAAGGGTGGTTTGGTTGGAGAGGCAGTAGTAGAAGTAGAAATTGGAGGGTCAGCATCAGTGAAGAAATCAGATGAGAGGACACCACTAAGGTCCGTGAAGGTATCATTTAGGGTGTTTGCAATGATCTCTGGGTTTAATGTAGTGGTTCCATCCACATTCATTATTGTAGGAGAGGATTTGGACTGCTGACCATGATATTTCTTATGTTGTCCCAGAAGGATTTCCTTCACCCCAGGAGTTGGAGGGCATTCTTGGAGTAGGAGTCTTCATCAAGCGGCTCGTTTAGTACAGTGGTTGCGAGCCTGTTTATATTTTTGGATGTCTGACAGAGTGCCAGTAGCTCTTGCAGTGGCCCAGAGGTGATCCTACTTTGAGTTGTGCCAATTGCTTTGTCGTGAGCCAGGGATTTTTGAGTGCTTTGATTTTGCGCTTTTTACTGGTGCATAGTGTGTCACAGGCAGTGTTGAAAGTAGTAATAAAGTAATCAAGGGCTAGGTCAACATCTTGAGTTTTGTAAATCAAGGACCAGTCTATCTGCCTAAGACAGGTCTTGAGATGAGTAAGGTTGCCATAGGTAGGACTCTGCTATAGATGGTTTTGGAGGTGGCTTACGAAACTTATTTGTCCAGGTACATATTATTGAGTGATCACTGAGCGAGTCAGGAGAACACTTACATTAGTTATACAGGTAGGTGGCTGGTAAGGATCCAGTCAATGAGGGTGCTGGTCCCTGATTTGTAGTTTTTCCTGGTAGGGAGTTTACCATTTGTGTTAAATTTGCTGCTAGGATAGCATCTTTGTTTGACCCTGCATCAGGAGCAAGCCAATTTATATTAAAGTCCCCAGGAGAAGAGTTCGATGTCAGAAGGTTGTGTACTTACGAACTCGAGGACAGCCTGTAGGCTGGAATCAGGATCTTTGTAGGATATAGACAGCAGCAATTGTGAGGACTTTGTTTTGGGCACCAAGTAGTATCTTGATAGGGAGGAGTTGCACTGAGGTTTCTGTGGTGGGGTAAGAACCAGGGAGACAGGTGAGGTAGTCCTTTATGTAGATTGCACACCCACCACCCTTTTCGAGGTCCTATCCAGCCTGAATATCTTGTAGCCTTGTATAGAGATGGCATGATCCGAGTATTAGGTGTCAGCCAAGTTTCGACGATGGCAAGGATATCCGGGTTGTGTTGGCTGGCAAAGATTTGAAGAGGAGGCCAGTTTTGGGAGGAGACTGCAGATGTTTAAGGTAGCAATTTTGAGTCCCCCTCCATTTTGGCAGGCTTTGTTGTACTGTAGGAGACAGTGCCAGAATTTGAGTGGACACTTCCTGATATCAAGAGGAGGAGGAGTAGGAGCCAAGAGACAGTTGTCGTACTTTGTAGTCAATAGAATTACACTTGAGGCTTATGCGGCTTGGACCAGTGCAGGCGCCTAGGGTCCCAGAACAAGGAGGTTGTTAGTAATAGAGGACGATATGCCCATTTATCCTTGTTGTAGCTTGTCAATTGCTCCCAGTCGCTTGCAGATAGGTACCTGGTGGTTAAGTCAAAAGCCAAAGAATGATCAACAGCTGAGGTCCAGAGTCACTGAAATGTTAAAGTTCCTGAAGGTGATTAACTGTGCCTGCACATATGCAGGATGTGAAATCCTTTGTCTATATGCTTCTTTGTCATTCAAACAGGTTGCTGAAAAGCCCACATACAGATCACGGAGCAGGTCAGACCGAAATGTGATTCCAGCAGGACCCAGAGTCACCGAGTTTGTCAGATGTAGTTGCTTCACTTATGTTTTGCTTGGGATAGCTTCCAAAAGTTGATTTTAAAATGAAAATAAAGATACCTGATGATGATTTTTGCAGAACCAGTCCAGGAGACAAGTGAGCAAGAATGGTATAGTTACCACAAGCAGAAAAACATGTAAATCCACAAAAACTAAGCTACAGACACAGACAAACACAAGCAGCCACCACACAGACCCAGTTATTTGTTTACTGTTAACTTCAAGCCTGCTTACATTTTCTAAAGCTTGCTTTATTTTATTTCATATGTTTCATGGTTTATAAGATATTTTATTTTTCTTAGGCTAAGGCTTGTGGATGTGCAGAAAGTGGAGTTCTGTGTTTTCTGGGGTGTGGACTACTGTAGCAGATACTATTACTGGTGAATCTCCTGCTCCAGTAGATGAGTTTACTAATGCTCTTGACTTCATCTGTGTGGCACCACTGGACCCTTACATCATTCCTTTTGATAGGAATTTGCCTCTGGTTTTCATCTTCTTACCTCATAATCTCTGCAGGCTATTGTTTTGTTTTGTCACAATTAGGTGCAGTGGTTCAACTTTAGGGTCCAGTTCTTACTAATACATGAAGGCATTTTTTCCAGTTTCTGTTTAGCTCTCTTCTTATTGATGGTCTAGAGCACTGTTACATATTGTTATAGTACATGCTGATCAACATATTGTTTTTGGCTCTGTTACTGTATTTATTGTAGACTTATTTTCCTTATTCAGTGGGCTGTGTCTTTCTTTTTGAATGCCTTGAAGCTTTTTGAGTGTGGAACTACTTCATTGTTCTCCTGAATTTCTCTTTAGTGCTTTTTAAACTATGTTTACTGTTTTAGCTGGTATTTATTAAGGATTCCTTTTTTTTCTTTTGCTCTCCCATTAGGATTCTTCATCTTCTTTTGTTCTTGGGAACTTTTTATTTAATGTTAACTTTAGTTAATTATTTCCCTATTGTTTTTCTTCTTTCCCCTTATTGTCCCTCTTCCTCTTCTATTTTTTCAGTCTTTCTGTGTTTCCTGTAGTATTATTTTTTTCTATTTTCCTAGTTCTTTAGGGTCCTTGATGGGCAATCTCTTTGTCTAGCCTATACTGAATACACATATGATGTTTTTTCTTTTTTCGTATGAACCTGGGGACCACTGGCACAGCCAGAGTTTTCCCCTGTGGCATGGATGGGCAGCTCAGCACTGACTAGGAGACAGGTTGTTGATCTGGCTCCCCTTTTGGAAGTTTTGTTTTGGTATTTCTATTCATTGGGATTGTTTGGGTTATCAGAAGGATTTTTTTGGTTGCAAGTTGGCAGCTGTTTTTTTATCTTTTTAATGGAAGCTTTGCCTGATGTTGTTTCTGCTGCTTATTAAATCTTTTTTATACACTTGTTGGCTTCCCCCTTTTGGTGGGGATCTGGGCTTTAGGGTTTGTAGACTTCTTTTCTGATTCTTTACATTTTGGTCTTTGGTACACTATGTCCAGTTGAATAGTTTGGCAGGGTAGTTTGAGAGGTTGACAGTGGACTGATTCAAAAGGATCTGGGAAAGGGCAAAGTGGAGAGTCAAGGGAGGTGAATGGTGGGAGGGAAGTGCAACAGCAGAATAAGGATGCTATCTGCACATTCAAGCAGACTTGATAGACCACTAGGCCTTTATCTGCTGGCAAATTTCATATGTTCAAATGTTTGTTTCTTTTCATTTGTCAGGCTTTGATTATTAGTCTGCTCATTAAGGGATTTATGTATTACAGGATGCAAATAAAGTTTGTTCGTGGATTAGAATTCAATAGATTTTCTTTTTTTTATTTCATTTTTAATATTCATACTTGTTATTGTCTTTTAAAGCAGCCATAGTTTATTGTCTTTTTGGATTAAGGTTTGCTATGGTACCATTTTTACTGATCTTGTTCCTGTTTGAATTGTCTGGGGACTCCAGGTATGGGACAGGATTCACTTCCTTTAAGAAGGATGGAATTTGGTCACTTTTTATGTTTTATTTTGAAATGCTGAAGTTGGGGGATATTTGACCCTTTCAATTGTTGCTTTTCTTTCTTATCAATTCTCAATACTGGCTGTAGTTACTAGGATTATTTCATAAAATGTTAATGGTATTCATAAACCTGTCAAGTGATATCACGTCTTCAATATTTTAAACATTAGCAAGAGGACATTATGTTTGTGCAGGAAACTCATTTATACAATGAGGAGCATGCTGACTTCATTAAGTTTGGTTTTGACATGTATTTTTATTTTCTTCCATAAGTCAGGCTGCAGGAGAGGAGTTTAATAATATGTTATTGTGGACTCCCTTTGTTCCCTGTTTTCTGTCAGTGATTTTTCTGTTAGTGATTTATCTTTGAAGCCTGTTGCTAAGCTTCCCCATTGGGATTGTCTCTCCCACCATTTAATGAGTGACTGGCTCATCATCGCCAAGATATACCTGGTGGTCTGACCATGTAAGAATGCTTTTTGCAAGGTCTGACCACCAAGTGAATGCTGAGGATGATGAACCAGTGCATGGACAAGTGGCAGTAGAGATCCCGAAGGAAAGCTTGTAACAGGCTTCAAAGCCAAATTAAGCTTCTAAAATGCATGGATGCACTTTAAATGAAGAGGTTGAAGCATCAAAATAGGGACAGCAGTTGACTGCAGGTAAAAGCAAACACATGACTGTGGAATAGGCAATTGAGCCTGGAAGAAAGAATAATCAACACCGCTTACGTAAAAGTAGATGTGGTAAAGTGACTTTGATCCTAGTGGGTATTAAGAATGGTATTATAAATAAGCAATGAAAAAGCTGTACTTACTTGCTAGAAATACTTGCACCACAGAAAATAAAATAAAAGAAAATAATTGACGTGATGAGTCTGACTTTGGGTTAGATTTAATTGTACCTAGAAAGCATATAAGATAGTCTGATGCAACAGTTCATATTTTTAACAAAAGAATGAGCACCTTTCCCACTGATTTCCCTGGTACTAGTACCTAGAGACCTATTGCTACTAAGAGAGTTATGAGTGCCACAGAATGTGGTTGTTCAACTAAGACATGATAATGTACATCATAAACTTTGCATGTTTGATTTTGTGACTTTTCATTTGATACCACTCAAAAGGCCTTTGATAATGTCTCCTGGATTTTCTTTGGATTACTCTTTAATCTTTTAGGTTTGCTCAACAGTTTACTTTTCTGTTGCATCAGTTTACTGCTCCCTCTTGCTTTGGTTAAGGTTATTGGGCTTTATTCTTCTCATTTTCTTTGGGCAGGGTGACTAGGCAACTTTTCACCTGATCAACACTTTTGTTTGTGCTTCATATTGAACCTTTGGCAGTTCATATTTGGCTTTCTGTCTTTTATCTCTGACATTCCACTGGGTGAGCGGGACTATAAGGCCTAATTGTTTGCAGATTACATTTTGCTTACCTTGACTGAACCTAGTTTATTTCTCCCTCAAGTGTACAGTTTTTAAAACAAATATCAATTGTTAGATGGCTTCATATGAATAGGTATAAAACTGACCTCTTGTTTTTCAATTATACCCCATTCCTTCTATTCTTGCTTTGTTTCCTCTTCACTGGAATAGAAACTCTCTGAAGTATTCAGTGGTTAACATTATTGGAAATCCTGATCATTTGGAGTTACAGTATTTAATTTTGAACTTCTGACTGCTGCTATTGTGACTGATCTAAGTCATTGGTCAGCTTATCATTTTCTTTTTTTAATGAATAGCAATCATTACTATTCATGTTCTCCCTCAAATATTATTTTTCTTTAAACATTATCGATTTAATCTAGTTCTTTTTATATTAGAGACTGACAAATAATTGATTTCTCATTTTATTTGGGCTAGCTAGAGACCTCGGATATGTTTTGTGTTATTGCACTTGCCTTTACCAGGGGAGGGGGTCTCAATCTTCTACTCTATGTTGGTATGCAATAGTTTGTCAACTTCAGATACTTTGTTTCTGGACCTCTGATTCTTTCTAAAGTCAGTGAAAAGATATTAAATTTACTATTAATGACTTCTATAGACTTTAGTAGAATTTTATTTTCTTTAATCTGAGTTAATTTCCTTTTTCTAATTTTGCTTGGTATACTCAGATTCCTCTAACATCAGCTTTGCCCATCCTTTTCCTCAATTGAAGTTACCTTTCTGTCAGCATTAGTGTGGGACTTATAAAATCCACTAGGTGGCTTGGATGTGTTTTTATGTCAGTGGGACAGAATGGGTTTAATTTATTATTATCAGGCCCTAAACAGACAGGGTCTGAGTTATCTGAAAGAGCTTCTTCACCCTACTGGCCCCCTGGCCGCCGCTCTGCTCCTCGATGAGGGATTGCTAGAGATTCCCAGTGTTCATTTAAGGTCATGTGGGCCCAAGCATTTAATTTGTGGCCCCATACCTGTGGAATTCTCTACCTTGTCAGATAAAACAGTGCCTGACAGTGGAGCTTTAAATCTGATCTGAAGACATAGTTGTTTAAGATTGCTTTCTCCGATGTTATTTAAATTTGCAATGGATGTCTGTCATGATTATGGAGTTTTACCTGGGATTTTATTATTATTGTACTAGCGCTATGATCCTTTGGGGACTAGCACTATTTTACAAATAAAGTTGATCTGATTTTATTTGCACTCTTAAGAAATGTGTCTTTTTCTGAAACACAGGCTGAATAAGGCCTGCCTTCTGTGAACTATTATTGTTATTTACTATTACATGTTTTTGCATACCCTTCCACTTGAGAACAAACATCTTCCTGAGCCTTTTCTCTGCTTTTGACTTTAATTATTCCCCCAATCTGGGGAGCTATGTCCCCATTTAGTAGGTTCTTTTGCTCTGTCCTGCAGTCCCAAACAATGACTACTACATTTTCTGTCTTAGCTTATTTGAATGTCTTCTATACAAGCTATTTGTGATTTCTTTGTATGGGAAAAGCATTCCTTCCTGATGATTAAGTTGACAATTTCCCTGTATTTGAAGGAATTTACTTGGAAATGTTACATGCATTTTTCAGGCGCTGGTTACAATGGCTCACTATCAGGGTGCCCTGTTGGGTGACTGCTGAAGAGAATGTGGGGCAGTTGTGTTGGCTCATGCTCATATTTTGATATTTTGCCCTCAACTGGGGCCCTACTGGAGGAAATTTCAAAAGTCATTACTTCTTTGTTTTATATCCTTCACCACTTTCTCCACTACTAGTTCTCTTACGTATTCCCAGTCGGGATCTTCAGCTGAGTAACCAGCAATTGAAGGTTGTCAATAATCCTTTTGGTTTGCACTAAAAAGCTTATTACTAAATTATGGTTAATCCAACATCTCCCATCCTTTGTTCATTGGGCAAAGCTAGTTGATTCTATTTACCATTATGAAAGGTGCACTTATCAATATTTACATCATTTGGAAGCCTTGCAGCTAATCGGCAGAAATGGATATTTTATTGATTGCATTCAGATTTGAAATTTGTTCCATGAGCTGATTTATTGTTATTTTTGGTGATTTGTTTGATTATAGTAAGTATTATTTTACCTGGTTTAAGGATACCAAGGGACATCTGATTTCCTCTTCATCTTTTCTTTACTTATCCTGCCCCATCCTGGATTCTCTTTACATTGATATTTTATAATTTTTACTCATATGTTTTATATATTATGTTATGTCCTTTCTTTAGAAATGATACTGATGCATTTTATTAATTTATACTTTCTGGTGCCCCTTTTTCTCTGTCCCTTGCCCAGGTGTACCGGCAGCTCAGATGGACCTACCTCATCTGGCTGCAGTTTGACCATGCAGGTAGGGAAGATTCAATCCTCCCCACCAATCAATCATTGGTGTCAGACCCCTCGCTGCCCAAACACTAGTGCAGAGGGGAAGCAGGGACATTTTCTTTTAGATACTCCCTTCTTGAGGCCATTGGCATACAGTGGGGTCCATGGAGGGTCACAGTGAAACATGATGCTGCTTCTGGACTCCTGCCAGCGTCCGCCCCTCCCACATGGCACTCCCATCTGCACATCCATCTGTGTGCACCCAGGTGGTGGTAAAAGGCAGGAGTGGCAGCCCTCCCCTGGAGGAGGAGGAGATCAGCCTTCAGATGCTCAATACTCCTTCCATTGGCAGACCCTCCAGCAACCTGGTCTTGCTCCTGAACCCCAGTCACCAGTGCAAGAGTGGTAGCACTAATACTGTACAGATGGACCAGCTGTATTGATGCATTTAATGGCTATGATAATTAGCTGAATGATTTGTATGCTGCTCAATTGTTTTTGTTGTTATTCCCTTGTTTGTTTGTTTGTTTGTTTGTTTTATTTGGTGCACACTGTTCTTAACTATTCCTCCCTTGTTTCATTACAGAGGAAGTTGTATAAACTGTATTTTTCCTGCTGAGTTTTTCATCCTGTGTATTTCAGATTCTTGTATTTTATACTTTGTAAATAGTTTAATAAAGCTGTTATTACAACAAAAACACTTTTATCTATAGGAGTTGCTATCTGAAGGCAGCCAGTCTGTGTAACGTGGGAATCAGTCTGTATGAGTATGCAGATTTGTCAGTTTTAAGGAGGTGAGTAGTTTGAAAACTTCATTACACATAACCCTTTTAATGCAGAAATCAGACCAATTTGGATTCCTATCACCATTTGTGGGTTCTACTTCAGGGTGACCAGTAGGTTGGTGCTTAGTCATATTTCAGAAGAAGTCATTAAAGAGGTTTGCTACCTTAGAGGGCTCAACACCATTCAAATTGATTGTGGTGGGGGAGGGCTGTGTTTGGTATGGAATTTACAGACTGTCAGAATTTTGGGGGTTATATATGTTTAATAATTGCTGGATTTTCAACTGTTGGCTTTTGGACCTGTGCATCACTTGCTTGCACATGTTTCTTTTATGATCTATAGGTGTTCCAGTCTGAGACAAGTACAGTTTCCTTAACCTTTACCCAGGATTCATTTCCTTTATGCCTTAGGGCAAAAATATCACCTGTGAGCCAGTCAGATCTTCTATGTTTTACCCTTCATGTGCATCTTGGAACATGCCTATCCAGTACTTTTTGAATCCACATTTACAACATTCTCATGTTTTTAACTCCATTAAATGACATGGCTGGTGTTATTATCATATCACCCTCCAAAATCTGTTTTCACTGTCATTTTACAAAACAATATTCTGGGTCACATTTCATAAATCACACCTGTCATGTTTGATGGAGTAATAAAACTAACAATTTGAAATTTCAAGGTCACAGCCTAAACAAATTACAGTGTTATGTATGAACCTCTTCATTTCCCAGTCATGACAATATCACTATTTTAAGTTTAACTGGTGTTATTAATATACTAATTTCAGCCTTTGCACTATCAATGCCCAGCACCTACACAACAAATACAAGAAAGCAGACATTTGGTATTGACAACTGCTTGTTTATTTTGGGAGTAATCTTTCACTGTCTCTAGTTTTCATCTGTTTCTGTTATACTAATTTACTTGGTGCTACCTAAGAGCACATGGAGGTTAAGTGGTTGTATAAAATCACACAGAATATAAGTGGCATCTGAAGGGTTTAGCAGGTCTGCTGGCTCTCAGGTTCACGGCTTGGTGCTCCAACCTGCAGTATACTTCCTCCCTAAATCCATCAAATAACACTGAATTCCAGACTCACAAATTATGTTATAGGTTAATAGGGCTCCATTGATTCTCTATTATAGTACAAAAACACTGAGCATGAGGTTTTGGTGGAAGGACTGCAAAACAGAGTTGAGCAGTTCCATCTGTCCAAATCAAGATGAGAGTAGGCTCTTATACCAAAAAGTCCCTTGAAGGCCTTATTATCTAATTAAAATTACTTGAGTTTAGCATAAGTGATAAGTTTAAACTATTTTTTATTTTATTCTGCCCCTCCACTGAGCAGCAAAGTGCTCCCTCTTAGCACTTCTGAACAAGAGGACATTGTACTCAAAGAGAGGAAATGTGGCTATAGAGCTCTCTCCTAGTGACTCGACATGAGAGCACACTGTTCTCTGAATAATGCACACTGATTGGCTGAAATCACATTAGTGATTTATTATCTGCAATAATAACCACTTTTAATTATAATGGATAGAGTGGTAACATGCCCAACCCAGTACAGTAAATCCACAATGAAATAAGAAAATCATGACTATGACATACTCTATGCTAATGGAATATTCAAATAATATTATTTACATTGTGCAGGTAATTGCATCTCCTTAAAACCAAGGCTGCAATTACTGAAAAGGCAAAACCAAGTTTGGGTTAACTTCTGTTTAAAGTGCCAATTCAATTCCATCTGAACTAAAAAGAACAGAGTAAGAATTCATATAATACCTTTACTGCACTTGTACAGTACCTGAATGCCCCTTACAATGCAAAGAGTCACAACAGAAGGTAATAGTGTAAAATCATTGGGCTGATAAACAGAGCATCATTTAGTTTCCCAGTTAAAGTTGATAAGATAGTAATGGACAATTGCAAAGAAAGTATTTTTCTTACAGAGATGATATATTGGCCAGTTCATGTATGTAACTCAGTTTGGAATGTAACATACAATCATAGGTGTCTACTCTGATAGTATCATAACTGGGCAGAAGGACCTCAGTACAGTGGTTGACACAAGAGATACAGTTGTATTTATTTATGTACGTCTTTTATATTTAACAGATTATACATTAGGCATGGGAATTAAAAACCTCAATAAGTGAAAGCAAACAAAATCCTGCATCCCAGAGGTAAACAGACATTAAACTAGATGTATGATATGCACATAAGACCAGTTTAGTTTCCAATTAGTACTTGCCGTAACATATCCACCAACAATTATTATTTAATTAAGATTTATTTTTTACTTCCTATTAACTTTTCTCTGGTGTTCATGTCTGGTCTCAGTAAAATAATATAACATTTGGGTATAAATATACAACCAAACAATCCAGCACAAGCCAGGATAGCATAGATTTCACAACAACTGTATATTTCCTTTTAGTACTTAGGGTATGGTGGTATAAACGACACCCAGACACTAATAAAACAAGAATGCTAAAAGTAATATATTTAGCCTCGTTAAAGCTATCAGGCAAATTTCTTGCCATAAAAGCAACAATAAAGCAAACTGTAGCCAACAGGCCCATGTATCCCAGCATGCAGTACAGCATAATGGCAGAACCTTCATCACATTCAAGTATTATTTTCCCAGTTTCAGATGTCATATTCTTCTGGGGGATGGGGTAGCAGTAGACAGCCAAACTGTACATATAATAATTTGTAGCAAGGAACTGAAGACAACAATGGAATATGGTATCCACCTCGATCCTACCCATTTCTGTAGCTTGCTGGATGGTTTTGTAGCATTAAAGGCAATAACCACAATGCTGGTTTTGGCCAGGATGCAGGAAATGCAAATGGAAAATATTACACAAAGGCAGTCTGACGGAGAAGGCAATTAGCTTTCAGGGCTGCCCAATGAATAACAGGGAACAGATAAAGCACAGTGTAAGGCCAATTACAGAAGGTGGCTGAGCTCACGGTTGTTGGCTTTGACTATTGGAGTGTCCCAGAACTTAATAAAGATGCAAAACACAGATACAGAAAGAAAGGCAGTAACAATTGCTAGACAAGTTAATGCTGAACCAAGGGTCATCAAAGGAAAGGAAATCGATGATTTTGGGAATGCATTTTTCTCTTTTGTCATCTGACCAAAGGTCATCAGGGCACTTTATGCAGTCACTGGCATCTGAAAGAAAATGGATATTAAATACAATTAGTGAAGACAAGATAATTTTTTTTTTATGTTTGGTAATCTGAGAAGGCTAACTGGTCTCAAGGACCACTTTTAGTGGTGAACCAGGAGCACTGGGAGATTAAATGACTTGCTCAGAATCACACAGTGTACACATGGAGGTTGTACAAATCAAACACAGATATGCTAGATGTACCAAGCTCATGCATAGCTCTTTATTTTAATCTCTGTGCTATACTTGCATCTAAACTCACAGTGTTATTTTATTATTTTGTTAAAGAGTGATGTATGGTATGTTAGACAAGCTACAGTATGCATTCTTTCCAGATATAATATGAACCATTTATCAATATGTGGTTCTGTACCCAAGCTCATGTTTCATTAGCTAATATTTGTTCATTTCATTTATTTGTTCATTTGGTAACCGAGTTGGTACACTGATCTGAAGACATTTTTCATACATGGCCAGGCAGAAACTGGCATAAACAACATAACATACAGTGAGAGAACAGTATAGATCATTTTGATGGTGTGGGATACAAAGACACAGCAACCAAAGGTAAAATGTATAAAAATTGCAAGGGCATTCAATTTATTTTTGATTAAAAAATAACAAAATAATACAGAAATAAAAATAAAGATTGATTAGTCCAACACAATCATTCAGCCCTCTGTTTCCATTGACAGAGGTTGTAGCTGATTCAGCCAAGATAGCCTACATGTAATACCTTCTTACACTTTTCAATTTTCAGCATGAAAGCAGCACACTCCAAAAGCAGGTCTTACCTTGCTCAATGTCAGCACTAGACTCACTCAGCTATCTAAGGTCCCCTAGTGGTGAACCCTTTTTATAGTGCATTTGGATGACATCCTCCCTAGGACTCCACCTACATTTCCTTTTCCAAAAAACAGACCTTTAACATGATAAATCACATTATCCATACACTTTGGGGTAAGTCATAGACTCTACATCATATAAACTTCATTTAGCTGGAATTCTTAATACTAGAGGCATTCTGTTCCATTTGAATGCCTAATGAGCTTATAATGAGGCTAATCCCTCCCTCTGGCTGTAACATAATTCCCTCTGGATGACATACAAGATGCTTGACTGAGGGCAGCCAACCCTATAGGAACATCTTCAGCAGTCTACTTCCCACAGGTAATTTTCCCTTTTTCACATGTGTAATATTTCTTCTCAGATGTCTTTGAGTTGGCAAGGAGAATGGGAACTGGAGGGTGTGCCCTCATCTCCCTTCTCCTGCCAGCTCATGAGACCAGTAAATAATATAAAATGCATTTATTTGTGGAAGCAGTAGTTCTCTTTATTTAAACCCAAACAAAACGTTATAGACTTTATTCTGCAGCTTTCCCTTGCAACAACATTAGTTGTCATGCAGGGCCTCTGATCCATGCTTCCTGAGCTCCTGCCACAATCCACCTCTATAGTTTCCATTTAGCCAACAGCTGAATTTGTCAGCCATTGGGTTCAATTTCAATTGGGCCATTTTATTTCATTTAGCCTTTTTTTCTCAGCTTGTGGCTAAAATAGCCTTTTTTCCTAGGCTTTCTCAACCCAACTGGGCTATTCATTTAACCAGATACTACAGGGCTTAATTTCCTTATGCCCATAGTGTCCACTTGACTTAATAGCTCTTGTCGCTAGGTGCAGCATCTCATTCATAAGCAGATGACCAATCCACCCCAAACTCTTCTCAGAGTGCATCCTGCTCCAAAAGGGATTATTTCTGTATCGCATCTTGTGGCATATTCTTGTGCTTCAGAGCAGCATTGTACTCCGAAGCAAACATGGAGCTGCTTCTACTCCAGTAAAGGATTTAAACCTGAGCCACAACTTATGCATTGCCTCTACAGTTTAGCACTGCAGAGGTGGTGTGTTACAGAGGCCCCCTCCACTACAGGAACCCATAGACACTTCTGCCCTTTCTTCTGCCACACAGGGCACATTCTATCTTTTTGTAAAGTGTGACTTGTGCTTTCCAATTAATACCTCCTGCTCGGGGAGTTTCTGAAACAGCGCTTCTCATGCTTACATCCCAATAATTTCTGGGTATAGAAAAGGGCAGTAAAGAGTTTTGAGATTACTGTCATGTTGGCCACCCTGAGAATGAAAAAAAAAAACAGAAAAAGGAATAAGAATAAAGAGCAGATAAAAAGGAATTATTTTGTGGTTATTTTAACTATATTATACTACAAAACAGGGCTCACCCTATTACAATCATAAAGGAACATATCAGGAATCCAGTGTAGGTCAAGCTAAACAGACAAAATGTAAGGTAAACAGTAGCAGATACATCAAGAGTCGAGCACACCAAGGTATATAACATTTAGGTAAACAGGGTAAAGTTGCTCCATCATTCAACAATAGGAATGTTAAACATCAGAGCCAGTAAAATACCTGAGGTACACAGAGTGTAACAGGAAACATTTAGACAGAAAAACAAAGCCATATTACAGGATAGAGAATGATCCGTAGCCAGTATTCATGATGAGAGAGAAGAGCAGAGTACGAGGGGGGGAGGTAAGGGTGGGCTGCAAGGAGGTGCACCCATGTTAGCGACTCATGGAGACGATGCTGTATAGCACATATGTATATAGTATCTGTATCTACAGATTAGATGTATATTCATGGCAAAAAGCTATGTGTATTTATTTATTGAAATGTTTCACCTGGAAGGCACACTGAACAACAAGTTGCTCATCTCCAGTGTTAATGCATCAGTTAGGATTTAAAACCATTAAGTAGTGAAATCCAATGGTAGGATTTTTTGACCCACAACTCCTTCCACTCCCATGAAACTGAACTGAGTCTTAACTTGCTTCATATAAGTTTGGAAAGAATGACATACAGGCCTGCAGGCCATGTGCTAACAAGACCTGACTTCTAACTTGCTTTGCTTAGGGTCCTCTGGGATTGGCATTCAGTTTGGTGAAGCTCATGGAGTGGTACAGGTGGTTGGGGGTGCATTAGATTCAGAAACTCCCTAATATCAGATTTCCTACTTTTGAGGTTTCAAGTTGCATTAATGTAGTTGTTTGCTATGAATTTCCTGCTGTATTTTTAGAAAGACATAGTACCTTAATTTATGCATCATGCAAGTCCCTTTTACCTGCTTCATGCAACATGTCACAAATTCGCAAAATAGAAGATAAGTCACAAGTATCCTTAACTTGGGATCTTTGGGAAGTAATCTAACTTACTTTATGCAGTGCTCTAGAGGCCTTCTGCAAAGCAGAATCTGTGAATATTACCTGGTAAGTCCTAACTTGCTTTGGACAGGCATAATGGGCCATCCACAGAGCAGAATCTGTGCAAATGAAGATGTAAGTCCTAGCTTCCTTTGTGCACTGTCTGTACATCCTAACTTGCTTATTACAAGACCCTTCCAGCCATGCACAAAGTAAAAATACAGGACCTGAATGAGCTGCGATCTAACTTTATGAACTTACTTCATTTCTTTTTGAGGTTTTGATCATTAATTTTAGCATGGTCCCTTTTCAATCACACCTCACAAACCTCACAACTGATATTTTAAATCCTACAAAAATAATTATTTTGTGGTAGTTCTTGGAAACCAAATTTCAGGATAGATTTGCTTAGAAATAGCTTTGTGATTCATGAAGTAGGGATAAAAGACCACACTGAAAATCGTGATCAAAATCTGAAAAAAATAAAGTTATGAATCAAAGTAAATGTGTGTGTGTGTGTGTATATATATATATATATATATATATATATATTATACAGTGCAGTCACACCTGTGTATTAGGATTGAGTAAGCACTTTAATCTGTTTGCTGGTAAGATTGTCAGTATTTGCAATTGTATAGGGCTCTACCCTAAGTGCAGGTAACATATTCCAAAAAACAAAGTCCATGCTGTTCCATAGCTCTCACAGCAAATACAGATCCATAAACTTCACCATACATAATGAACTTGAACAGCTACTTGTGCAAGTGCAGGAGTTTAAATACCTTGGTATTACCCTTCATTGTACAATGTCTTTCAGCTCACATGTTCAACACGTCCCAAAACCAGTCAACTCAAGAATTGGGGTCCTCTACCACCACCATCGCTAGAAACATAGAATCTGATGGCAGATAAGGACCGCTTGGCCCACCTAGTCTGCCTATTTCCCTACCTGAGGGATAAGCTGCAGATTCTAGTTTATCAATATTACCTCCTCCTACCCTCCACTAGAATTGTCTTATGCCTGTCCCATGCATTCTTGAATTCTCCCACTGTTCCTGACTCACAACCTCCTCAGGAAGGCTGTTCCATGCATCCACAACCCTGTCTGTGAAAAAATACTTTCTAGAATTACCTCTGAGCCATCCCCCTCTATCTTCAAATTGTGCCCCTTGTTCTTGCATCTCTTCTTCTGAAAGATGCTACCCTCTTGTACTTGTCTCACCAAAGAAGCTATGTCACAACCATAACTGCCTCAGTCCTACCTGTCATTGATTACAGGCTTGCCTTCTATGGGGCTGCCATTGATTCCACCTAAAATGGGACAAGACAGCCCTTAACAAATGCTGTAGACTTCTCACTGGTGCAGGGAAGGATATGCATACCTGTGATCTCTACAAGCAATCCAACTGGCTCAATCTAAATAATAGACTTGTCTACTAGACCTGCCTACTGGTTAAGAAAATTTTCTTAACCTCACACCTACAACTCATGCCTTAATTTTGCCCACAGTCCCTGCACATTTTAGCGCAGTTCCCTCAAACCAACATTTATTGTTCCATTCTGCCGCATACCAACCAGGCTCAATGTGCTTTCCACACTGGGCCCCTTGCTGCTAAACAACCTTCCCTGAAATTGCAGTTGCAAACAAGCTTGGCCCATTCAAAGGTAAACTCCGCCAGCACCTCACTGACCTCAGCAGTTGTGACTGCTCTGCCTAGGCTTGTGGCTTTGTTTCACCTTTCCCTCCTCTTCTCTCCTCCTTGCTACACTCTCCACTTCTCTCCACCCCTCCATCCCGTGCTACTCCTTGTCTCTTTCCCACCCACCTACCTTTTTACCCCTCTCACCTCCCACCTACCATTCCACCCCTCTCCCACTCCTCTCCTTCTGTCTCCCCTCCCTATCACCCTATCTCTTGTTGCTCCACCCCAGACTACCTAGCACTTATCTTTCTGTTCTTTCATTTATGACAATGTCGAATCCTTGACTGTCTACCTGCCTTTCTCAGCCTCCCCTCTTATCCCCACCCTTGCTCCACTTCTGTCACCCCAGGATGGTTTTCATTTGTATTTTGTGTCTTGCTATATATACACATCCCTATTTTTAATTGTGCAATGTTATTTGCCACTGACTGTTTGCTACTGTGGTAGTCTATACACATGTACTGTATTTTGTTACTAAGTTAACCTCCTGACCTGTATTGTATCTTACCTCTGCTTACTTCTATGTTAACCTCCTGACCCTGTATTGTATCTTACCACTATTTTGCTTGCACCCATTGCTTTGTGAAAGAACCCTTGGTTCAAAGGTATTTGTAATCTTAGTAATAAATAAATAAAAATATTTCAGCAGGGGATTAGAGAGGTTTAAAAGTCAAGTGTGTTCCTAAGTGACATTCAGTAGGATTCCCATTTTTCTCAGCAGGACTAGGAGAATCTGTTTTGCTGGGAAGTTAAACTAGAGCTATGTTTTGCCCTATAGCTTTCAGAAGAAAGTATTTTTCACTTTGTTTGTTTTGTAGAAACCTAGTACCAAAGGAAAAAAAACCACCTATCCCAATTGCCAAGTCCCCAGGTGCTCCACCTTTATAGTGGAAGGCCACAACACACCTACTTAAAGACACAGGAACAGTTAGGCAGAACAGTGCAAGCAATAGTAAAGCTGATATACAGGCAGAATTTCAAAGGTTGCAGCTAGCAACTAGGTCCAAAGGGTGTATACGAGAGGAGGAGAGAAGCTGTACGTCCTACAGAAGGAGATAGAGACAGGGAGAGAAGGAGAAAAAAATAAAGAGTAAGAGGGGAGGATAATCAGCAAGTGCAGGATGATGCAGGGAGTGGAGCAGTGCTCTGGCTGTGTTGCAGCAGTTTTCAGAAAAACATTCTTGGTACTGCAGTGCTGCCCATTTCCAGGCACCTCTCTGGGTTGAGGGAGGAGGCCACCAGTCTTCAGGCTGAGATAGCTGGAATACTGGGGACCTTCACCCACCCAGAGGCCACCAGGTCCCAGTCAATGCCTCAACAGCCACCCAGGAAATGGTAGAATGGACTACAGTGGGCTCAGGAAGATTATGGGGTGGGAGGCAGAGATATCCCCATAAGGACCAGCTCATGAACCCTACACAGTGTTGAAGGAACTGGACAGCACAGTAAGGAAACCCTGAGGCTGAGACCAGGGAGGAGGTGAGGTCCTCCAACATGGAGACCCTTTGGCAGGAGGAAGAGACCCCATAGGAAGATGTTACCCTGTTGGGGATTCAAGTGTCAGGACATGGATCTGGGCACAGATAGTAGAGAGAAATGGAGATAAAGTGCCTTCAAGAGGCAATGCTCGGAAGGAAGGGGATCACATCCAGAGGATCACTGCAGCTGTGGCAGGAGGGAGCACTGAGGTCAGTATCCACCTGGGTACAAATGACCTATCCAAGGATAAGGCAAGCTTGAATCAGGCAAAGAGGACTTTATAGTGTTGGGAGGATGCCAGGGGAATGTAATAAGTTCCATGACATTTTCAGAGGTGCTGCCAGTCCATGGCAGGGAGGAGAGGAATCTCTGCATTAGTAACTTCAACACATGGTTGAAGGCTGGAGAAATGAGAATGGGTAAGGCTAATTGAGGACTGGAAACCCACCTGGAGTGATGCAGCCATGTACAGTGGGGATGGACTGCATCTGTCCAGCAAGGGAAGGAAGCCCTCAAGGGCAGTTTAAATGCTTCAGTGATGAGCATTTAAACTAGTTGTGGGGAAAGCAGGAGCAGGTATACTCAGGCACCCCCATATGGTGAGAAAGCAGAACCGATGGATCAGGAGAGGAGTTGATATCATGGTCATTGGAGTTGGGCAGAAAGTGAGTAGAAAATGTATCGAGAACACAGAGAAAATATCAGGAAATAGGAGCTATGCAGGGGACCAAAAACAGGAGAGAGATAGGTCAGGCAGTAAAGGTTGGAAGGTCATGATGACAATTGCATGCAGCCTAAGAAATAAAGTTTCAGACATGGAGGCCTTAATAACTGAAGCAGACCTGGACATAGTAGCAATAACTGAAACCTGGTGTGCAGCTAATCATGAATGGAAAACAAATTTATCAGGATATGTTCTATTCAGGAGGAGAGGGCAAAAGAGAGGAGAGTACACCTGTATGTCAGAGAAGGTTTCTTGTTTAGATTTTTCAATTGTTTAACCAGGACTGGCACTAAGCTGAAAGCTTGTTTAGAGGTGCAACCTGGGAGCACAGGAAGTTAAGTGACTTGGGCAGGGTCACATAGTATGCAGCGTGGGCTGTGGGATTCAAACCCAGGTCTTCAGATTTGCAGCTCAGAGCCTTAAACCACTGTGTGATACTGCCAGAAGGTATAAAGGTAACACAGGGAGACGGTAGGCAGGGAGGCCGAGGCACTGTGGATCACCCTTCAACCTGGAAATGGCACAGTAATATGCACAGGGAGATATGCAGGCCTCAGGACATGGAGGAACTGGATAGGAGCTAAAGAAGGAAATACATGAGATGGCGATGAAAGGTGAAATTGTACTGATAGGGATTTCAATATTTTATTTAATTTATTTATTGAGCTCTTGGATAATACCTGTGAGTGGATGCTCGTTGAAAGATTCCACGTCAGGTACATTATACAATAAGGTACAATACTGTGCACAAATATACAAATACAGAAAAAATATTCATGGAGGTTACAGAAAACAAACATAAAGCACTAGCTATGCTAAGGCATTGTACAATATATACCCGTTTCAAGAAGATAAGCAGACGAGGATAGGGAAGGATACAATGGGAGTGGAGAGCTAGGTGAGCAGAGCACATAAGACAGGGAAGGATGAGGGTAGGGAGAGATCCAGGGGCAAGGAGCAGAGCTGGGGGGCAGGAGGTGGGTGAAGTGCTACAGTTTGACTATTCTGTCATGACAGAGGCAAAGATAAGTGCTCGATTCAGAGTATTGCTGCATGCTGATCCTTAGCGGGGCACAGGCACAATATGGCAGAAGTGGATTGAAACACCAGTGTAGCTGCTTCAGCCAGAAGCAGAGGCATCCTTGATTCACTCCAGGAGGCTGGACTCAGGCAGTTTGTGCTTTATTCCACTAGGGAGTGGCAATTCTGGATCTAGTAATGACCAACGGGATTGAATCGCAGATGTTCAGGTACAGTAGAAGGGCAACTGCGATTCAGTGATCACAACACTGATGAGGTTCAGCATAGGGACAGAGACTCACTCAAGTCATACTAGGATGAAGGTTTTGGATTTCAGAAATGCTGACTTTGCTGAAATGGGAGGGATATCAAAAGCCCTCCTGGAGAGAACAGAGGCAGAGGAGGAGTGGAAGAACAGTGGGAGCATCTAAAGGAAGCCTCATTGGAAGTAACAAACCAATGCGTCACACTGGTATCTAAAGGCAAGAGAAGGAGAAAGTCACTGTGGTTCTTGAGACAGGTGGAGGAAAAGATCGGGGAAAAGGAAATGGTTCAGGAAATATAAGGAGACTCAAAGGCAGGAGGAAAGGGAAGAGTACCTAGAGTGTCTAACGAAAGCAGGAATGGCAGTAAGGAGAGTAAAGGCACAGACTGAGGAAGGTTTAGCATAGGAGTATCAAAAAGCCCTGGAAGAGCAGGGCAGTAGGAAGTGGAAGAACAGTGGTAGCATCTAAAGGAAGCCTTACTGAAAATAAAAAACAATGCATCAGATTCGTATCCAAATGCAAGAGGAAGAAAAGCCACTGTGGTTCTTGAGAGAGGTGTCAGAAATGTCAGGACAAAAGGAAAGGGCTCAGGAAATACAAAGGAGACTCAAGGTAGGAGGACAGGGAGGAATACCTAGAGTGTCTAAGTAAAGCAGGAAGGCAGTAAGGAGAGCAAAAGCATGGACTGAGGAAGGTTTAGAACAGTCAGTTTAGAAAGGGGACAAGGCATTCTTCTGGTATCAGCAAAGAGAGAAAAACAAGGGTGGGGATAAGAGGTTGGACAATAGTCCATTTACAGGAAAGGTCACCGAAGACTCACTAAATTCATGCAACATGTCACAAATTCGCAAAATAGAAGATAAGTCACAAGTATCCTTAACTTGGGATCTTTGGGAAGTAACCTAACTTACTTTATGCAGTGCTCTAGAGGCCTTCTGCAAAGCAGAATCTGTGAATATTACCTGGTAAGTCCTAACTTGCTTTGGACAGGCATAATGAGGCCATCCACAGAGCAGAATCTGTGCAAATGAAGATGTAAGTCCTAGCTTCCTTTGTGCACTGTCTGTACATCCTAACTTGCTTATTACAAGACCCTTCCAGCCATGCACAAAGTAAAAAATACAGGACCTGAATGAGCTGCGATCTAACTTTATGTGAACTTACTTCATTTCTTTTTTGGAGGTTTTGATCATTAATTTTTAGCATGGTCCCTTTTCAATCACACCTCACAAACCTCACAACTGATATTTTTAAATCCTACAAAAATAATTATTTTGTGGTAGTTCTTGGAAACCAAATTTCAGGATAGATTTGCTTAGAAATAGCTTTGTGATTCATGAAGTAGGGATAAAAAGACCACACTGAAAATGCGTGATCAAAATCTGAAAAAAATAAAGTTATGAATCAAAGTAAATGTGTGTGTGTGTGTGTATATATATATATATATATATATATATATATATTATACAGGTGCAGTCACACCTGTGTATTAGGATTGAGTAAGCACTTTAATCTGTTTGCTGGTAAGATTGTCAGTATTTGCAATTGTATAGGCTCTACCCTAAGTGCAGGTAACATATTCCAAAAAACAAAGTCCATGCTGTTCCATAGCTCTCACAGCAAATACAGATCCATAAACTTCACCATACATAATGAACTTGAACAGCTACTTGTGCAAGTGCAGGAGTTCATCTGTGGTATTACCCTTCATTGTACAATGTCTTTCAGCTCACATGTTCAACACGTCCCAAAACCAGTCAACTCAAGAATTGGGGTCCTCTACCACCACCATCGCTAGAAACATAGAATCTGATGGCAGATAAGGACCGCTTGGCCCACCTAGTCTGCCTATTCCCTACCTGAGGATAAGCTGCAGATTCTAGTTTATCAATAGCTTACCTCCTCCTACCCTCCACTAGAATTGTCTTATGCCTGTCCCATGCATTCTTGAATTCTCCCACTGTTCCTGACTCCACAACCTCCTCAGGAAGGCTGTTCCATGCATCCACAACCCTGTCTGTGAAAAAATACTTTCTAGAATTACCTCTGAGCCATCCCCCCTCTATCTTCAAATTGTGCCCCCTTGTTCTTGCACATCTCTTCTTCTGAAAGATGCTACCCTCTTGTACTTGTCTCACCAAAGAAGCTATGTCCACAACCATAACTGCCTCAGTCCTACCTGTCATTGATTACAGGCTTGCCTTCTATGGGGCTGCCATTGATTCCACCTAAAATGGGACAAGACAGCCTTAACAAATGCTGTAGACTTCTCACTGGTGCAGGGAAGGATATCATACCTGTGATCTCTACAAGCAATCCAACTGGCTCAATCTAAATAATAGACTTGTCTACTAGACCTGCCTACTGGTTAGAAAATTTTCTTAACCTCACCCCTACAACTCATGCCTTAATTTTGCCCACAGTCCCTGCACATTTAAGCGCAGTTCCTCAAACCAACATTTATTGTTCCATTCTGCCATACCAACCAGGCTCAATGTGCTTTCCACACCTGGGCCCCCTTGCTGCTAAACAACCTTCCCCCTGAAATTGCAGTTGCAAACAAGCTTGGCCCATTCAAAGGTAAACTCCGCCAGCACCTCACTGACCTCAGCAGTTGTGACTGCTCTGCCTAGGCTTGTGGCTTTGTTTCACCTTTCCCTCCTCTTCTCTCCTCCCTTGCTACACTCTCCACTTCTCTCCACCCCTCCATCCCGTGCTACTCCTTGTCTCTTTCCCACCCCACCTACCTTTTTACCCCCTCTCACCTCCCACCTACCATTCCACCCCTCTCCCACTCCTCTCCTTCTGTCTCCCCCTCCCTATCACCCTATCTCTTGTTGCTCCACCCCAGACTACCTAGCACTTATCTTTCTGTTCTTTCATTTATGACAATGTCGAATCCTTGACTGTCTACCTGCCTTTCTCCAGCCCTCCCCCTCTTATCCCCCACCCCTTGCTCCACTTCTGTCACCCCAGGATGGTTTTCATTTGTATTTTTGGGTCTTGCTATATATACACATCCCTATTTTTAATTGTGCAATGTTATTTGCCACTGACTGTTTGCTACTGTGGTAGTCTATACACATGTACTGTATTTTGTTACTAAGTTAACCTCCTGACCTGTATTGTATCTTACTCTGCTTACTTCTCTGTTAACCTCCTGACCCTGTATTGTATCTTACCACTGTTTTGCTTGCACCCATTACTGACACAAAAGCTTTGTAATAGAACCCTTGGTTCAAAGGTATTTGTAACCCTAGTAATAAATAAATAAAATAAATAAATACAAATATTTCAGCAGGGGATTAGAAAGGTTTAAAAGTCAAGTGTGTTCCTAAGTGACATTCAGTAGGATTAACCATTTTTTGTGAGCTAGACTAGGAGAATCTGTTTGCTGGTAAGTTAAACTGGAGCTATGTTTTTGCCCTATAGTTTTCAGAAGAAAGTCTTTTTTTACTTTGTTTGTTTTTATAGAAACCTAGTACCAAAGGAAAAAAAACCACTATCCCAATTGCCAAGTCCCCAGGTGCTCCACCTTTATAGTGGAAGGCCACAACACACCTACTTAAAGACACAGGAACAGTTAGGCAGAACAGTGCAAGCAATAGTAAAGCTGATATACAGGCATAATTTCAAAGGTTGCAGCTAGCAACTAGGTCCAAAGGGGTGCATACAACAGGGGGAGAGAGAAGCTTTAAGTCCCTACAGAAGGAGATAGAGACAGGGAGAGAAGGAGAAGGAAAAAAAAAATAAAGAGTATGAGGGGAGGATAATCAGCAAGTGCAGGATGATGCAGGGAGTGGAGCAGTGCTCTGGCTGTGTTGCAGCAGTTTTCAGAAAAACATTCTTGGTACTGCAGTGCTGCCCCATTTCCAGGCACCTCTCTGGGTTGAGGGAGGAGGTCACCAGTCTTCAGGCTGAGATAGCTGGAATACTGGGGACCTTCACCTCCACCCAGAGGCCACCAGGTCCCAGTCAATGCCTCAACAGCCACCCAGGAAATGGTAGAATGGACTACAGTGGGCTCAGGAAGATTATGGGGTGGGAGGCAGAGACATATCCCCCATAAGGACCAGCTCATGAACCCATACACAGTGTTGAAGGAACTGGACAGCACAGTAAGGAAACCCTGAGGCTGAGACCAGGGAGGAGGTGAGGGTCCTCCAACATGGAGACCCTTTGGCAGGAGGAAGAGACCCCATAGGAAGATGTTACCCCTGTTGGGGGATTCAAGTGTCCAGGACATGGATCTGGGCACAGATAGTAGAGAGGAAATGGAGATAAAGTGCCTTCCAAGAGGCAATGCTCGGAAGGAAGGGGATCACATCCAGAGGATCACTGCAGCTGTGGCAAGGAGGGGAGCACTGGAGGTCAGTATCCACCTGGGTACAAATGACCTATCCAAGGATAAGGCAAGCTTGAATCAGGTCAAAAGAGGACTTTATAGTGTTGGGAGGATGCCAGGGGAATGTAATAAGTTCCATGACATTTTCAGAGGTGCTGCCAGTCCATGGCAGGGAGGGGGAGAGGAATCTCTGCATTAGTAACTTCAACACATGGTTGAAAGGCTGGAGAAATGAGAATGGGTATGGCTTAATTGAGGACTGGAAACCCACCTGGAGTGATGCAGCCATGTACAGTGGGGATGGACTGCATCTGTCCAGCAAGGGGAAGGAAGCCCTCAACGGGCAGTTTAAATACTTTGCTGATGAGCATTTAAACTAGTTGGGGGGAAAGGCACCAGGAGCAGGGATACTCAGGCAGCCCCCCCCCATATGGTAGAGAAAGCAGAACGATGGATCAGGGAGAGGAGTTGATATCATGGTCATTGGAGTTGGGCAGAAAGTGAGTAGAAAATGTATCGGGAACACAGAGAAAAATATCAGGAAATAGGAGACTATGCAGGGGACCAAAAACAGGAAGAGAGATAGGTCAGGCAGTAAAGGTTGGAAGGTCATGATGACAATTGCATGCAGCCTAAGAAATAAAGTTTCAGACATGGAGGCCTTAATTACCGAAGCAGACCTGGACATAGTAGCAATAACTGAAACCTGGTATGCAGCTAATCATGAATGGAAAACAAATTTATCAGGATATGTTCTATTCAGGAGGAGAGAGGGCAAAAAGAGAGGGAGAGTACACCTGTATGTCAGAGAAGGTTTCTTGTTTAGATTTTTTCAATTGTTTAACCAGGACTGGCACACTAAGCTGAAAGCTTGTTTAGAGGTGCAACCTGGGAGCACAGGGAAGTTAAGTGACTTGGGCAGGGTCACATAGTATGCAAGCGTGGGCTGTGGGATTCAAACCCAGGTCTTCAGATTTGCAGCTCAGAGCCTTAAACCACTGTGTGATACTGCCAGAAGGTATAAAGGTAACACAGGTAGACGGTAGGCAGGGGGAGGCCGAGGCACTGTGGATCACCCTTCAACCTGGAAATGGCACAGTAATATGCACAGGGGAGATATGCAGGCCTCCAGGACATGGAGAGGAACTGGATAAGGAGCTAAAGAAGGAAATACATGAGATGGCGATGAAAGGTGAAATTGTACTGATAGGGGATTTCAATATTTTATTTAATTTATTTATTGAGCTCTTGGATAATACCTGTGAGTGGATGCTCGTTGAAAGATTCCATGTCAGGTACATTATACAACAAGGTACAATACTGTGCACAAATATACAAATACTGAGAAAAATATTAATGGAGGTTACAGAAAACAAACATAAAGCACTAGCTATGCTAAGGCATTGTACAATATATACCCGTTTCAAGAAGATAAGCAGACGAGGATAGGGAAGGATACAATGGGAGTGGGAGAGTTAGGTGAGCAGAGCACATAAGACAGGGAAGGATGAGGGTAGGGAGAGATCCAGGGGCAAGGAGCAGAGCTGGGGGGCAGGGAGGTGGGTGAAGTGCTACAGTTTGACTATTCTGTCATGACAGAGGCAAAGATAAGTGCTCGATTCAGAGTATTGCTGCATGCTGATCCTTAGCGGGGGCACAGGCACAATATGGCAGAAGTGGATTGAAACACCAGTGTAACTGCTTTAGCCAGAAGCAGAGGCATCCTTGATTCACTCCAGGAGACTGGACTCAGGCAGCTTGTGCTTTATTCCACTAGGGACTGGGCAATTCTGGATCTAGTAATGACCAACGAGGATCGAATCGCAGATGTCCAGGTACAGTAGAAGGGCAATTGCGATTCAGTGATCACAACACTGTATGGTTTAGCATAGGGACAGAGACTCACTCAAGTCATACTAGGATGAAGGTTTTGGATTTCAGAAATGCTGACTTTGCTGAAATGGGGAGGGATATCAAAAAAGCCCTGGAGAGAACAGGGGCAGGAGGGAGAGTGGAAGAACAGTGGGAGCATCTAAAGGAAGCCTCATTGGAAGTAACAAACCAATGCGTCACACTGGTATCTAAAGGCAAGAGAAGGAGAAAGTCACTGTGGTTCTTGAGACAGGTGGAGGAAAAGATCGGGGGAAAAGGAAATGGTTCAGGAAATATAAGGAGACTCAAAGGCAGGAGGAAAGGAAGAGTACCTAGAGTGTCTAAGAAAGCAGGAATGGCAGTAAGGAGAGTAAAGGCACAGACTGAGGAAGGTTTAGCATAGGAGTATCAAAAAGCCCTGGAGAGAGCGGGGCAGTAGGGGAAGTGGAAGAACAGTGGTAGCATCTAAAGGAAGCCTTACTGAAAATAAAAAAACAATGCATCAGATTCGTATCCAAATGCAAGAGAGGAAGAAAGCCACTGTGGTTCTTGAGAGAGGTGTCAGAAATGTCAGGACAAAAAGGGAAGGGCTCAGGAAATACAAGGAGACTCAAAGGTAGGAGGACAGGGAGGAATACCTAGAGTGTCTAAGTAAAGCAGGAAAGGCAGTAAGGAGAGCAAAAGCATGGACTGAGGAAGGTTTAGAACAGTCAGTTTAGAAAGGGGACAAGGCATTCTTCTGGTACATCAGCAAAAAGAGGAAAAACAAGGGTGGGGATAAGAGTTGGACAATAGTCCATTTACAGGGGAAAGGGTCCTGCAGGAGCTCACTAAATTGAAAGTGGATAAAGCAATGGGACAAGATGGCATACACCCAAGAATATTAAGAGAACTGTGAAGGAAAATAGCAGAATCTCTTGCAGCCATGTTCACAGAGTCATTCAACACAGGGGTGGTACCAGAGGACTGGAAGAGGGCACATGTAGTACCTCTACCCAAATCCAGCAGCAGTCAGGAGGCAGGGAACTATAGGCTGGTCAGCCTCACTTCAGTAGTGGGGAAGATCATGGAGACATTGCTTAAAGAAAGGATTGTGGGGCATTTAGAAATCATCAGAGCCCTAGGCAATAGGCAACATGGATTCATAACTGGGAGGTCATGTCACACAAATATGAATGATTTCTTCAACTGTGTGACAAAGGAAGTAAATCAGGGTGCAGCAGTGGACGTTGCCTACTTTGATTTCAGCAAAGCCTTTGACACTGTCCCACATAGGAAGCTGATAAACAAGCTGGGTATGCTGGCATGGGGGACAGGATGGTAAACTCGATTAGAAACTGGCTGACATACAGGAGGCAGAGGGTGGTGGTAAATGGAGTGCAGTCTGGGGAGAGGGGGGTGACCAGTGGTGTGCCTCAGGGATTGATCCTGGGGCCAGTCTTATTCAGTGTCTTCATTAGCGGTATTGCCAAGGGGCTGGAAGGAAAGGTCTGCCTGTTTGCAGATTACATCAAAATCTGTAACAGAGTACATACCCCAGAGGGGGTTGAGAAAATGAGAAGGGATCTAGGGAAGCGAAAAAATGGTCTGAGGACTGACAACTGAAGTTTAATTCAAAGAAGTGCAAAATTATGCACCTGGGACACAGAAACCCTGGGGTAAGCTGCAGTAAGGTGGGGGGAGAGTTGCTGACAGTCACAAAGGAGAAAAGGGACCTGGGGATTACTATTTCAGATTACCTAAAAATATAAAACGAAGTACTAAGGCAGCTGGGTGGGCCAGTGGTATGCTGGGGTGCATAGGTAGGGGTATCACTAGCAGACGTAGAAAAGTAGTGATGCCATTATATAAAACAATGGTCAGGCTTCACATGGAGTACTGTCTGCAGTTCTGGAGTCCACACCATCATAAGGACATTAACAGACTGGAGACAATCCAGAGAATGGTGACTAAGATGGTACAGGGCATGCAACACAAGACTTATGAGGAGAGATTAAGGGACCTCAATATGTACTCGCTAGGAGAGAGGAGGTAAAGAGGGGACATGATAGTAACTTTCAAGTACATAAAGGGTATAAACAGGGTGCATGGGGGAGACATTTTCCATTACAGGAGGAGCACAGGGACAGGGGGCATAACATGAAATTGGAAGGTAGGAGATTAAAAGGGAATGTAAGGAAGTTCTTCTTCACAGTGAGGGTGGTGAATGCATGGAATGGTCTGCCTCAGGAGGTGGCGGGAGCAAGCACTGTGGATGGATTCAAGCATGCTTGGGACAGGCATAGATGCCTGTTTAACAACACTTTTGTCGACCGTCATCACATCAACAGGATATATGTTTAGCGCAAGTTGCGGTGTACATAAATCTCATATTTCTCCCAGTCCCATTTTTCATTGTGGGGCTTCACCTCCAAACACCCCATGAAGGGGACTCTGCTCCCCCCCCCGCACGTCCTCATACTATGTATTATCAACTCCAGTCAGAGTTGATTCGAGGAGGGGATGCAGAACCGGGAGACAGTGTGCTCCTGTGTCAGGTGCACCAACACATCAACCTGTTGGCAAACATGATTTTGTAAATGGGTTTGTAAGTCACTGTGTTGGTGCTGCTGTCGGGGGTAGGCATACCCAGGAACATTGGAAACATAAAGGTATAGATGTGGGGGGGGGGGGTTGGAAGCAGTAATCCAGTACAAGATCTTATGGGCAGAAAAATTCTATGTTTCTATATTCCATGTTTCTAATGTTAAACTCCATTTTTGCACCTTAGTAACTTTGCCTCCATTTAACTGATTTGCATGAAATTTGGAAAGCTCAATGCCTGTGCCAGAACCCCATGATCCTGAAATCTACATGTAGACTGGCTCAGTGAGGGAAAAGTTACTCAAGTACAGAAAATGGAAAAATCACCATTTTAAAACATTTTTTGCTCCCCAATAATTTAAAAAATATAAGGATTTGGAACCTGATACTTTCAGGTTTGATACAGTTCAGACCAAGGTATGTCCTTTTGGGGGTTTTGTTTATGGGTAACAAGTATTTTTTAAATAATTTATAAAATAACTATTTTCCTTGATCATGTGTACTGTAAAAAATAACTGTTCTACAGAGAGCTGTTTTTTGGTTGTGACTGTGTGATGTCCTGTTAACATATTTCATTATGTGTATCATATCCGTTACTGTGGTGTTTCATATAGTAGAACACCACATGATATGATATGATACACATAACTAAAAAGAAGAAAGTTGTTTCCCTCTTTGAAAGACATACATTGATTTTGTAATCAACCATGTCCTTGGTGGTCTAGTGGTCCCCCAGCCCTGATCCTCTTTTTATAAAAAAAAAAAAAACTCGTCCCTGGTATCTAGTGGTCTGTCCCCTCACCCGTTCAGCCACCTGATTATGAATAAAGTTCTCCATATCTTTATTTGATATTCATCACCAGTAGACTACATGTCCAATTGTACAGATCACTCTCAGATTATTACAGACATCTCATGCAGGTGTTAATGAGATGTCAGGAAAGTTGTTCTTGCTGCCCAATATTAAAACTGACTGAGTAATCACATTATACTGTAACATTTATAATTAGACATTGACGCTTTAGAGTTTCATTATAAAAATGATACGTTTGATCACATGTAGATGCCGTCAGAATGCGCTGTCACTCATTTTATTGAACTGAAAAAAAAAATGGCCCTGATTCAGCAAACAGTAGTCTTTTACGGTCCACTGTGTGTTTTACTTGATTTAAGTATACAGTACCTGTTTTGTAGAGTGCCAGCTGCCATTGTCGCCAACTTTCAGCTGGACTGTCCTGTCAGTACACCCCCAGTCCATTATTTTATGTACAGGTGCCGACATCAGGGAGTTCAATCCCTGTATCAGATTTTATAAACCCCCCCAGCAGTATGTGATACTGGGAAGCCCACCCCCAGTGTCCCAAATTAACTGCATTAATAGTATTTAATAGAAACATAGAGATATAGAAGTTGATGGCAGATAAGGACCACAAGGCCCATCCAGTCTGCCCATTTCTTTTTCTACCTTATGAATGTGCCATCGGCATTTGCTCTGTCAATGGCCTATCTAATGAATCTATGTTTCTATCTGCAAAGACGTAGACAAGGTGGAGGCTGTACGGAGGAGGGCAACCAAAATGGTGCAGGGTCTGCACCAGAAGACATATGAAGAAAGTCTAAAGGAGCTTAAGGTGTATAGCCTTGAGGAAAGGAGGGAGAGGGGGGACATGATAGAAAATTTCAAATACCTCAAGGGAATCAAGAAAGTCCAAGAAGGTAGCATCTTTCAGAAAAAGAGATTTGCAAGAACAAGGGGGAACAATTTGAAGACAGAGTGGGATGGCACAGAGGTAATGTGAAGAAGTATTTCTTCACAGAGAGGGTTGTATTTGCATGGAATGGCCTTCCTGAGGAGGTCGTAGAGTCAAAAAGAGTGGGGGAATTCAAGAATGCATGGGACATACATAAGGCAATTCTAGTGGGGGGTAGGAGAAAGTAGGCTGTTGGTTAACTAGGATCTGCAGCTTATCCGTTAGGTAGGAAAATGGGCAGACTAGGTGGACCAAGCGGTCCTTATCTGCCATCAAATTCTATGTTTCTATGTTTTTATCACATTCTATGTTTCTATGTTAATATCTATTAATACTTATCTGTATTGCTCCCTTATGCCTAGCCCATGCCTGTTTGAAGCCCTGCACTGTATTCATATCCACCACCTCTTGAGGTATGCCTTTCCATGTATCCACCACCTTTTCTGTGAAAAAGTACTTCCTCATTTTACCCCTTAATCGGCCTCCCTCTAATCTCATGCTGTGTCCTCTTGTACTGCTATTTTTTCTTATATTGAAACATGTTAGACTCTTTCACCTTGTTAATGCCCTTAAGGTGTTTAAATGTTTCAATCATATCACCTCTCTCCCTCCTTTGCTCTAGGGTATACATATTGAGTTCTGTTAATCTGTCCTCATATGTTTTCAGATGCAGTCCCTGCACCATTTCGGTTGCCCTTCTTTGGACTGCCTCAATTTGGTTAATGTCCTTGTGAAGTTGTGGCCTCCAGTACAGCATGCAGTACTCCAGATGGGGCCTAACCAGTGTCTTGTAAAGAGGGATTATTACCTCCCTCTTATGACTTATGATACCTGTACCACTACACCCCCACATCACCCTAGCCTTACCTACTGCTTTAGTGGTCTGCTTGGATGATTTCAGGTCATCTGTGATGATAATGCCCAAGTCTCTTTCTTCCCTTGTGACTGCCAGCAACTCCCCTGCAAACCTGTTGGTGGCCTCAGGGTTTCTCTTCCCTGTGTGCATGATCTTGCACTTCTTTGCATTAAACCCCAGTTGCTACTCTTTCGACCATTTTGCCACTTTATCCAGATCTCTTCTCATTCTGCCCACCACATCTGGATCATCTACTCTGATGCAGATCTTGGTGTCATCTGCAAACAGACAAACCTTACCCTCCTGTCCATCTGCAATGGCACTGATAAAGATATTAAAGAGGACTGGCCCCAGAACTGATCCCTGAGGTACCCCACTTATGACTTGCATCTCTTCTGATTATATACCATTTACCACCACTCTCTGTTTTCTGCTGTCAACCAGTTTTCCACCCAGTTGATCAACTTCTGACTCACCCCATGCCTACCCAGTGTATTAATCAATCTTCTATGTGGAACACTATAGAAAGCTCAACCCTGCAAAAAAAGAAAAACATCCTGTGACATCTTTATTTTTTGTAACCTAAAATAAAGAAACTGGCCCTTTGTTGTTGCCATCCTCCTATCCCCGACCTCCCCACTGAGCACCCAGCACCCTACACCCCTTACCTTACAAATATGGAGCTGAAGTCCAAGGCAGTCATCATCTCTCTGCCAGAGACACATCTTCAGTGCTGAGCCATGTGAACTGAGAGCAATGGTAAGGGCTGTATAACGTATTAACTTATGCTCATAACTTTGTTATTTTTAGGCATTTTTTCACCACATTTTCAACAAGGCCATTTTGGGGCTCCACCTCACAAACATTGTCAGTGAAATTTCATTAGTCAGGCCCTGAAGGTGATTTCACATTCGCTGCCCAAAATCACCTTTTGGGCTCAATTAACAAACTTTCACTGTCAGTGTTCATGAATTGAGTCCCAAAAGGGTCATGTTGAAAATCAGGTGAAAACATTCCTAAACAAGCATTTGTCAATGCGAATGTTGATTGCGTTGGTCCGTTGAGCTCGCTCACTGCCCCTGTGTCACTCACTCATTCTGTTCCTCCCAGAGCTGCAGGCTGCTGTTTTGTACTGGGCTCCTGCTGCGTTGGCATGTTTCTCTGTCTACAAAGAAATCTGTAGCTGTCCTGACAGAGCTCCGTTGAGGTGGGTCATTCCCCTTCTCTCACTTGCTCATTTTGTTTCTGCTGGCACTGCAGGCTTCCCTTTTGTACGGGGCTCCTGCCTTTGTTGGCATCTTTTTCTGCCCACAAAGAAATCTGCAGCAGTCCTGACACAGGTCCATTGAGCTAGCTCACTCCCCCTCTCTCACTCGCTCATTCTGTTTTTGCCAGGGCTGCAGGCTGGCCATTTGTACTGGGCTCCTGCCTGCGTTGTTGCCTTTTTCTGCCCACAAAGAAATTTGCAGCAGTCATGATAGAGCTCCGTTGAGCTCGCTCACACCCCCTCTCTCACTCGCTCATTGTGTTTCTCCCAGTGCTGCAGGCTGCCCTTTTGTACTGGGCTACCACCTGCATTGGCACCTTTTTCTTCCCACAAAGAAATCCACAGCTGTCCCAACAGAGCTCCATTGAGGTCGCTCACTCCGTCTGTCTCACTCACTCATTCTGTTTTCCCTGGTGCTGCAGGCTGCCATTTTGTAGTGGGCTTCTGCATCTGTTGGTGCCTTTTTCTGGCCACAAAGAAATCTGTAGCAGTCATAATAGAGCTCCATAGAGCGCGCTCACTCACTCCCCCTCTCTCACTCGTTCATTCTGTTTCTCCAGCTGCTGTAGGCTGCCCTTTTGTACTGGGCCCCTACATGCATTGCTGCTTTTTTCTGCCCACATAGAAATCTGCAGCAGTCCCAACAGAGCTCTGTTGAGCTCACTCACTCCCTCTCCCTCACTCGCTCATTCTGTGTCTCCTGCTGCTGCAGGCTGCCCTTTTGTACTGGTTTCTTGCCTGCATTGGTGGCTTTTTCTGCCCACAAATACATCTGCAGCATTCCCGATACAGCTCCACTGAGGTCACTCACTCTCCCTCTCTCACTCTCTCATTCCATTTCTGCCAGTGCTGCAGCCTTGCCTTTTGTGATGGGCTCCTGCCTGCAGTGCAGTCTTTTCCTGCCCACAAAGAAATTAACAGCAGTCACAATAGACCTCCGTTGAGCTTGCTCACTCCCTCTCTCTCACTCGCTCATCCTGTTTCTCCCACCGCTGCAGGCTGCCCTTTTGTACTGGGCTCCTGCCTGTGTTGGCAGCTTTTCCTGCCCACAAAGAAATCCGCAGCTGTCCCGACAGAGCTGTTGAGGTTGCTCACTCCCCCTGTCTCACTCGTTCATTCTGTTTCTCCTGGCGCTGCAGGCTGCCCTTTTGTACTGGACTCCTGCTTCTGTTGGCATTTTTTTTTGCCCACAAAGAAATCTGCAGCAGTCCCAACAGAGCTCCATTGGCCTCACTCACTCCTCGTCTCACTTGCTCATTCCGTTTCTGCCGGCACTGCAGGATGCCCTTCTGTACTGGGCTCCTGCCTGCATTGCTGCCATTTTCTGCCCACAAAGAAATCCACAGCAGTCACGATAGAGCTCTGTTCATAGGTTCATAGGTTTATAGAAGTGTACGAGCAATGAAGGCATATGTAAGGATGCCCATTGTATGCTCGCCACCCATATGTCCTATGGGTGGAAATCAGATTTTTTGTTTCCCATATGTTTATCCAATCTTTGCTTAAAGGTATTTAAATTATCACTATTAATGACACTTATAGGTAAGTTATTCCACAAACCCACAACTCTCTTTGTGAAAAATAGACTCCTTCTAGTGGATATACATTTTTCTCCAATGAGTTTATAACCATGACTCCTAGTTGATTTGACGTTGGAGGCAGTAGCAAGTCCAATTGTGGTTCTAATAATAATCATTTTTTAAGGTTTGATATACCAATATTAAGTCACCCCTTATTTGTCTGTATTTTACAGAAAATAAGTTAAGTTTTTTAATCTATCTTCGTAACTATTACTATGTAATGATGATACTTTTTTAGTAAATTTAAGCTGAACACCCTCAGCGAGTTTTAAACCCCTTATAGAAGTTAGTGCACAAAATTGAGAGCAGTATTCCAAGTGGGGACGTATTAGACTGGTGTAGAGTGGCATAATAACCTTAGAGTCTCTACTTTTGATATTTCTTAAAATAGAGCCAATTATTTTATTACATTTTTTAACTTTAATTATATTATTTTTTTCGAAAGTTAAATTATCTGAGATTATGACACCCAAATCCCTTTCTTCCAAAATACTTTTCAGATAAACATTGTTTAAGAAATAATTGAAGGGGATGTTATTTTTGCCCAAATGTAAGACTTTACATTTGTCAACATTAAAAAACATACCATAAGCCTTTGCCCAGTTTGATAGGTTGTTTAAATGATTTTGTATGGAGCATTTATCATGAAAGGTGCTTACCAAACTACCTATTTTACAGTCATCAGCATATTTTGTGACCCATATCTTATCAGTAGTAGGCAGTGTAAAGACCATAATATTAAACAGTATCGGACCCAGGACAAAGTCCTGGGGAACACCACTAGTCACCACACCCGTCGCAGACAGGTGACCCTTAACTGATACCTGTTGAGTTCTGTTTTCCAACCATGACTGTATCCAGTTTATAATATTAGGCTGCAACTTAATTTTGACCAATTCTTGTAGTAAGACTTTATGTGATACTTTATCAAAAGCTTTGGAAAAATCTAAAAATATTACATCTACTGGAATACCCAAGTCCAAGGCAGTGTTTACTGGTTCAAAAAATGTAGTAGGGTGGTCAAAACTGATCTTTCAGTCACAAAACCGTGTTGAAAGATATCTACTATTTTATTTCTTTCTAAATGATCTATAATATGGGCTTTAAGCAATCTTTCCATAATTTTGCCTACGATGGAAGTCAGGCTTATGGACCTATAATTGTTAGGGTCATGTCTGGATCCACCCTTATATATGGGTGTAACTATAGCCTCCCTTCAAGCCTGAACAACTTTACCTTCTCTGATTGATGAATTAAATAACACGGCTAGAGGACCAGAAATTGAATGACTAATTTTTGTAAAAATCTGGGTGGAATACCATCAGGACCAGGAGAGCTGTTTGATTTTAAAGATTTAATTTGTTTGCAACCTCCATTTTTGTAAAACAGGAAAACTAGAATTATTTACTAGAAGAGGCGTATTTGCAGCTTCCTTAGTTTCTTTTAGAAATGTCTCATTTAAATTGTAGCAGTAGTTGTTTTATCTAAAATAGGTATATCATTGATGTTAAAGGGTCAATTGTATGATTTCTTTCTTTCATGGAACCAATATAATTATAAAATTGTTTTGTTGTCTTTAACTTTAGTAACTAAGTTGAATTCAATTTTAGATTTAGATGATTTAATCATGTGTTTTAATTTTTGGCTGCAATTTTGTATTTTTCAGGAGACTGTTGGAATTAACTTTTTTATATTTTCTATATAGTTTTCTTTTTTTTTTTTAATTGTTTCTTAATTTTTGAGGACCACCAAAGAGGGACATGTTTATTGTTGCAGTACTTCATTCTATAAGGAACCCAATTTGAGAGGCAAATATTGATTTTGTTATTAATTATATCCCAAATCTGTAATAAATTTAGGTTATTTAGTTCCATCTCCCAATTCCATTTAGATAAAAAATCATTTATTTTTTCATAGTTTGCTTTATTAAAGTTTTTGATTTTAGTAATGCAATTTGTGCTTGGAAAGTCTTCTATGTATTCATAATTGACCACGCAATGATCACTATCACCCAGAGGAGGAAGTATTTTGATGTTATCAATTTTCTCATTAACATTGGTGAGTACAAGGTCAAGGATATTGTTACCATGGGTAGGTTTATTAACTATTTGTTCTAGGTTAGATTCAAGAAAAGTATCCATAAACATCTTTTCAGTATTTGAAGCTGATGTATAATTGTCCCAGTTGACAGTTGGAAGATTGAAATCACCCATTAGTATATAGGGAGTATCAATGTGTACCTCAGATATTTCTTCTATTAAACTTTGATTTTCATCATTAGTTAAACTAGGAGATCTACATATTAGCCGAATTACTAGTGGACTATGGGGCAGAAAAATTTTGACCCATAAGCTCTCATTATTACTTGTTTTAGTTTTAATTGTGTTTGCTTTCAAGTGTTCATCAATGTATAATACAACATCTCCTCCCTTTTTATTTCCATTTCGGTTTTTGTAAAATTTATTATATTCCTTTATGTCAGTGTTCCAGTCTTCATCCTTATACCAAGTTTCAGTAACTCCACAAATTTATATTTTTTGTGCTTGAAGGATGTAAGTAAGTTCTTCTTTAATGTTGCGTAGACTTCTGGCATTAGTTAATATAATATTTCTATTTGGTTTAGAAATGACACCAGTAGTGTTCGTTTTGGGGGAATTTACAGTTGATTATGGATGCAGGGTTTGAAGAATAGTTGAAAAATTGAGGTTCAAGAGATGTGTCTAGAACATACAACTCCCCCCTTGCTGGAAGTTTAAACAACTATTGATAGAATGCACTATGCTTTCACCCAATAGCCTACTACGCCTCCTGCTGAGATGGAGTCCGTCCCAACAATAGAGGTTTGATTTACCATAAAAGTCCTCCCAGTAAGTTATACATTGTGGGCCGGATATTCAAAAGGGTTGCGCCATGTGCAATAGGGTTGCGCCTGTGCAAGTCTAAAAGTGTGCCATTCTGTGATATTCAGCAGGAGGCAGTTGACCACTGAAAACATGCTGAGCAACAGCACAATGCAAATGATGGCATGCGGCAGAGGGTGGATCCATGCAAAAAGCGCAATCGATATCAAAGTCTTGCGCAATGCGCCTGGCGGGTTTTCACCCGGAAGATTCACGCCCAGCGGTAATGAGCCAAATAAAAGGCCTCGAGGAAGAGGCAGAAGAATGCTACAGGGATGCTAAGTGGAGAGAGAGAGAGAGAGATAAAGACAGACAGTGACAGGCCAGGGCAGGCAAGGGAAGCAGTGTGGGCCATAGGCTGCAGAGGCCAGAGGGGTGCCCAGTGCAGTGGAAGTAGCAGTCAGGACAGCAGGGGTAACAGAGCAACATCAGCCGGGGGGGTCACAAGCCAGGGAGATGGACAGTGGCAGCTTCCACATGGAAGCTGTAATGAGGGGGGTGAGAATGCAAAGTGCAGGGGGACGTGGCCGTGGATGGGCCCGTCGGTGGTACACCCCGAACAGGCAGTACCGTGCCCGCATCAGCTTTGAGCTGTACACAGATGTAGAGATTGTGGGCCGGTACCACCTGAAAAGGGCAATACTGAGGTGGCTCTGTGAGCTGTGCAGTGATGTGATGCAGGTACCCTCACGACAGAGTCATGCTCTGTCAGTGGAGACCAAGGTGACAGCCTGCATGTGCCTGCTCACCACGGGCACCTTCCAGAGGCCAACAGGGGACACCACAGGCATCACACAGTTGGCCACATCACGCATCCTCACCCAATTCCTCAGCGCACTGCTGCCACATGCTGTGGAGCACATCCATTTCCCCAGCACCGCAGCAGAGCATACAGCAAACATGCAGGCATTCCAGAGGGTAGCACATATGACTGGCATGCTAGGGGCCATAGACTGCACCCATGTGGCCATTCGCCGCCACCCTGGCGATGGGGCCGCGCATAGGAATAGAAGGGCTTCTCCAGTGTCAACTGCCAGGTGGTGTGTGTGATGCCACTGGGCGATAATCAGCGCCTGTGCCACACACCCTGGTGGAGCACATGATGCCTTCATATGGCATCAGTCCACACTGTGCCATCCCGATTAGGTGGGGACATCCCCACAGGCCATCTAGTGGGTGAGTACGCATGTAGGAAATGCAAACTCAGGGCAAGGGTGGGAATGCCACGGTGTGCCATGGTAGTGGCACAGGGATATGGTCAATATGGACCTGAACATGAGACTGATCTCCACTATCTCCACACAGGTGACAGCGGATACCCACTCCGTCCCTGGCTGCTCACACCGTACCGGCACCCCATGACCCCATCACAGCAACGCTATAATGAGGCACATGCCGCCACACGCAACATCATTGAGCAGGTGTTTGGGATGCTCAAGGCATGCTTCTGATGCCTAGACACCTCCGGTGGTGCCCTACAGTACAGCACCTCAAAGGCCTGTGGGATATTCCTGGCCTGTTGTATCCTGCACAACATGGCCAATGACTGTGGGATAGCCGTACAGGTTGAAGAGGGGGACAGCGATGGGGGCACAGCCAGCGCCGGTGTTGATGGTGATGGTAGCCCCCAGCAGACGGCAGGACCCCCGACTGATCCGGCAGGCCCAGCTGCACCGGGACACCATCACGGAGGAGCATTATGCACAACACAGGTAAGTCAAGAGGCCATGTGCAAACAACACTGTCCTGGTGCAACCCACAGTCACACAGAGTAACACACCAGGGGTGCATGACGGCAAGGAGGGTGGAAGGGACCAGGCACACAAACACACCATCAGGGAGGGGTGAACAGTCATATGGACACACACACACACACACAAACACACCAGGCACAAAGTGTACATGGGCAGGTGCACAGCAGAGCAGGAACAGACATGGCAAACACACAGATCCACAGACCACACCCACCACCTGTACTGTCCAAGCACGTGTGTCAGATGCTGGACACCCTTGCACCTTGGTGTACAGTACAATGCAGGCATCATCATGCACACGCTCCTGTGGACAGCAGTCGGGATGGTGTGCAGGTGGTCTGTATGTTGGTGTGATGGGCAGGGCACCCACCAGTGCACTGCCCACCATGACGCACAGTGCACACAGGGCAGCACCAGACAGGGCCCACGCTGGGAGACAGGTCAGTCATGCTGCACCATTCCACAGCCACCGCAGATGTATGGGCAGCCCCACCGTGACCCAACAGCACTGGCAGGCTGAGCAGGGGCCACATGGGGTGGCACCGATGGACCACCAGGGTCCCACTGCACGATCATGACCTTGTCCGCAGTGGGGTCTGTAGGATGCCAAACATACCTGCACCAGGGGTGCTTGGGATGCCCACAGCAGAACCCGGCATCGACAGGCTTGGTGTCAGCAGACACCAGGAATGGGAGTGGAGGCGTACTGTGTATGGAGATTGATTACAGGAGCACCTGCTTGTGTGCCCAATGCAGCCAGGACAGTGACCAATGCCTGGGTCTGCCTGTCAATGGCGGCGGTCACATCCATCCACATATGGACCATCTCTGCACGGTCCAGAGCACAGTCCCTGCTGTGCCACTCCACAGCCGCACACAGTGCCTCCACAGACGTTGCAACCTGCCTTTGCTGCTGTACTGATTTCCACAGCAGGCAGGTGTGCTCTTCAAATTGGTACTCTGCCACAACAGCATCCTGTCCCTCAGGGTGTGGAAGGTCCCGATGCTCAACACCCCTTGAGGGTGTGCGCTGTTCACCAGGACCAGGAATGGGCATATCAAAGGGTGGCGGGCATGTGCCACCGCTGGACACTGTACCCCCAGACCTGGTGGGTGACTGCTGCTGCCCCTCCAACCGCTGTGCCCCAGGGACCACTCGTTCCACTGCTGTGGCTGCAACAGTGCCAGACACCTGCACAGCCACCGGTGCTGCCCCACCAGTGCTGACAGGCACATCCTGGGACTGTGCTGACATGCTGACACACACGTTGGAACCAGCTAGGCCCAGGGGCATGTGCTGGCCTGCTGTGTGTCCTTCATGGGACACACACATGTCATTGCCCATTGCAGTCCTTGCATCATCAATGGTGCAGGTTCGTGCTACAGCCACAGTCACAGCTTGCTGGCATGCTTGCATGCCAGACTGCTGAACACAGGCTGTGCACCCCACCCGACTCACCCGACACCAGAGTTGGCAGCCCAGCGTGCATGCTGGTGCAGTGCATGCTGGCTGGTGACAGAGGTGGATGGACCCTCCTCCATGTCCAGCCGGTCTTCCTCACTGCCTGGACCCACCACCACTGTCCCCTGAAGATGAACAGGATCTGTAACAGAAAGAGAGGACATGTGAGTGCATGTGAACAACCTTCCCCCCCAACACCACCACCATGTCATACCGTGCAGTGATGGGCTTCCACCTGTCTGGAATCCACCTCCTGGTATGCCATCAATAGCACTCCGCTGCATTGATGCAGCCAGTTGGTCCTCAGCCGGGGTCAGCTCCACCACCGCTGGCTGGCCCCCGCCATTGCCAGCACGTGCCGCCCTGAGGGCTGCCACCTTCTCCTTCACCCTCCTGCGGTCTGTCCCCATCTTCTTTTTGCAATCCTGCACGGAGCGCTGGTGGCTTCCGTGCAGGTTCACTGCCCGAGCTACCCCTCCCATGCAGCCACATGGGCCTGAGTGCCCCGCCGTCCACTCAGTAGTGACTCCTCCTCCAGGTAGGCCTGGAAGAGGGCCTCTGTCTCTGCCATGGTAAAGTTGGGCCTCCTCCTCCTTCACCCACCATCCTCACCCTCACCTTGGCTCTACTCGGTCGTGGAGATCTGTATGGGTGGAAGTGGACACCTGTCACTGTGCAGTCTACAGTGTTATCCCATGCCCATTGTCCAGAACATCCCACAGCATGCAACCCACCTCTCACCTGCAGTAACCAAATCTGGTCAGCACAGCCCAATGTCACACATTTATAGTGCAATGCATGCAAATTAGGAGTGGAGCAACTGTAATGAGATGCAAATCGTGCCACTGCGCCTTTGAATGGCTGATCAGATGATTTGCATGTGTCGGCTGAATAACGGCGCCATTGCGCTTTGCTAATATGGTTGAGCTTGGCTGAGCCGATGGCGCAGATCTGCAGACTGTGTGGTACACTGCATTGCGCATGCCCAGGTAGCTTACGCAGGCGTCTGCCGCGCTGATGACGTGCTGTGCACGATCGGCAATTCAGGCCATGGCCACCATTGTGCCAGTGGCGCTACAGCACTGGGCACCATATGGCGCTGTGGCACTACTGTGCAATAGTCCACTGTGACACTGGCACACAGGTGGTCAGTCGCGCAGGATGTGTAGACATCAGATGGTGCTGTGCGTGGCCTTGCGTCATAGACCCCTGACCTGGTGTCCGACCTTTGCCCCCTGGCGCTGTTCAGCTGCCATGTGTACGGCCCTATTGCGCTGTTTGGTGACAGTGCTATGTGAACCGACGGCACTGTATGAACAGCGCGATTGGAACCTATGGTGGTCTGTAACATTTCCACATGGGGTTGCCACGCTGCGGGGCGCCATATTGCCTGCTGTACAACTCCAACTATGGCACGCAGGAGAGCACCCCAATGGAGCCCAGTGGAGATGGCCAACCTGGTGGCCCTGGTTGAGCCCCACTATGGGGCACTGTATGGGGAGGAGCCCCTCACCATGGCTCGCACCCAGGTCTGGCTGCTGGTGGCCACTGACCTGGTGAGGGTCACAGGGCAGCGCCGGTCTGCAGAGCAGTGCCGGCACAGATTCAGTGACCTCCACAGGAGGGAGCCAGATGTGCTGCAATGCCTACGGTCACGTGCCATGAGGGGCATTGTGCCTAGGCCAGGTGGGTGTACCATCTATGCACCTATATTCTCCGTAGGGGTGTGAGTGTGTTTTGATGGCTGTGCATGGGGGATGGCTCTGCCATGGTTGGCTGTGTCAGTGTGTGCAGGTGTGAGATGCATGGGTCTGGCTGTGTGGGCAGGCACACTCACTGGGGCAGGGGCAGTCTGCTTTGGAGTCACACTGATGTTTTCTCAACATTTGTCTCCCACAGGCCTGGCAGAGAGGATGCAGGCACCCGGCTGAGGAGGGCCGTGGTGAGGCCCAGGTGGTGGATGGTGGTGATGCGGGGGGCCACAGCAGCAGCAGCAGCCACAGCTGCTTGCTGAGTGTGAGTATCATTACATCATGGATGCTATTGCATGCTGGAGGGTGGGCATGACCACCAGCCATGGACAACACAACCATGCACGACAGGCAGGCGACAGTCATCACTGTACAGTGTCACTGCGTCTGTGTGCGTCACTAATGGTCCATGCATGCACTGAGCACCATGGCTGTGGAACTGGCATCCCACCATTGCCACATCACTTGACAGCCTTGTTTTGTGCTGTGATGGACATGGGCAGTGTGTGTGTGCAGTGCACATAGCTGGTGCCGCCTGGTTGGGCATGTCATGTGCATGGTCACTGTGGGTGGGTATACCATCACAGGTGTGGGACATTGGGCTATATGCCTTGCAGGTTGGGTGGTGTTCAGGGTTGTGGACAGTCACAGCCATTGACTGTGTTCCCTTTTTCTAGGCCTCATCGTACTATGCAGGATTGAGCGTGCCCTCCACCAGCTGACCAGGGTGTCCATTGAGAACCATGACATCCTTCAGGACATACAGGGCCGTGGGCTCCGGTGACAGCACAGCCAACCGAGACGGCACCAGGCAGCAGAGGACCAGCCTGCTAGGCCTTAGACAGGCTTCCCCTTCCCACTTCATCCATCCCTCCCACCCTGCCTTCCCTCTCCCAGTTGTTCACCCCTACCCCTTGCCCACCCCTACCTTGTACCCCTCCTCCCCAGTCTTGTAAATATCTGTAAATAGTTTTGTTATTGTTCTTGTTGTTCTACTTTCTATTTCTGAAATATATATATATTTTGTTATGAATACTGTGGTGGTCTCTGATTTTCAGCTGGCTATGGTTGCTCAGTTGCAGTGGTGTGCATGCCATCTGGGGTGGTATGGTCCTGGGTATGTGTGTGTGTTGTGTGTGTGTGTGTGCATGGGGAGGTGTCTCCAGTGTGGCAGTGACTTTCTGTCGGTCTTGCCATCTGCTGCCGCCCACTGCTGGGTGCACAGGGTGGGTCTGGCTTGTATGGTTCTATGCTACACAAGGTTGACGTGTGCCTGGGGGGATGCATGGTGTTTACTGCAGTGACAGTCACTGCACATGGGTGGTGTCTTGGGGTCATGGTGCAGGATGTGCTGTGCAGACGAGGGGCTGATGTGCACTGTGGTTGTCAACCCCCTGTGTGTGGCAGTCTCAGCCTGCCAGTGGTTGTGCTGGGGTGTCAGGGCGCTGCTGTGCTTTGTTGGCTTGTCCCCATGGGCCAGTGGATCATCCATCCCACCCCCAGTGATGCTGTGCTTGGGGTGTGCGGGTGTCTTGTTGGTTCTGCAGTGTGTTCCTGTGCCCATGTGTGGCATGGCTGGCGGTGGGCCCCAGCCTGCCTCCCTGGTTGTGCAGTTCCATTGCTCTGCTGGGGGTGGGGGGGCTCAGCTGGGCTAGCCTTGTTGCGCTATGGCGCAACCTTTCTGCTCAGCTTCCCCTTCCTGGTTGCTCTATGGCGCAGTTTGTGCGATATTCAGACGTTGGCTGCTTGCGCAATTTGTTTTGCTCCATGTTTGAATATCGCATCTGTTGCGCATATGCGCAATTGAATTGTGCTTGCTCCTGCTGTTGTGCACATTTTGGGAGCAGTTTGAATATCTGGGTCTGTATATCTTGTTTAAGACACCAACATCTCAACCAATTATTTATTTCTCTCATTTTACATTGTTGGGAAAGATTTGCTCTTGGAATAGGCAAGATTTCAGATAGGACTACCTCACATCCCAAATCCAATAATTTGTTTGTTAATGCAATATAATCTTTTTTTAGTTTTTGAGAAGAATCCTTTAGAACATTGTTGGCTCCTATGTGAACTATTACCAAAGGTTTAAAACCTGAGTTTTGTAAGATGTTGCTGGACATCTCTGTGATGTCAGTAATGCCAGCACCCCTGAAGCTTGAAAGAGTTCTATTTGTGTTGTCAGGGTTGCAAATGATTCTATCAAATATGTTTGATGATAGAGTCTCCTAGCACTATAACCTGTCTTTTTTGCAAACATCATCTTGATTTAGGTCCAAGTTGTCACAATTTTCTAGTGAAATCAAGGATTTACATCAACTTGGTCATGTTTTGGCCTCTGGTGTCAGTAACATTTTGTAGATTGCTGGAAAAGAGGTGAAGTATTAAACTCTGCATTTGAAAGATTCATATTTGTTATAGTAAATATTGGGTTTTCTATATTTTCAAAATTTTCAGAAATGGGGACACTTATTGTTTCTGGATCATGGCCTGTATCTGAGATATATGTTAAGGGATCAAAGGAATTGAAAGTAGAAACCGTAAATTGGTCTGCTCTTCTGCCCTTTTTTGGATTTTTTTGAATTTGTAAAGTGTACCAATCTTCATCTGCATTATCAGATGGATCTTCTTCCCTTGTTCTCTTAACACTAACTTTTTTCTTTTCTTTTTGTGCAGGAGGTATTTCAGTAGGTTCTTGACAAGTGGTGATAATTCCGTTTGCCTTCAGGCATTTTGATAATGGTCTAAGTTTTTTTCCTTGACGTTTGGGCTTTTTGCCTACCACATGTACTTTGGTGGGTTGGGAAATATCACTAATTCCAATTCGGCAGTTAAATCCTGGTTAACTTTACATTTAACACAGGTAAAAGGCAAGGTGCAGTTGTTTATCTCCGATATTAAGTACATATTACAGGATTGACATCTGCAACCAAAGCACTCTTTGTTTATTTGGATAATATCTTCCATATTTTTACGTAGTAAGTTTAACTCCAAGATGGTATATTACAGTTTATGAAGGTATTTGACTTCTCAACCTGTCTGTTGAACAAAATACAGTAAAGCTTAAAACAAGCTACAATAGAGTATTGGAATAGTATTGATTGTCTGGAAAACACAAAGTCACCTTCCACCTTCCTCCGCCTACGGACGCCGACAGACGCCACTGGCCTTTGCCCGTGTCGCCTCCACTCCACGCTCGACTCCGCTCGCTGGAGCCAACAGGTATGTAGCGCTATCGTGCTGATGTCACCAGTTGCTATGGTGATCAAAGGAGACAACAAAGCAAAACAGTGGGGCCAGGCAATGTATATAGCTCACATTTATAAAGGCGAGTTAGACAACAGCAAAAGCAGCTGCAAAGGGCTTCCTTTTGAGCACTGAGGAGCAATGCCTGCCCAGTTTTCCAAGCCCTCTAAAAGGGGGTTTAAAAAACACCTCTACACTGATTTCCCTGTCAAAACAGTCCTTGAATTTAAACAGTAGTCAGTACCTGTTAGCAATGCAGAGAGACTAGGAGATGAGCTAAAAAGCTCTCTGGAGCCCACAGTTTTATAGCCCTATCGTGCTGACATCACCAGTTGCTATGGTGATCAAAGGAGACAACAAAGCAAAACAGTGGGGCCGGGCAATTTCCCCTGTCAAAACAATCCTTGAATTTAAACAGTAGGCAGTACCTGTTAGCAATGCAGAGAGACTAGGAGATGAGCTAAAAAGCTCTCTGGAGACCTCAGTTTTATAGCCCTATCGCGCTGATGTCACCAGTTACTATGGTGATCAAAGGAGACAACAAAGCAAAACAGTGGGGCTGGGCAATGTATATAGCTCACCTTTATAAAGGCTAGTTAGCCAACACCAAAAGCAGCTGCAAAGGGCTGCCTTTTGAGCACTGAGAAGCAATGCCTGCCCAGTTTTCCAAGCCCTCTAAAAGGGGGGTTAAAAAACGCCTCTACACTGACTCACTCACTCCCCCTCCCTCACTTGCTCATTCTGTGTCTCCTGTCGCTGCAGGCTGCCCTTTTGTACTGGGCTCCTGCCTGTGTTGGTGCCTTTTCCTGCCCACAAAGAAATCTGCAGCAGTGCAGACAGAGCTCACTTGAGCTTGGTCACTTCCCCTTCCCCTAGTCGCTCGATCCTAATCTGTCCCAAACACTGATTTCCAACAGCGACTGAATATTCTGCACTGGAACGCGGAAACACATTTCAGCCAGGATGTGAAAAATGACAGCTGTATTGTTCATTAGGAGGTGTGAACAAATACCAGTGTTGAAAATCTAGCGTGAAAATATTACTAATTTGCAAACTTACAAGGGTGCATGGAAACTGCACAACACACGTGCATAACACAGTCAATTTATGGAGTTTCCTCACAAAATTTTAAACACTGGCATTTTAGGACCTCTGTTCATGAACAGTGTCAGTGTGATTTTCTTAATGTGTCCCGAACACTGATTTCCCACAGCAACCATGCTATTGTGCGCTGGAAGAGCGAAAACACATTTTGGCCAGGATGTGAAAAATGACAGCTGCACTGTTCACAATGAAGTGTGGAAAAATGGCAATGTTGAAAACCTGGAGTGAAAATATTGCAAAGTTGCTAAGGTACGAGTGTGCGTGGAAACTGCACAATGCACATTCATAACACACTCATTTTATGGACTTTCATCACCAAATTTTCAACATAGGCATTTTAGGACCTCTGCTCATGAACACTGTCACTGTCATTTTCATAATGTGTCCCAAACACAGATTTCCCACAGTGACTGTGTTATTCTGTGCCGGAACTGTGAAAACACATGTTGGCCAGGATGTGGAAAATAACAGCTGTACGGTTCATAAGGAGGTGCAGAAGAATGGTAATGTTGAAAATCTGGAGAGAAAATATTATTAATTCATGAAGTTACGAGCATGCATGCAAACTACGCAATGCATGTTCATAACACAGTCATTTTACGGACTTTTTCACTAAATTTTCAACGTAGGCATTTTAGGACCTCTGCTCATGAACACTGTCACTGTCATTGTCTTACTCTGTCACAAACATTGATTTCCCACAGTGACTGCGCTATTCTGCGCCGGAAGTGCGAAAACACATTTTGGATAGGAAGTGGAAAATGACAGCTGTACTGTTCACAAGGAGGTCTGAAAGAATGGCAGTGTTGAAAATCTGACTTGAAAATATTGCAAATTTGCAAAGTTAGGAGCGTGCATAGTAATTGCACAATGCACGCTCGTAGAACAGTCATTTTTTTGATTTTTACCACCAAGTTTGCAACATAGGTTTTTTTAGAGCCCACCTCATGAACACTGGCACTGTTGTTATATTAATCAGTCCCTAAAGGGGATTCTGCACAGTGACCACAAAATCACCTTTCTGGGCCGAATAACACCATGACAGTGCCAGAATTCATGAGGAAGGGTCCCAAAAATCCCTTGTTGAAAATTTGGTGCCAAACTTCCAAAAAATGCCTGAGATATGCAACAAAGTTGAAAAAACCCTATTTATTCCATTATACAGCTTATCGGCTTTTCCTCAGTTCACGATCAGCTTTTAAGAGTGCAGATGTGTTCCCGGTCCACCGAAGATGGTCGCGCTGGACTCTGGATGTAAGTATGGGGTGAAGGGGGTGTGGGGAGGCAGGATGCACAGTGGGTGGGTGCAGGTTGTGGGAAAGGGGCAGGGAGACTGCTGAGGAACTGTTTCCTTTTTCCACAGAGAAAAAAAAAATAAATGTATCGTGGGACCATTTTTGTTTTTACAGGGGCATGTGGCATGCTGGGGTGGACTCCCAGGATGCCAAAAGAGTATTTTTTTGGGGAGGCAGCTGTTACCGATGGGGGATTTAGCACCCCTGTCACCACACAACAAAAGGGGGGGTTATTATGCCGATGGGGATTGGGCACCCCTGTCAATACACAACAATAGTGGGGGGGACATAATGCAGATGGGGATTGGGCACCCCATCAGCACACAACAAAAGCAGGGGGGTTACATAATGCCAAGGGGGAGAGGGCTTCCCCATCGGCAACATCAACCTTGGGGCACTGAAGCTGACGATTGGGGCCCCTGTTGGCAAACAAACATGGTGGGGGGGCACATGTTGCTGAAGGGTATTGGGCACCCTCTCGGCAGGGGGGCTTAATATTGTTTGTGAACATGGCAGCAAGCTGCCACCATGCTCACAAACAGTATCACTGTAACAAGGTTCCGCTCAGCAATGATGGGTCGCTTCCTCATTGCAGCGAATGGCTTATGCTCCAATGACGAGGCGGCCCCTGATTGCAGCGGCCAAAACCTTACAAGGTTGTGGCATGCTGACTGAACTAGTGTCAGCAGCAGCATGCCACAGCATTGAGGAAAGTGGGCCAAGACTTTGAAGGCTGTGGGGACATTGGCCACAACAGTGCCGCTCCTCCACAGCCTACTTCTGGAAAGCTGCCGCAATATGTTTCTTGTGCATGCATGCAATCAACATAAAAATGATCAAGTTATGAACTAAAGGTAAAATGTGTCTATGCACAAGCAAAACTTTGGTAAGTTTCTATATTTTTACCCCATATTTTCAACACAGCTGTTTTTCACACCACCTCATTAACATTAGAGCTGTCATTTTTCACATCCTGCTTGAAACATGTTTTCACACTTGTGGCATGGAATATCATTTCAGCAGGGATTTGAACATTTGTACCTACTTGGCATATGAGTTGTGATCTTGAGAAGACTATATTGAAAGTTTGGGGTACAAAGATTAAAAAACAAAGAATTTATTAAGTAACGTTGTTTTCAGGGATATCCGTTGCACCACTGGTGACCATATTGCCTTACCATGCCAATGAGCTGAGTTCAGGTGTGAACTCAGTGAGACACTTTAATAGGGCAAGACTGATGGGAAAGGTGCGGCTGCATGCAGCACCAGCCCTGGCCTGCATAGGGATGGAGCAGTGTTTTGGCACAGACACCACACCCTGTGGTGGGTCAGGGAGCCTTAACCACAAGGTATTGACATGAATGCCAGGAACGTCTGGGCCCATCCACTGGGTCAGGACTGTCCCAATATTGTATATATGAGAATAACATTCCACTGTCAGAAAAAGAAGGGAACACCATTGTAAAGAACTATGTTAATGCAGACATTATGGTTGAAGAAGTCAAAGTGCACAAAGAAGGGAAATACAAAAACACTACAGATTAGGGTCTCTGGAGTATTGGCAAATCAGTGGTTGAGTCTTACTTTGGATTGTCAACCCTAATGCCCACCACCTCCCTGAGCAAATGAGCCCAGATATGTTCCTGTTTCTTCATGCAGAGCCCTTGTGGGCCCTGCATGAATTAAGCTATGACAACATGTTGGTGACATGTGGCAAGCCACACATCTCTACCTTGGAAGACTGTATCACTTTGAGGCACTGGTTTGCAGCTGTAAATTTATGTCAGGCATGAATGTTTGGAATTTGCGCAAATTACATAATTTGCATAAAATGTTGATGTATTTTGTGCACATTACATAATTTGTGCAAAATACAACAGTATTTTGCTCATATTATGTTATTTGCTCAAATTTCAAACTTACTTGCCTAAGATACAAATGTTACCATAGTAAATAATGGGAAATTTAAAGTTTAATAACATTTGAATGGATTAATATTTTTCACCAAACCTTCAAATGGCATATCTGTGAGGCAAAGGCATTCTACCATGTAAATTTCAGACCACTGCATAAAACCATTTCTGAGATACAGTTTGATAAATATGTCAAAAACACAGATTTTGTCTGTTTTTTTAAGACTCTTTATCTCAAACACAACACAATGGATGTGAACAACAGACCTAACTGTGGCCATCACACATGTCAAATTGCATGCACATCTACTGCATGGTTCTAGAGGTATTAAGGTTCAAAATTACTTTTGTTTGCTCAAAATACATCATTATTTGTGCAAATTCCTAACTTTTATGCATGACATATAAATTTTATCATATGAAATAATGGGAAATTAAAAGTTTAATATCTTTTGAATGGATTAATATGTTTTCACCAAACCTTCAAAAGGTACATATGTGAGGCAAATGCTTTCTACCCTGAAAATTTCAGACCACTATCTAAAGTCATCTCTGAGATATGCTTGAGATACAGTATCTTGGAAACCTCAGAAGCCATTATTGGTCACATTGACAGATCTACAGCACAAGACTTAGCATGCAAAATGCCCTGCCGATACATTGAATGGTTTCAAAGTTATTAAGGTGCAAAGTATACAAAACTGGAAGACTGTTTGCAAAATAAAAAAAAACAGGTACATTTAAGGATGTTTGAGACACAGTATCTCAGAAACCACAAAACCGATTCAATGAACTTTGGTACATCGAGAGACCTGTCCCCAGAGATTATACCAGCCATACTATGTGCACATCTGTTGAATGATGCCAAAGTTATTATGGTTCAAACAAGCATAAAAAAAACTGGAAGACTGAAAATTAAAAAAAAAACATGCAAATTTAAACATGTTTGAGACACAGTATCTTGGAAACCACATAAGCTATTCAGATGAAATTGTCCACATTGACAGACAAGACAACGCATGCCAAATTTCATGCAGATATATTGCAGAATTGCAAAGTTATTAAGGTGCAAAGTACGCAAAACTGGAAGGTGTGACATTTAAAAAAAAAGGTCCATTTAAGGAAGTTTGAGGCACAGTATCTCAGAAAATACAAAACAGATTCACATGAAGTGTCTTGTCTTGGGGTTGCCAGTCCTAATGTTCAACCAATTCTCCTATACTGTACCAATTTCAACTTATTTACTTATGGAATGGGTGAACATTAGGGCTGACAACCCCCAATGCCTGTGGGTGTTATCAGGGTGGGGGGGTGTGGTGTTAAAGTCGGAAACCCTAACAGGAAATTTACCTACTTTGTCACTTTAGAAAACACCCTAAATGATGCACTAACAACATTTTTTGCGATGATATATATTATATTGGCACGGTAGTGCCAGTATAGTTATGGTGAAAGGAAACTTCTATGTTAAACCCACATTTTTGAACATTAATGACTTTGGAATTGTTCAACAGATGTGCATGAAATTTAGCATGCTTAATATCTAGCAGAAGGTATTTTAGCCTGCCAAATGTCATTGTGTGGCTTCTGGGATATATAATGTTAAAATAACAGAAACAGCCATAGATTTTGACATGTTTCTGTCCACCTGGACCTCAGAAATGGCTTTAGATTGTGATCTGAAATGTTCAGGGTAGAAAACCTTTGCCTCATAGATGTGCCTTTTGAAGTTTTGTGAAAAAATATTAATCTGTTCAAATGTTATCTCTCCACACAACATCAGGCATCAGGTTCTGCCTTAGGGTCATCAAGCCTAACTCTCACCCCATTGTCCTATACTGTACCATTCAGCTTCCTTACAAATGGAATGGGATAAGAGTAGGGATGACAACGCCAAGGCACACACCAATACCTGTTGGTGTGTGGGGGTTGGGGATAGGGTTTGTAAACCTAATATCAAATTTCCAAACTTTTGTCACTGTAATGACAACCCTAACTGATGCATTAACTATGTTTTTTGTAATGAATATATGTATGTGTGTGTGTAGATAGATAGATAGATAGACAGACAGATAGATAGATAGACAGACAGATAGATAGATAGATAGACAGACAGACAGACAGACAGATAGATAGATAGATAGATAGACAGACAGACAGACAGACAGACAGACAGATAGATAGATAGATAGATAGATAGATAGATAGATAGATAGGTAGATAGACAGACAGATAGATAGATAGACAGATAGATAGACAGATATATAGATAGACAGACAGTTAGATAGATAGATAGATAGACAGACAGATTAGATAGATAGATAGATAGATAGATAGATAGATAGATAGATAGACAGATAGATAGACAGACAGACAGATAGATAGATAGATAGATAGATAGATAGATAGACAGACAGACAGATAGATAGATAGATAGATAGACAGATAGACAGATAGATAGATAGATAGATGGATAGATAGATAGACAGATAGATAGATAGACAGACAGACAGACAGACAGACAGACAGATAGATAGATAGATAGATAGATAGATAGATAGATAGATAGACCGATAGATAGATAGATAGATAGATAGTTAGATAGACAGATAGATAGATAGATAGACAGACAGACAGATAGATAGATAGATAGATAGATAGATAGATAGATAGATAGATAGGTAGATAGACAGACAGACAGACAGATAGATAGATAGATAGATAGATAGATAGATGGATAGACCGATAGATAGATAGATAGATAGTTAGATAGACAGATAGATAGATAGATAGACAGACAGACAGATAGATAGATAGATAGATAGATAGATAGATAGATAGATAGATAGATAGATAGATAGATAGATAGATAGATAGACAGACAGACAGATGTAATGGATATGCAGGTAGGAGCCGTGTGATACCTGAATTTTCTATACAAGTGCTGTTTGACCTTGAGTTGCCTCATGAGGGGTGTAAGCCAAAAGTGAGGTGGCCTAGGTCAAACTGCATGAATGGATAAGTATAGATAAATCTGGAATCACACAAGCTGTCCCATGCATGTTCCATGTATGTAATAGGGTAAGAGCTTGTGTGATGGCTTATTTTGTATATATAGATATATAGCTAGATATATAGCTGTTCGGATGAGACAGTAAACCGAGGTCCCTTCTGCCTGTTCTGGTGGTTCTTCAGGTGGACGTTAAAGATCCCATGGCACTTCTTGAAAAGAGATGGGGATATTTCCCAGGTGTCCTGACCAAATTTCCTTCATTCACTAGAAATGCCACCAACAGCTTAATCTGGTTCAGTTTCAGTTGGTTATCATCTGTATCCCCACCCCTGGGTCACCCCTGAAAAAAGGACTTCTAGTCTCAGTGGGCTTACCTGGTGAACACAATGAAAAAAATAAATAGATAAGGGATATGCAGATGGGAAATGTGTGATACCTGATTTATCTATACTAGTGCTGTTTGACCATGAGTTACCTCATGAGTGGTTTATGCCACTATTGAGGTGGCCAAGGTCAAACTGCACGAGTACATGAGCATAGATAAATCAGGTATCATACAAGCTCCCCCCTCCACATGTTCCATTTTGCAATAGGGTAAGAGCTTGTGTGATGGGTTATTTGTTTTTTAAGATTTTGTAGAGGTTTTGTTTAATTCTTGAACATTGTAGGATTTGTTTTGTGAAAAAGTTGTTTTATGCCCTTTTCCCGGCCTAGTTGCTATATCCATTTCTAAGAATGCAGCGTGTGAACATTTCATTGATGTCACAAGGTGTCCACTGATTGGTTAAGTTATCCAGTTTTCAAAAAATGTGTAGCAAAGTTTGTGGACCCACATAGCGAGATCAGCCACAGGTGTATATAATGTCAGGGAAATTGTTGAGCTGAAAGCATCAAGTTTTATTTTATTTTTAAAATAAACAGTCCTTTCTGAAGCATTCAGTTTGGTATTGGGATGAATTGGAGACAGTCATGGTAGTCAGATGCTGTAAGCTTTGAGTAGGAAAAGGCTGCGTAAGTGAGAGACTAAGAGCAGAGTGGCAAATGACAGAATATAAAGGAGACATACGTTAACAGAGTTTTCTCCTCTCTCACTTAGAATGATACAGTATATTGTCAAGGGTTGAGCAAGTGATGGAATGGAAGTGGGTGAGTAGGCATGCAGGCAGGCAGAAGGGGGCAGTGGGGAAAGTGAAAGTGGCAGAGTTGATGGCAGCACAGTGGCAGAACCTGTAGGGCATTGAAAGTGTTGGTAGTAATGAAACTGGATCTAATAGTTCCAGATGGCTACCATTGGGGTGCATGAGCATGTGTTAATTTTGATAAAAGGACTGTGTGTATAAATGTCTGATGATGTATTTATTATGTGCATAAATGTGAGAGATTCCACATTTATACACATAGTAGACACATCTTCAGTCATTTATCACATGATATCACCATTTATCAATGGAGATTTATCTCCATCCATATTGCATAAGATAGATAGCTATATATATATAGATAAGAGACAAAGAACCTCTGTGCACAAACACTGAGGCAAGGGTTACCCCAAAGGGCATTTGGCTGGGAAGCCAAGTTTCAAGAAAATATAAAATCACACATGCCCACACAATGCAAAGCATCATGGGCTGCATATGCAAATCACCAGAGAAAGTTATGCTTGTTCAGCTTTAAGCAGAATTGCATGGTGCCGAAAGGCCTCTCACACAGTTTGCAAAGGGTGCTAACAGATATATAGATAAATAGACAGACAGACAGACAGACAGACAGGTAGACAGATAGACAAATGAGGGATATGCCGCAGGTCTGTCTGAAATATCCGTGATATCTGTGCAAGTGCTCTGTGAATTATGACATCATGAATGGCAAAACCATGAGCACATTAAACTGTTCCTCCACTTAGATGCTTTGGCATTTCTTAATGAGTTGCATATTTGTTGTTTGATCCAGCACAAAACCTTACAAAGACTGATTAAGAGTTGCAACCCAGTTTTGTATTGCACTGTGACTGAACTGCAGATGTATTCCAAATGAGTTGCAAAAATATTTCATAAACATTGCTCTTGAACTGGTTGAGCATTGAAAACAATACAATATATATAGGATAAAGTATGAAGTGCAGTGTGTTATGAGAATTTACACACTCCCGAGTTGTTGGATAGCACATATACCCCGAGGGTGAAGCCTGAAGGGTTTATTAGATATCCAACAATGAGGGAGTATGTAAAATCAAGAAAAATATACTGCACCCCATATTTTATTATTTATAATTGAAGGGTGACTTTTTTCCTTTTAGAGGTTTACTTTAAACTGGGTCCCCCATTGGCAGCACTGAAGAGCCGCATTGCACACATATGGCTGTCGGCCATGTAAAGCCCTCAGGCTGTACCTCGCATCACCAACTTCTGTTTTACTCCCTCCCTCTGTGAGAATACCTCCTGACCCGCTGAAGAAGCAGCCTGAGGTTTTTGTGGTCAGTAGTGTGTGAAGAAAAATGGGAGCGTTTTAAGTTCGAGCTGTGTTTGTTCAGTGTCTCGAGCGCATTTGTAGGGGAAGAGAGTGCGTGAATGCCGTTACACCTATTCAGGTGTTATGGTATTTAACACATGGATTTTTAAATTGAAAAAAATGGAAGCCATTAATTATAAGTCAGTAAAGCATTGCCAGCTGTAAAAAAAACAATGCTAAACAAACTTATTGTCGAGACAGCTTAAAGTGGCTTGTACTGTAGAAATCCTTTTTCGTGAGAACAACAGAAACTCATGAAAAAGGATCCATTCTCATGTATAAAGAATCAGAAAAAACTAAGTCCTAAATCCTTTTTCGTGAGTAGAGATCCTTTTTCATGAGAATGACAAAAGCTCATGAAAAAGAATCCATTTTTGCTAAACAAGAATCTGAAACAAAACTAAATTCCAAATCCTTTAAAATGAGTAGAAATCCTTTTTCATGAGAACTAAAAAGGATTCATGATAAAAGAACAAGCAAGTCATGAAAAACTATTTAAAATGTTAAAGAAAGTCCTTTTTGTTAGTACAGAACAAGTACATGAAAATGTTCCTCCAATAAGATGCTTTAGCATTTCTGATGGAGTTTCATGTGTTATTTGATCCAGTAGAAAACCATACAAAAACATTCTTAGGAGTTGCAACCCAGTTTTGCATTGCATTGTGACTGGACTGCAGCTGTATCCCAACTGAGCTGCAAACACATTTTATATACATTGCTCTTGAGCTGGTCAAGCATTGAAAAACAATGCAATACAAGTCAGCAAATCATTGCCAGCTGTAAAAAATAATGCTAAATCAAATCATTGTGAGGCAGTTTAATGTGACTTGTACTGTAGAAATACTTTTTTCATGATAACAACAAAAGTACAAGAAAAGGGATATTTTCTCACATAAAACGAATCATAAAAAATGAAGTCCCAGATCCTTTTTCATGAGTTGAGATCCTTTTTTGTAAGAACTAAAAAGGATTCATGAAAAAAGTATTTGTGAGTCATGAAAAAGGAATTAAAATGTTAAAAAACACATTGCAATGTCATGTTTTTCACCAGATAACTGCAGAATGCACCAATGGAGTCCCAATGACCAAGATATATGTTTTGGTGTCTCTGGAGGAGTTCATTTGTTGATGTCTTCAAGGTTTTTTTTTTTCATGGTAAACAAGATGGCTGCTCACAAGAAATATATTTTTCTTCAGGAAAAATGATTGGCCCCATGAAAACTAATTAAATTATTTTTTTCTTCAATGACTCTATCCAAAAGACTTTACTGAGCATTCTCAGAGCCAGAATATTTTAAATTAAATAACTTTTAAATGGATTATTTCAGCAACCCAGTGAAAGGCAGTTCTGTGGGGTAAGCCCGTCTGCCATAAATATTTCAGACAGACCTTTCAAATAGTCTAGGCACAGCAAGATGGCAAAAACAAGCACACAAAACAGTGATTTTATTTTTTTTTTCACTACACACAGCTTGGAATCTGAAAATCCTACAATCCTTCAGTACAGCATGCTTTAAAATGAAACTGCATCACAAAAATGTTTGTGTTTCTCACTGCTACCTGCAATTTACTCAAATAGCATTGCAAAGGACACTCACATCTGTCCCATAGTGTTTCTGAGACTCACAGCCCATTCAGAAACACACACACACACACACACTCAGGCCACACACAGAAACAGCAGACAGCACACAGAAACAGGGAAACAACACAGGAAAACATAACAATATGCTTGGAGCTGTCACTCCCATTGTATAAATAGCACACACGATGTGCAGATCATGTGAAGGGACCAGTGCAGCCCAGGACCCATGCAGACAACCTAATCTGAACCCTCTCAAATGCATTCTTCAGTGCATTATGGGTGGACAAAGAAATCACAGCTTTGGGATTTTCCACTTTTTGAGAGCAGTACGATTCCATAAGTCTACATCTGACTGACATGAAGATTTCCAGATCCAGATATCTATGGTAGATCTGTTCTAAAGTCCAAATTTTAGGCGAATTGGACAAATGGTTTAAAAGTTATTAAAGTGCAAAATTTGCAGTTTAACATAGAATTGGCTATGCAACCCCCATTATTTTATAATATATATATATATATATATATATATATATATATATATATATATATATATATATATTTATACCACAGGGTGGGAGCTCCACGATGACAATAAATTCTGTTATTTTTACTGCAGTGAAATAAATGAAGCTGATGTCAGCAGAGTTAAAATAAATGCCGTTTATACCTACTCTGTTGACGTCAACTTCCTCCCTCTTTCTATACCCATTACTGCCACTAACTATAGCTCTCTTCTTACTGCCTGCAATACAAAAATATGCACAACTGCCATACTACACATAACAAAGATCAGTTAAATCAACCTATCCAAAACATAAAACTGAACATCTTCATCTAAGTACGTTTTAGAAGGATTCTGGCACAACTCTCACAAGCGGTCTTGAAAGTGTGCACAACGACTCTCCTCTGAATCAGAATCAAACAGCAAGCCTTTGGAACAACTGTCACAAAATACAACAGTATTAATGATCTCTTGTACCTGTCATCAGTGAAAGCAATGTTCTTTACCTAACTTTTCTGTTTTTTCATCAGTCACCATTCCACACCACGGACAGGAAAGTGAAACCTATTAAAGGAAACATAAATCAGCGTGTAGTAACAGCCATAAACAAAACCAAAGTGAACTCTCTTAACAGACCCACTGAAACCGAAGCAGACCACACAAAAACTGCATGAAAACAATTATAAATTGCCAAAACACCAAAACAAGTCACTAAACAAATGAAAAGTATACCTAAGTAATGAAGCTCACATTCCTGATGTTCCCAAACCTAAAAGAAATTCCCACCCTCTCAAACAAATGACCCAATCACATAGCACACAGAGGAACATCATCCAATCAGCAATTACACAAACAGCAAATGACCAAAAACAGATGTAACAGACATACCATTCATACCTATTCACTCACGCAGACAATAGAAAAGAACACACCAAACAAAGATAAAACAAAATTTAATAGAGGAGCTCCCACTCCTGTGGTATAAATAGCACCCAGATCATGGAATATGAAAATATTTTCACTCCTGCATCATGAGCTCTGGATATTTAACTTGTGCCTTTGGCACTTATGAAATATCTAGAGCTCATTCTGCAGGAGTGAAAATATTTTTCATATTCCACTCCTGCCCATCATGTATCATATATATTTTATAGTTAGGGTTGAGTACCCCATTTATGGTTAAATCTGAAATTTGGCAGCTTAATAACTTTGCCCCCATACAATAGATTTGCCTGACATTTAGAACGCATGGTTTGGCATGATAGGTCTCTGGACCTGCCAAGTTGAGTTATGATCGGATGTACAGTTGCGGAGCTACAGAGTGCCAAAAAATGTAGAAATTATGTTTTTTGCATGCTTCTTTGCTCATGCCTACAGCCCACAGGTTGTGCGTGGTTGGTCCAAAACCAGCCAATTTCCCCGCTGTGCCTTTTGAAGATTTCATGAAAAAATATTAAACAGTTCAAAAGTTATTCCAAAAAAACTAAATCCCTTTATAGTCTATGGGAAAGTTAAAATATGTGAAAGTGTCGCAAATGCAGTTTTTAGTGTTGCAAATGAGCCATCTTGTTTTCAGTTGGTAGTCACAAAAATGCTTGGCATTTAAATCTGGGACCCTCTAGGGACACAATTCTTGTTGTGTTCACCGTGTCGAGCTCTAAGGATGTTAGCCATGTCTTTTTTTGGCAGGTAAAACAGCCCAGAAATTTGTTTTTAAAATTTTTGTAAAAGGTAGTGTCTCAAAGTAGTGTCACATATGCAACACTTTCGTGATTTTATTTGTGAAAGTGTCATGATTTGCTAAAGTACTTTGTGACACTATGCCCAAAACCACAGGGGATCTTTGCCACCCTGCTGCAAAGGAATGGTTTGGTCTTTTGAGCTGAAATTTGGTTGAAGAAAGACAGTATCACACAGATGTGCCTTTTGGTAGTTTGGTGACAAAATAGTAGAGGGCTACAAAGTTATAGCACTCCAAAGTTGATGTTTTTCGCCATAGGATAACATTATGGCATCCGCTGCGCATTTTGGGGCCCGTATCTCGAAAATGGTTAGAGATATGGACTTTTCATTGGAAAAATGTTTAGCCCCCCCCCACTAGGGGCTAAGTGCAAAGCTGGCCTGGAAAGTCACAAATAATATGAGATTAAAATTTTTTTTCTACGTTACACTGTTCCTGAAATATAAGCAGTTTAGTATTCCAAGTGTTCATTTTCTGCTCCAAGGGCCATTACTATTCATACATTCTTTGTATTCACTGTGCTTCTGAATGCACCTTTTTGGGAAAAAAAAGTGTGTGCATTTGCGTTACTGTTACCGATAGTGTTTCCGCTTGTGTTTCCATAACCATTTCCATTAGCGTTTCTGTTTATGTTACCGTGTGTGTTACCCTTAGCATTTCTGTTTGCACTTGTGTTTAAGTTACTGTTCCCATTTGCATTTCTATTACTATTTTTGTTTGCAGTAAATTTTGCATCACTGTGTGCATTACCATTTGTGTTTGCGTACGCGCTTGCATTTGCATTTGTGTTCGTGTTTCCTTTGGCATCATCGTTGGTGCTACCATAAGAGTTTGCATTTCCAATTGAATTACCATGAGCATGCGCGTTACCATTTGTGTTTGAGTACGAGCTTGCATTTGCATTTCCATTTGTGTTAGTGTTTCCTTTGGCCTCATCGTTGGTGTTACCATAACTGTTTACATTTCAATTGCATTACCATTACTGTTTGTGTGTTCATCACTGTTTGCATCTCTGTTGGCCTTAGTGTTTATGTTTTTTGGTAGCACTCCCGATGTCAATTGCATTACTGTTTCCTTCTGCATCACCATTGCCATTATCGTTCGCATTTCTGTTTGCGTTTGTGTTACCATTTGTATTTTTGTTACCATTTGCGTTTCTTTTGCTGTTAGCATTTGCATTACTGTTTTCATTAACGTTTGCGTTTCTGCAGCCATTAGCATTTGCATTACCATTTGAGTTACCATTTCTGTTTTTCTTTATGTGTGTGCTTGCACTTCTCTTACCGTTTGCGTTATCGTTTTATGTTTGTGTCACCATGTGCACTACCATTTGCACTTGCATTTGTGTTACCGTTAGCGTTACTATTTTATTTTACCTCATTGTTTCCATCACTGTTTGTGTTAACATTACCGTTTGTGTTTTTGTGTTTGCATGGTGCAGTGCAAAACATTATGCTTTTGCAATTTTCCTGCACTGTCTTCCATGAGGAATAGCACAGCCAGTGTGTGGTTCATTGGTCTGAAGCTTGGTAGGTAAAACAACCTTTCTTCATGAAACATGCCAGTTTTTGTTTGGTGAAAACATGTTGCTCTGTTCCAGAGTTATGGCAATTTGAAGTTGGACCACTTCGCACTTACTGAATTTTTGGCCACCAGATCTGCCATTTTAGAGCATTTTCTGCCATGATTTCTGCCATTTTGTGGTGGAAGACTTCATAAAGGTGCAGAAACAAAAAAATTGAATATCCCTGGAACGGTTTGTTTTTTTCACATGAAATTTGGAGGGTGTTGAGTGGATGTTCTGGAGACATGGATTATGTTGTTTACATGCCACCTTCCTGTGTAACATTCTCTCTGGCCCCTGCCTTTCTATCTGACCCCCTTCCTGCTCCTCTTCTCCCCAGGTACAAGACACCCTCCCCCTCACCATCCCACTGACATTGGCCCCTCAGCCTGCCTATTTCCTTCTCTCCCCCTCCTACCCTAATATACACTTAAAGTCCAATTGCTCCTTAATTGCTCTATCTCTTACTGTTACCTCAGCCAGCTGCCTACTTAAGTTGCTCACTAGTATGTATACTATTTATGAAGTGTGTCATAATTGTAAATATATATATATATATATATATATTGGCATGGTGTGTAAAACATTAACAGGTGCAGAATTATGCCACTCCGATTATTGAAATTTTAGTTCATTATGCTTCAATAACTTCTGAACTGTGTGTTCAATTTGCCTGGCATTTAGAACATACAGAGATTTTTACCTCATCCTTCACTGTGTCA